>CM022241.1:13405172-14131397 GCA_011696235.1 Quercus mongolica
CGAGCTAGGAACCCGGTCTTAGACACGTCAATCCTAGCCAACCTCGGACTGCCAGCCCTTATGGCATGACCGATAGCTTGGAAAGAGCGGCTTAGAGGTTGATAGCCCAGAACCAGATGAGCCGCACGTAACTGTCCGTCCTCAGTAACGTAAATTTCCGACCTCAAAAGGTAGTTCAGCGCCGGCACGTTCACGAAGTTTAGCCGAGGAGCGACGTGAACTTTATCTGCAAATGTCCAAGAAAAGTGGGATTAGTTCATGAAATTCTTCAATTGCAAAGAAAGCAAGAAAAATAACCCCCCAATACTAAACCCTTTCCCAAAAAGGATTGGCCCTAAAGACGTCGCACCTGGGATTCCTGCCCAAGTCGGACAATGAATACCATCGAACCACTCCCCCGAAGCAATAAGGAAATCATTCTTCACGGTCTTATTGGATATTGGAAGACAAGAGATCAATCTAACAACCTCGGATCGGGATTTAAGGTAATACCCTCCGCTCTCGAGGCGGTGACACTCGTACAGATAAACCACATCGTGCCAAGTAAGGCCTAGATTCATCCGCTCGTCTAAGACATCTACACAGCCTAGTATCTTGAACATATTTGGGGCACACTGATGTGGCGTCAACCTATGGTTGAACAGGTATTCCCTTGTAATCCTACGCATGGGAAGTGTCATCCCTCCCTCTATGAAAGCAATCACGGGGATAACAACTTCTCCCTCGCCTCTATCTGTCAATACTCCTTCAAGAGGACAGTACTGCAGCCCCACCCCCGGGGGAATGTGGTATTTTGCCCTAAAGGCCTTCATAGCGGCCGGCGTATTTACTAATTTTTCGAATCTACCCATCTGAGCTGTACTGGAAGAATGAAAATAAAGACCGAGGAGAAAAACAAAGTCCGAGGAAGAAATCGAAGCGACAAAGCGAACGGAACTTACAGGTATCTTCTCAAATGACCAATGAGGTGATCGGAAAGCTCTTCTATGGAGGGTGCTTCGCAGAAACGACTATGAAGATCTGAAGGAAGGAGGTGCTCAAGGATTTCTGGGCGCTGGAGTTCTCTAGAGGTCTCTATTCTGATGTGCGGATAAAAAAAAAGAAAAAGGGAGCCTGTCTGACGTCTTATATAGCCGGGAGGAGAGAGAAAAGATCGACCTTGCCTAAAAAGTCGAGAAATAATGATGGCCGTTCTATCCACGCCTCACCGTTGGATGAAGGGGACAAAAAGCCTCCGGAAGTAAATGGCCGCGCCTCGTAAATTGTAGCGCGTCCAAAGTAACTGCCCGCACGCGCGCCCCAAGCCCTCCTTACTTCCATCCTTTCACTGACATCAAAACCCCGCTTTTCTCCTCGGAAGGAGGTAAAAACGGGAGTTTTGAGGGGCTATTGTGGGGCCCGGCCCAAAATAATGGGCTAGTTAAATACAGGCCCGTCCGAGAAGCATCGTGTCCGAGGAGAAGTCATAGCCAAAACATTATTCAAGCCCAACTGCGGTAAAAGAAACCTGTCCGAGGAGTAACACCTCCTCGGACACTACGAAGTCTAGACCAAAAACTCGCCCCAACCACTGCAGCTCATCCTCCAAGCATATAAAAAAGAATAAAACCCAAAATATCTCATGGAAAGCTGCTACCACCACATTAAATGTGTCACAACCACCCTCTTGGCCGCATTAATGAGAAAAAGACCCCTGAACAGTACTACCTTGGCCACTGCAACTCACAAGGGAGTGATAAAGGTGTTTGATAGGACAGGTGCTCAAGTGGGGGCTTAGATGATCAACAAGTGTAAGGTTCAGATAAGAATGAGAGAGCTATATAATGTAATGGAGTCCCTCAAAGAAGGGGACGGAAAAATGTATTCAGCACTCAGGAAATAGAATCTTCTGTGGAGTATCCATTCTGGTGTTTTTATTCCTGCAACAATATTTTCCGTACATCAGACCGACTAAGCTCACTGAGGCTAAGTTCTTTGACCCATCCTCTACAAGTATTTATTGTGTGTTGCGCCTTAGGCCAAGGCCTGATCAATAGGGTTTGGGCTAGGAAAATCGTGCAACTACAATAATTATTATGATTTTTTTATTAAACTATATATTTTACTATTTTAAAGAAAATATGATTTAGTAAGTTCTAATTAATTTAAACAAACATAGTTTAACATAATTTAAATTCTTTAAATCAAATTAATATATATATATATATATATATATATATATATATGATCTAGGAAAATATGAGCTTTCAAAAACTTATACGGAAACATTACAAAAAATCAAGAAAAAAAAAATCTAAATCTTTCATTTTAAATATTTATATATGTTATTATTGGTATTTATAATGAAATAATGATAAAGTCAAGAATTGTATGCTCTTAATGTTTTTCACTAAAAGAAAGATGCTTATAATTATATTTGTTCTTTTAAACAAATTATTTTAAATGGTTTAGATTGAGGATAAAATGTAAAGAAGTGTTAAGTTACAACCAAATTTGTAGCTAAACTTTCTACTATTTTTATTTTAAAAATCAACTTTTTTTAAAGCAATTTAAAAAATTAACTTGATACATGTGAAGATTTATATTTTTATGACTAATAGTATAATAAAAATGGAGTCTTAGAAATTGTAGTTACACCAATTAGTTACATCGTCTTTGTGCAGAATGGCTAAAATTCATTAAAACAACGTTGATAACTTACGTAATTTTCTTATAATTTACAATGGTTTCAAATTTAAAAAAGTATAATGTATATAAAATGGAAGACATTCAATTTTGATTAATTTTATAATATTTTGTCACATTAGTTTTTGAGGCCTCAAAATTTTACAATTCATTATTTTATTATATATATATGTGTGTGTATATGTATGTATGTATGTATGTATGTGTGTGTGGGTAAATATATGATAGATATAATAGAATTTTAACCCATGACGTACCCTTTATAATAATAATTTTTTATCATTAAGTTAAGACATAAATTGTTTTTTTGGGGTCACTTAGTGGTTTGTCCTATCATTTTATAATAATTGCACCGTATCAAAATCACAATTTACTTTAAGATAGGTGAATTTTTTTGTAAACAAGATCTAGGATTGGTCTTTCTGGAGACTTTTATTGATCCTGCAAAAAGAAATATTTTGAACTGATCCGCTCCTCTTTTGTTGTTCAAAAAATATAAAGTAAGCTTTAAATGTTCTTTTCTTATTCATTAATTGTTTTGGATTGGACCTAGGGAAATTTAATATTTATTGATTTATTTTTCTTTCCCTCTCCCTATGGAAAACTTATTGCATGATCATCAAAGAAAGTCGTCACTGAAGTTTTAGAAAAAGTTTAATTCAAATCATGTTTTGTCTCTTCTCAAAAAAAAAAAAAAAAAAAAAAAAATCAAGTTTTGTGAATGACTCTAGGTTACGTGGCAATTGTGCTCTTTATGGTGGTTTAGGTACATTTGTCTTCGTCCAAAAAAGAAATTCATGTTTTTTTATTTTTTATTTTTTTATTTTTAATTAGGGAGGATAAAAGAGAGAGAGAGAGAGAGAGAGAAATTCATGTTTAGTTATCAAAGAAGGCGAGACTATTTTGATTTCTTAGGTGAATATATTGTATATCTTGAATTCTTTAATTTTGCACAATACATCATTGACCTTGGACTTGGGAGTTTTGGATCACTATGGTTTGTCCTCTTCTTCAATAAGATATTTCACTTTCTTACTTCCTAAAATGTACCTAACTTCAGCCCTTTAATTTGGTTGTATATATATTCTCTCTCTCTCATACTCGTAGCATGTTTGTCCCTTTAATTATACGGTTTATATATTGTGAAAAGGTGATACATATATGCGATCGATAAGATAATATTATTTTGATTAGTATTAACTATGAGAATGATAATTCATTTTTTTTTTTTTTTGATAATCATGAGAATGATAATTTATATTTATTATACGGAAACTTCCTTTGATTTTTCCTTAACTTAAATTTGTATATATATGTTAGTATTTAGATAGCGCATTAGGCAACATATACAATGGGTCCATTCTCTCCCACATTGTGTACTTTAGATTCTTAGGAGGCCTTTCTTATTAAAAAAAAAAGAAAAGGTTATAAGGTCCACCCACCCAGAATGCAAAGAAGTGATCAAAGAAGCCTGGAAAGCTAACAGGCTCATAGGTTGGGTTGGGTCTGGTGAAATTGGGTATATATAGGTAAAAAAATTAATAATTAATTAGATTAAAGTAGGTAATTTAGCCCCAAAAAAAAAGAAAAAAAAAGATTAAAGTAGGTTGCTATTTCTATTACTCATACCCTAATTTTTGGTTTGAATTGGAATGGGTTAACAAGTTTAGGTCCAAATTTACAAGATCTAATCAAACGAACCTAGCTATCTTCTTTTCTCATTTTGTATCACCTTCGTTGAATAGGGGGTCATATTTGGTGGTTCTTCACTGAATAGCTTAACGACTACCCTTTTTAAGATAACGGTTGTGATTTAGTTAATTCGAACTAATTTTTTTAGAAAGTAATTATAAATCAATACTTAGATTGGTTTAGCACTAGATAGCAAAATATTATAATGCTTATTTAGGTACAACCGTACAAGTAGCTCATGCTATGTGTAAATGTGCATTTCATTATTGAACTTGCTTTGTTATTTTTTAATTTCCTTTTCTCTTTTTAAATCTTTGGGTTGGGTATTGGAATTGTGTTCTCATTACATGAAAATAACATGGATTTTTTTTTGATAGATACGATATGATTTGAATCTATTGTATTTACTTTGATAATTATCTTTATTATCATAACAAAACTCCAAATATTTTTTTTTTGGGTGTGTGTATGCAAAATTAAATCCTCAATTATTTTCTTCATTGATTGAATTAATTGGAACTCACAACTAACAAAGATTTAGGATAAACTAAGATAACATATCATATCCCATTCGAACGACCATGACACTATGTTCCTATATGAATGCATAGAAAGATAACTTTGCTTGATTAAATCTATATATAGTTTAGATTTGGATGATGTAGAAGAGGAGAGGAGACCAACCTACTTAGCATGCTAGCATGTTTAACGTACTTTGATTTGTCTCAAATTGCTTTAACACTAGTGTAACAACAGAAATTATCAGTGAGAAAGATATTGCTCGTTCAATGGATAGATTAATCTATACTATCACAATCTATCTTTTTCTTTGCGTGCAATTGCTTCATTTCAACACTCTTTGAATTTTGGTTTCCTTGCCATTGTCATGCTAGGACTACACGTTTGAATGTGTAAGTAGGCCAATCTGTTCACTAATGCAAATTAGTTTGAGGTTTGTGGAGTTCTTCTGAAAATGGTGTATAATCCCATAGCAAGATAATGTTTTGTTAAGGTATATATAGTCTGTCTTCATACATAGAAGTCCTTTGAGTTGTCCTTCGTTACACGGTGATTCCTATTACTATTAGCAATGAGCAGCATTCGATTTTGCTTTCTTAGAAAGATTTGCAAAATCAGACAAAGTCATCATTCATTGGATCCAATGAACACTTGTTGCCAATAGCTGAAGGGTACTGGTACACTGAACTTAGATGGTATTATTATAGAAAGTTGATAAAATCAGTCAAAGTTAGATGGTATTTTTCAAACAAAAATTTTGTTCTCCATAGAGTGGATGGACGGTGAGATTTTGAAATTTGAATCACAAGCTTTGCAAAACGTGTAAAACACAGTTTAGCAAATGCAGTTATGACCAATTTTACTTCATTATACAATTAAGTCCAATTGTTAAAATAAGGGCAAAACTTAGATAAGGTAAGTAGGTATTGTTTCTTAAATTTCCCTTTTAAATTTTTGACATCTGTCTATTTGAAGTTTTAATTGCTCAACAAAATGGGAAATAACGCTTCATGTGTTCTCAGGTGAAGGTTTCTTTAAAGGAAATAACGCTTTTTGCATTCTCAAGTGAAAGTTTTTAAAAAAAAAAAAAAATTATACTTAGGGGAGTCAAGTATAATTTTATTGGGCGAAATTGCTAGAATTAGTTGTGCGTGAGCACACACATATACTGCTCTCTTGAAAGAGACAAATTTATTAATTCCCTAAGCTAGCTAAATACCGTATAAATGTTTGTTATTAAATTTAAACAATTAACCATTCAAAGTTTCAAACTATCTCAACTTTATTTACAGCAAAAGATACTAACAAGCAAGTATTAATAGATGAGCAAAAGTGCATAACTACTAATTATTTGTTTATTTTGTATCATTTGTCACTAAAAACCATTTTAAAAACATGAAAATAAAAAATGAAGAAGACACCTAGCAAATGGGTCTGAAAACATAGTAACAGAAAAGATAGTATAGCCTCATCACTTAGCAAATAAAAGAGTTTTTATTTCATTTTATTTATTTTATTTTATAAATATTTTTAAAGAGAAATATAAAAAAACATTCACTTTTACCCATTACTCATATTCACCCAGTACATGGTCACATGGGTGATTACTAATTGCGTCATTTATTTAAATAAATAAATAAATAAGAGACCTAGTCTATGGGTCCAAACACATAAGACGAGAAAATATTTCACTTAAAAAAAAAAAAAGGGAATGTTAAAGATAGTCTTAATCAAAGAGAGAATAATAGAAAGAGGGGCATTGCCTCCGCTTAAATGATACACACACACACACCATGTTGCTCTGTTTAGATTTGATGGTTGGTGCCTAAAGTGGTGTCGTATTGCCTGCCTCTGTTATGTCTCATACCTCACTACCTTCATTGGTCTGGCCTCCTCAAACGCATCAAGTGTCTTTGTTCAATTTTTTTTTTTTTTTTAAATTTATAATTATTTATTTTGATGAATTGTTTTTGGGAATTTGGTGTGTAAGATCAGACTAGTTTTTGGGAATTGCAAAGCCAAACAAATTTTTTTTTTTTGTCTCTTTTCATAAAATAAAAAAGGCGGATTTTTCATGCTGAACCCAGGGTCCTAGGTAACCAAATTTATTCTTAAATAAGGTTTTTTAGTTTGGAAGAATTAAATAAGGATTGATGACCTATTTTTCCAAGAAACAAGAGATATGTTATGATATTATTGCACTCTTTTTTGTTATTTGTTTTAAATTTTGTTATAAAGAAGCAAATTTGGGTGGATATGAAATTTTCCAGTAACTGTTAAAGCTAAAAAAAGGGTAATTGTTATAGGTTTGGTTTAATCGTTTGGGTAAATAAAAGGCTTTGGTGGCCATTATTGTGCCATTCTGTGACTCTCTCCCAAAGCCTGAAATTCAATGGCAAGCAGTGTCGGATTTCATCCATGCTTCCTTGTTGCCTCTATTCTCTCATATTATGTTATAGGCCTTTTGGCTACAGCTCATAATGTCCCCCAAACACAATTAACACTACACAAAGATCAACATATCATGAAGTTCTCAATTGGCACTCCACCAGTAGACATCTATGGCACTGCAGATACAGGCAGTAACCTTGTGTGGACACAATGTCTACCTTGTGATGCCTGCTTCAAACAGATTCATCCCATGTTCGATTCTAAAGAGTCCTCCACATACCGCGAAATTTCTTGTCAATCAGAAGAATGTCGTATACTATTGGATGAAGCCACTTGTTCTCCTCAAAATATTTGCAATTACAAGACTGGATATGCTACTGGTTTGTCCAAAGGTGTTTGGGCCAAAGAAAAAGTTACCATTAATTCTACCTCAGGGCAAGCGGTTTCCTTTGACATTGCTTTTGGATGTGCACACAACACAGGCGGCTTCCATTACGAAGGCCATGCAACGGGAACCATTGGGTTAGGAGCAGGGCCTTTGTCCTTTGTTTCACAAATTGGTAGCAAGAGGTTTTCTTATTGCTTGGTACCATATGGTACTGATCCTAGTATTACAGGCAAGATAAGTTTCGGCAATGGCAGTGAAGTTGTGGGTGATGGTGTGGTTTCAACACCATATGTAGGTGGAGATCAATATTATTTGACACTAGAAGGAATTAGTGTTGGAGACACATATGTACCCTTTAACTCTTCAGGTAAGGTTTCTAAGGGCAACATTTGTATGGATTCAGGATCACCACCATTGACTTTGCCACCAGATTTTTATGATCGCTTAGTGGTGGAAGTGAAGAAGCAGATTTCAATTGATCCCATTAAAAATGACACTCTTTTGGGGACACGGCTTTGTTATAGAACTGAAATTACTAATGAAAATGGACCAATATTGACTGTCCATTTTGAAGGAGCAGATGTGGAGTTAAAGCCCATACAAACTTTCAATCGACCAGTTAAAGAATATGAATATTACTGCTTTGCAATTACAAATATTGCAAATACTAAGTTGGATTTTAAGGATGGCGCAGGATTATATGGCAGCAATGTTCAAGCAAATTTTTTGATTGGGTATGACTTGGAAACAAAGATGGTCTCCTTCAAGCCAACTGATTGCACCAAACTGTAGAGTTTGCCACTTTCATGGAACCTATACGATCAATGGAATTAAGATATATACCTACCTATACTTCATAAATATAGCTCAATTATCCTTTTTTTTTTTTTTTTTTTTTTTTTTTTTTTTTAATTTTTTAAAAAAGGCTTTATTTTCGTTGCGATATAATCACATTTCCAGCAATTTATAGAAATGTTTTTACTGATCGCTCCTCTTTGCTGTTCAAAAAATATAAAGTAAGCTTTACATGTTCTTTTCTTATTCATTAATTATTTTGGATTGGACCTAGGGAACTCTAATATTTATTTTCCCTCTCTGTATGGTAGACTTATTGGATTATCATCAAAGAAAGCCGTCACCGAAGTTTTAGAAATTCAAATCATGTTTTGTCTCTTCTCAAAAAAAAAAAAAAAAAAAAAAAAAAAATCATATTTTGTGAATGGCTTTAGGTTACGTGGCAATCCTGCTCTTTATGGTGGTTTAGGTACCTTTGTCTTCGCCTAAAAAAGAAATTCATATATATATATATACTTTTTTTAAAAAAAAAAATGAGAGAGAGAGAGAGAGGAATTCATGTCAAGGACTCTAGTTATCAAAGAAGGCGAGGCTGGCTTGATTTCTTACGTGATTTGTATATCTTGAATTCTTTAATTTTGCACAAGACATCATTCACCTTGGACTAGGGAGTTTTGGATCACTATGGTTTGTCCTCTTCTTCAATGTACCTAACTTCAGCTCCTTAATTAGGTTGTATATATAATTAGGTTTGTATATATATTTTCTCTCTAATACTCATAGCATGTTTGTCCCTTTATTTATTTATTTTTTTTTGAGAGGTCAGCCCACAAAAGAGGGCAGAGGCTATTCATTAATAAAACCAAGATCTTGGTTGTAAACATCAACAGAGTCTGGGGGAAGTTCCTCCATCCAAACTAGCAAAGGATTACAAAAAGATCTACGGGCTAAAGAATGAGCAACCCGGTTACCCAAACGTTTAACATGAAGGAAAGAAATACAACTAAAAGAAAGAGATAAAGCATGGATATCTTTAAGAAGGTGACCCCAGCCAGAAGAGAGGAGAGATTTTCCTTGATAGCTTTTATGACCACTTTCGAGTCTCCTTCAACCACAACTCTCTCAAAACCAAGCTCTTTGGCAAACAGGAGAGCTCTTCTCGTTGTCATCACTTCCATTGTCTCCATCGAAGTAGGCAGGGGAATACTTTGTGACAGGGCAGCCAATACTAGTCTAGCCTGGTCACAGATTATCACGCCAAGACCAGCTGAAGAATGGGTTGAGAAAATAGCACCGTCGAAATTAACTTTCACCAAACTAGGGGGTGGCGGTTTCCAGCGGACCGCGTGGGCAGTTCTTGGGATTTTTGCATGGGTTGGCCGAATATGGTGGAATTCTTGCACCAAGGCACAGGCTTGCTCTGGAATTTTTTCAAGGGGCAAGCAAACACTATTGAAGAATGCTCTGTTTCTAGTCATCCAAATCAGGGATATAGTGTTTGCGAACTCTTCCACACAAATAGGATCTTGAAGTGCTAAGGACATAAGGTCTACGAAGCAGGAGAGAGAAGCAGAAACTTCTTTAAGTTTTGCAAACTTTGGAAGCCACACGATGTCAAGTTTCTTACAGGACCACAGGGCATGAACTACTGTCTCGGGTTCCAGGTTGCAGTTGGGGCAGGTGTCAACTTGCAGCATCTTTCTACGGGTCAAATTAACCTTAGTGGGGAGCGAGTCAATGGAGGCACGCCAGAGGAGGGAACGGATTCTGTTTGGAACGTGGAGGTTCCAAAATTTTTTCCAAGTGCTATTGCAAACAGTTTGGGCAGGGGCACCAAGAGCATTTAGAGACTCCTAGTCTCGAGCAAGATTATACCCCATTTTTACCGAGTAGACTCCGCTACGAGTCCAAGGCCAGAACAACCAGTCCGGAGAGTCCAGAAAACTCAACGGGATAGCTTTGATAACTCTGGCCTCAGCTGGGGAGAATATAGCATCAACCATATCAGTTTTCCAGCAGTGCAAATCATGGTCAATTAAGGAAGCCACATGCAATTCAAGGTCATGGGTTCCGGGAGGAGAGGTTACTCTACCCGAGCCTCCATTAGGCAGCCATTGGTCCTCGAAAACCATAATATTCCAACCATTACCAACCCCCCACTTAGCACCCCTACTGATGATGTCCCGACCCCTAAGAATGCTTTTCCAAGCAAAAGAGCCCAAGTTATTTTTTGCCTAAAAAATGGAACCATGGGGGAAGTATTTTGACTTGAAAAATTTGTAGAACAAAGTGTCATGGTTAGTGAGTAGCCTCCACACTTGCTTGGCCAGAAGAGCATCATTGAACTTCTGAAACTCTCTAAAACCCATTCCTCCATTCTGTTTAGGGAGACACAAAGTATGCCACTTCACCCAGTGCACTTTTCTTCGGTTACCACGCTGCCCCCACTAGAATTTGCGAACCATGACCTCAATTTCGTGGCAAAGTGTCGAGGGTAATTTGAAACAGCTCATGGCAAAGGATGGGAGCGCTTGGATTACAGCTTTTATGAGAACCTCTCTCTCGGCCTGAGAGAGGAGCTTTTCCTTCCAACCCATCAACTTCGACCATACTCTTTCCTTGATGAAAGCAAAACTAGCCCTCTTGCCTCTCCCCACAAAAGAAGGGAGACCAAGATATTTCTCGTATTGCTTAACCTCCGGAACCCCTAGAAAGTTGATAATGTTTTCCTGAGTACTCGCTAAGGTTGCTTTGCTGAAGAAGAGGGTCGTTTTCTCTCGATTTAGCTTTTGCCCCGAGGCAGCCTCGTACTCTGAGAGGATGGACTGGATGTGGATGCACTCCTGAATTGAAGCCCTGCAGAATATGAGGCTATTGTTTGCAAAAAACAGATGTGTTAATTGCAGACCATTTCTACATATAGATATGCCACGGATAAGACCCGCCTGGGCTGCATTCTCAATCAAGGCTTGTAGGCCCTCAGGGCAAAGAAGGAACAAATAAGGGGAGATTGGGTCTCCCTGCCTGATACCCCTGGACGGAGTGATTTTTTCAGAAGGTTCCCCATTGATCAAGAGAGAGTAGGAGACCGTTGTGATGCACATCATCATCAAGTTAACCCAATTCACGTGAAAGCCCATTTTTAACATTAATGTTTTCAGAAAAGACCATTCTACCCTGTCGTATGCTTTGCTTATGTCCAGTTTAAGAGCCAAAAAACCAGATTTTCCTGATTGATGCTTCATATAATGGAGAGTTTCGTATGCCATCAAAATATTATCAGAAATGAGTTTCCCTGCTTGGAATGCACTTTGATTTTTTGAGATTATATCAGGAAGTAACCCCTGGAGCCTATTAGCTAACACCTTCGAGACCAGTTTATAAACCACATTTCACAGGCTAATAGGTCTAAATTCAGAGATACGTTCAGGGCTCTTAACTTTAGGGATGAGGGTTATAAATGTGTGATTGATTTCAGCAGGCATAGAGCAATTATTAAGACAGTTTAAAATAGCAGAGGTAACATCATCACCAACAACAGACCAGTAAGTTTGGAAGAAAATAGGAGGCATACCATCCGGGCCAGGGGCCGAGAGCGGTTCCATATCTTTTAGAGCCACTTCCACCTCCTCTCTTGTGAAGACCCTAACAAGATCTTTGTTCATGTCCGTCGAGATCACTGATTGGATGGAACCAAAAATTGGATGGTTTTCCTCAGGACTGCAAGAAGTGAAGAGATCCCAATAGAAAGCACTAGCTATCTCTTGGAGTTGATGCTCAGCCGTGCACCAAATGTCCTGGTTATTTTTAAGCCCTTGGATGCGGTTTCTCTTGTATCTTTGGGAGGCCTTGCTGTGAAAGAAACGGGAGTTGCTATCCCCCGATTGTAGGTACAAGGAACGAGCTCTCTGTATCCACATCATGCTTTCCTTGTCGAGGAGCTCATTGATTACTAACTTTAAGCTTCGGACCTGGTCATAAGAGCCGCCCCTTGCAGCAGCCTCCTCAGCAAGGACAAGCATTTTTGAAGCCTCTGAAAGCTGCCTTTTGACACTCCCAAAGGCAGACTGACTCCATTCCACCAGCTTCACTCCACACAAGTTAATTTTTGAAGAAACAAGGTTCAAATCGCTCACAGGAGATGGCAAACCCCATACAACATTTACTGTGTTCCTACACCCATCATCCTTCAACCACATGCTTTCGAAGCAAAAAGGTTTATTTTTGCAATGCACTATCCCTTCAGGCTTGATGACAATAGGGTTATGGTCAGAGGCATTGGAGTGTATGTGTTGAACTCGAGTGGCTGGGAAAATTTCCAGCCATGCAGGGGTGGCGAAGGCACGGTCTAGTCTCTCCAAGATCATAGCCTCACCCCTTTTTCCTCTCCAAGTAAATTTCTTTCCCGTGAAACCAAGGTCAACCAAGTTCATCAACCACATCCCGGAACGCTTCCATCTCCACTTCCCTTCGTTGCGACCCACCGAGTTTCTCATGAGCTCTAAGGATCTCGTTGAAGTCCCCTGCACAAACCCAGGGGAGGTGGAACTTATTATTTAGATCACGTAAGAGATGCCATGTTTCCACCTTTCTTCTTGATTCCGAAAAACCATAGATGCCAGTAAACCTCCATGCATCCTCCTGACCATCATTGACTATTGCATCAATAAAATTAAGGGAAGAACCAACTATTTTAATACTTACAAATTTTTTCCAGAAAAGAGCCAGACCTCCAGCTTTAGAAATTCTGTCCACTATCCATTTCTCCTCAAAATTAAGGTCATCACACACTTTTTCTAGCCTTTCTTTATCTGCCCAGGTTTCGACTAGGAACAGGACAGAGGGGTCTTGTGCTCGCACTAGGTTAGCAAGCTCATGAATCGTATGGTGGTTCCTAAGCCCCCGCACATTCCAACATAAGCAACTCATTGATCTCGGCGGGGCTGGGAACCAGCCTCCATTGATGGGCTAATGTTTTCTTTCTGGTCTAGCGTAACCATGGCTCTACATTTAGAAGGTTTTGAGTCGCAGTGAGGGAGGTGAGCAACTCTTTTTCCCAGTGCAACGTTGAGGTCCTCAAACTCCTTAATAGAGCCCACTTGTCTCATGATCCTAGTCCATTTAGGAGAAGAAATGGGCGTTGGCTTAGGCATGGTTGGGCTTAAGTTTGTAATGTTGGCTAGTGGGCTAGTAGTAAAAGGGGAAGGGGTAGCATTAGTTGGGCTGGACTTGGTTGGGCCCAGAGGGGTAAGAATTTCAGAATTTATAATGGGAGAGTGCTCATACCTTTCAATTTCCTTGTCCAAAGCTTCCAACGTCTCCTCAAAAGTTTTTCCCGCTTCCGTTACATCATCCAGCACTATCACACTAGCTTGCACGTGACCTGCCTCAGTCATGTCACTCTGAACCACTTCTGGGGGCGTCGGAACTTTCAGCTGAAAAACCGGTTCCATCATGACATTTGGATTTGAAAAAATTCCTTGGTTTTCGGGACGGATTACCTCCGGTGAGGGGCTGTCAGTCCGGAGCACCATTACTGGTATATTGTTGCTCTGCACCGGATTTGGAAGCGGATTGGCTTTCTTACTTACCTCCTTAAAACCCGGAACTGTAACCAACTTACTTTTTGAGGGCAAAAAAGGGGACGCTCTTAACCAAGGTCCAAACTGAGGGCTTTCCTCTCCTTGGTTTCCTTCACTAGCAGACCATAATTCACAGCTTCGTTCATCATGCGAAAGACACCCACATCTATAGCAGAGGTTAGGAAGTCGTTCGTACTTGAACGAAATCCATAAATCCTTGCCATCCTCTAGAGTAATCACTCTACCCCTGCAAAGAGGTTTGGAGATGTTTAGAGTAACCCTTACCCTCACAAATCTGTCCCCCACTATGTCCGTTTCCTCTTCTTCACGTTTTACTGTTCCCAAGGCTTCGCATAGTTTTTCAGCCACCCTCCTATTTCTAAACCTGAGTGGGAGATCATGGACTTGAATCCAGAAGGTGGCAAGTTCAAACCCCATGTCTCTCACGTCCTTTGAGCCATCAAACTTTTGCATAACCACCAAATATTTATCAAAACTCCAAGGTTCCCCAGCTAGGACTCTCATCATGTCGGGTTGATCCTTGAAAGTAAAGAGGACAATGTGGTCCTCCTCCCTTCTAACTTGGAAGCCTTTTGAAGCTCTCCACAGTGGGGAGAAAGTTTTTGCAATAGCCTCAAGGTTGAGTACTCGCTTGGTTAGAAACTTGGCTGCCAGTACCCACTCTGTTTCAGCATGCTCTTCTAATAATCTAACATTGGAGCCCTCACAATCTGACAGTTTAAGCTTGCTCCACGTTTTTGTAAGGTCTTCCATAACGTGATTTTACTGGAAAGGAACCAAAAAAATAAAGGAGGTTTAGAAGTCAATAAGGAAAGGAAAAAATCAAAAAGGGATGGACAAAAGGGGAAAAGAAGGAACTGTTTCCCAATAACCCAAGAAAAATTACCCACAGGCCTCTCGGTGCACTTGTCACTGAGAGGAATAGAAACCCACCTTTGAAAGGAGGGACAAAAGTTCCTTCTTTATATTAATTTTATGGACACTTCCTTTAATTTTTTCTAACTTAACTGAAATTTGTTTATATATATATATATATATACACACACGTTAGAATTTGGAAATCTACTAATTTTATCCCCTTAGGAATGAAGGAAATGGGCCACTCAGAGGAGTATAGATCGGAAATGATATTTGTATATATATATATATATATTTTTTTTTTTTTTCGTTTAACAAATTATTACTGGTTAGCTTATGTAAATGACTTTGGACTTTGGGGGCTGCTTAGAGTAGCATAGCTGACAGCTTCCATGAGATGAGATGTCTTTAAGTTTAAGATCCTATTCCTACCCACAAAGTAAATAAAAAAGATGTTTACAGAAAAAAGAACAAAAGCAGCTCAAGTATAAGGAATATCATGACCAAATTTTTTTAGAATTAAGTCTTTGGATTAGGCAACATTAGAAGCCAAAGGGCACATGATGAACAAAAGGAAGGGAAATGATTTTGTTATGGAGCGACTAGATAGAGCATTAGGCAACATACAATGGGTCCATTCTCTCCTACATTGTGTACTTTAGAAGGCCTTTCTTATCAAAAGAAAAAAAAAGGTTATATGGCCCATCCGCCCAGAATGCAAAGAAGTGATCAAAGAAGCTTGGAAAGCTAACAGGCTCATGGGTTAGGTTGGGTTGGGTCGGGTCTGGTGATATTGGGTATATATGGGTAAAAAATTAATTAATTAGATTAAAGTTCTATTACCCATACCTTAATTTATGGTTTGAATTCGAATGGGTTAACTAGTTTAGGTCCAAATTTACAAGATCTAATCATACGAACCTAACTATTTTCTTTTCTCATTTTGTATCACCTTTGTTGAATAGGGTGTCGTATTTGGTGATCCTCCATTCTTGTTCTAATTTCTCATTTTATCAATGAAAATGATATACATTCAATAGCTTCACGACCACCCTTTTTAAGATAATGGTTGGGATTTATTTAATTCAATCTAAATTTTTTAGAAAGTAATTATAAATCAATACTTGTATCAAAAAAATTATAAATCAATACTTAGATTGGTTAAGCACTAGATAGCAAAATATTATAATGCTTATTTAGGTACAAGTAGGTCATGCTATATGTAAATGTGCTTTTCATTATTGAACTTGCTTTGTTATTTTTTAATTTCCTTTTCTCTTTTTTAATATTTGGGTTGGGTAATGGAATTGTGTTCTCATTACATGAATAACGTGGATTTTTTTTGATAGATATGATATGATTTGAATCTATTGTATTTACTTTGATAATTATCTTTATTATCATAACAAACTCCAATTTTTTTTTTTTTTTTTGGGTGTGTGTATGCAAAATTAAATCCTCAATTTTTGTTTTCATTGATTGAATTAACAGGAACCCACAAATAAAAAAGATTTAAGATAAACTAAGATAACATATCATATCTCATTTGAACTCAAGCTTTGCGAAACATGTTAAAAACATAGATTAGCAAATGCAGCTTATGGCCAATTTTACTTTATTATGTACAAAATTAAGTCCAATTGTTAAAATAAGGGTAAAATATAGATATGATAGGTAGGTAGGTGTTCTTTAAATTTTTGACATCCGTCTATTTTAAGTTTTAATAACTCAGAAAAATGGGAAAAAATGCTTATTGCGTTCTCAGGTGAAGGTTTCTTTAAAGGATCATAATCAATTTTGATATTGTGGGTATTGTGTACAAGGTGGGTGGGGGAGGAATCCTCAATCTTCTTCTTGCATTTTGTGTTGTTTTATTGAAATCTCTTTGTATTTTAATTCATTCACTCTGGTTCTGTCTCTGTCTCAATTCTCCCTTATTTATGTTTGTGTTGTTTTGGTGTGTGGGTTCAATTTCAGTAGGATTCCATGGGTTCTTTCATCTTTGGGTGTTTTCCTAGGTTTTATGGCTATAAATTTTAGAGGGTTTTAGTGTGTCTTTGGGTATGTGATTTTTCTGTTGTCAAAAATCTATAACCATACCATTCAATTGCTTTGTTTTGGTGGGTTAATTTTGAAACTATCTCAAAGGACTGAACTGAATATCTTGATAAAAATCTACCTCATTTATCAGTTACTAAGAACCTACCCTTCTATTCCAAGGTGTGTAACCAAAGACAAATCCTTTATGAATGGATTAATTAAATAATTTAAAATTCATTGCATATTCTGTTCTATGTATTACTTCTGTAAATGAGTCCAAGCACTTATAACATGTTCTTTTAAAAGTAATTACTAATTTTAATTACTTAGCTTATCAGTATGAATAATTTCCCCTTTGTTTCCTTTTCAGTGTCATCTTGTGCTAGGATTGATTTCTTTAGATCATTAAGGTAAAAATTATACGCATAATTTAATTTTTCCAAATGATGAAGTCTAAATTTGTAATGTTATATGGACATAAAAGTGAACTATGATTATACCTCACGACTTATACCTCACTACCTTAGTCGGTTAGCCTTCCTTACAAGTAGCAAGTGCCTTTGATTAGTCTCTTATTTATGTGCTTTATTTATAAATTTTTCTTTTTATATTTATTTATTTGATGGAATAGATTTTGGAATTTGCCATGTAAGATCAGTCTGGTTTTGGTTAAATTATTTAAGGGCATGGTCTAATTGGTTGAATGATTGGGCTAGATTTTCTTTAGCTTTTCTCTTGGTGATTTTGTGGTTAGGCCAATCATTTTTGGCTTGTTATTTTTTATTTTTTATTTTTTTTGAGATTTCATATTAGTAATTTTTTATGGGCATTTTGCTTTTGTTTTGGATGATCTAGGATGTTGTTAGTGGGGCCAAGCATAATTTTATTGCGCAAACTTGCTAAAATTAATTACCTATATATATGTATTTATTTTTTTCATATTTTTTAGGGAGGGGGCAGGGGAAGGGGAAGGGAAACCCCCCTAAGATCAAAGAATGACTTTGGCCCTGACTCTAGGCTCCCGTCCCATATCTGAGTAGAGAGGCACAATATTTCTCCCTCTAATATAATGAGATTAAGAAATAAACTTTTTAGATTTAAGTGAAGTTCAGCAACAAATAAGACTCATTAAGCCTTATATGTACTTTTCCTATTCAATTATTATTGTTTAGCACCAAAGAACTCTTATTTATTTATTTTCCTCTCTATGGTAGCTAGGGTAATTGGATGAGCATTAAGAAAGCGGTCACATAAGCTTTGGTAAAAGTTTAAATTCATATCATGCCTTGGGAATGCCTTTAGGCTAAGTTGCATCCTACTATTTAGAAAATCTTGTCTTCGTCTTAAAAGAAAAGCAGTTCCTTTTAAATCGCAAAGCCAAGCAAAAAAATATTCCTATCTTCATTAAAAAAAAAAAAAAGGCGCATTTGCCATACAAAACCAAGGGGCCAAGATAACCAAATTTATTCTTAAATAAGGTTTTTTGTTTGGGAAAATTAAATAAGGATTGATGACCTATTCTTCAGTGAAACAAGAGATTTGTTATGATATATTGGTATTATTGCATTTGTTACAATCTCTGTTTTAAATATTGTTAAAAAGAAGCAAATTTTGTTGCTTATTAAAATTTCTAGTTTATAGTAGTACATTTGATGCCATTCACGGAAGGAAAATTCTCTTCTTTCTGTTTTTTTGTTTGGTTAACTTAATGGTGCAATCAAGTAATCGTTAGGCTAGACATGGAAAGTTCGGTTTAATCGTGTATATAAAAGCCTTTAGTATAGCCAGTACTGTTTCATCTCTCCAAATTCAATGGCAAGCGGTGTCATATTTCATCCATGCTTCCTTCTCTCATATTATCTTATAGGCCTTTTGGTTACAGCTCATAATGTCCCCCAAGCACAATTAATACCATACCACGGTCAGCATCTCATGAAGGCCTCAATTGGCACTCCACCAGTAGACATCTATGGCGTTGCCGATACAGGTAGTAACCTTGTGTGGACACAATGTGTACCTTGTGATGATTGCTTCAATCAGACTTATCCCAAGTTCGATCCTCAAAAGTCCTGCACATACAGTGAAATTTCTTGTCATTCAGAAAAATGTCACGAATGGGACCAAGTCCATTGTTCTCCACAAAATAGTTGCAATTACGTCAGTGGATATGTAACTGGTGGATCCCAAGGTGTTCTGGCCAAAGAAAAAGCCGCCATCACTTCTACCTCCAGGCAAGTGGTTTCTTTTGACATTGCCTTTGGATGTTCACACAACAGTAACCTCATTTACGATGGCCATGAAACGGGAATCATTGGGTTAGGATCAGGGCCTTTGTCCTTTGTTTCACAAATTGGTAGCAAGAGGTTTTCTTATTGCTTGTTGCCATTTGGTACTGAATCAACTGATCCTAGTATTACAAGCAAGATAAGTTTTGGCAATGGCAGTGAAGTTGTGGGTGATGGTGTGGTTTCAACACCATTTGTAGATCGAGAATCTGGACATGGATATTATGTGACACTAGAAGGAATTAGTGTTGGAGAAACATATGTGCCCTTTAACTCTTTAGGTAAGGTTTCTAAGGGTAACATGTTAATCGATTCAGGATCACCAGCATTGTCTTTGCCACCAGATTTTTACAATCGCTTAAAGGTGGAAGTGAAGAAGCAGATTTCAATTGATCCCATTAAGAATGACACTTTATTGGGGACACGACTTTGCTATAGAACTGAAATTACTAATGAAAATGGACCAATATTGACTGTCCATTTTGAAGGTGCAGATGTGGAGTTAAAACCTATACAAACTTTCAATCAACCGATTAAAAGATTTGAATATTATTGCTTTGGAATTACAGATATTGGAAGTGAATATAATGAATTTTCGGATGGCACAGGAGTATATGGCAACTATGTTCAAGCAAATTTTTTGATTGGGTATGACTTGGAAACAAGGATGGTCTCCTTCAAGCCGACTGATTGCACCAAACTGTAGAGTTTGCAGCCACTTTCATGCAACCTATACGATCAATATACTCCTACCAACTTATACTTTATAAAATATATATAGCTTAATTATCTTTTTTTTTTAATTAAAAAAAAGGTTTTATTTTCATTGCGTTCTAATCATATTTCCAGCAATTTAAAGAAATGTTTTTACTTTTACGGTTTGTCTTTCGCAACTGCTAAAAAAGTGTAGAAATTTATTTAGTTGCGCCCACACGTCTCTCTTCATGATCATTTTTCGATGAAGGGAAAGAATGCATCTTGGAATACCAGCCCAGTTTAGTGACCACTGGAAAGGGAATGGGGTCTCTTTTAGAAATAAGTCGCTTCATTTATTTATTTATTTTTTAGAAAATGTCAAGAATTTGTATTAATCAAATGAAGAATAAAACAAAATACAAGGAACACTAAGGCTTTGTTTGGTTTAAAAAAATGGTCACTCATCACTCAGTTTTTATCACCCATCACTCATCACTTAAAACACCCCACCCCGTTTGGCACCATCACTCACTTGTCATTACTCAATATTTTTCAACTATTTGTGGGCCCCATACCTGTACCTTGTGCAGCTTTTACTTTTTTTTTTTTCCCTTCAACCCCCAGTACCCAAACTCACCAAACCCAGTGAAAAAAAAAACCCAAAATCACTGAACCCAGTGAAAAAAAAAATGAAGAAGAAGAAACCCAGAAACCAGAAAGAAGGAAAAAAAAAAAAAAAAGGGAAGAAGAAGAAGACCGAACCCAGGAGAAGAAAAGAATAAAAAAAAGAGTCAAAGGTCAAAAGGTGCGGCTGTGGGTCCCTCTATGTATGTTTAATTACAAAAATGCCATTGAGTTATGAGTTATGGAAACTGAAAACAACTAAAATGTGTTTTCAGTTTCCATAACTCATAACTCAAAAATCAGAGAATTGAGTGATGGAAACTGAGTCATGGATCATGAGTCATGGAGTCCAAACAAGTGCTCTTCCGTGGGCCCCACCAGTTTTGAATCATGAGTTATGAAAACAGGATGATATCACTCAAAACTCTCTTCATCCAAACATCACCTAACTGATCTTTTTTTTTGTTGAGAAACCGGCTGAATCGTTTTATTGGAATTTAACAGCTAAAATCAGCCTAAACTACATTTGATATGTCTGGTAGTACATCTTCCATCTAGGTAGTTAGAGAGGACGAGTTAATAGCCCATCTAGCCAAAGCATGAGCGACCCTATTGCCTTGTCGGCGTACATGAACAAAACTAAATCAATTGAAAAATGAAGTTAAGACTTTAACATCTTCAATCAAGTGACTGTGGAGTGCTAGTGATTGTTCTGGATTATTGAGATCTTTTGAGATTACGTCTGAGTCCCCTTCAAAAACAGCTGAGGTAATACCAATCTCCAAGGCAAATCCTACTACTCGTCCTGCTGCAAGAGCTTCCACCTTTGCCACAGTAGTTGGTTGAGGTATTTGTTGCGACAAAGAAGCCATTACCGCTCCTTCTGAGTTGCGGATGACCACTCCGAGTCCAGCTTTCCCTGTTCCTGTGAATATTGCACCGTCATAGTTTACTTTGAAAACTCCCAGGTCTAGCAGTTCCCAATTCGTGTGCATCTCATGTTTCTGCTTTGGACTGACTGTGTGGAGGTTCTGAAACTCAGCTCTTCGCTCCTTTGATAGCTGATCGATGCGTTGCAGTGGACATACCACTTCGTTGAATCACCCCTTATTATGTCTATTCCAGATGGACCAAGCCATAAACGCTAATAAGGATGGATCCTTGTTTTCCTTGAATGCATGCTCGAAATGTCCATTGGTGTTTTCCCAGTCATAGTTGCTAGCCAGCTCCATTGAGGGTCCTGTGTCCAAGCTTCTTGCAAGTTAGAACAAAAAAAAAAAAAAAAAAAAAAAGCATGTGAGCATTCTTCAGCCATCACCTTGCAATTCTCATAAGTTGCCTCGGTGATGACTTTCCTCTTGCATAAATTGCCCTTTGTTGGAAGAGCATCCTTACAAGCCCACCACACAAAATTTTTCACCTTGCAAGGGACTTCCAAACTCCATATGTCTCTCCAAAAACTAGAGTTTATAACTGACACCTGATCCAGTACTTCATTTTCATGCAGAAATTAGTAACCCGACTTGACAGAATTGTGCCCCGATGGAGTAAAGGGCCAAAAGAGTGTGTCTTGTTGCGGTGAGGAACTAAGAGGGATAGTCTTAATTGCCTCTGCTTCTATATTACTAAAAACATAATCAATCACATCTGCTCTCCATTGCTTGGTTGGCTGATCAATCAAGGCTTCTACACATGAATTCTATTGCCCAAACAGTACTGGTGAAGTGACTTTGGCTTTGTTTTTAAGTGGCAGCCAATTATCTCCCCAAATCCTGATTTGTTTGCTGTCTCCAACTCTCCACACCGCCCCTCTAGAAATCACATCTCTCCCCTTTAAAATACTTTTCCAAGCATAGGAGGCTGAGGGTGACTCTTTTGCACCAAGGAGGGATCCATTAGGAAAAAACCGAGCTTTGAACACTCTATAAAACAACGAGTTATCATCTTTTAGGAGTCTCCAAGCTAACTTGGCAAGCATTGCTTCATTGAACATAGTCAAATCCTTAAAACCCATCCCACCTACATCTTTGTGATTACACAACTCTCCCCACTTAACCCAATGGATTTTTCTTCTTTCCCCCCTTTGGCCCCACCAAAACTTTTTAATGAGTGTTTCAATCTCATAACACAAAGTAACCGGGAGCTTGAAGCAGCTCATTACATAAGTTGGAATTGATTGGATGACTAACTTTATAAGGACTTCTCTACCAGCTTGTGACAACAACTTCCCTTCCCAACATTGGAGTCTCTTCCAAACTTGTTGTTTCAACTTGTCAAAGCTTGCCCTTTTATTCCTACCCACCAAAGCAGGCAAACCAAGATATTTCTCATAGTTCTTTACTTCGGCTACTCCAAATTCATTCATGATGTGATTTTGCATATCAATCGCCGTTGATTTGCTGAAAAAGAGAGATGTCTTGTCTCTAGTATAGTAATAGTATTTTTATGATTTTTTAAAATTAAGATATCTTAATCACATCAAGATTCTCTAAAAAAATTTCTCAAAAAAAAAAAAAAAAGATTCTCGAAAATTCTTTAGGTACTCTATATTAGTATATTATAATTTTTTTTAAAGCCTCACATTTTATTTAAACTAAATGGCTAATATTATGTCATCTTAGCAATCCACTAACAAAAACATAAAACAATTCATTCCCTCAAAAAAAAAAAAACTCAAACTCAAACTCAAACTCATTCACAGGCTCTTAAACTTCTCTCTTCATCCTGTACAGAACAAACCTGGAACAAATCCATTACTGGCAACCAAGCCCATCAAACTTAGATTTGTTGGTAACTTTCTCATATTGAACAATAAATAACTTCACAAAGCTCTAACCCTTTTTAAAATTTATTTATTTATTTTACATATGTTTAACTATGATAGCTATCATAATTCAACATATGTAAAACAAATGGCATCTTTTATGATGTCTCATGCCAAGGATTTGAATCCCACCTCTTTCTAAATTCTACCCCATTATCTACCTATTTAAAAATAAAAAATAAAAAAGTCCAAATTCTCCTAAAATTACAAAGCTTACATCAATGAAAATTTATTGATAAATAGCATGTTACTTAGAACTAGTTGTCCATTTTCGTAACCAACTAAATTTTAATAAATTACAACAAGCATAAATTACTTTTGAAAAATAAAACCATGTGCATATAAATATACCAATAAATTATTTTTTATTAAGGTAGAGCACGACATATTGATTAAATGTACGTACTCTATGCCATGAACTTTATAATTCAATTGGCACTTGTTGTTTATGTTAGAGACGTTTAAAGTTTAAATTTTCCTCTCCTAACTATCAAATTATATATATATATATGTGAAGAAGAAAAATTAAACATGACGGATCCATCTTGACGGACAAAAAAATGTACTTGCATTGGACGGATCACATTAGGACGGGCATAACATGGATGGATCGAGCAGTCACGTGGCATCCAACTCATCATCACATGGTCTCCAAGGAACCTTAAATGGTAAATACTTGTGACACACGATTAGCCCTGATTTGTAGAGTCCCAACATGAATGGAATTCCGATACGACTAGAATTCTAGAATATACGCGAATCAATGAGTATTTTCCTTATAAGGAAAGACTTGCTCCGCAAGTCTTGGGATCTGGCCCTATGCGACTATAAAAACCCAAAAACCCTTAAGAAAAAGGTACGCATAATTTACCCCTCTCTAGCACTCTAGAGTTGTGAGAATATTTCTAACTTGACCTTCGGATGGTATTTGGCCGGCACCACACCGGTGCTCTCTGTTAGGTATTCTCTTTTTTGTTATGCAGGTCTTGCTTCGAGTGCACGAGGACTGTGTGGCTCATTGGTGATTTTTACGGTATCATCAATTGGCGCCGTCTGTGGGAACGACAGCGATTTGTAAGCCATACAAACACTTCCCGGACAAAGAGTTGCATGGTACTTATTCGCTCGATGGCAACCACCAACAACGTTCAAGGAGACGAGCCGCGACCCACTACCCTGGAGAGACAGGTCCAAACCCTCACAGCAGTAGTGGAATGCCTTACCAAACAAAATGAAGTCCTAGAGGAGCAGCTATGGCAGAAGAACGCAGCCATGGGTATCTAAGAGGAGGATCAAGAAGGTACCAGTGCTGAACGAAGGGACCAGGAGGGGCTCATTGATACGGCTCCGCCCCGAAAGGCAGGACATGAGTCGTCCATCAACTGTTGATACGACTCAGCCCCACATTGTCGTGGAGATGCAGATGATGAGAGAACAGATGGACTTCATGATGAACGCGCTCAAGGGGAGAGTGTCCAGTGATCTTGACGATTTAGTCCACTGAACCAACTTGCCATTCACCATGTCCGTTAACTCTTTCCCCCTTCCACCAAAGTTTTGTATGCCACAGGTGGAAAACTACGACGGAAACAAAGACCCGCTGGATCACTTGGCGTCCCTCAAGACCCTCATGCACCTTCAGGGGATACCGGACGAGATCATGTGTAGGGCCTTCCCCACAACATTGAAGGGCCCCGTAAGGGTTTGGCTTAGCAGGCTGATGCCCAACTCCATTAGTTCCTTCAAGGAGTTAAGCACCCAATTCGCATTGTAATTCATCGAGGGATACAGGTATATAAAGTCTACTGCATGCCTGATGAACATAAAACAATGGGAGGACGAGATGCTGAGGTCCTACATAACTCGTTTCAACAAGGAGGCCCTTTCAATCGATGAAGTGGATGACAAAATACTCGTAGCAGCATTCACTAATGGCCTACGGATAGGAAAATTCTTATTTTCTCTAAGAATGATCCAAAAACCATGTCAGATGTGCTTTACAGGGCCACCAAATATATGAACGTGGAGGATGCGTTATTGGCCTGAGAAGAGAAGCCTAGAAAGAGGGAAAGACAGGAAGACGCTCGGCAGGATAGGGGGCGAAAGATGGCTAGGGCCGGAGAACGACGGGAAGACCGACGCTCCGAACCCTACACTGGGAAATTCGCAAGTTTCACACCGCTGACAGCCCCGATAGACCAAGTCTTGATGCAGATTAAAGATGAAAGAGCATTGACGTTTCCCGGCAAGTTGAAGGGAGATCCCAATAAGAGGTCGAGGGATAAGTATTGCCGGTTCCATCGCGATCACGAACACGACACAGCCGGTTGCTACGATTTGAAGCAGCAAATAGAAGCTCTTATAAGACAAGGGAAACTACAGAGGTTCGTTTGTAAGGAAAGGACAGATCCACCATAGGAGCAAGCCCCACGATGGGAGAATGAACGCCCTAGACCCCCCATTGGAGATATAAGAATGATAGTAGGGGGCACAGCCGAAACCGGGTCGTCCAAAAAAGCCCAAAAGACCTACCTCAGAATGGTCCAGAACGTCCAGCTTACAGGCTCCGTACCTAAGATGGCACGGATTGACAACCCTGTAATCGGATTCTTGGAAGAAGACACTCGAAGGCTCCACCACCCGCATGACGATGCACTTGTCGTCAGCCTACGAGTAGGAGATTATAAAATGCACTAGGTTTGATCGACAATGGCAGCTCATTAGACATCCTGTATTACCTGGCCTTCCAGCAAATGAGGATTGACAGAGAACAACTGGTCCCGATAAATTCCCCTCTCGTTGGTTTCGAAGGTACAAGAGTATTCCCTTTTAGCGCCGTCACGTTGTTAGTAACGGTAGGTGACTACCCGCAGCAGATCACCAAGGACGTAACATTCCTCGTGGTCGACTGTTCATCCACTTATAATGCCATTCTCGGATGACCAACCCTCAACTCATGGAAGGCTGCAACTTCAACTTACCACTTAATGATCAAATTCTCTACAGGTTATGGAGTAGGAGAGCTGCGGGGAAATCAGGTGGCTACACGCGAATACTACATTGCGATGCTAGAAATGGATGATCACCAAAAAACATTATGCATAGATGAACAAAGGGCACTAGCAAAGCCGGTTGAGGAGCTAGAAGAAATAACCCTTGACGAATCAAAGCCCGAACAGACAACTAAGATGGGTACTTTATCAAGTCGGACGGTACGACAAGCGCTCATAACTTTCCTTAAGGACAACCAACATGTGTTCGCCTGGAGTCATGAGAACATGCCAGAGATTGACCCTTCGATCATAGTACACAGGTTGAATGTATCGCCCTCATCGCCTCCCGTCTGACATAGAAAACGAGTGTTCGCTCAGGAAAGAGACAAAGCTATAGCTGAAGAAGTTCAAAAGTTACTTGATACAGATTTCATTCGGGAGATGTATTACCCTGACTGGTTGGCAAACGTAGTTATAGTTAAAAAGGCCAATGGAAAATGGAGGATGTGCGTTGATTTCATGGATCTCAACAAAGCCTGTCCAAAAGACAGTTACCCACTCCCACAGATAGATGCCTTGGTAGACTCGACCATAGGACACGAACTTCTGAGCTTCATGGATGCTTTTTCTAGTTACAACCAGATCAGAATGGAGGAAACGAATGAAGAGAAAACTTCCTTTGTGATGAGCCAAGGAATTTTCTGCTACAAAGTAATGCCATTCGGACTCAAAAATGCAGGGGCTACGTATCAAAGATTGATGGACAAGATGTTCGTCCACCAGATTGGGAGGAATGTGCAAGTTTATATAGACGACATGCTGGTAAAAAGCGTAAGTGAAGACGGACACAACTTAAAGTCCAAAAAGCAATGTGGACGGACACATTTTGGGAGACGGGTTTTTAACTCAATGGCCATAAAATGGAAGGCCTTAAAAGCACATAGCGGACGAATCCGTCAAAATTCAAACCCCCATAATTTCCATTAAGGCTTAAATGACGGGTCAAATAGAACGGACCCACTGCGTTCATATCAACCATGAAATAAGCAATTAAACAAAAATAGGTAGGTAAAAATATAAAACCCTTGAAGGGAAATTTTTTAACATGGAAAAAGTGATGACTGATAAAATTAAAGGATTGTTCTCTCAACTTAAAAAAAAAAAAAAACCACTACTCTTAAAGGTTTGCATCCTTCTCCTGCTCGAGCTAACGGGTATCATCCCCCACAAGTTGGACTTGAGCATTTTGCGCTTGGGCTGACTGTCCTTCGCCTTAAGTCGCATCTTCAGCAAAAAGGTCCTCAGTGTTCTCCGAAGCAACGGACACGACAGAAGTTTGGCCTTGGTCTTCAACTTTGATGTTGGACACGTCCAGGTTAGGGTAGGCCTTCTTGACTTGACATAGAGCATCATCAAAACCTTCCAGAAAAGAGTCTCCCAGCTCGGATAGCAAGGCGTCGGAGTCGCGGTATTCACGGATTGCCACTTCCTTAGCTTGACGGAGCTGATCCTTCAGGTTCTGGATCTCCTTGTCCTTGTCCTCCAGGACCTTCTTTACCTCCTCCATCCCGTGCTTAAGCTCTTTCCTCACCTTTTCCGAGAGGTCAAACTTCTTTTCAATATTGGGCTTCCAGGCTTTGAGCTGACTTAGTTCATCCTCTGTTAAGTTTGCCTTTGCCCGCACACGCTCCAGGGTGGTCTCATGGTGAAGGCACCGTCCCATTAGCCCTTTCATCATGACCATTGCCTGAAGAGAAAAGGGGGTTAAATTTGAACTAAAAAGTAAGGACGGATGGAGAATGGACGAACGAAATTACCTGAGCTATGCTAAAGAGCCCTGTCTCCCCCATTGCCTCTGTGGAATGGTTGCTTAAGTCTTCATAATCCTCAGTCGTTATGATGGACATCAGCGTCTCTAGGGCATATTTGGGGTCCTCACGGAGAAGGATGGGTGGCTTCTTTTAAGAGGGTGATGGCCCCTTCTTTAAACCTTTTCCAGCTCCATGCTTAGCCGGGGTAACCGTCTTGCCCCTTCCGCCTCCAACCCTACGGCGGTATCCGAAGGAATCCTGGGCTTCTTGGATACACGGTTTTGTTTGGTTAAGGTTTTCCTCTTAGTGGACGGGTTGTTTGGGCCCGTCCCCTTTGGCACCTGACTACCATCCTCTACCTTCTTAGCAACTTGTGCCTTAATCATAGCTCTCCTCTTGGCAGCATCCATTTTTGTAAAAGGAAGACGGACAGAATTAGCTATATGGTAAGAAATCCAAAAATTCAGAAAAGTGTTAGTGACGGACTTACGTTGGCGCACTCGAATGTCGTATTTAATTGCCTAAGGGGTAGGCTCAAGTCCGTCACAATACCAATTAAGAGTGTTTAATGTAATTAATTTAGCCCAAGTCTTTTCTTCTGGCTTGGTCTTGTTAAAAATCCTTTCCAGGAAGCTCCACTGCTCAAGAGTAATCTTGTGTACCCTGTATTTATTATAAGATGTGATTGTAAGGGTTGTGTGTTAGAGAGAGAGTGTGAAGACTCAAGCAAGTGAAGCCAGAAGACTTCTCGCAGGTGTCTCGCGACTAAGCTTCCCGCAAAGTGAAACATGTGTCTTGCACATGACTCATGGGAAACTTGAGCCCAACCTTCAACATCTGCTCGTATACTCCGACACCTTCCAAACCGTCATAGTAACATTTCTCTGACTCGTAGGGCAGACGGACGGAAATGTTATCTGGTATTTGAAAATGGGCTCTAAACGTTTTGCAGTGTTTCTCTTTAATTGAGGAAGTGAAGTAATTTATTGACCACTCGGGTAGCATGACGAACTGCCTAAGTCCATCAAGACCCACAACAGACTGAATTGCGAGGTCATTATTGTCTAGTTTGTCATTAGAACCCTCTTCATCACTCATCTCCAAACCCTCATTCCTTGAGGACGGAGAAGAAGCAGACAGGCTCCTCTCTTCACTCTGACTATCATGGTCTTCGTGACCTGACGGGTACACTTTCTCGTAGCCCGCCCCGTCATGGACAAATGACTGGTGACTTGACGCATTAGACATATCCTACACACGACGGTTAATCCTATGACTCTGATTTGTTTGAAGTGGACGACGGTAATGCAAATTTAAAGTGTAAAAAGAAGAAATTTTCTAAGTAGAAGGAGAGAAATACTTACCAAAAAATCAGGACGGATGGAGAAGAGCTACAGCAACAGGTAAAACGGCTGGACGGTCTTGTCTGTCTAGCAAGGATGACGGTTGTGTTTTGATCGTAGATTTCAGCAGAAAAGTAAAAAATGAGAGGGAGGAGGGTTGGTTTATATAGAGAGATAGCACGGAAGGCGAAGCGACACTTCGATCCAAGAGAATGGCCACTCAATGAATGCCACGTGTCCTGCGCAATAAATGATTTCAGGCCAGCCTGACAAGTCTGAGGATCTTGAATGAACCGTCACCCCACGGGTCCTTCCACTCAAATATCACGGACCCATGGGGTGAAGGGGGCAACTGAAGAGGAAAAATTAAACATGACAGATCCATCTTGACGGACTTGACAAAAAAATGTACTCGCATTGGACGGATCACGTTAGGACGGGCACAGCATGGATGGTTCGAGCGGCCACGTGGCATCCAACTCATCATGATTAGCCCTGATTCGTAGAGTCCCAACATGAATGGAATTCTGATACGACTAGAATTCTAGAATATACACAAATCAATGAGTATCTTCCTTATAAGGAAAGACTTGTTTCGCAAGCCTTGGGATTTGGCCCTATGCGACTATAAAAACCCAAAGACCCTCAAGAAAAAGATACGCATAATTTACCCCTCTCTAGCACTCTAGAGTTGTGAGAATATTTCTAACTTGACATTCGGAGGGTATTTGACTGGCACCATACCGGTGCTCTCTGTTAGGTCTTCTCTTTTTTGTTGTGCAAGTCTTGCTTCAAGTGCGCGAGGACTGTGTGGCTCACTGGTGATTTTTACGACATCATCAATATATATATATATATATATATATATTGGAGTTAAAATAGGCATGGCAGAAAACCTTATGAAATTTAAAAATCACTGTATTTTGCTTTTTACACACTAGTTTAAACTCACAAATGCATACCCAACAAACTAAACCAAACCGTCCAGAAACGTAACAGAATTCTTATTTTCTTTTGAGGTTGTAATTTTAATCCTAGTAAGTTTCGTTTTTGGTTTGGAAAAGCGGGAGAGATATTGGGTATATCTCTTTTTAACCAACAGGTCTGTGGATGGGTAGGAACAAAAAATAGATAAGATCAAGATTATTTTTTTTTTTTGGGATTATTATTATTATTATTATTTATGGAAATACTAGAAACTTCATTAAGCACTGAAAAAATAAATTACATTATGGAAAAGAGCTTGTTTAACAAAATAAGGACTCTCTTCAATCAAACTGAGAGGAAGATTATTAATCCTTAATAATTAGAAAACAAATACTTACACATTGTCACATACACCAAATGACTCAAATTTCACCATAATAGGACTCAAATTTAGGAAAAGAATTAATGATAGACTATAACCATCACTAATAGTATAAGACTCTTTTAACGGTATAAATGGAACAAATACTTACACATACACTAAGTCCTGATGGCTGATAGGACTCAAATTCCCAAATCTTGATAGACTCAAATTAAAAAAAAAAGTAGTAGTAGTATGATAGGACTCTTTTAAACTAAGTCAGTATAAATTGATTAGTATGTTATATGATTTTGATTCTATCAAAATAGTTAGACGAATTTGGGTTTAGAGTTTACACTCTTTTCTATTGAAAAAAGAAAGAAGCTCTACAGTCTACACTAATACACTCTCTAATGATGATACCAAGATTATGACTTCTCCAATTTTTGGTTATTTTGATGGTTAACAACTTAACACACACACATATATATACCTTTTTATTGAAAATATAATGAAAACATTGATGGTTATATATATATATATATATATATATATATAATGTTGATGGTTAATACATATATACTTCAAGAACCAGGGGTAATATTCTTTTTAGGATTTGAAGCATTCGCTCCAACTGATAAGGTTTTGTTAATGTCACTTTGTTTTGAATTTTCAAGGTGGCTGTGTGTAGAACCGTAAGTATGTAACTTTTTTTTTGTTTGTACTCGAGCTTGGTGAGCTCGAGTACCATATTTTTTTAATCCAACGTGGCCCGTTAACATGGAAAGTTTAATTAAAAAAATTTGGCCATTTAGTACTCGAGCTTGGTGCACTCGAGTACTGTTCATGATACCTGAGTCCATCAAGCTCAGGTACCATTCTGCTTATGGACTTAACTCCTAAAAAATTGGCCCCTTAGTACTCGAGCTTTGTGGGATCGAGTACTGTGCGTGGCACCCGAGTCCACCAAGCTCGGGTACCAATCAGCCTGTTTCAAAAAATTAGGCAGATTGTACCTGAGCTTGGTGGGCTCGGGTACTTCACAAAGTACGGGTCCACCAAACCCGTACATTGGGTAAATTCTTTTTTTTTTTTCTTTTTTTTTTTGGATTGACGAGAATTTGAGAATTAATAAAAAATTTACTTGAATATGTGTGTAATTTACCAAAAAAAAAAAAAAAATTTGAAATTTTACAATTTCCTTCTACAAGTTTTAAAATTTTGAATTGTTATATGATAGTTCATTATGAGTATTAATTGTCATTGTAGGTAGCTATGACCATTTTATTTTGTTAATTTTGTCTAACATTTTTATTTTTATGCAGTTGTTATTATTTATTTGTCTTTGTTTTTATAAAAATATTTTAAACTGAATGGATAAACTGAACTCATTGGTTTTGTATTAATTATTGACGCACACAACCACAGCCATTCATCCATAAATAACACATTTCGTGTCTACTTAACCAATAAAATACTTGAACAATCACTAACTTTACAAATTTTTTTTTCTTGAATTTTTCTGACTTTATAACAAAAAATTATTATAACATGGTAACAATAAACACACATGCAACAAACCTTCTTTATTTCCTAATTACTAAATCATATAAAGTTATATTATATTTAGGGTCATGTTAACGGATACCCTTAAAGCAATTGTTATATTATCCATAAAAGTAGTGACAAAACATTTCTCTTATATTTATATTGTACACACAAACTTCCACACACATTATTAATATAAAGAATAATGCTAGAGATACAAACTATTTTTCAAAAATTTTTACAAACTGCTGATGTGGTGAGTGATTATTGGTAAATGAAAAAAATGGATATTAATGGTAGGCCTAAATAAAACCAATAAGAAGTTGGCCACATCAACATTTTGTAAAAATTGTAAAATAGTTTGTGGTTGTAACATTACTCTAATATAAATTTATGATAGAGTGACACTTACAATCTACAAACACTTATTCTATTTGTTAGAGTTGGAAATATTTGTTATAGGAAATAATTATTTCTTAATATTTCTTCTTTTGAAACCTCCTGCCCACTTTTCTGACGCCAACTATTAACTTAATGCACAATGAATGGTGTACCTTAACAACCACCCTCACCAGCTTACTTGTAGAATTTATGAGATGACTCTTGCACTTGCCAAGTCCATGTGAAGAGTCAAAATGCCCATGTGAAAGAATACTGAAGCAAAAGCTACTGTTGGGTCACCATCTGCGGATCTTAGTGTCAGTGTTTTTCCATTGAAGACAAACCATTTAACCTTTGGGTCCTGCCTGCGGTGTACATAGAGGTAATATAGTTAAATGTTTTGTTAGATTGTGTTTACATGTGTGGTTCGTATGAGATTTTTTTTTCATGACCACAATTCATGAGTTGAGTTTTTTGCAAGTTTAAAGTCCATTTACAACTGCAGATATATATATAACCTTTTTGTCAAAACAAATGGAGCACAACTATATTGTAACAAAATAAATTGTAAAGAAACAATTGCAATTAAAAGCATTTTTTTTTTTTGTTAAAAGAAAGAAAAAAAAAATAACTAATTCATAATTACTAATAGTTGAAAGAGAGATAGTAAATCCATAAATTATTATATGATTTAGAAGAATAATACATAAAGTTTAGACATGTACTTTGATTCCTTAAAATAAATTAAGAAAAAAAAATCATCTATAAGTTTTTTATTTTATTTTGTGAAATCTAAAAATATTAAAAATATAGCAAATACTTGTAAAGTTGTGTATATATCTTACTGTCTGATGGCTTCTTAAAATATGCCCCATTCAGCATTTACTTCTCTATCCTTCTAAATATTTAAAATTTAAGTTTATAACAAAAATTCAGATTTTAAAATTGTAAAAAAATTAAGAAATAACAGGATTTCATCAGTCATTTATGGGTTAAGCTATTTATGAGATAAGCAAGAAAGGCAAGTGCTGTGAATAGTGATATTGGTAAAAAAATGAGTGTGTATACAATATCAAAATTCATTTGGGGGGGGGGGCACAATTAACATAAACCATATATCCAAATAACAAAAAACTCAAGAAGAAGAACAAAATTCGTATCATTGTCATTATATTTGCCCATGCTTTGAAGAATTCATTTTATATTTTATGTTTCTATGTATTTATTTATTTAGATGTAAAAGAATACTATGTCATTGTATATTGTTTATTCTATAATTTACAAGTTATCTAAATATTAAATAAAACACAGTTTTTTTTTTTAACAATTTGCTGGCAGCCAAGTATTGTAATTAAATCTATTATAAATTATAGATATGTGGTTAAAACGATTGAAAATTATTTATATCTCTATACACAAAGTTGAAGAGGTTGAGTTTGAATATATATTGTTTTTATCATAGGCCATATTTATTTAAGTGGTTATTGATGATGACAACTTTTATATTGTTAATAACAGGTCGGTGATGGATTTTCACTTTTTCTATGTGTACTACGACGGGGAGATGTATTATCATGAGTTGCATGGGTTGTTATACCAAGGCTCGAACCAAAAGCAAAAATATGTTAAGGTGAAACGTGGGATAGGGCTTACAAACTTGCAACGAAGAATATTGAAGGCGATGGGGTTAGACCACTCTAGGCATAACATTTCCACCATGTATCGAGCACCTCAACGGGTTGTAGATATGCAGGTTTTCTACAATTCACTACAATTATCGGGTGGCACCAAAGTGAAGATGATGTGGGAAATGGTTGCACAAATGGTGGCTTGAGGATTCATTGTTTCGGATCTCTATGTCACTGTTGATCCTGCCACAGTAGAGGCTGGAGAGGGTTCACAACATACTGTTTTGGATGGAAGAGTAGATGAGCACATCAACTCAATACCAGAAAGATCTTATCAAGGGTGTGTAGAGAACACAGGAGATGGGTATGGCAGTGAATCGTGGCAGACATTTGCCCATGTGAACTCGATTGAGGAGGAGGAAGGGCCCCAGCAAGTGCATGAAGGAGAGCATTTAGTTGATGATGAGCTGCATAGGGGCACATCCGAAAATGAAAATGATCACGGACTTGGTGATGATGCAACCCATATCGATGTTACTAGGGATGACTTCGAGGAGCTCCTAGATACCATGGGTGAACATGAGGATGTTGATCATATTGAAGATGTGGTTGTAGAAGAGAATAGAGAGACATGCCCCGGTCCCGATCCTACGTTAGAATGGTTCACCAAAAACACTTGGGATAATATGTTTGATCCATCACTGGTTATGCAAGCGGAAGTATTACCATCGACACTTGGGGAGCAGCCAATTAAAGGGATGGTATTCACGACTAAATTGGCGGTGCGACATGCGTTGACTTGGTACGCAGTGCGAGAGAATTTTAGCTTCAAAACTGAGCATTCAGACTCAGAGAGGCCTATGGTGAGTTGCGAGGATGATTCCTGTCCATGGTCAGTCCGTGCGATATGTTGCAAGGGAGACAATGTCTAGAAGATCGCAAAATGCAAGGGCCCCCACACGTGCGACAAAATTCAGAATGCTCATGATGGTCAGATGATTGATTCGGTGTTCCTAGTATATGTACTTGAGCGCTATATACGAGAAGACCCTGCGTATAAGATAAAGAACTTACGCCACGTTGCTTTGGCAGACTTAAAACACGAAGTATCTCACTACAAGGTATTCTATTCTTTAACTTGCATTCTATTTTCAATACAACGTAGAGACATCAGTCTTTTGGGAAGTATAATCATGATTTTTTTTTTCCCAAAACCCATGAATAATTTATATTATGAAAATTGAAATTGAAAAAAGAAAAGAAAAAAAGGAATGCGGAGCGAAGAAATATTATAGCCTTACAAGTCTTGATTTGTTTTCTTCAAGTTTTTTTTATTTAACTTGTATTCATTTCTAACGTAATCATTATGGTTTACATACAAGGTATGGGATGCCAAACAAAAGGCCGTTGCAGCTATATACAGGGATTTTAAGGAGTCTTATGCAGAATTGCTGCATTTTTTGGCAGGACTTAAGGATGCAAGTTCGGGTACAAAGTATAAGTTACTAGTGGACGATAATTATGAACGGGGAACTTGTACATTCAAGTCCATATTTTGGGCGTTTCGTCCATGTATTGTTGGGTTCAAGAAGTGTAGGCCTGTGATTAGCATTGATGCAACCCACCTCTATGAAAAATATAAAGGGAAATTGATGATTGCAATGGCGACAGATGCTAATAATAAGATTTATCCAGTAGCCTTCGCCGTTGTCGAGAGCGAGAGCATAGAGACTTGGGGTTGGTTCTTAGGTTGTATAAGAACGTATGTTACCGACCAGAGACACCTGTGTGTCATATCTGATAGACACCCTGGGATACAAGCTATCTTTAGAGACATTAATCGAGACTTTTCCCTACGGCCTCCCATGACAGAACATCGTTACTGCCTTCGTCATCTATGTAGTAACATCAACACTAGATGGAACAATGAAACTTTAAAGAATCTAGTATGGAGGGCAGCAAGTGCTACCTAGGAGCGAAAGTTCAATGCCACTTTCGAGTTAATTGAGAATGTCAACCGGGATGCGCACCAATATCTGAAGGATGTGCCCAAAGAGAAATGGGCTCTAACTTTTGACAAGGGTTATCGTTATGGGGCGATGACTACAAACGTCTCCGAGTGCTTCAATGGTGTTCTAAAGGGTGCTTGTAGCCTGCCCATTACGGCAATGGTGAAATACACATGGTTCAAATTGAATTCTTACTTCGATGATCGTCGCAATAAGAGCATAGCACAGTTAAATTCGGGACAAAAATGGACTAAATATGCCTTGGATATATTCATGAGAAATAAGGCGAAGGCGGAGTATCACAGGGTGACGAGATTGAGCGCGCAACAACAATCATATCAAGTAGATACACCACATACTTATGTAAGTGATGGACATGGGGATCACACACATGGAGTTAATTTGTTGCGAAGAACTTGCACATATCAGAAATGGAAGCTGTACAAGATATCATGTTCACATGTCATTGCAGTTTGTATTAGGTATCGACATGATGCAGAGCAGTACATTGACCCATGCTATAGCGTGGATGCACTGTTCCGGAGCTATGCTCCCGTTTTCCCTGCATTGAAAGATAGATTATCATGGTCGGATCCTGAAGAAACTCGAAGGTCCTCCCTAACCCCCGATTGATTCGAGAGAAAGGTCGCCCTGTCTCAACACGAATCAGGAATGAGATGGACGAGGGCGGGAAACGGCCGAGAACCACACCATGGAAGGAGGGGGGGAGGAAGGTGCAATGCGGGTTGTGTGACCAAGAGGGGCATAACCGAAGAACATGCCCTAAGCGGAATGAGGTACTGACGAGTGGTGGTCTCGCAGACTAGGTACGCTAAGTTTGAACCATGACATTCTTCTAAATGCAACTTGAAACAAAATGCATGCTATATGCCATTCAATTATGTATTTTTATAACTTAAGAAATATTGAAAAAAATTTTAAGGACCAAATATGACATATATACTATAAGCTACTTTCCCTATAGGATGCATACATGGTTGAGTTTAATTGTCTTTGGGAAAGATAACACTAAATTAATCAATTAAGTATAATCATGTGGTTATATTCAATTGGGGAACCTAAGTTTTGCCCATTATGCAGAAGAAAGTGCATCAGCTATGCATAGTTCTCTCTCTTTCTTTCAAAATGACATTAGAAATGTGTTTGTTTGTTTAAGACAAGCTGTGGTTGCATACGGATGATATTAAGTCTTAGATCTTAATTTTTTCAACGAATATCTAAAGTTAATGTGGAGAGCTTATTGCAATGAAATCTAATGCCAAATTTTGAACCTTTTTGGGGTTTCTTTCGGTCATAGTTGCAATGGCATATCACTTTTTATCTCTCTCTCCCCAGTTTTGTTTGAATTTTACTTTCCTATGTTCCTGTGAGTGACTGTTGTGTGGGTGAAAAGAAATGAGTATGCTTTTGTTAAGGTACAGGTAGTGGGATTAATAGTGATTTACAGCGAATACTAGAGTGTAAATACTGGATGCACATGTTAAGTCATTTGCTAAAGAACAACTTTTTTGTTTGATCAATCAGGTGCACATGATTAATGAATATAACTGGAATAATTCACATGTGTTTAGTTGGCTGAGTGAGTGAAGATTTAGTCAATGCATTTCTTAAATTTAGGTTTTTAATTGATCAAAATTTTTGTTTCTTCAAGTGTAAATGATGCTTCAAAATCCTAATTTATATTTCATCACACTTAGGTATTTAAACCACAACAAGTGTACCCGCTCTGATACCAAATGAAAGTTCAAAAACGTGTACAAAACACCTTTGAACGTTTAGACCCCCAAATTACAACTTAACCAATACAAGCAATATGTCAAACAACTAGTGTACGGAAACTTAACACATGCTATAATACGAAATTGGTTAAAGACTATCTAAGCCATAACAAAATAAAACCACAGTAGATAATAAAAAGGCAAAGATAGAGAGGAAGGAAGATGCAAACACAAAGACAACACGCGATGTGTTATCGAAGAGGAAACTGAAGTCCTCGGCGAAAAACCTCTCCGCCGCCCTCCAAGCGGTAAACAATCCACTAGAAAATACAGTTGGGATACAAGGACAGCAATAGACCCTCCAAGCCTAATCTACCCAGTGCACCTAAGCCCTCCAAGCTTCTTGCTCCAACGAGGTTGCGCCGAACCTTTTTCTTTTCTAGCTTCCCGGATCCCGCTACTAGACCATAGCATCCGCCATCCTTGGCATCTTCCAATGCTTCCCAAAACTCCAAAAACACTCAACACTCTAAATGGGTGTGGGTAGTGTTTGGATGGAAATCTCCTCTCAATAGGTATGACAATGAGAGAGGGAATGAGAAGAGACTACAAAGATTTCTCTCTAAGAATGAGTAGCTCTCTCTAATTGGGTGGGTGTTTTGAAGAAACCTCTCTTAGGGTTTTTCTTTCTGAATAGCCACACATATCTTGTGGGAATGAGGGGTATTTATACTGGTGTGAGAATGGAATACGAAGAGTCAGTTTTTCCAAAAACAGGGCTGGCTGGCGACTTGACCTCGCGACTTGACTGAGTCGCGAGTTTAAGTCGCGAGCTAACTTAATGGCAAGTCTGGATTTTTGTCGTGTAGTGCTCCAGGTGGCGTGACTGTTCAGCTCCCCTGCATGCTCTGCACGTGAGCAACTTTTGGCGGCTTGCAAGCTGCGAGCCACCCGCGAGTCCTAGCCGCGAGTCCTAGCCGCGAGTCTCTGCTTCACTGCACTGTCTTGAGCATTTCTTCACACTCTCTCACACACTACCCTTACATGATTCCCACCTAAATACAAGGTTTCTAAGTGCTATATTACAAGCAAATTTGTCATGGAATAAAGCCAACACATGGTTGACTAAATTCAACCTTACACAACTAAAAATTTCCAAGGAACTAAGTCAGAGTATAATAACAACATGAAATTAATCAAATCACATTTCCCCATATCATAATTGATATATTTTCAAGAATCACAATAACACAAGCCTCAAAAATTGCGAAAATCAAAGAGAAACATACCCATTTGGGGATGGTGTCACCGTGGAATTTTATTGTGACTTTGCAATAATCTTCACCACTCAAAGCTTGTAAACCTAATCGATTTGCAGTCTGCACCAAAAAAATCAAATTCAGCAAGTACATAAAAATTCATAAAAACCATAACTTTCCCTACACGCAACTCGTGTATCTCACATAGACATCGTAACTAAAAACCCAACTCAAATTTCATTGATAAATTACCACTTGTCCTAAAAGCTTATGTAGTTAGGAAATAGTAACCATTATTCAAACACTCCCCCTTGCGTAAATTTTAAATGAGATATAGAGTAGAGACAAGCATCGAACTCAAGACAACCCGTTTTAGAAAATGGTGAATTTTATCATTTAACCATTATTTTAACATTCACAAATACCCGAATCAACCATTCGGGTTTTAAGCTACCCTAATTCTCACAATGTAGCCTCAATTAATCCAATCTAACAATACTACTAAACAATTTCAGTTCAAACCAATAAAACCACAAGGCTTGATGTTAGAATATGTTAGTATGAGTTAGTATGTTACTATATGTTAGTATGTGTTAGTATGTTACTGAGTAGGTGAGGTGTGTGGTGATGTTAGCTATGTGTTGCTGCTGCATGAGGGGGGGGCGTGTGATGCTGCATATGGGGTGCTGGTGTGGGGCGTGTACAAGTTGCTGATGAGGCATGCAGGAGCAGCTGATGATGGTGCTGCCACTAGTAATGTTACCAAATAAGAGTTAGTTAAATAATAGTTAGTTGTTGGCATATTGGCAGCTGGTTAACAGCTGGCTTGGCCGTTAGGCAGTTAGAGAGTGAGGCTTGAGAGAGTATTAGAATCCTGGAAAAGAGGAAGCATGTATCAGAAATCATTTCCAAATTCCCAATTCTTCAATTCTATGTTTTCTCTCTCTCTCTCTCTAATTCTTTGTTCTTATCTCTTCTTTGTTCTTGGAGGCATAAGTTGTCCTCGAATTCAACTATCCAAGCTCTCTGTTCCTAACACTTGATCACTACTAAACTCCAAAATATTCAAAAGTTTATAAGATCTGTAAAATGAAAATATGTCACTTCAGCCATATATCTCTCAAAAACTTGCATTATTACCTTTCTCAGAAGAGCTCAAAAATATCACCATGCTATGAGTGAACTGCGATGTTTTCTGTAGCAAAGTACAGGATTTTTTACAGCAGAAAATGTAAAAGCAAGAGGATCTAAGTGCAAGACACTAACCTTTGTACTTCTAAGATAATTGTTGCCATAAGTTAGGACCTTTTGACTTTCTGTATTGTTGCAATATACTACCCTTGAGAAGCCAGCTCCTCCAATCAGTGAGTGTTCAGGTTGAAGGGACGGAATCTGTGTAAATGCATCTTCTTTCTTATACCACCAGCCATTTTCTAAGCTATCATTTCCACCCCTAATTGTTTAAATACTTCTATTCCCACACCATAGAACAATTGTGAACCTATAGAGCAAATAATTTCTGAGAATTCACCTTTCTAAGGAAGCTTATCCACCACCAAACTTTCTAAACTCAATTCCCAATTACTAATAACAAGTCCTGCCCCCTCAAAATTTAGGCTCAAATTGATGTCAAAATTTAAAAAATTAATATAGCAAATGAACCAATCCAAAAAGAATGTTATATGAAGGGGTTCTTTTCTTGAGCTGAAGTGTATCTCAGTTTTTATTATAGACCTGACTACCAGCCAAAATGGCCAAATACCACATTTTCCTAAATTTACTAGCAAAAAAACAGTTGTGCAACTGAAAAATAACGGACATAAGTTATTCTATAGGTCTAAAATGGAAATTTCTGAAGTTCATTGCCAGAATTTTGCAAGTTACGAACAAAAAATATATCAGCTTGTAAGCCCAAATCTTCAAGTTCATTGCCAAAATATATGTGCTACAAAAAATATATCACCAAAGGACAAGAAGATCCTATACATGACAAAAAGATCCTATACCATTACAAATCCAAAGTAGCACTGATTCTTGACCATTCTTGAATCATCCTCGTTTTCTTCTCCTCACCGGTTCCTTGACTGGTCTCACCTTGCCTGAAAAGAACACAACACAAGCAAATACTAATATGCAAATCATTTAACTATAAAGAGATGTATATGTAATCGGTATCGAATCAAACTATAGTACCATGTCCAGTCCCACAGTCAGGAGGATGTGTTTGTGTCCGTTATGGCCTTCGTGGCCGATCCTCAATGTGTGAAGGCTCTGGTGGGGGGGGGGGGTGGGTATCTGTGTCTGGATGAACTCGGTATGTATGCCCTCAGGGGGGACAGCACCAGGGGTGGGTCGCCCAGGAGTAGGCATGAATCTTATCTCATCTCTACCATGTACAACTGCGGGGGCAGTGCCAGTAGTCAGTGGGGGAGACGTACGAGTGGTGGGCAACGGAGATGTACTAGGGGATGTGGGTGGGCAGGTACCATTGCTCCTCATGGATGGGGACCGAGATGTGTGGGCATGGGCAAACGTACGGGATGGACCCGCATCATCGTGTGCCATGGAGCCTATGTCATAAGCAGTGTCCAAACACATCTCATCTGTTGTCTGACTTGCTTCCTCCATGGTGTGGTCATGCACGGGTGCGTGGTGCCGAGTAAATGTGGGCATGGGTGTGTGACGCCGAGTAGATGTGGGCACGGGTGTCTGATGCCGACTGAATGTGGGCACGGGTGTCTGACGCCGACTAGATGTGGGCATGGGTGTGTGATGTGGACCAGATGTAGAATGCTGACCAGATGTGGGACGTCGACTAGATGTGGGCACGGGTGTGTGACGCTGACCAGATGTGGGAGGCCAACTAGATGTATGACGCTGACTAGATTGACAGCCTCCATGCCCTTGACGTCCACCTGTTTGCCGACCACGCCCTACAGCTGGTTCACTTGTGTTGCCCACATTGCGTGCATGGTCCAAGGTTAACCGACCGATCTCTTCAATAGATTGCAAGGCAATAATACAGTCGGTGTAGATCTCATACCCTGGTTCGCACTTCGCCATAATCCTCAACTGCGATTCAACCTATCACAAATATACAAGAGTAGTGTTAGTAGGTTGAACTAAACTATGCGAAGCAAGGTACATTTATAATAAAATAGTCTTTGTAAACTTACCAAAGTGTCCCAGTACGAAATCTCTTTTATAATATGGTGAACAGTGCGGGGACGAAATCACACCATATACTCATCATTGTAGCTCATCTCCCCATGAAAGGGCGGTGCATCGACAATTGTGGCATGCGTAGCCCATTTACCAATATGTAGGGCATGTACTTGGGCCCAATTTTGATGCTGCTTACCCTGGAGGGTTATCTTGTGCAGTTCAGTTGAAGTATCAACATCGACTGGTATGCCTTGCTTCATCCCAAACTTTCGGAGAACACGTTTGGGATGATGGCCTTCAACCACCCAAAAATGTATGAGCGGCATGATAGACTCCATATGTGTTGGCCTGCCGTACAATATGCAGGCAGAGAACCCAAATAATTTGTGTACGGCTCCCAGACAATCTGTAATGATCCAACAGATGCAAACAACCATATTAACAATATAATTAGAAAAAATGTGTAACGAATGTGAACAATACATGTAACTCTGAAATAAAAAATGTTTATTCATTCCAAAGTGAATTGTAAGTACAAAAAGTACATGCCAAAGCAGTTCCCACTTGTAAGACACGATACCTGATTTGGCCGTAGCGAAGTAAGCGACATACAATAGGCACATAGGACGTGCATTGAATGTTCAGTTGTTATCTTAGCCCCTTTCCATCTACCAAACAACATAGACATAACCTTCATATTAGTTACTTACATAATAACCATGCGAACAAAGTTAATGCGGAAATGTAAAACGGTAACTATCTAAGATGCTACATACCTGATAGCAAGTGGACCTGGAGGCAGTGCCTGGTGTGGATGCCTCATCACAGGACATATGTGTGGAAATCTCGCCCACGCCCACAACTGCACCAATAGCAGTGCACTGCCGATCTGCTTGGCTGTCTTCTCTGATGCCTTACAGAGGTGTCTATAGAGCCAACTTAGTGCTGCACTACCCCAACTATACTTCTTTCCGTTGCAGTTACATAATTGAGATCCGATTGCCAGACTTGTCCATAAACAGTGTACCACCTAACATCTCCAGTATGTAAAACCGAGCATACTTCTGCACAAGCACCTCAGGGGCGTCAACCGGGAGAGGGTTACTAAACCGATCCTCAAGCCATTTGGCTTTTACCCTCGGCCTTTCCATCACTGCAGTGTTCTTATTACCACCAAGTTCTCTATCTGGCGGCCTATGCCCTAGCCTGCCACCGCAAAGTTCGCGCCAATTGGTTCTCGGGGATGTATATACCACCACCGGCAAGCCATCTACAGGTACCCCCATTATAACCTCTATATCTTGTAGTGTGATGGTCACCTCACCGTGGGGAAAGTGGAATGAGTGTGTCTCCAGCCGCCATCTCTCCACCAACGCTGTGATCAATGCGTGGTCAAGGTCCATATGTGGGACCCGAAGTAGCCCATCTAACCCCGCATCAGTGATATAAGCAGCAATTCGTGGATCTAACCCACCTTCAAGCAGACCTTTCTCCTGGTGATGACAAGTCAGTACACCTGGCACTTCTTGCAAATAAAGCAGCTTAGTATTAATAATAATTAGAGTACCACATAATAATTACGCTTCAAAGTTAAATTCCAAAAATCTTTCTACTACATATATTGAACAAGTGCACACCTCGCCTTCCAAATGAGCATCCCAAAGCAAACTTGAACGATGCTCATCCTGCCCCATCAACAAAGTCTGTATAGAGGGTCCTGCTCCATGTGGGTCCATATCTGGCATTTGGTGACAATAGCAAGATAGTCTTATTTATTTATTTTTAATTATAAACATATTTGACTGAAAATGGCAATAATATATATCTAATGCAGCCTTCACTAATTTCATAAAAAAAAAAATGAATTAAACTTGAGAGAGTGAGAGGGAGACTCAGAAAGTGAGGGATGAGAGTTTAAACTGTGGGTAACAGGGGTTCTTAGAGTTTAATGGGAATAGACTAGAACAGTACTCCCATTATTCAACTCAAGTTAAGGTGTTCTCCAATGTCAAACATAGGCCATCATGTCTTTCCCACAATCTCAATAACAAGTTTTCATTCGGTTTGACATGCCCCCCTACTCCTAGTGCCCCTAACTTGAATCAAACACTCATTTTTCCTAATGTAGTCCTTCACCCTTACTGCACATGGCAATCAAATTGTAGATTGAAACAATTCTGGGATTAAACATTAAGATGTCTTTGTATTACATTGTACTATCATAAAGAAAATGCATAAATAACTTTGAGGATAAGTTTTCAATATAGGAAACCCACGAACTTATTTAAATACCAATCACACCCAAAAAATGCCAAAAATGTAAGCGCATCATGTGTAGTTCAATTTTCTTCTCAAATATAGAGTTTTAATGGCTTATTGACTTGAATAAAATGAATTACAAAATAAAAAATGAGTATGTGATTGTGGGGTGCAGTAACATTCTTCACAATACAAATTGCATAAATTCTCTTTTTAATAAATCTTAAATATTCAAATAAATAGGGGTGTGCATGGGTCGGGTTGGGTCGGGTTAAGGGGATTTTTTGACCCAACCCACCATGGTGGGTCAAAAAAAATTCAACCCAACCCAACCCATCACATAAGTCCAACCCAACCCACATGGGTCGGGTTGAACCCATGGGTTTGACAATTTTTTATTATTATTATTAAATTGAGTAGAAAAAAAACATAAATAGTAATATATTAAAAAAACCTAAAGATTAGTATCAATGTAACTCCTTAAAGGCTTAACACTAATGACTAAACAACAATAGTAATTTATTAGGATTTGTGTGAACTAATTGGCTTTTATATAAGATAGGAAGAATTGGTTATTTAAAAAAATTTATTAATTATATAATATATTATATATATATATATATATATTAAATTAGTATTAGTAGGAGTGTAAGGTTGAATTTATTCAACCATCTAATTGGCTTTATTCCGTGCCAAATTTGCTTGTAATTCAGCATTTAGTAACCCTGTATTTAGGTGGGTTTGTTGTAAGGGTAGTGAGTGAGATAGAGTGAAGATTGCTCAAGAGTGTGCAAGAAAACAGAGAGTCGCGGCTGGGACTCGCGGGTGGACTCGCGGCTTCAACCCGCCAGAATCTGCACACGTGTCAAGCATGCTGGAAGATGAACAGTCATGCTAGCTGGAGCACTACAGGACAAAACAGGACAACTGGCCATACGGTTATCTCGCGACTGGAACTCGCGACTTAGTCAAGCCGCGAGGTCAAGCCGCGAGCCACCCCTGTTTTGTAAAACCTGACGTTTCACATTCCTCTCCCACTCCAATATAAATACCCCTTTTACCCACGATTGAGAGAGAGCTTCCAGAGAGAATTTTGAGAGAGAAACCCTAAAGAAAAACAAGATTGTTTCACACACAATCCCTACCTTAGAGTCTCTCCATATTCCTCAACTCTCTTCCTCTCCATTGTCAAATCCTTGAGATGTATTTTACCAAACCTGGTTCTCACCATCATCATCACTGTGAGACAGTCGTTTGGATTTCTGGGAAGCAGTTAGGAAGGAGCCAATCTTCATTGGTTGATGCTACGGTCTAGTAGCGGAATCCGGGAAGCTAAAAAAGAAAAAGGTTCGGCGCAACCTCGTTGGAGCAAGAAGCTTGGAGGGCTTAGATGCATTGGGTAGATTAGGCTTGGAGGGTCTATTGCTGTCCTTGTATCCCAACTGTATTTTCTAGTGGATTGATTACCGCTTGGAGGGCGGCGGAGAGGTTTTTCGCCGAGGTCTTCGGTTTCCTCTTCGATAACACATCGCGTGTTGTCTTTGTGTTTGCATCTTCCTTCCTCTCTATCTTTTCCTTTACATTATCTGCTGTGGTTTTATTTTATTATGGCTTAGATAGTTTATAACCAATTTCATATTATAGCATGTGTTAAGTTTCCGCACACTAGTTGTTTGACATATTGCTTGAGTTGGTTAAGTTGTATTTTGGGGGTCTAAACGTTCAAAGGTGTTTTGTACACGTTTTTGAACTTTCAATTGGTATCGGAGCGGGTACACTGTTATTGGTTTCAATACCATTATGTGATCCTTGACTCCCTTTTGAGATGGATAGGTCTCAATCCCTTAATGCACCACCATATTTTGATTGTAGTAATTATGCCTTTTGGAAGGTTCGCATGAGAGCCTTTCTATGTTCTATTGATGAATCTGTTTGGGATGCTGTTGAGATTGGTTGGACAAAACCTGAGGCAGCAAAATCCACTTGGGATAAGGCAGCACTTGCTGCATCAAATGCTAACAGTAAAGCACTAAATGCTATTTTCTGTGGTGTGTCTCCAGATGAATTTCACAGGATTTCTCACATTACCATTGCCAAAGAAGCATGGGAAATTCTGGAAACAACTTATGAAGGCACGAAGAAAGTGAAAGATACCAAGTTACAAATGCTGACCACTCGGTTTGAGGAGCTCAAGATGAGTGAGGATGAGTCTTTCGACTCTTTCTATGGGAAGCTAAATGAGGTGGTTGTCAGTAAGTTTAACTTGGGGGAGAAAACGGAGGACTCAAAGATTGTAAGGAAGATCCTTCGATCATTGCCGGAAAGTTTTCGTGCAAAAGTGACAGCCATTGAAGAGAGCAAGGACCTTGATGACATCAAGGTGCAGGAGCTGGTTGGTTCTCTGCAGACGTATGAGATGTCGCTGCCCAATCAACGGAAGAGTAAATCTCTTGCTTTAAAGACCATTAATGAGAAGGTGGAAGATCAAGACTCATTGGGAGAAGATGGGGTTTACAAAGATGTAGCTTACCTTGTCAAAAATTTCAAGAAATTTTTGAAATTCAAAAACAGTGGCAAATTTGATGATAGAAGAAAATTCCAAAGCTCTGGAAGGGAGAAGAGGGATTTCAAAAAGAAAGATGGAAAAGAATCCCAATCCACACAAGGTGTCACTTGTTTTGAATGCAACGGGCATGGACATTTTAAGAAGGAATGTCCGAATTATTTGAAATCGAAAGGTAAAGTGTATGCCACGACCTTGAGTGACTCGGATTCGTCTGAATCTGAATCTGAAGAGAGCTGTGATGGAGAGGGGAACTATTCAGCTTTCATGACTATTGCACATGTTGAGTCTTCGGATGAGTTAAATCTGCTTGTACAAGACCTTGAAGAACATAGTGATGATGAATCACTAGGTATTGTTGAAGAATCAGATGCTGAAGAAAGTGAAAGCATAGCAAATCTTCAAGAAAATTACAACTCGCTCTTGGAGAAGTCGGGTGAGTACACAAGGGTTGCCAAGGCTGCTGTGAGAAAGATGAAGAAGGCTGAGGAGGACTACAAAAGTCTCCTAATCCGATATAGGGAGGCCAAATGTGAGATTGAAACTCTGAATGGTGAATTGTCCGACGCTTACACAAAAGTGAGATTTCTTGAGAATGAGGTTGTGCAAGCGAATGCTAAGATAGAGAGGGTCACCACCAAGAAGCTAGATGATGTTATATCATCTCAAAAGAGCTTCTCAGACAAATCCGGATTGGGGTATACCGGAGGAAGTAGTTCATCTGTAAATATCACTAAAGAAGTGAAGTTTGTGAAGGCAGAAGATCCAGTTGTAGATGAACTTACTGGTGAGAAGCTCGAGGTGGAGGAGAAGAAGAATTTGGTGAACCAACGGATGCTGAATCCCCGTAATCAGTCTGTGGGCAGGTCTGAATCTCGTGCCAAGTCACGTCCACGACCACAGAGAGGTCCTAGAGGAACTTATGTGTGCCACTATTGTGGAATTCAAGGGCATACTCGACCAAATTGTCAAAAGCTGAGAGCAAAGAACAGTGCAACTCCTCAAAGGTCAGGAGGACCCAGAAATGATAGGAGAACTTGGGCAGGTGATCAATCAAGAGAGCAAAATGGAGATCCCGGAATGATGAACGTGATGAAGATGATTGGTGCATTCACCAACTGCTTGGAAAGCTTCTCACGAAGGTTTGAAAGCCCTAACTCACGTACCCAATCCTTTAAGGAAATCACCCCAAACGCAAGTGACGTGTGGGTGAAAAGGGGTACTCATGCATAAGCATTACAACATGTCCATGCATTAATACTTCCTATGCTTTGTGACTATGTTTGTTTGGTTTGCTTGCTGGTTTTGATGTTGGTTGTTTGCTTATCTTCTTGTGTATATTCTTTTGTTATTTTGTTTGTTTTATCAATCTTTTTGTGTCTTGTGTCAAAAATCCAAAAATCACATAAAAAGTAGAAAATCAAAAAGCTTGATTGACTTTGTTGAGTTTTGTCTCAAAACTTGTTTGCCTTGTACCTTTGTGCTAATGGCTTTGTGCATTCTCGAGCATTGCTTGTTTTCATGCACCTATATCTCTGTGGGAAAAATCTTGAAATCTATGTGATTGTTGTAAATAGATTTTCAAACTTGTCATGAATGATTAGTGAATGGTTATGTTGATCTTGAGACATGCATAGACTTGTGTCTATATCTCTTCCCACTCTTTATTTTTATTACTTAAAGAGCTCAATAAATGTAAATCTCAAAATGAAAAGAGATAATGAGCTGCAAAAGCCATCGCACATACTAGTATTCGACTAGGAAAAAGGGAAAGCGACTTAAATGAAATTGTATGATGCCCAAAAAGCCAAAGGCTTGTTCATCAAATTGAAATATCACAAATTTCAGGCATCGATCTCAAAATGAGATGTTTTGATTCAAAATGATCAAATGTTATGAATTGTAAAGAAGCCAAATGAAAAGCTTCATCATATGTAATCATTTTCTTGTGGGAGGTCATATATGTTCATTTCTATAATTGAGATAGACCACTTGACTTAGCACTAGTTGTGTATGACTTGATTGAATTGATCATTGAAGCTTCACTCTAGACTAAGGACTATTCCACATTTGATACACACACACAACACACATATCTAATGTTCAATGAATGTCTCATTCATTTGTTAGATTGTACTTGTCTAAATGTGATGTGTGTGTGCTCAATCATATATGGTTCAATCCAAAAAGATTTTTGATCATTTTATATGTTTTTGGAAGTGATTTTTATCACTCTTTGAGTTCATGTTTAGTGTTTACTTTGTTTTTCATTGTTTAAACATGTTTTGTTTCGAAAAACAGGTGTCAGAGTTTTTCGCGGCTTAGCTGGCGACTCGCCAGTCGCGAAACTCCAGTCGCAAGCTCATCCAGAAGCTTTTGGCGACTCACTCGCGGCTCACTCGCGACTCGCGAAAATTTTCGCGGCTGAAACTCGCGGCTCTCGGCTTGCTCGCGACTGAACCTCGCGACTCGCCCAGTCGCGAAACGCCCAGAAACAGCTTTTTAAAGGGCTTTTTGTGGGAAACTTGTTTTAAACCTCTCCCATCCTCTCTAAAACCCCTCTTTCAATATTTTTACATCAAAATCCAACCAATTTGAATGGTTTTTCATTCCATTAACATTTCTAAGGTAATTATAAATTCTTTTCATTATTTTTGATCCTTGGATTATGTTTTGGAGAGTTTTGTGCTCTTGGTTGGGATTTTTATCATTGGGGTTGGGAAAACTTAATTTTTGTCAAATTTCTTTATGGGATTGGTTTCTTTTGTTGATATGCATTGGATGTTGGCCCCTTGTGGCAGAAAGAACATGTATTAAGGGTGGATTTCATGATGTTCATGCATTGTTTCACATTATTGTTCATAGTGTGCATGCTAGGTGTTTGATAAAATGCCTCTTAGACATTTTCTCGCTTGTTTGGACTCCGATGAGTACCAAACTTTGGGGTTTCTCATGTTTCCTCATTAGGAACATGTTTGGTTCATTGGTTGTGTATTTAACACACCTTGCCCCACATGTGCATTTTTCATGCATTGGTCATGCATTGCACTTAGCCACCCTTGCACACACTTTTGCTACCCTTGTCATGCATTGGTCTTGACCTTGCTGTTTCATCCTAGCTTGTCATGTCTACCTTATGCTTTGTAGCATGTTACTTTGTCTTAGGTTTGAGCTTCATTTTCTCATTCATCTCACATCCCTCATGCATCATTATCATTGTTCATTACTTCATCTCTTGCCCTCGTTTCTTCTTGACCCTTTGTCTATTCCTGACAAAAAGGGGGAGAGTATACTCTAGAGAATATTTCGGAGTATTTTGTCATTTCTATATGACTCTTGTGCACATCCTTAGGGGGAGAAATTCTATTTCTCATGCACATTTATAGGGGGAGAGATATTCCATAGGGGAGATGCATATACCAAGGGGGAGAAGACATTGAGATTAATAAGAAAACTTTGTTTTGAACAAGCGCAGGCTTTATGGTGCTTTGAGTTATGTTTTGTGGTTCTCTTCGCATCATGTTTTTGTTTTGGTTATGCATACTTCCTTATGCTATTGTGCTTCATTGAATGCATGTTCGGATGATCAATTGCTTTGCTATGTGATCATTGTAGTCATTTCTATATGACTGTTTTGGTGTTTGATCAAGTTGCTCATATGTTTTACATCATGTTTACTTGATCGCAATTTGCCTGTTACATTATACTTGTCCTTTTATTACTTGCTTTACCTTGAGGGTCTAATGTGTTTTGTGCAAGTGTTTCAGGTAACAAGTATATATGTTCCAAGTGCATCACAGCTTCTCATCATTTTGAAGGGGAGAAACTTTAAGCACTTTTAGTTTATATTGTTTAAGTTTTTATTCAATATAATGTGCTTTGTACCCATGTGCTTTTGTAAGCTTTTAGGGTTATTGTTTTATGCATAGTTTGTAGGCTTTATGGTATGTACCTTGCTTAGTGCAGCCTTTATGCTATGTTGAAATCAGTACTTTAATCTAAATGTTCTGCATTTTGGTTTATGTACTGTCACTCTTGTGCCCTTGTAGGATTGTTCCTAGATGCATATGCCTTGTGTGCTATGCATTGGTTGAGTGTTGAACATACAAGTGTCTTGCCTTGTGCTTGTTAACTTGTATGTCCTTGTGTTCATTCCAAGTGTGAATGAACACTGTGATCACTACCTTGAGGTGGTCACTTGGTTGATCAAGCCATGGTTTGTGTATTACTCCATCTTTGCTTGATCACATTCAGCCTGTTTCATATGCATTTATAATTTTCTGCCTACAATAATCATAGTGTATTGTTGTGTTTCAGGAGTATATTGTTCATATGATTCAAGTGCTTCACAGCTTCTAGAGTTAGGTGTGAGTGAGTTTTGTTCAACTGTTCCCAACTCACATGTTAAGTCTAGAGTCTGTTTTAGGGTTTTGTCACGGAATAGCCAAAGGGGGAGATTGTAAGGTTGAATTTATTCAACCATCTAATTGGCTTTATTCCGTGCCAAATTTGCTTGTAATTCAGCATTTAGTAACCCTGTATTTAGGTGGGTTTGTTGTAAGGGTAGTGAGTGAGATAGAGTGAAGATTGCTCAAGAGTGTGCAAGAAAACAGAGAGTCGCGGCTGGGACTCGCGGGTGGACTCGCGACTTCAACCCGCCAGAATCTGCACACGTGCCAAGCATGCTGGAAGATGAACAGTCATGCTAGCTGGAGCACTACAGGACAAAACAGGACAACTGGCCATACGATTATCTCGCGACTGGAACTCGCGACTTAGTCAAGCCGCGAGGTCAAGCCGCGAGCCACCCTTGTTTTGTAAAACTTGACGTTTCACATTCCTCTCCCACTCCAATATAAATACCCCTTTTACCCACGATTGAGAGAGAGCTTCCAGAGAGAATTTTGAGAGAGAAACCCTAAAGAAAAACAAGATTGTTTCACACACAATCCCTACCTTAGAGTCTCTCCATATTCCTCAACTCTCTTCCTCTCCATTGTCAAATCCTTGAGAGGTATTTTACCAAACCTGGTTCTCACCATCATCATCACTGTGAGACAGTCGTTTGGATTTCTGGGAAGCAGTTAGGAAGGAGCCAATCTTCATTGGTTGATGCTACGGTCTAGTAGCGGAATCCGGGAAGCTAGAAAAGAAAAAGGTTCGGCGCAACCTCGTTGGAGCAAGAAGCTTGGAGGGCTTAGGTGCATTGGGTAGATTAGGCTTGGAGGGTCTATTGCTATCCTTGTATCCCAACTGTATTTTCTAGTGGATTGATTACCGCTTGGAGGGCGGCGGAGAGGTTTTTCGCTGAGGTCTTCGGTTTCCTCTTCGATAACACATCGCGTGTTGTCTTTGTGTTTGCATCTTCCTTCCTCTCTATCTTTGCCTTTACATTATCTGCTGTGGTTTTATTTTATTATGGCTTAGATAGTTTATAACCAATTTCATATTATAGCATGTGTTAAGTTTCCGCACACTAGTTGTTTGACATATTGCTTGAGTTGGTTAAGTTGTATTTTGGGGGTCTAAACGTTCAAAGGTGTTTTGTACACGTTTTTGAACTTTCAAAGAGGAATTGAGGAAATGCTGCTCTACAACTGGTTTTTTTTTTTTAAAATTATTAAATATATAATATATATTTAAATATATATATATATATATATATATATATAAAAGTGCCCTACAATTGATTTTTTTTTAATTATTAAATATAAAATATATTTTAAATATATATTAAATATGGGTGGGTCGGGTCAGGTTTGGCGGTTTGGAATTTTATGACCCAAACCCAACCTGACTCACTATAAAAATTTTTTTGGTAACCCAACCCAACCCACCAAGCCTTAAAAACCAACCTAACCCGGTGGATTGGGTTGGGTTGGGTCGGGTTTGGCAGGTCGGTGGGTTTTCTACACACCCCTACAAATAAACTTGCATATTCACATTTGCATTAACCCAGTATGCTGAAAAAAATATTGGAGACAAAAGCCAAAATAAAATTAGAGACGGACCAAAATTAATTTAACTCATAGTTGTGGGAGTGGGACATTAAGAAATAGAACAACCATCTAAATATTGCAGATAACCACAAAGATATTGCAGAAATAGAACAACCATCTAAATATTCATTAACAGCAGCCTTGGGGAAAATTCTAACTAAAAGAGTATCACTTTGTAAATCAATATTGTATTTGCAAACATAATAGTGAAAAAGTAGACCATTTGCTTCTTCATTGCAAAGTTGCTCCTAAGTTAAGGGCTCTCATTTTTTTTCCCCTATGTACAAAGAACAGTGGTGACTGGTGATGCTGAAGAGAGTGATAGATGATTTATTTGGTTTTTATAGCTGGTCTAGCAAACATAGAAGCTCTCTTACTTATAATGGCACCACCTTTGTTTAATGTGGACCATATGGAGGGAGAAGGAAGTGAATGTTTAATGAAAAGGAGTCAACAGTTCTAGAGATAAAATCTGGCTTTTTAAGATCATTGTTCGAGTGGTCCTGATCATAGGCAATAATGAGTAAATTTCTATTCTTAGATTTCATTGATTCACTCTCTATTCATAGGCAATGATTAGTGTTTTCATTTTTTATGAGTATCTTCTACACACATCCAGTGTGCATAGAGTATCTCCCCTTTCACATTAAAATCTTACTACTTATAAATAAAAAATTGAAAGAGAAGAAGAAATTTTAGACAGTCTTAAAATGAGTTTTACGGCCTTGAAAATTGTCTGATGATAGCATAAGACCTGTTAAGCACTAAGATTGTGCGGAAATTTACTAAAGCATCTTGCCATCTTCTACATGCATAAAAATACCCACAAATACCCACAAATTATGCATAAAAATACAAAATTTACAAACACAAATACCCATAAATACCCAATGCTCAAACTGAAGATGCAAGTTGAGCGAGACATACCTTGTGAGAGGGAGACCGAGAGCGAGAGCAACAGAGCAAGAGGGAGACCGAGCAACAGAGCGAGAGGGAGACCGAGAGCGAGAGGGAGACGGAGAATGAGAGCGAGAGTGAGACTGAAAGGGAGATTGAGAGCGTGTGGGAGAGTTTGATAGCGAGATTGAGAAAGTCAGAGAGAGTTGAGAAGGAGATTGAGAGAGTCAGTGATGAGAGAGTAGCTGTGGGAATGAAGTTTATAAGTTGGGTTTCAGAAAATTGAGAGAGGAAGTTTTGATATTGTTATAAAATAAGTTGCCAGTACAGAATGGTACCCGAGCTTGCTGGACTCAGGTACCACGCACAGTACTCGAGCCCACAAAGCTCGAGTACTAAGGGGCCAATTTTTTAGGACTTAAGTCCATAAGCAGAATGGTACCCGAGCTTGATGGACTCAGGTATCATGAACAGTACTCGAGTGCACCAAGCTCGAGTACTAAATGGCCAAATTTTTTTTAAAATTTTTTTAATTAAACTTTCAATGTCAGTAGGCCACGTTGGATTAAAAAAAAATGGTACTCGAGCTTACCAAGCTCGAGTACCACAAAAAGTGGTAGATCACTATATTTTTCTGAAACAGTGTTTCTGGGCAAAATATTTCAAGAATTGATGGTATTTGGCCATTTTGGCCGTAAGATCAGACTAGTTTTTGAGAATTGCAAAGCCAAACAAAATTTTGTCTATTTTCATAAAATAAAAAAGGCGGATTTTTCATGCTGAACCGAGGGTCTAAGTAACCAAATTTATTCTTAAATAAGGTTTTTTTAGTTTGGAAGAATTAAATAAGGATCAATGACCTATTTTTCCAAGAAACAAGAGATATGTTATGATATTATTGCATTCTTTTTTGTTATTTGTTTTAAATTTTGTTATAAAGAAGCAAATTTGGGTGGATATGAAATTTTCCAGTAACTGTTAAAGCTAAAAAAAGGGTAATTGTTATAGGTTTGGTTTAGTCATATGGGTAAATAAAAGCCCTTGGTGGCCATTATTGTGTCATTCTGTGACTCTCTCCCAAAGCCTGAAATTCAATGGCAAGCAGTGTCAGATTTCATCCATGCTTCCTTGTTGCCTCTATTCTCTCATATTATGTTACAGGCCTTTTGGCTACAGCTCATAATGTCCCCCAAACACAATTAACACTACACAAAGATCAAGATATCATGAAGTTCTCAAATGGCACTCCACCAGTTGACATCTATGGCTCTGCAGATACAGGCAGTAACCTTGTGTGGACACAATGTCTACCTTGTGATGCCTGCTTCAAACAGATTCATCCCATGTTCGATTCTAAAAAGTCCTCCACATACCGCGAAATTTCTTGTCAATCAGAAGAATGTCGTATACTATTGGATGAAGCCACTGTTCTCCTCAAAATATTTGCAATTACAAGACTGGATATGCTACTGGTTTGTCCAAAGGTGTTTGGGCCAAAGAAAAAGTTACCATTAATTCTACCTCAGGGCAAGCGGTTTCCTTTGACATTGCTTTTGGATGTGCACACAACATAGGCGGCTTCCATTATGAAGGCCATGCAACGGGAACCATTGGGTTAGGAGAAGGGCCTTTGTCCTTTGTTTCACAAATTGGTAGCAAGAAGTTTTCTTATTGCTTGGTACCATATGGTACTGATCCTAGTATTACAGGTAAGATAAGTTTCGGCAATGGCTGTGAAGTTGTGGGTGATGGTGTGGTTTCAACACCATATGTAGGTGGAGATCAATATTATTTGACACTAGAAGGAATTAGTGTTGGAGGCACATATGTACCCTTTAACTCTTCAGGTAAGGTTTCTAAGGGCAACATTTGTATGGATTCAGGATCACCACCATTGACCTTGCCACCAGATTTTTATGATCGCTTAGTGGTGGAAGTGAAGAAGCAGATTTCAATTGATCCCATTAAAAATGACACTCTTTTGGGGACACGGCTTTGCTATAGAACTGAAATCAATATATTACTAAAAGTTGAAGCGTGGCATTTATAGCCGCTGAGCTCCTGTTGCGCCACCTCATCACCACGTCATTCGCCACATAATTAATATTTATTCCTATTTTTTTTACAAATATATATATATATATATATATATATATAGATTATTGACTTTACATATTCATTTTTGTCGGTTTTAATATCTATATATAATTAATATTTATTCCTATTTTTTTTACAAATATATATATATATATATATAAAAATAGATTATTGACTTTACATATTCATCTTTGTCGATTTTAACATCTATATATATTTCTTTTTTATTTCCAATTTTCCTATAATTTTTTTTTTTACATTCACTTTTTTTTAAAAAAATATTTACATTTTCTTTAACCTTTCTTCTTCCCTCACCTTTTCATCTCCCCACTACCCTCTACTTTAATATTGCTATTCATCCTTCTCTTCATCTTCCTTTATTTGTCTCTTCTTATCCCTTCCCTCTTACTATAAATTTGTCACTCTTTTCCATTCTTTGCATAGTTTTCTCTCACAAAAAGGTTCTCTCTCTCTCTCTCTCTCTCAATGTTTTGGTGGATCTTTATCTCTCTCAATGTTTTGGTGGATTTTTATTTTTTATTGCATCTCCGATTTAGGTTGATAAAATTTTGTATTTTTAAGAACTCTAATTTATGTTGATACGATTTAGTTTTGTGTTTTAAGTTATTATTATTATTATTATTTTGCTCTTTGATTGTTAAATTTTATCTGATTACATTATAAAAAATTAAAGATAGTAGATAAAAATAAAATAGTATTCCATTACATAGCATAATTTGGATAATTTAGTGTTTATTGTTATATCTTTTAATTTTTCTTATTTTTTTCTTCTCTTCCATTTTACTCAATATTGAAATTCAACCACATCCTCCTTATCATTAAATTATTTATATTTTCTCTCTCTTTTTGTTTTAAAAAATAAAAAATGTAATATTTTACTTAAATTCAAATAAAAGAAAATTGTGCTCATCAAATTGTACTCATTTTTTTTTAACATTTACACTTTCTTCAACCTTTCTCATTCTCTTTACCTTTTCATCTCCCCAAAAATTCTACCTTGATATCATTCTTTCTCTTTCCTTTTATCTTCCTTTATTTTGTTTTTTTATATTATCATCCTCTTAATATAAATTTATCATTCACTCTTCTATTCTTTACATAATTTTATCTCACAGAAAAGTGGTTATTTCCCACTCTTTCTCCCTCAATTTTTTGGTAGATTTTTATTTTTATTTTTCTTACATCTCTATTTTAGCCTGATAAAGTTTTGTATTCTTTAGAGCTCTATTTTGGTTTATGGGATTTAGCTTTGTGTTTTAAGTTTTTATTTATTTATTTTTTTTTTATGTCTTTGATTGTTAAATATTATCATATTTCATTATAAATAATTAAAAATAGTATATAAGAATGTACTATTATTATATTACATAGAATTATTTGGATAAGTTAGTGTTTATTGTTATGTATTTTATTTTTATTTTTTTTTCTCATATCATTTTATTTAACATTTAAATTCAACCACATCCCCCATATATATCATTAAATTATTTATATTTCCACTCCTTTCTTATTTTTAAAAATTTTAAATATAATATTTTGCCTAAATTAAATAAATAAAATTGTCCACATTAAGTGGAGTAATGCTAGGGAAACACTCATTCTCACACCCAATGCATCAAAGGAAGAATGAAATACAAAACAAATCAAGTTAGAAACACTAAATTAAAAAAAAAAAAACTAATAATGCATATTTAATGTCATAGAATCATCATCAAATTTTGGAAAATGATAGGTTGCCAATGGAGAGAGAGAGAGAGAGAGAGAGAGAGAGAGATGGTATAGAAAAAAAACCAATACAAAGTAATAAAGAGTAGATAAAAAAAAAAAAAAAAACAAACGTCAATTAGTAATCGTTAATTGGAAAACAAAGAGGTTGTTAGGAGAAGTAAAAAATAAAATAGAGATTACCGTGTGGAGAACATTAAAAACTTTACAATGTAGTAACATAAACCGTTTAATTCACTTAAAAAATTAAATCAACATTATTTTCAAAAAAAAAAAAAAATTAAATCAACAATCAATAATTAAATACAATCATAGTACTAAATTTAAATTTAAAACTAATCAAATTCTAATTATGGAAACCATATTAATCATAACTAAAAAAGAGATGTACTCTGATAGTAGTAGAAATTGAGTAGGAAATAAAGTTAGAAAATTTAAAAATCCATTTTTTGACATTTCATTTAACCTTATTTATAATATATATATATATATATATATATACATAATTTTCATGCACTATTACTTTCGAAAATCTAATGAACAATGCTACCTCTCATTTATCGTCTTTGTTATGCAAATCATCAGTTAGTAAATATATGATAATGGTAAGAAGCGTTACAAATGAGATCATTAAAAAAAATATAAAATTAATTAGCCACTATCATTATGGAGTAGTAGTCTATAATTTTACGCATCTAAAAAAGTGGAATATATAGAGTTTTTTTAAAGGTATATATAAAGATTCACTATATGTGTGTGTGTAAAGGTGAAAAAAAAAAAAAAGAGAGGGTATATTTAAGGTTTTTGTTAACTTAAAAACTAATGCAAATTAAATGGTTAATAACTAAAATTATAGTATTAATAAAATATTTAATGAGACCATCCTAAAAAAATTACCGCGCGCAACGCGCGGGTATGCAACTAGTTACTAATGAAAATGGACCAATATTGACTATCCATTTTGAAGGAGTAGATGTGGAGTTAAAGCCCATACAAACTTTCAATCGACCAATTAAAGAATATGAATATTACTGCTTTGCAATTACAAATATTGCAAATACTAAGTTGGATTTTAAGGATGGCGCAGGATTATATGGCAGCAATGTTCAAGCAAATTTTTTGATTGGGTATGACTTGGAAACAAAGATGGTCTCCTTCAAGCCAACTGATTGCACCAAACTGTAGAGTTCGCCACTTTCATGTAACCTATACGATCAATAGAATTAAGATAAATACCTACTTATACTTCATAAATATAGCTTAATTATCCCTTTTTTTTTAAATTAAAAAAAAGGCTATATTTTCGTTGCGATCTAATCACATTTCCAGCAATTTAAAGAAATGTTTTTACTGATCGCTCATCTTTTGCTGTTCAAAAAAATATAAAGCAAGCTTTACATGTTCTTTTCCTATTCATTAATTGTTTTGGATTGGACCTTGGGAACTATAGTATTTATTTTTCCTCTCTATGGAAGACTTATTGGATTATCATCTAAGAAAGCCGTCACCGAAGTTTTAGAAAAAGTTTAATTCAAACCATGTTCTCTTCTAAAAAAAAAAAAAAATTCATGTTTTGTGAATGACTTTAGGTTACGTGGCAATCCTGCACTTTATGGTGGTTTGGGTACCTTTGTCTTCGCCTAAAAAAGAAATTCATATATATATATATATATATATATATATATATATATATTAAAATTAGAGAGAGAGAGAAATTCATGTCTAGTTATCAAAGAAGTCGAGGCTAGTTTGATTTCTTACGTGATTTGTATATCTTGAATTCTTTAATTTTGCACAATACATCATTGATCTTGGACTCGGGAGTTTTGGATCACTGTGGTTTGCCCTTTTTTTTTTTTTTTTTTTTTTTTTTTTTTTTTTTTTTCTCAAAATAGAATTCTACTCTAACCTAATTTAAGGACACATTTGGTAGACTGTAATAGACACTATAATGTAATAGATATTCCTATGGTATAACTATTCAGTTGTTTGGTTATGTTATTATTACAATGAATAGTTATTCCTTATAAATATTTATTCTTCAAAATGAGGAATATTTATTCCTTATCAAAAGTACTGAACAAATTGAGAAGTGGTAGTTTCGGCTTGGGGTAGTGGAAGTGATGGAAGTGTAGAGAGTAATATTTTGAATAAAATTGAGAAGTGTGGCAGAGAGTTGGGGATATGGGAGAAAAATGTTTTTGGCAATGTTAGGATGGAGTTGAACCGATTGAAAAAAGCTCTAGCCAAAGAAGAAAGGGTAGCCATGATGAGTGGAAATAATTTTAGGGTCAGGTAGATTAAAAAAGAGATTGAGGTGATGCAAGATAGGGAGGCCATGATGTGGGCTCAAAGGTCTAGAATCCTATGGGCAAATGAAGGGGACAAAAACTCTAAATATTTCCATTGCTGTGCCTCTAGGAGATTCAGGAAAAATTCATTACAGGGTATTAGGGATGACGCTGGAGTATGGAAAACCAGACATGAAGAAATTGGTGAAGTGATGGTAAACTATTTTAAGTCTCTCTTTACTGCTTCAGAGGGGATTGTATCCATTGGGGCGTTGGATGGTGTTCAACCAATGATTGATGAAGAGATGAATGGTGATTTGTGCCGTAAGTTTGAGGCAAGTGAAGTTGCCATTGCCCTAAAACAAATGGCGCCCCTTAAAGCTCCTGGCCCGGATGGTATGCCCCCGCTCTTCTACCAACATTTTTGGAGCACAGTGAACCAGGACGTCACCTCTTCCATTCTGTCTTGGTTAAATTCAGGTACATTACCAACCAATCTGAACCATACTTTTATTACTCTTGTGCCGAAATTACATTCCCCTGAATTCCCCCACCAGTTTCGACCCATTAGTCTTTGTAATGTCCTTTACAAAATTTACTCTAAAGTTCTTGCAAACCGCCTTAAAAAAATACTTCCATCCATTATCACTGAACACCAATCAGCTTTCACTAAAGGGCGTCTGATTTCTGACAATATTCTAGTGGCCTTTGAAACACTACACAGCTTACAAAACTTTAGGGGAGGTAACTATGGGTATATGGCCTTAAAATTGGATATTAGTAAAGCATATGATAGGGTGGAGTGGTCGTATTTGGAGGGGATTATGAGGAAGATGGGTTTTAGGGAGAGGTGGATAAATCTTGTCATGGGCTGTGTGAAAACTGTATCATACTCGGTGTTGGTGAATGGTGATCCATGTGGGATGATTTTTCCTACTAGGGGAATTAGGCAAGGAGACCCACTCTCTCCTTTCCTATTTCTTCTTTGTACGGAAGGATTGAATAGCTTAATTAAAAAGGCTGATTTACAAGGTGAAATCCATGGATACTCCCTTTGCAGGAGGGGTCCAAAACTAACGCATCTGCTCTTTGCAAATGATAGTTTGATTTTTTGCAGGGCAACTATGGAGGAATGCAGGAATGTTTTGAATATCCTTAAGGAGTATGAGGAAGCTTCGGGGCAAAAAATGAATAGAAGTAAAACCTCTCTGTTCTTTAGTAAATCTGTACCAGAGGAGGAGAAGCATGGAATCAAAGTGGCCATTGGAGTCCCTGAAATCTTGCACTATGAAAAATATCTTGGGCTGCCCTCCTTGGTTGGCAAAGGTAAAAAAGCAAGTTTTAATTACATAAAAGAGAAGGTATGGCGGAAGCTTCAAGGGTGGGAAGCTAAATTGCTTTCGCAAGCAGGGAGAGAAGTACTCATTAAGGCAGTCTTACAAGCCATCCCTACTTACACGATGGGGTGTTTCAAATTGCCTGTGGATTTGTGCAATGAGATTGAGTCCTTAATCAAGAAATTTTGGTGGGGCCAAAGAGGTGATCGAAGAAAAATCCATTGGATTAAATGGGAGGAAATGACAAAATCGAAAACTATTGGAGGTATGGGTTTCCGAGACCTTGCTATGTTCAACGACTCACTTTTGGCAAAGCAAGCTTGGAGGCTATTGCATGATACCTCATCACTTTTTTATAAAGTATTTAAGGCTCGTTTCTTCCCAAATTCAACAATTATGGAGGCTACCGACTCTAGGATGGGGTCATATGCTTGGAAAAGTATCCTTAGAGGTAGAGACATCATTCAAAGAGGGGCTTTATGGAGAATAGGTAACGGTGAAAAAATAAACATTTGGCAGCAACGTTGGCTGCCAAAAAAACACCCAACGCAGCTGCCAATTTGTCCCTTGGAGAGCTTTGAGGATCATACCGTAGCTACTCTCTTTGATCCAATCACAAGAAGATGGAATGAAGACTTGGTAGATGGGCTGTTTGTGACTGAAGATGCAGACTTGATTAAGAGAATCCCACTCAGCCGTAATGCAGCAGAGGATACTCTTTATTGGCCGTATTCTCCAACGGGTAATTATACTTGTAAGTCGGGGTATAGATTTCTAAAACAGGAGGAAGAGATGGAATTAAATTGGCAAACACCACCAGTTGATGAGAAGAGGCTGTGGAAAAAAATTTGGGAGATGAGAGCCCCTCCAAAGGTGAAAAATTTTCTGTGGAGAGCTTGCCGCTTTGCTTTGCCAACTAAGCAATCTTTGATGAGAAGAAAAATCCTTGAAGACCCAACGTGTGAGAGGTGTAATAATGCTGTGGAGGACCCACTTCACGCATTATGGTTATGTCCGGAACTGGATGTAGTGTGGGCAGATCAAAGTATGTGGAGATTCCGGTATGAGGTGGGCTTTGTCACTGTCAAGGAGCTGCTGCTATGGATGATTGATGAAGGGAAATCTCTGGAACTGCTAGCATTTACGGCATGGGGAGTATGGAATCAGAGGAACAAGGCAAGGTTACGGTTGCAGCCCAGCCCGCTCCATCAAATTGCTGCTAAGGCACGGACTAGTCTGGTGCAATACCGAACTGACTTGCAAGTTTCAGAGGTCCAAGGGGAGTGCAGCGGCAGGGGAGGAAATAGATGGACGGCACCACCAAACGGTTTTGTAAAGATTAACTTTGATGGAGCAAAAGCTGAATCCTCAAGAATGTCTGGTGTGGGAGTGGTGATTCGAGACTCGGAGGGTGCTGTTTTGGCGTCCTGTGCAGAGAAACTAATCCAACAGTTCACGGCTGAGGACTTGGAAGCTTTGGCTGCATTGAAGGCTCTGTCCTTTGCACATGAACTGGGCTTCCAGAATATTATCCTTGAAGGTGATGCGTTGAACTTAATTCAAGCGTTGAAGGCACAAGAACAGAATTTACTGCCGTGGGGTCTGCTGGTTGAAGATGTGAAAGAGTATGGAAAAAAATTTAGAAGAGTATTGTATTCTCATGTTATGAGAAATGGCAATAGTGTAGCTCATAATCTGGCCAAATATGCTTTACGCATACCAGATTTTCAAGTTTGGATGGAGGATGTTCCATCCCATATTATTCAGTTTTTACAGTTGGATGTAACTCATTTTCGTTAATGAAATTCATAAGTTCTTTCTCAAAAAAAAAAAAAAAAGTACTGAATATCTATTCCTTCACCTTATGTAATAACTTTTTTAAAATTTTTTCCTAAAAAGCCATTAGTTACCACACCTTCAAAAGAAAAGAAAGTAAATTTTCCTTCTTGTTAATTATTAGCTCTATTTTGAACACCCTAAAATAAGTGTATTTTAGGAAGAAATTTGACTTAAAAATGTTTTAATGATACATTCTTTTTATACTCTACTAAATTGTGGATGCATATTCAGGATTCTATTCCTAAATGGTCACCAAACTAATAAATAGTAATACTTATTACATTCCAACTTAATATATTCCTTGTAATACTTATTCTTATTCTCATATAATAATCATTATAGTCTACTAAACGTGCCCTAAGTGTATATGTCTATGAAGCTCCCTCCTAGAGACTTGAACCTCGACTTTTACCCCCCACATTACATAAACACTTATACTTGTGGAGTGACTATCGCACTAAGGGTGTGCGGTGGTAATTTGCCCTCTTCTTTAATGTACCTAACTTCAGCTCCTTAATTAGGTTGTACATATAATTAGATTTGTATATATATTTTCTCTCTCATACTCATAGCATGTTTGTCCCTTTAATTATACGGTTTATATATATATATATATAGTGAAAAGGTGATACATATATGTGATCGATAAGATAATATTATTTTGATAAGTATAAACTATGAGAATGATAATTTATATTTATTATATGGACACTTCCTTTAATTTTTTCTAACTTAACTGAAATTTGTGTGTATATATATACACGTTAGAATTTGGAAATGTACATATTATTTACAAAGCTAAAACTTTTCTCTCCCAGGTAGGAGTTCTCTCCCTCTCCTCTTAGAAAAGGAGCTCTCTCCCTCTCGTCTTTTAGTGTCAAGCACTCCCTCCCTCTTTCTCTGATTGGGTTTTTCCTTGGCTTTACCCATCACCCCCTCCTAACGCCGCCATGGAACAAGCGATGGTAGAAGGATTACTCAACCTTCATCTCAAAAAGGAGGAAGAAGAAGAAATCTCAATTACAACAAAGAGTAAATTGGAGCTTCTAGAGGAATGTGCGTTGAGCCTCTTTGGTAGACTGCTATAAGACCGACATCAAAACCAAAGGGCTTTGAAGAACATGTTGAGATCAACGTGGAAAACAATACACTACAGTTCAAATTCAACTCTGAGTACCAACTGAAGTGGGTTGAAAAAAATGGGCCATGAAATTTTGACAATAATCTTCTATTGTTGTGCAAATGGAAAAAAGGTTTCTCAGCTACAAACATCACTTTCACCCACTCCTCTTTCTAGGTCTAGATTTGGGGACTCCCCTTTGAGCACATGTCAGATGAGGTAGGTAGAGAACTTGGAAACAGTTTGGGGAAATTTATTGAGTTAGACAGAGGAGCAAGACAGATAGATTAAGCAAAATTTATGCGAATCAGAGTAGATTTACAACTTGATAAACCTCTTAGGCGTGGGGGTAAGGTAGCTAGTGCAGATGGTGAAAAATTCTGGGTAAACTTCAAGTATGAAAGGCTTCCTACCTTCTGCTTCCACTGTGATAGACTAGGGCACGATGACAAGCATTGTCTAGAGATCACGTACCAACAAAGCTCGTCCAAACAATATGGCGACTGGCTCCAAGCACAGGGAAATTCGAAATAAGGGATGGAAAAATCAAGATCTACTAGCAATGGGGGTTGGAGTGATGGTAATGAAGATAGAGTAGAGGAAAATATTCAAACAATGGCAAAAATCTCCTATGCCTTAGCGGCGGATGGGGGTGAAGGTAGCTTAGGTAGTAGCGGCAACTGAGGAAAGGAAAATTCAAAAAATATGGAGATGTGTGATGTCACAGGCTTCGAGGCAAATTAGTCAGCAAGAAATCAGAATGGATGGGCTACTCTATACGGGTGGAACACTACACCATGCAATTGCCAGGGGTATGTGATGAGGCAGCTGCTCCCTCCAACGGTCCACCAAGAGATTTGAAAAAAGACAAAGAAGCATTGGATGCCCTCTCTCTAATGGGCCAACAGGCCCAAATGGGAACATAGTTCATGGAAGTCTCTAGCCCACTCAAGCTATTGGCAGACCCAACCGAAACTAATGAAAGAAATAAGGGATCTAAGGGCTCAGAAATAGAAAGGAAAGTGAAAACAAAGACCCAATTGAAGAAAATGGCAAGAGAAAAAGGGGAAAAAAAAAAGCCCAAAAGCTAAATTCCAACTACTAGTTGCTGGGATTAAAAGGGTGGGAAAGCTTATATTTGAAGAAGGGTTAGAATCATTGCAAAAAAGGAGATGCACAATTTCTAATACCAGTCATTTTGAAACTAAAGAGGGATCGACGATGGCTGCAAGGCAGCATTGTCGGGAGCCATGAATCCCTTAAGTTGGAAATGTCAAGGGCTTGGGAACCCTCAGTCAATCAAAGCGTTGCATGACTTAGTGCGGCGTTGGGATCCCAAAGTGGTCTTCCTTATGGAGACCAAATCAAAAACCAGATGTATGGAAAGGATAAAGAATAGAATTGGGATGGCAAATGACCTCATTGTTCCTTGTATAGGCCGAAGTGGAGGACTTGCTCTCTTATGGGCAAGAGAAGTTGACTTGGAAATTAAAAGCTTCTCAAAGAACCACATAAATGCAACTATCATAGAGCCTAGCAACAACTTCAAATGGAGGCTAACCGGCTTTTATGGTCACTCGGAGACTCACCGAAGGTATGAATCTTGGCACCTTCTAGCTTTTCTTCATAATTAGTTCCAACTTCTTTGGCTTTGTTTAGGAGATTTTAATGAAATTTTATCAGCGGAGGAAAATTGGGTGGAGCTCCTAGGCCCTAACAGCAAATGGATGGCTTCAGAAAAGTACTGGATTATTGTGGTTTTCAAGACTTGGGCTATATTGGGTCTGATTTTACTTGGTGCAACATGCAAGAGGGGGAAAATAGAAAATACTTAAGGCTTGACAGAGCTTTTGCAACTCTAGAATGGATCGGAAATTTTGGGGGAAAGAAAGTACGCCATATAGTTGATTCCACTTCTAATCATTGTGCACTAGTAATCTCGAACTGAACATCCATTCGCCACTCCCAAGCAAAGCGGTTTCATTTCAAGGCATTATGGACTAAAAATGCTGATTGCAAAGCTATTATTGAGGCATCATGGGGGATTGGGGTTGATCTTACCCTAGAAGGAATAATGGAGAACTTAAAATCTTGTGCTACCGAGCTAACTAAATGGAATTCAGAGGTTTATGGGCAAATTCCAAAAAAAATTCAGGCCAAAAGGAAACCCCTAAATAGCCTAACCAAACAAGATAAGGCAGGAGACATGAGCACTGAGATTAATAGCCTAAGGAAAGAAATCAACGAGCTTTTGGATGATGAGGAAATCTATTGGGGGCAAAGAACAAGAATACTAAGTTCTTCCATGTTCAAGCTTCTGAAAGGTGTAAGTAAGACACAATTCTAGGTATCTGGGATGAGCAAGGTAGGTGGTGTGATGAATAGGAAAGCATTGCCCAGGCAGCCATTAACTATTTTGAGAACATTTACACAACAGCCCATCCAACATGGGTTGAAGAAGTAACTGCAGCTATCCCCTCTAGGGTGACTGATGAAATGAATACAAATCTCACTCGGGACTTCACCAAGGAGGAGGTAGCCATAGCTCTCAAGCAAATCCACCCTACCAAGGCACTTGGCCCCGACAGTATGTCTGCCATATTTTATAAAAAAATATTGGAATATTGTGGGTTGTAGTATTACTAATATGGTTCTAAACGTTCTCAATAACAATTTATCCATGACAGAGCTGAATAAAACAAACATAACCCTCATCCCGAAAACAAATAATCCCAAGAGAATGTCTGAGTTCTGCCCCATCAGTCTCTATAATGTAGTGTTTAAACTCATTTCTAAAGCCCTTACTAACAAACTTAAAACCCTCCCCCCTCACATTATAACTGAAAACCAGAGCACCTTCATATTGGACCGACTCATTACTGACAATGTGCTAGTGGCCTTTGAATTAATGCATTTCTTAAATCATAAAAATGCAGGTAATGACAATTTCATGGCAGCCAAGCTCGACATGAGCAAGGCCTTTGATAGAGTTGAATGGTGCTTCATCCAAAGGGTTATGGAAAGATTGGGTTTCAACACTAGGTGGATAAATTGGGTAATGCAGTGCATCACCATAGTCTCATACTCAGTTATTATAAAGGGGGTAGCATGGGGAAATATCCCCCCAACTAGAGGACTTCGCCAAGGACCCAAGCCTTTTCCTCCTTTATGCCGAAGGCCTCTCTGCTCTCATACATGAGGCTGCACAAAATCAGCAATGGATGGGCATCTCAATTTGTAGAGGCTGCCTAAGAATCACCCACCTCTTCTTTGTGGATGATAGCATTCTCTTTAGCAAGGCAAACACCGAAGAGAGTCAAAAATTAAAACAAATCCTTTAAAAATATGAAGAAGCATCTAGCCAAAAAATTAACACAGACAAATCTTCGGTGATCTTTAGCCCAAATACGCCTCAATCAATCAAAGAAAAGATTTTTGCCATCCTTGGCCCCATGCAAGACTCAAGATATTCCAAATACTTGGGTCTCCCATCGTTTATTGGAAGATCCAAGAAATAGGTATTTGCTACCTTGAAGGAGAGGGTGGGGTAGAAACTTGCTGGTTGGAAGGGTAAACTACTCTCTATTGGTGGTAAGGAAATACACATTAAGGCAGTTGCTCAAGCAATCCCAATGTATACAATGAGTTGCTTCCAACTACCTCAAAGTTTATGTGAAAATTTAGAAAGTATGATGAGAAATTTTTGGTGGGGTCAGAAGCAGCAAGAATCCAAAATGTGCTGGATCAGCTGGAAAAGGATGTGCAATTCGAAAGCTAGCGGAGGCATAGGGTTCAGAAACTTGCAAGCTTTCAACCTTGCTAGTTGCTATGTTAGCTAAGCAAGCATGGCGTATCCTCACAAATCCAAGTTCCCTTGTTGCCTGTGTACATAGGGCCAAATACTTCCCCACAGGTGGTGTTCTCAATGCCAAGCTTGGCAATTCCCCATCATACTCTTGGAGAAGAATTTACAACAGTCTCAAAGTCTTAAAGGAAGGAACTCAATGGAGAGTAGGTAATGAAAAAAGGATCCATATATGGGATGATAGATGGATGCCAAATCCATCCACTTATAAAGTCATCAGCCCTCCAAATAGCAATCCAGAATTCCCAATGGTTTCCTCGCTCATAAACCCACCATAAAATGGTGGAAAGTTGATTTGGTTTAAGCGACGTTCCTTCCCTTTGAAGCTGAAACAATTCTCAGAATCCCTTTGAGCTACAATCTGCCTGAAGATAAAATAATATGGTTGGGGAATAGCCGTGATGAGTTTATAGTCAAAAGTGCGTAATGGACGTAGGGGAAAAAGAGGAAAGCTCCTCGGGGGATCCTATAGGCTGCTATGCAAGAAGCTTTGGCACCTAAACTTCCCAGCCAAGATGAAGATTTTTGCTTGGAGAGCTTGTGTTAATGGACTACCTACAATGGAAAACATAATATCAGAGGCATTACCAATAGTAAAACATGCCCAATTTGTGGTTTTGAACCCGAAAATATCACCCATGCCATCCTAAGATGTGATTTCACCTCTTAGGTTTGGGATTTATGGGCTGAAAATCCATTAAGAGCCAGTCAAAGCAACTTGAATTTCTAGGACTCAGCCATGCATATCCTCACTCAAAAGTCTACCCAAGATCTAGAAACCTTCTTTGTTGTAGCCTGGGCCATTTTCTATAACAGAAATAAGGTGGTTCACAATAAAAGCAACCTTTCCCCACAACAGACTTGGCATATGGAAAAAAGCTTAATGGAAGACTACTCAAGTGCTGTTGATACGGACCTTTCCTATATTAGAATCTCCCCCACCAGATGGGAACCCCCTTTACCTGGAGTCTACAAAATAAATTTTGATGGAGCTTTGGACCAAAACAGGTACTCTAGTGTTGGGGTCATTGTAAGAGACAGCAAGGGTCACCTAATATCTAGTCTATGCAAGTTTCTTCAATCCAGTTATTCTACAGAACTCGTGGAGATAATGGCTTTGGAACAAGGAATCCTGCTAGCTAAGGATTTGCAGCTGCCTAAAGTTTTTTTCGAATCAAATGCACTCAATGCCATCCAAGCCATTAATGAAAACGCTATAGGGAGCAGTTTTGGCCATTTCATTCAGGATTTTCTCCAAGCTCGGAATCTATTTGAATCATGCTCTTTCAAGCATTCAAGCTGTGACCTTAACAAGGTTGCCCACGAGTTGGCCCAATATGCTTGGAGGAGTGCAAGTTCACACATTTGGAGTGGAGTCACACCCCCAATGGTTGCTTATTTAATTCAATCTGAGATGTGTACTGTATAGCTATGTTGTCTGGCCTGTATCTAAACTCTCTTTGTTGTACTCTTTGTTTGGTTATTAATGCCATCTTATTTCCCTTTCCAAAAAAAAAAAAAAAAAAAAAAAGGAATTTGGAAATCTACTAATTTTATCCCCTTGGGAATGAAGGAAATGGGCCACTCAGACTTTGGGGACTGCCTAGAGTAGCATAGCTGACAGCTTCAATGAGATGAGATGTCTTTAAGTTTAAGATCCTATTCCTACCCACAAAGTAAATAAAAAAGATGTTTACAGAAAAAAGAACAAAAGTAGCTCAAGTATAAGGAATATCATGACCAATTTTTTTTTTTAGAATTAAGTCTTTGGATTAGGCAACATTAGAAGCCAAAGGGCACGTGATGAACAAAAGGAAGGGAAATGATTTTGTTATGGAGAAACTAGATAGAGCATTAGGCAACATACAATGGGTCCATTCTCTCCCACATTGTGTACTTTAGAAGGCCTTTCTTATCCAAAAAAAAAAAAAAAAAAGAAGGTTAAATGGCCCATCCACCCAGAATGCAAAGAAGTGATCAAAGAAGCCTGGAAAGCTAACAGGCTCATTGGTTGGGTTGGGTCTGGTGACATTGGGTATATATGGGTAAAAAATTAGTTAATTAGATTAAAGTTTTGTTACCCATACCCTAATTTTTGGTTTGAATTCGAATGGGTTAACAAGTTTAGGTCCAAATTTACAAGATCTAATCTTATGATCCTAACTATTTTCTTTTCTCATTTTGTATCACCTTCGTTGAATAGGGAGTCGTATTTGGTGATCCTCTATTCTTGTTCTAATTTCTCATTTTATCAATGAAAATGATATACATTCAATAATGGTTGGGATTTATTTAATTCAATCTAAATTTTTTAGATTGGTTAAGCACTAGATAGCAAAATATTATAATGCTCATTTAGGTACAAGTAGGTCATGCTATGTGTAAATGTGCTTTTCATTATTGAACTTGCTTTGTTATTTTTTAATTTCCTTTTCTCTTTTTTAATCTTTGGGTTGGGTAATGGAATTGGGTTCACATTACATGAAAATAATGTGGATTTTTTTTTTTTGATAGATACAATTTGATTTGAATATATTGTATTTACTTTGATAATTATCTTTATTATCATAACAAAACTCCAAATATATATATATATATATATATATATATATTTTGGGTGTGTGTATGCAAAATTAAATCCTCAATTATTGTCTTCATTGATTGAATTAACTAGAACTCACAAATAACAAGGATTTAAGATAAACTAAGATAACATATTGTACGGGGTGCTACTTCCCTCAAGCCCATTGTTCATGAAACCCATCACGATGATGCCACGTGCACAAGGCCTTGGACTTGTTGGACCTCGGGCCTTGGGACATTGTGCATGGTTATGTGTACTATTGGGCCTATGAACTAGGCCCAAGCAAGCCTTGACGCTCATCCGAAGCCCAAAAACCGTAATTAAGCCATTATGAGGCAACCGGCAAAGGTGAGACCTTGCTTGGTTGGGAAATGCAATTTTCCAGGAAGGTGAGTCTCTAGATGCTTGGTATTACCTTGAGGAAGATCGCTGCTGAACGTCCCTCTTAGGGTGGGAACTAGTTCCAAGGCCACTACTCCCATTCCCAACTAAACAACCACTCAGAAACAATGGAATTGGACCTTCAAACCCTCTAATGACCTAAAGTAATCATAACCCATCCACTAATCTTGAGTTATAAATAAGAGATGAGAATAAGGAAAGGGGGTTGGCAAGGTTGGGAAGAACACTAAGAGAAGTGAGCGAGAACCCAAAGAGAGCAAAAGAGCAATTCTGTGAGGAAGTGAGAAAAGCTTAAGGAAGTAGGAGTGCATTTGGGCTGTTGAGCAAAGAATCACCCATTGTAGGAAACTCAAAACCCACAATACAAATAGATTGTGAGCCCAATTAGAGGTTTAATCCAACAACCATATTTTGGGTATGCACACATATCATATCTCATTCGAATGACCATGACACTATGTTCCTATATGAATGCATAGAAAGATAACTTTGCTTGATTAAATCTATATGTAGTTTAGATTTGGATGATGTAGAAGAGGAGTGGAGACCAACCTACCTAGCATGTTTAACGTACTTGGATTTGTCTCAAATTGCTTTTAACACTAGTGTAACAACAAAAATTATCAGTGAGAAAGATATTGCTTGTTCAATGGATGTATTAATCTTCACTATCACAATCTATCTTTTTCTTTGCATGCATTTGCTTCATTTCAACACTTTTTGAATTTTGGTTTCCCTATCATTGTCATGCTAGGACTACACATTTGAATATGTAAGTAGGCCAATCTCTTCACTAATGCAAATTAGTTTGAGGTTTGTGGAGTTTTTCTGAAAATGGTGTATAATCTCATAGCAAGATAATGTTTTGTTAAGGTATATATAGTCTTTCTTCATACATAGAAGTCCTTTGAGTTGTCCTTAATTAGTTACACAGTGATTCCTATTACTATTAGCAATGAGCAGCATTCGATTTTGCTTTCTTAGAAAGATTTGCAAAATCAGACAAAGTCATCATTCATTGGATCCCATGAACACTTGTTGCCAATAGCTGAAGGGTACTGGTACACTGAACTTAGATGGTATTATTATAGAAAATTGACAAAATCATTCAAAGTTAGATGGTATTTTTCAAACAACAATTTTGTTCTGCATAGAGTGGTTGGAAGGTGAGATTTTGAAATTTGAATCACAAGCTTTGCAAAACGTGTAAAACACAGTTTAGCAAATGTAGCTTATGACCAATTTTACTTTATTACACAATTAAGCCCAATTGTTAAAATAAGGGCAAAACTTAAATACGGTAGGTAGGTAGGTACTGATTCTTAGATTTCTCTTCTAAATTTTTGACATACGTCTATTTTAAGTTTTAATAGCTCACCAAATGGGAAATAACTCTTCTTGCATTCTCAGGTGAAGGTTTCTTTAAAGGATCATAATCAATTTTGATATTGTGGGTATTGTGTACAAGGTGGGTGGGGAGGAATCCTCAATCTTCTTCTTGCATTTTGTGTCGTTTTATTGAAATCTCCCTGTATTTCATTCATTCACTTCGGTGCTGGCTCACTTCTTTGTTATTTATGTTTGTGTTGTTTGGGTGTGTGGGTTCAATTTCAGTAGGATTCCATGGGTTCTTTCATCTTTGGGTGTTTTCCTAGCTGGGTTTTATGGCTGTGAATATTTGAGGGTTTTTAGTGTCTTTGGGTATGTGATTTTTCTGTTGTGAAAAATCTATAACCATACCATTCAATTGTTTTGTTTTGGTGGGTTAAATTTGAAACTATCTTAAAGGACTGAACTGAATTTCTTGATAAAAATCTACCCCATTTATCAGTAACTAAGAACCTACCCTTCTATTCCGGGGTGTAACCAAAGACAAATCCTTTATGAATGGGTTTATTAAATAATTAAAATTCATTGCGTATTCTGTTCTATGTATTACTTCTATAAATGAGTCCAAGCACTTATATCATGCTCTTTTAAAAGTAATTATTAATTTTAATTACTTAGCTTATCAGTATGAATAATTTCCCCTTTGTTTCCTTTTCAGTGTCATCTTTTGTTAGGATTGATTTCTTAGATCATTAAAGTAAAAATTATATGCATAATTTAATTTTTCCAAATGAAGAAGTCTAAATTTGTAATGTTATATGGACAGAAAAGTGAACTATGGTTATCCCTCACGACTCATACCCCACTACCGTTGTTGGTCAGCCTTCCTCACAAGGAGCAAGTGCCTTTGATTAATATCTTATTTATGTGTTTTTATAATTTTTTTTTATATTTATTTATTTTGATGGAATAGATTTTGGAATTTGCCGTGTATGATCAGACTGGTTTTAGTTAAATTTTTTAAGGGCATGGTCTAATTGGTTGAATGATTGGGATAGATTTTCTTTAGCTTTTCTGTTCGTGATTTTGTGGTTGTGCCAATCTTCTTCTATTTTTTTCTTTTTTTCTTTTTTTTTTCGAGATTTTATATTAGTAATTTTTTATATGAGCATTTTGCTTTTGTTTTAGATGATCTAGGATGTTGTTAGGGGGGCCAAGTATAATTTTATTGCACAAACTTACTAAAATTAATTAGTTATTATATATTAGTATTTATTTTTTCATATTTTTTAGGGAGGGGGCAGGGGGAGGGGAAGGGAAACCCCCCCCCCCCCTAAGATCAAAGAATGGCTTTGTCCCTGACTCTAGGTTCCTGTCCCATATCTGAGTAGAGAGGCACAATATTTCTCCCTCTAATATAATGAGATTAAGAAATAAACTTTTTAGATTTAAGTGAAGTTGAGCAACAAATATGACTCTTTATATTTACTTTTCCTATTCAATTATTATTGTTTAGCACCAAAGAACTCTTATTTATTTATTTTCCTCTCGATGTAGCTAGAGTAATTGGATGAGCATTAAGAAAGCAGTCACAGAAGCTTTGGTAAAAGTTTAAATTTATATCATGCCTTGGAAATGCCTTTAGGCTAAGTTGCATCCTACTATTTACAAAATCTTGTCTTCGTCTTAAAAGAAAAGCAGTTCCTTTTAAATCGCAAAGCCAAGCAAAAAAATAATTCCTATTTTCAGTATAAAAAAAAAAAAAAAAAAAAAAAAAAAGGTGCATTTGCCATGCAAAACTGAGGGGCCTAGATAACCAAATTTATTCTTAAATAAGGTTTTTTGTTTGGGAAAACTAAATAAGGATTGATGACTTATTCTTTAGTGAAACACGAGATTTGTTATGAATCGTTACAATCTCTGTTTTAAATATTGTTAAAAACATTTGATGCCATTTGATGCTTATTAAAATTTCTAGTTTATATAGTACATTTGATGCCATTCATGGACGGAGAATTCTCTTCTTTTTGTTTTTTTGTTAGGTTAACTTAATGGTGCAATCAAGTAATCGTTAGGCCAGACATAGAAAGTTCGGTTTAGTCATGTATATAAAAGCCTTTAGTATAGGCAGTACTGTTTCATCTCTCCGAATTCAATGGCAAGCGGTGTCATATTTCATCCATGCTTCCTTCTCTCATATTATCTTATAGGCCTTTTGGTTACAGCTCATAATGTCCCCCAAGCACAATTAATACCATACCAAGGTCAGCATCTCATGAAGGCCTCAATTGGCACTCCACCAGTAGACATCTATGGCGTTGCCGATACAGCTAGTAACCTTGTGTGGACACCATGTGTACCTTGTAATGATTACTGCTTCAAACAGATTCATCCCCTGTTTGATCCTAAAAAGTCCTCCACATATAGTGAAATTTATTGTCATTCAGAAAAATGTCAAGTATGGGACGAAGGCCATTGTTCTCCTCAAAATAGTTGCATTTACAGCAGTGGATATGTAAGTGGTTTATCCCAAGGTGTTCTGGCCAAAGAAAAAGCCACCATCACTTCTACCTCTGGGCAAGCGGTTTCTTTTGACATTGCTTTAGGATGTGGACACAACAATACCCTCCATTCCGATGTCCAAGCAACTATTGGGCTAGGATCAGGGCCTTTGTCCTTTGTTTCACAAATTGGTAGCAAGAGATTTTCTTATTGCTTGTTGCCATTTGGTACTGAATCAACTGATCCTAGTATTACAAGCAAGATAAGTTTTGGCAATGGCAGTGAAGTTGTGGGTGATGGTGTGGTTTCAACACCAATTGTAGATCGAGAATCTGGACATGAATATTATGTGACACTAGAAGGAATTAGTGTTGGAGACACATATGTGCCCTTTAACTCTTCAGGTAAGGTTTCTAAGGGCAACATGTTAATCGATTCAGGATCACCAGCATTGTCTTTGCCACCAGATTTTTACGATCGCTTAGAGGTGGAAGTGAAGAAGCAGATTTCAATTGATCCCATTAAGAATGACACTTTATTGGGGACACGGCTTTGCTATAGAACTGAAATTACTAATGAAAATGGACCAATATTGACTGTCCATTTTGAAGGTGCAGATGTGGAGTTAAAACCTATACAAACTTTCAATCGACCGATTAAAAGATTTGAATATTATTGCTTTGGAATTACAAATATTGGAGGTACAAATAATGAATTTTCGGATAGCACAGGAGTATATGGCAACTATGTTCAAGCAAATTTTTTGATTGGGTATGACTTGGAAACAAGGATAGTCTCCTTCAAGCCGACCGATTGCACTAAACTGTAGAGTTTGCGGCCACTTTCATGTAACCTATACGATCAATATACTCCTACCAACTTATACTTTATAAAATATAGCTTAATTATCTTTTTTTTTTTTTAATTTTAAAAAAAAGGTTTTATTTTCATTGCGATCTAATCATATTTCCAGCAATTTAAAGAAATGTTTTTACTTTTACAGTTTGTCTTTCGCAACTGCTAAAAAAGTGTAGAAATTTATTTAGTTGCGCCCACACGTCTATTTTCATGATCATTTTTCGATGAAGGGAAGGAATGCATCTAGGAATACCAGCCCGGTTTAAAGACCACTGGAAAGGGAAGGGGGTCTCTTTTACAAATAAATCGCTTCATTTATTTATTTAACTTTTAGAAACTGTCAAGAATTTGTATTAATCAAATGAAGAAGGCGAAAAGCACATTTTCGTCCCTACATTTTCACACGATTCCCACTTTGGTTCCTATATTTTATTTTTACCGCTTTTAGTCCCTATTTAGAAAAACGCCTTCTGTTTTAGTCCTTTCCGTCAGTGCCGTTAGGGCACTGACCTACGTGGCAAACGGAATTATTAAAATAATAATAAAAAATTTTATTTTGTCATTAAAAAATGTTAAGTCAGCATTTAAATTTAAAAAAATAATTTATTAATTTTAACTAAATAAAAAAAATAAAAAACAGAAATAAAAATAAAAAATCACATTAATTGAGATCGAAGTGTGTCTTGAACAAGAACATCAAGAACACAAACTCAGATCTAAAAATACAAAATTAAAATTCAAAAATCACCAACCCAGAAAATAACAACAAAAAAAAAGAGAGAAATTTTAGGAAAGCGAGTTTCTCATTCCTCATACCTTCCTCTCTTTCTCTCTCTGCATTTTCCATAGATCGATTAATATTGGTCTGTACAACCAACACAGTAAAATAAGCCAAAAAGCGAGAAAACAAAAATGTCTGAGGAAGAGAAATTGCTAAAGGAGGCGAAGAAATTTCCTTGGGAAGATCGATTGCTACACAAGAACTGGAAGGTCAGGAACGAAGCCAATATCGACTTGGCCGCACTATGTGATTCCATCGCAGATCCCAAGGACTCTCGCCTTCGCGATTTCGGTATGTTTTCGACTCTTTTGGTTCGTCTTTTTAAGGGTTTGGACTCAGATCTGCGTTTCTTCGTTTCTTAATGTTCAATCTGTAATTTAGGTCTGCTTTTCAAGAAGACAGTTGCGGATTCCAATGCGCCGGTGCAAGAGAAGGCGCTCGACGCTTTGATTGCGTTTTTACGAGCTGCTGATTCCGATGGCGCTAGGTCTGTTTGCCTTTTCTCTTTCTTTCATTTTGGTTTGCTTGTTGTTGAAACTTCGTAATTTGGATTGGTATTTGGTAATGTTGAAGGTAAGCCAAGGAAGTATGCGATGCAATTGTGGCGAAATGCCTCATTGGAAGGACGATGACAATGGAGAAAGCTCAGGTGGCATTCATGCTTTGGATAGAATTGGAGGCAATCGACCAGTTTTTGGTGCTTTTTCTCTTTTTCTCTCTATGTTTAATTTGATGTTCTTAATTTTTGGGTTTGTGATTTTTGGATTTTAATTTTGTGTTTTTAGATCTGAGTTTGTGTTCTTATTGTTCTTATTCAAGACACACTTCAATCTCAATTAATGTGATTTTTTATTTTTATTTCTGTTTTTTATTTTTTTTATTTAGTTAAAATTAATAAATTATTTTTTTAAATTTAAATGCTGACTTAACATTTTTTAATGACAAAATAAAAATTTTTATTATTATTTTAATAATTTCGTTTGCCACGTAGGTCAATGCCCTAACGGCATTGACGGAAAGGACTAAAACAGAAATAAAATAAAATATAGGGACTAAAAGCGGTAAAAATAAAATATAGGGACCAAAGTGGGAATCGTGTGAAAATATAGTGACGAAAATGTGCTTTTCGCCAATGAAGAATAAAACAAAATACAAGGAACACTAACTGATCTGAAAAAGAAACATCAGGAAGAATACTATCCAACCAAATAACAATATCTGCTATTTCTTTAGCTTTGCAAGCTTGGAGATGAGATATGGTGTTACCCTTCCTGCGGATAAGGGAAAGTTTGTATCGTTGGAAAGATGCGTCTTAAGCTTGGGTATCATGAATAAGATTTCTAAAAGGAGCTAGCAAATATATATTATTCTAGAGAGCTATCATCACTCATGTCTATAGATGGAAATAGGACTTGGGGTTTAGGGGGATGAAGTATAAACAAACAAAAACCAAAAAAAAAAAAAAATCTATTTTTTTTAATCATAGATTTAATAATTAAAAATATACTAATTATTTTTTTTATCATCTTATTTTATATTTAATAATCATCTATAAAAGATACTAATTATTTTTGTTAAAAATAGAAATATGCACACAACACTACACTTCAAATCTATAATCAATTATATAAAATCTCAAGAATTAACCATTCAAAGTTTTAAGGGTAAAATATGTATTTGATCCCTAACGTTTAGAATATGTGTTAATTTGGTCCCAACATTTATATGTGTCAGTTTAGTCTTTAGGTTTTTGTTATTGTGGAAAAATAATCTCAATCTATAAGTGATGGATGGAAAATGATTATGTGACTAACTGTGAAAAAAAAAAAAAAAAAAAAAAATCTCTCTCTCTCTCTCTCTCATCCTTTATTTTCTTGGCAACAAAGTGGCCCCACCACAAAAACAAAATTTCTCCGAGGAAAAAAAGTGCCCATTCTCATCATAAAATGCCTAAAATTTTATAAATGATTGAAAATATTCATTAATTATGTTTTTGAAGTTTGTCAATCGCAGTCATTATTACATCGTATTGTGAACATTTTGTTATACCTTTAGTATTTTTTTTTTTTTCGAACAAGGCTTAGAAAATAGGAGACTTATAGAAATTTAACCCAATTGAAACCCCCCTAAAATATTTCAAAATAAAAATATATATATTGCAAATGTGTTAGATCATCAATGAAAAAAAAAATTAATTTATTTTCCTAGCAACCAAACAAATCAAAATCAGTCACTATAGAATAGACATCAACCATGCACGTTGGGGTTGCTGGATTGGAGTTGATCTCCAGATTTCAGATATGCTTGAACCCTTGGAGCATTAAGGTGGACACGTTTTGTACCGGAAGGTCGGAGTTGGACGTCAAATCTTTGCCTACCACAGCTCTTTTTTGTTTTGGTTGAATTTAAAATTTTCCATTGTGGCTTTTTTTCAAGGAAACAGTACTGATGTGAGGGGAGAGACCCTTTTGGCTTGTTTTTCATTTTCGATGGCTTCTCCAATATCAATGGTTGATTTGTGGTTTAAAGTTTATACTGGTGTTTAAAGGGGAGAGACCCTTTTTTTTTCAATTGAAACAGTCTGGTGAAAGTTTTTCATGTTGGATTAATGGTGCAATCATGTTTCTGGGGTCAGTTTTTATTTAATTGCAAATTTTATGATATTTGGAAGTGTTGATAGAAAAGAAAAGAAAGGAAAATGAGGGGAAGTGATTTTTTTGAAAATAAAAAAATTCAACAAACGTGGGAATCTTTTTCTAATTTTTATTTCATGTGGTAGTGGACGTGTAATTTGATTTGAAGTGGCATAAAAATAATTTGTATATTTGATAGTCAATCATATAAGCATTTTCCATCCACTACTTAATTAATGACAAATACCATTTTGACTCAATAAATTGATACATTTGAAAGGTCGGGTACTAAATTGACATACAATGTAAAAGATTAACGCTCTGTTTGTTTCGCTGGAAAATCTTCTATAAAGATAGTTTTTCACATTTTCCAGTGTTTGGTAGCACACAAAAAACATGGTCAATGAAAAACTATCTTTGGTCAACAGAAAACTATCTTAGGCCTTTCCTTATTTCGTTAGTTCCTATGATTTCTTTCATAAACAGTCAAGTCAGATAGACAACATTATTCAATTTAGCTGAAACTAATTTACTAAAACTAAACAAAATTCGAAATTCAAACCAATACACAGTAGAATACCACACACACTACATTAAGCTGTCGAACAATTTGTTCTAGATCTGCGCATGCAACCCATTGGTTTCAAGCATCCCTCTGAGGCTTATCGTATAATTTTATTTTATTTTTTCAATTCCATCTTTCTTTTTTTTCACTTTTGGTTGGGAGATTTTTTCTTTTCGGAAAACAGATAAAATCATATTTCTCTACCTGTTCCCTCTGTTGTGAGTTTGTGTGAGTGTTAGTTTCTCAGCAAGAAAAAAAAATTGATGTTAAATTAATCATAATTTTAAAACATTTTATTGTCATTTTCATGTAATCTTATAAGAGAATAAAAAAAGCCGAAGTTTCTCTGACCTAGGTCTGGCGGTGCTAGACTCTTGTGGTCTGTACAATCCTGTTTCCTACCCTGAAGGAATTTCGTCGCCTCACGTAACTAGGTTGCGTCGAGGGCTAGGGTTTTTTTTCGTTGTTTTTGTGAGTTGGGGAAAAGCAAGTCTGCAATGGATAGCCTAGCAGAGGCGTGGACCCGATTATCTTAATCTAAACAAGAAGGAGAAGTTTTTAACTTTGAAAACCAAGTGTGCAGGAAAGAATACACGCTAGCTGCTAAGTTTTTCACGAAACGCGCTCTAAACATTGAGGTAATCGCTCACATCCTGAAACCCTTATGGCGTACCAGGCAGGACTTTGAGATTCAAGACATGGGCAACCACATTTTGTTATTTGTTTTTGAGAATGAAGTAGATGCTAAACAAGTTTTGCTAGGGGAACCATGGTGCTTTGATAAATATCTAGTTGTTTTACATTGGTATGAGGGTGATAGCTCCCTTAGGAGGCTTTGTTTTGACACGGTGAAGTTTTGGGTACAAGTGCATGACTTACCATTACGGAAGATGGTCACGGAAACGGCAGAAAGTCTGTGCAAGTTTGTTGGTTGGGTGATCCATTCCAATGATAGGTATAAGACGGAGTGTGGTGATTTCATGTGAGTGAGGGTGGAGATAGATGTTCACAAACCTTTATGCAGAGGACAAACGGGTAGATTCAGTCCGAACAGGGAGGGATGGGTGTCGTTTCGCTATGAACGATTACCTATATTCTGCCATTGGTGTGGGATCCTGAACCATGATTCTAAGGAGTGTGATCTGTGGCTTCAAAATAAAGGACAATTGAGTACGGAGGACCAAGAATATGGGTCATGGTTGAGGGCTGACCCTCCAAGTCTGCGTCGGAAAAAAGTGGTACGGGTGTGTGGAATAGGTGCACCTAAGGTAGCGTCGGGTCGGGAGAGAGAAGCCAGGAAAGCCAATATCGAGTTGACTAGCCATGCCGATGTGCAACAGGGAGAGCAAAGGGTGTTTGAGACAAATTTGGAACCTAAGTGTGGAATGGGGGAAATTACACCAATAGTTGTGGAACTCTCGAAAATTTTGAGGAATGAGGATGCTTCCCAAAACCATTTAAAGGAAATTGATATGGAGTTAGAGGCACACACGAACACTGTGAAGGGAACAACAGAATCAAACTTTTCGAAAGTGGGTGGGGCCAAAATTCAGGGTAAAGCAATAATTATGGTGGAAGAGTCAATCTTGGTAGACACAAATTCGGATGTGGTGGGGTCTTCACCTCAAACTGAGGTGGACTTAACTAGGATAATTCCAAATAAGAAAAAGGAGGAAGGACATCTAGTTAGCCAAACATGTTGGGAGGGAAAGGATCGGCAGAGGACATAGATACAAACAGTGGGCTTGGGCCAACCAATTAGTGGACGGGACAACCTTATTTTATCTAGGTAGAGTACTAGAACGTGGAAGATGTGGAGGTGGGCTCCAGACGTAAAAATAAGCCAACACCTAAGTTGAATGAGAACACAAAGACAAGGAAGAGGCAGGGAGAAGTTGAAGTCCTTGAGGTGAGTAACCTTTTGAAAAATGAATTTGGATCGGCAGTGGCTACAATGCAGCACTGCCGAGAGCAATGAGTACTATTAGTTGGAACTGTCGGGAGGTTGGGAACCACCGCATAATTTAGTCTCTCCAAAGCGTAGTTGAGAAAGAAGTTCCCAACTTAGTTTTTCTCATGGAGACTAGGGCCCCATTTGGTTTAGAGCTAACTCAATTCTCAGTTCTCAGTTTTCAGTTCTCATAACTCAAACCCAAAACTCATAACTCAATTTTCAAACCCCATTTTCACTCAAAATTTGCAAAATAATGTTTGGACTCAATTCTCAATTACCTATTTCTACCACTTTTCCCCAAACCCGTGGGCCCCACCACTGACACTACCCAATGTTGCGTTTGTTGCTACCCGTGTCTCGTTATTAATGAAAACCCCACTTCTTCTACTTTTTCTCAGTTCTACTTTACTTTCTCCCACTTCTTCTTCTTTACTTCTCCAGACTGAAAGAGTCATCGTGTTCTGCCTGTTGCCTCTCGCCTCCCACATCGATGCATGCCAACATCAAAGCAGGTATTTTCTCTAATGCTCTTCGCTTCGTCTCTTTGTCTCCCCTGCTGATCCGTTTTATCGTCTCTTGCTTTTGTCAATTTTTGAGAGATTGTTTTTCTTTTTACACAAAAACTATAGCTCTTCTCGTAAGTTGAAGGATAATATCAAATCATATACCTACCACAACTTTCCAATAAAAATTTCCTCTAACAAATCTTGATGCCCAGTGATTTAATAAGATCTTGATTGGTTTCTACAGGAGCAGTGATTTCAATGCCAAAGTTTCATCTTCCAAATTAGCCGTGAGGAGCAACCTAGCTTTGAGGGGCCCCTTGGTGTATGTTTGCTCTTTTACTTGTTATTTTCTTAGCTGGTAATATTGTTATCGTGAGTTTTTTGTGCATGTCTTTGTGGCGATTGTGATTTGAAACTTTTATCATGGTAATGATCTGATTTACAATCATATTGTGCATATTTTGCAATTTAACAATCACCCATTTTTTTCAATTCATTTTTTCAAGGGAAAATGAGTTGGGATCTTTGATTTACTATTAGAACAAAAGAGGGTTCTTTGTTATTCTCTTGAAAGGTGACATTTTTTAGAGATACTAAGAGTGACAATCTCCATCTGTTTGTTTAATGTCTCAAACTTTCAATGTGCACTCTATTTGTGGACTGGTCGCTCTTTTGGTTCAAAAAATTTATAAATATTGATTTCCTTTCAAGTTTTGAGAGAATTGTGAATGATTACCTGCTTACGATGCATTATATGTACCATTCAAAATGCATCATTTGTAAGGCTTAATTCTGTATGCGCTCATGGTTCTTGATTACTAGATATCATCCAAATATTGATACTCAGTGTTACATAATATTTTGACATTAATTCTATATTATGTTCGTTAGTTTTTGAAATCTTAGATTGCTATAATTTTTTTTTTTTTTGATGTAATTTTAATCTGTGGTTGTTGCATGGTAGTCCTCTTAATCTTGAATTGTAAACTTTGGATTCTTATATATTAGTTGTTCTTACAGTGTCAAGTGTTCCAATGCTGATGGAAATGGAACTCCAGTGAAGAGAACAGTTCTTCATGATCTCTATGAGAAGGAAGGGCAGAGTCCATGGTATGATAACCTCTGTTGGCCTGTTACAGATCTACTTCCTCTAATTGCAAGTGGTGTTAGAGGTGTTACTAGCAACCCAGCCGTAATTATGCACATATTATTAATATTAAAACTTTTCCATGATTTGGAACCAGTCTGATACGCAAACTCGTCCACAGATTCACCCTCAGTTCTTCCCCCTAAATCAAACCCTAAATCCACACACTCACCCAAACACTCCGGCCACTCTGCCTCACTAAATCCCGCTACCCATACTGAAACCCACAATTTTTAGAAGCTTGTAAAACACCAAGTAATCCATTTTGTTAAATGCTCTTTTTGTTCTGTGGGTTTGATTTTTTGTTTTTTACGCCTTTTTGTGTTGGTGGGTTGAACTGTTGATATATGGTTAAATCATTGAATCATGTATATCAAGCAAATCAAATTTCTATCTTGTATTTTGTCTAAAAAAAGGGAACCCATTGTCTGTTTCTATGCATTGTTCTGTGAAATGCATTGTTCTGTTATATGCAATGTGAGTTGGATGGATCTTCTATCAAATTTCTATGCATTGTTCTGTGATATGCATTTCATTTTAGTAATAGCTTGTAAGAGTTAAATTTGATTTGGCATATAATGATATCAATGTATCCTCTAACAAGCTTGTTTTTTTTGTCCAAAGGAATTTTGAGAGGTGAGGAGGAGGATGGAGTGGTGATTTTGGATGTACATTGTCTTTTGGATATACATTGTCTTTATTAACATATTTTATCCTCCTTAAGCCCAAACTCCCATTCTCTTTTGATTTACATAAACTACTTGGAGAACCTATTATTGTGGATTTGGATTGCTTTACTCATGCTTGTATAGAATGTTTCAAGTATTCTTGTATTCGTGTTTGATATAGTGGCAGGTTCTTACCAATGTCGGAAACAAGTAATTATTACTCCAGTACTAGTGGGCATCTGTGTGACCTAGACCATTGCACCCTTAGGACATCCCTGAAACTTCATACTTTTGGTAGGAGGTTTTATGGCTGTCACTACTGGTCACCAGTAAGTACCACATCCAAAATTAGTAAAACATTGATTATGTGCATTAAGTCACCAATTTGTTGAAACCCTATTTAATTGCTTTATTTGATTGTACAGGGTGATGACCGTGCATGTAAGTTCTTCAAATGGTTGGACACCAAAACTTGCATGTGTGGCGCAGTAACAGCACCTATTGTGTTAGCAAAATTCCGAAGATTGGAGAACGAGGTGGAACTTGCTAATGAAGAGTTGAAGCAAGCACGTGCAATGGGAGAAGCTGCAAAACGAAAGGCTGAAAGAGCCAAGGTTGCGCGCAGGATTTTCGAAGAGAAAGTGGAGAAGTTCAAGATAGCTCTAGTAATATCATGGGTGATGTTTGGAGTACTGCTTATTTTTTCTACTAGGTTTAAGGATGTTAGAAGCAGGCAAATGTATTTGCCTGGATGAGTTGGTTATGTGCGTAATAAGCTAGAATTGTATTGTGAAAATTGGAGATCATTTGTATTGTAATGGTACAACTTCATGTACCAGTTTTTGTATTGTAAGTATAAACATTTATGGTATGTATGACATTGTACTTTTATAAATCTTCCTTCCAAGTTTTTCCTATGCTCAATTATTTTACCCCATGCCATGGAAGTCTCACAATGCTTTTATCCATTGATTTATATATATATATATATATATATATATATATTCTTGTGTTGATTCTCTATTGCCTACCTTTTTTTGTATTTTGGATGCATTTAGCTGTAGTTTTAGTGCTTTTGATTGGATAATTGAAAATAGATGGTGGCTGATATAAGCTGTAGCAAATTTCAATTTTTCACTTTAACTGCTGTGAGTCAGGGAAGAACAATGGCAACATCCCTGCCTTACAGGTGGGAAGATTAAGAGAAATTATTTAGTGGGACTAGTAGAAGCTTAGGGGATGGGAAGGATTTAAATTATTTTATTATGTGCATTATCCATTCATCTTAGATGCACTCATGCACAGATTTAAATATAAATTATTTTGTGTCATCTTTTGTGTCCTTGAATATAAATAAATTTGTTTATAAAAAAATTAACATGATATTCATTGACCTTGTAGCTAATAGTTGAGATTCTTGAAATCCAGCTTTTCCAAAATATTGTGAAAAGGAAGTACATACAATTGCATATAAGCATGTTTACCTATACTTACATTACCAATAGGTATTAGATACACTTATTTTTACATTGCCAAAAGGAATTACATCGGAAATGTCAATGGGTTATTGACATTAAGCCATAACATGTAACGATTGTTCATAATTAATGTAAATTTACAAAAAGATTCATCATAATATCTAAAAGAATGCATCATGTATCTAAGGGACTTCTAGTCACAGTACCTAACTTTATACAAAAGTCGCCACAAAAAGTCATAGGCGGAGGTAATAACTCTATACAACAAGTCCCAACAAAAAGCGGTGAATCTGTATACGTGCCCACCATCAACCTCGTTGTCGTGCGTACTCCTCCCACATGCGAGCAGTCACATCATCCCTAAACTCACCCATTGCCCTCTTCGCCGCATCAGACATCTCCCTCACATGCCTCATTTCAGCACTTGCACTTGACTCAGGAGAATTCCCATTGTTCCCAACTTGTACATCATCTATATTAATGTCAAGGTTCTCCCATGAGTTAAACATTTCATCTCTACAATTATTGATACGTATAAAATTGTGTAATGCACAACAAGTAGAAACAACCAAACGTTGCCGAGATTCCTTATAGTTTGCCATACAACTCAAGATGGGAAAGCGAGCCTTAAGGACTCCAGAGCTCCTCTCAATTACCATGCGCAATGAAGAGTGTCTATAGTTAAACAACTCTTTCCCCGATGCCGGTTGCCTATTGCTCCTCCTGAATTCCTGAGCATGATATCAGGTGGCCTTGTGTGGTGGAAGAAACGATGCACCAATGGGGTACCCCGAATCAACCAAGTAATAGGACCCTACAAGAATAGCATATCTTAATTAGTAATAGGTGCATGTTTTATATACATATACAGGAATTACTAAATGGCTTTAGCATTACATTCAAAACCAGCACATAATATTTGATTTTAATAAGACAATAGCAACAACATTCAAAACCAGCACATAATATTAGGACATCAAGACAGAACCGATCAAACCACAGTTTAAAAAAGTGAAGCAACAAATAAATCCTTATATCAGTAATCAACCTAGATATGCATAATTGTATGAAAACTTTACTTCCTATGGCAAAACAAGGCTAGTTAACATCACTTCTTCTGCAGAAAAATAGGAAACAAATAACGTGACAATAAACTAGATCGGAATAGAGTGCAGTATTGTACTAATTCTCATTATCAAATATCTATGAAAGTTCTAACTTTTACTAAAACTGCATAAACAAAAGCAACATACATAGATTATGTAGGACAAAAAAGTACCATTTCTCTAATCCTAATAACTTCAATCAGTGATGGGAATAACAACTTTGCTACTTCAAGTGCAAACAGCCAAACAAACATTCCAGTAGCACACATTGTGGTAATTTCTACAAAAATCTAATATACTAACATGGAATCACATCAGGGAGAACATGGAATCAGCAAGTATGCTTGAAAATTAAAAAGGAAAAAAAAAAAAAAAAAAAAAGCTTAGGGAGAATAAGAAATCAGCAAGTATATGCTATACCAAGGGGGAAATTCCTGAATTGAAAACATGCTTCCTAAAAACTAGCATAATTGAAGATGGCAAATAAAAATTAAAATCTTCAAGCATTTTGCACTGTACAATAGGAATAAACTTCGACACAGCAAAGGCAGCAAATGAATTACACAAAGATATTAAAGCAAAGTAGGTGACATGCAATATCCAAGAGGAACGAGCCACATCATGTGAAACGTCCCTCTTCAACTGCAATCTCACAATTCTATGTGATGCCAAACATATAGTGCTCTGCATTCCAATATTCTGCATAGCAAGATTAGCCTCCCACGTATCCTCACAAAAGACTTCAAGATTTGTAGTAGCTCTACTATTTGGTTGTTTTAAAGACAACAATGTCATTGCTTTAGATAACTATTTCACACAATTTCTTACGTGCTATAATTTAGGACAAATGTCATTGAGTACTTCTAAAATACATGGAACTCCTCTCTTTCTCACTAATACAGTATCGATTAAACCTCACACACCCCTTTTTATAAAGGAGAGAACCGCTAAACTATAAATCCAGTGGTTTTGGTACTCAGACTTTGACTGTCAATAGAAATTAACAATCTATGAACACAACACCACCAACTTGAACTCAATTCCAAATGAGAGTTTGTATTACTCCCAAAACAGTAATAGAATTTGTATCACACACACAAACTTGACTTTTTTTCTTAATCACAAGGCCAAATTTCTCATTGAATAGTGAGGACTGTGACAAGAATGTCTGAAATTTTACCTTTAATAGAGAGTTTGTATTACTCTCTTCGCATTTTTATTCTACTTAATGATATTTTGCTGAAGGTTTCTAAAGGCAATGAAGTTTGACATGGATAAAACTCGCTATATGTGGGCTGAAATGCTTAACTGGAGGAAAGAATTTGGAGTAAATGACATATTGAAATAATAAATCCCCATATAAATTAAATGACAGATGGTAAAGGAATATGAAAAAAAAAAAAAAAAAAAAAACTTCACATCAAAAGCTATTCATTATTTGGGACACAACAAAAAGCAAAATAGAAACACACTAGTCAACAAAACCTTATAATATAGAATTATAGTGCAGAATGCAGAATGCAAAATTTGTTGTGAGCAAATTAGGCACATGTGTAAAAATGCAGAATTAGTACAGAACAGAACAGAATGCAGAATTAAAACAAAACAAAACAGAAAACAGAATGAAAAAATAGCAAATAGAATTCAGAACTAGAACAGAACAGAATTCAGCATAGAAAAAATTTAGGACAGAACAGCAATATGAACAAAATTCAAAATTAGATCAGAACAGAATAGAAAACATACTAGAATTCAGAATTACAACAAAACAGAATGAAAAAATAGCAAACAGCAAATAAAACTAGAACAGAACAGAATTCAGCACAGAAAAAAATTAGGACAAAACAGCAATATGAACAGAATTTAGAATTAGATCAAAACATAACAGATCATCACCATGAAGACGCATACCTTCCGATGGCCATGGGAATCCATGCTTCGGATCTTTAATAGCTTCTTTGAAGACCTTTGAGTCGTGGGCACTTCCCTCCCAACCAGAGTGGACATAAGTGAACTTCATATCATGGTCACATGCGCACATAACGTTGGTTGTAATCAAGCTCTTGCGACTCCTACAAGGTTGGGTTTTCTCACTTGGAGGCCGAGCACTAATATGTGTTCCATCAATAGCTCCTATGCTTCTCTATATTAAAGAGAGCCAATTATTTGTAAACAACATCTCTATATGTGAATGAAGGAATACAAAATAGTAATATGTGTGAACATACTCATTGAAAGAACTTGTATTATGTATTGATTTACCTCAAACCAAGGGTAGTATTTGTTATTCGACCGCATATGCTTTGGAAGGCCTACCACATTCGGATCGGGCTTAATTAAATGTTGGCCATAGGTGTGGACAGCCCACAACACCCTACGGAACTTGCGGCTGACAGCTTTAGTGGAATGTTGGAATCTGTCACCCATAGGTCGCATCCGAGTATTATGGCCGACAATGTAAAAGAATATGGCAACAGCCTCCTGCACGTCCACACGCCCCTTCCCTTCCTTCAAGTACCCATGCTGTTTCAGCTCATCCACCAAATGATAGAACAAGTCCAATGTCATGCAGAACATGTCATGACAATTGGTAGGATTGCCATCCCTCACTTCAGCCATGTAGTCTTTCCCACTCAAAATGCTAGTACGCATTGGGCACTTGTCATAATGCTGCTGGAAATAAGCCACCATCTCACCAACAAATGGAAATACAATCCAAAACTCTTCCTCCTCGCTGTCATAGTCTGAATCTGTGTCTACACCAATTTCCATGTTATCATCACAGTCATTGACATCCATGTCATGATCACAGTCACTGACATCCATATCATCACCGCATTCAGAACTCTCCATGTCATCATCGTCAAAGTCAAAGTAAGCATCGTCAAAATCAAAGGTCCATAATGGATCATTGGTAGAGACCATTCTACCCTATACCCTACAAAAACCAAAGCATCAGTACCAATTCATTGCAATATGTAAACTAACAAAAGGAATAATAAGTGGTATTGAAGATGCTGCAATAATGTTAGCACAACTCTCCTTATAATGTAAGTACTAAAAAACAATTACCATAAAAATGATACAATACTAAAAAAAAAACACCAAGTACATAACATCAATTACCAAACCCACATACTAATGTAAATTGCATCAAGTAGAGATCACCAAGTGAGAAAGCTCACATACTAACATATGCTAATCATGTCTAATCCACATGCATAGTTCATAACAATTACCATTACAACAAAAAAAACTTTAAGTAAAAGTGTTCAGCTGAACAAGGCAAATACAACCAAAAGTCCAAGATCATCTACGCACACACATAAAGTCCTCACAAGCTACATAAGTGATTCACATCCGAATCACAATAATCCATACAAAATAGAAATAAGAAGTCTTCATTAATTTTCTGGGTTGTGAGCATAGCACTCCATCCACCTCCTCCTCCTATGTTCTGGCATGCCCATGAACACCACTCGTCTCTCTTTTTTTTGGAGAACCTCAGAGATGTTGATATAGGTGTCATCATCAAGATCATTGTACTGGTTCAGCACATCTAAAGCCTTCCCAAGGGAGCAAGGATCACCACCAGTAGCAGATTGTGCAACATGGTCGGAGCTACCCATAAACTTGCCCATTTTCTTGTTAAACCGTTCCCTTGCCAATGGTCATCTCATTAGCCTTATCCGCTTTCTTGGCAACCTTCTTCCCTTTGCCAGTAGGCTCTTCAATGGGATGTTTGTCCGCACGTTGGGTTTGCTCCATAGCAAAGGGATCATCTTAGGTTATGCCCTCCATGTCAGGATTGTAGTAGTCATCGATACCTAACTGGGTATGACGAGCCTCATTGGCAATTTCCTCCTCTTAGGCACGCTCTTCATCACTATTGGGGCTGGTGTGTTTGATGAAATTTGATAGGCACCGGTTGTAGCATTAGAAGCAAATAGTTGTCGTAGTTTGTCATAACTAGGACATCCACTCTTCCGTAATGCATTTGCTTTAGAATCAGCCTAAGATGACAAGATGTACATCAAAATCATACTAATACAAAATAGAAAATTACAAACATTTTACCAAGGAATTAGGGTAGTAAATCTAACATACCGCAACCACATTTGCCCACACCTCCTCAGAAGCAGTAACCATTTGGGTTGTCTCATCCCACCCCAACCCGATATGGCTCAAAAGCTGGCTCCACTTTCTCTGCTTTTGCCTAAGCCTATTATGCTTTTGTTGCACTTGCTTAATGCGAAAACTCCCTCCCGTTTGCTCATTTAGGGCATTCGTAATTGATAGCCAAGTTGTAGCCTTAAAAATACCATGTTCCATATTCCCTTTTTGTTGTTCATCCACCATAATATCAATGAAGATTTTTTCAATGTGGGAAGGCCACTTTGGCTCCTCAGCATTTTGAGATTCTTGTGCCATCTAATACAAATATCCCAACACAATTGTGGAGATGTTAATATATATATATATATATATATATATATAGTTCCTTGAATTGGTCACTTCATTTCTATTGGAAGAGGAACCGAGACAGTATTTTACTGAAGTTTTCATTTCTTAATATAATTTTGATAAATGTTTATGTTACTTTAAAAAACAGAAAACTAATGGATGGACAAATAAAGCTAAGAAATGTAAATAGTGCAATATACAGTGCTCTATCTGTTTTTTATTTATTTAATGCTTACTATCATACAGTGTCAATATCTAAGATCAAGTCATCACTTATCAGTTAATTCCAAACAAAGGAATGAAAACAGTATTCTTAATAACAAAGAAAAGAACCATATTCCTAATTAATCCAAAACCTCAAAAATTAAGTTAAAACTTAGACATTTTCCTTTTATCATATGTGTATGAAAATCAAGAGACCAAACCATCAAAAGACCACCCAAACATGAAGTGAGTGAAACCAAAAAAATTTTGGTAATTGTTAAATTGCCAAAACCAGGATGTTCTTCACAAGTTACTATAATAATAGGAAACAAGAGATACTACAAGAATAAAGGTTGCACTTGATGAAATTGCATATCAATTTTTTCAATATACAACACAAATTAATGATCTGAAATGTGGGAGAGAAAAACCTCATCCTTTTTGTCTTCTATACACATTAGACACAATCAGAGTAATAGAACCACAAACTTCTGCGAGCTAAGTAAGCTCTGTCATACTTGAGTTGCCATCAAATCAAGGTTTAATATCTTATTTGTTGTAGATGGTGAAAGAATCTCTAAAGGTAGGAAAATAAATTCAACAAATGGCAGTTTGATATAAACAAATGAATTTGAAAGGTAATCTTAAGCTATTGCAGCAAAGGTATGGTTGGGAGAATGGAGAGCCAAGGCATGGGTGACTCATGGCTGTGCTTTGCAATGTGGTTTGTTCTGGCAAAGCACATGCCGACATGCACACACACCAAAAAGGACTGTGCTTTGTGGACTGAAGGTAAAAACTATATACCAACGAGGCAAAGCAAGGGGAAAATGGGCAGTTTTTACTTAATTTACAACCAATTATGAAGCAAAATGGTTTTTCTTTTTTTGATCCAGAAGCAAAATGGTTTTTTTTTTTTTTTTTTTTTTTTTTTTTCGCAATTTAACACCAAATTTGTTCATCAATTAAACAAATAGGTCACATTAATTTCATACCACAGCTGTGGAAAGAAAGACCCACTTCAATAAAACACAAATAATGAAAAGAAAGACCCAGGTGCAGATTAATAAAACATAAATTATAAAAAGAAAGAAAGATCGAAGATAAGTCCATGGAGAAAAACCCACTTCAACAACAACAAGGCAAATACCCGTGGGCAGAAATCAATAAAACAGAAATTATACCACAATGCCCAAATCATACAATGGTCATTGACAATAGAGAGGGAGATAGAGATATACACCGCACCTTGGAGAAGATCATAGAAATGCTTTCAAATGGTTTTTGCAACGGACAAAGAAATGACTTCAAACCCATTTCGTGCTTCGGTTTAGATCGCTAGAGGCTAAGATTTGATGGAGTAATGAAATGTGAGAGAAAACGGAGAGAGGGAAGCAAAAAGGGGGAAAATTTTGGCTAAAATATTGAAAGTTCAAATATGTGTATAAACACCCTTGAATGTTTAGACCCCCAAATTACAACTTAACCAATTCAAGCTTTATGTCAAACAACTAGTGTGCGGAAAATGAACATAAACTATAATATAGAATTGGTAAACAATCTATGCCAATTAAAATTACATCCACAGCAGAAAATAAAAGGCAAAGATAAAGGGAAGAGAGATGCAAACACAGGGACAACACACGATATGTTATCGAAGAGGAAACCGAAGCCCTCGGCGTAAAACCTCTCCGCCGCCCTCCAAGCGGTCAATAATCCACTAGAAAATGTAGTTGGGATACATGAACAGCAATAGACCCTCCAAGCCTAATCTACCCGATGTACCTAAGCCCTCCAAGCTTCTTGCTCCAATGAGGTTGCGCCGAACCTTTTTCTTTTCTAGCTTACCAGATTCCGCTACTAGACCGTAGCATCCGCCATCATTGGCATCTTCCAATGCTTCCCAAAACTCCAAAAACACTCAACACTCTAAATTGGTGTGGGTAGTGTTTGGATAGAAATCTCCTCTCAATAGGTATGACAATGAGAGAGGGAATGAGAAGGTTTCTCTCTAAGAATGAGTAGCTCTCTCTAATTGGGTGGGTGTTTTGAAGAAACCTCTCTTAGGGTTTTTCTTTCTGAATAACCACACATATTTTGTGGGAATGAGGGGTATTTATACTGGCGTGAGAATGGAATGCGAAGAGTCAGTTTTTCCAAAAACAGGGCTGGCTGGCGACTTGACCTCGCGACTTGACTGAGTTGCAAGTTCAAGCCGCGAGCTAACTTAATGGCCAGTCTGGATTTTTTGTCTTGTAGTGCTCCAGGTGGCATGACTGTTCAGCTCCCCTGCATGCTCTGCGCGTGTGCAACTTTTGGCGGCTTGCAAGCCACGAGCCTCCCGCGAGTCCCAGCCGCGAGTCTCTGCTTCACTGCACTGTCTTGAGCATTTCTTCACACTCTCTCACACACTACCCTTACATGATTTCCACCTAAATACAGGATTTCTAAGTGCTGTATTACAAGCAAATTTTTCACGAAATAAAGCCAACACATGGTTGATTAAATTCAACCTTACAAATATTTTGAGGGAAGTGAGAAATGGATTTTGAGGGAAGTGAGAAATGGTTTTTGAGGGAGCAACGGTAATATCAAATAGCAGCTCTGAACTGACTTGACAACATAGAAGAAATGGGTCCCACAGAGTCCGAAAATTTACCTTAGTGCCACTGAGTTATGTAACTCAGAAACAAAAAACAACATTTTGTTGTTTCCGATTTTCATCACTCTCACTCAACCCAAACTGAGTTTGAGTGATGAAAATAGGGAGAGAAAATCAAGCCAAACACTCAAAATTGTGTGGGTCCCACATAATTCTCAAACTCAGTTATGAGAACTCAGTCATATGACTCAAAACACCCCTAATCCAAACAGGGCCTAAGATTCCGAGAAAATGACAACATAAGATGAAAGAAATCCATAACTCTATTGGTTTTACTCAAGGATTAATTGTTCCAAGTGAGAGTAGAAGTGGGGGTCTAGCCCTTCTTTAGAAACCAAAAAATTTTGTTAACATTGAGGGCTATTCAAAATGGTATATTGACACCAAGGTTGTTAGTAGTAATATTCAAGGGAGTTGGCATTTTACAAGCTTTTATGGCCAACAAGATACTAGCAAATGGGAAGAAACTTGGCAGATTCTAGAAGCTTTTGGTCGTTGTAATAAATTTCTTTGGCTTTGTATCAATGACTACAATGAAATTCTTAGTAGCTCAGAAAAATTAGGAGGGCAGCTTAGACCGGAAAGACAAATGGACAGGTTTCGTGAGATTGTGGATGTATGCTAGTTTAGGGACTTGGGGTACTCGAGTGGGAGGTATACTTGGTCAAGACATTTTGAGAATGGAGACAGTGTATGGGCTCGTTTGGGCTTTCATTTTCAACAAATTTTCCAATCCAAAATTGCTTAAAGTCATGAAGGGAGGCATTAAAACGTTGGAACAAGGTGGAGTTTGGCCATGTGGGGCACCATATTTCGAATTTAAGAACCCAACTCCAACGGCTAGAACAACACCCCGAATTACATGGTGAGGAAATTCGAAGTATGCGAAAAGAGTTGAGTTCGTGGCTGGACACCGAGGAGGTTATGTGGCAGCAACGCTCTAGAAATATGTATCTGGTGGCTGGTGACCAAAATACTCAGTTTTTCCATGTCAAAGCTTCAAATAGAAACCATAAAAATTTCTAGAAGGTATGGAGGATAGCACTGGTACTTGGTAGGAAACACCGGAAACAATTGAAGCTATTGTTACAGAGTACTTCTTGTTGCTTTTCACCACTTCCAACCCGGCTAAGATTGAGAGGGTCACTGACATTGTCCAAGCTATGGTCTCTAAGCCCATGAATTATCTTCTAGGCCATGACTTTCAAGCATTGGAAGTGCATTAAGTGTTTAAACAAATGCACTCGACAACGGCACCAGGCCCAAATGGTATGCCCCTTCTCTTTTATAAAAAATTTTGGTCTCTTTCTAGTGATTGTGTAACATAGGCAATTTTGGATTTTTTGAATCATGGGATAGCCCCCACAGACTTTAATGACACCCACGTTGTCCTTATACCAAAGGTTAAAAATCCCTGTAAGATTATTGAGTATAGATCTATAAGCCTTTGTAATGTCATTTATAAACTAGCTTCAAAGACTGTGGCTAATAGGCTTAAGATTGTCTTGTCTAGCATTGTAAGTGAAACCAAAGTGCTTTCACTAAGGGTTTGTTCATAACTGATAATATTCTAGTAGCTTATGAGACTATGCACCATATTAGTCAGAAAAGGACTGGGAAAATTGGGGAGATGATGTTGAAACTAGACATGAGTAAGGCATATGATAGGGTGGAATGAGTTTGTTTGAAGGGTATCATGGAAAAGCTTGGTATCCATAGGAGAATGGTGGAGATTGTAATGAGATGTGTTTGCATTGTTACTTATTCTATTCGGATTAATGGGAAACCTAGAGGGCATATCATCCCTACCAGGGGTTTACATCAAGGGGACCCTCTTTCTCCTTATCTATTTTTACTTTGTGCAAAAGTTTTATCTGGGTTAATTAGACAGCAGGTGGAAAGAGGCAGTATCAAGGGAGTGACTGTTTGTCGTGGTGCTCCTCGTATTTCTCACTTATTTTTTGCAGATAATAGCTTGATCTTTTGCCAAGCTACTTTGGAGGAGTGTGAGGTGCTGCAACAAATCTTCTCAGTTTATGAATCAGTGTCGGGGCAACAACTAAATAGAAATAAGACTGCTTTATTTTTTAGCAAAAATACTCCAAGGACCATTTAGGAGGAAATACAATGATGGTTTGGGGCTCCAGTGATTTGGCAGCATGAAAAATATCTAGGATTACCCTCTCTGGTGGGGCAGTCTAAATGTAATACATTTAATGATTTAAAGGAAAAGTTGGGGAATAAATTATCTGGCTAGAAGGAGAAGCTCCTCTCAAATGTTGGCAAGGAGATTCTGATAAAGTCAGTGGCCCAAGCTATCCCATCCTACAGTATGAGCTGTTTTAAGCTCCCTGATGCTTTGTGTGATAAACTTGTTGGTATGGTAAGACGATTTTGGTGGGGGCAGCAGGAAAACCATAATAAATTGGCTGGTTGAGCTGGGAGAAGATATGTGCTCCAAAAAAGGAAGAAGGGATAGGATTTCGAGATTTGAAGGCATTTAATATTGCTTTGTTGGCTAAGCAGGGATGGCGACTCCAAACTTGCCCAAATTCCTTGTTCCATTGGGTCTATAAAGCCAAATATTTTCCTCATGGTGATTTTTTGAATGCTTCGTGGGGAGACATCCATCTTACTCATGGCGTAGTATTATGGCTACACAAAAGACTGTTCAATTAGGATGATGGTGGCAGATTGGTAATGGTGAATGATGACGTTGAAAATCGTCACCAATGGGTCACACCGTACTCGCCACTCGAATCGAACCTGCACGACAGAAGCAATCGAAAGAATCCTTCAGAGAGCACCGGTGTGATGCCGGCCAAAGGCTCTCCGACGGTCAAGTTAGAATTCTTCTATTTTTTACTTAGAGCGTTAGAGAGGGTCAATTAAAGCATACCTCGATTTCCGTGGGTATTAGGCCTTTTATAGTGATAAAGGGTTGACTTTTCCTTTTTGGTTTCCACATCTTTTCAATGTGGGACTCTACTCCCAATTCTTCTAAGCGTGGTGAGCAAGGATTCCCATTTTCGGATCTTAGGGTTTTTCTGGGCTATGGGCGTTTCGGATCATGGGCCCTTACTGTGCCTGTCAGCGATGGGCCTTCAAAGCGCGTGGGATAATCCTTGCACAGGCCCAACAGTCCCAACCCGTTAGGCAGGGCAGTCAGGCCCGTCAGGGAGGTCCGTCAGGCCGTCCAGGTGGGCCCGTCATGCCCGTCAAGTGGGCCCGTCAAGTAGGCCTTATAACTCACCATCATCAGTTGCCCCCTTCACCCCAATGGTCCGTCAGCTTTTAGGATAAAGGATCAATGGGGTGACGATCCAAATGTGAGGGTATGACGGGTATTTTTGTGACGGAAGGAGGCTCATGAGACGGGGAGTTTTAAGTTGTCATAACGGATTGACGGATCAACGCAAGATAGGATGACGGTTCAAATGAGGAGTCCGTCGATCACACCAACTACAGACAGGCTGTACGAAGGTAATTAATGCCGATGACACGTGTTACAAGCTGATTGGACCTTGTCTCGGATCGAAGCGACGCTTCGACTTCCATGCATCTCTCATATAAATAAGGGAGTGATTCCTCTCATTTCTTCAGTTTCAGTAGAAATCAAGCTGTCAGAGCGCACCCGTCACCCTTGTCAGAGAGCACCCGTCATAATCTGCTGATCCGTTCATTTACCTTAGTCGTCAACGCCATCCTTCAACACTTCGTTGGCAAAATTGGTAAGTGCTCTTCTTAAAATTTATACTTGTTTTAATTTTCCTTACAATCCACACCCATTATAGACACATAGACCGTCAGAGTCTTAGGCTCTTGTCGTTTCATGTAGGAAATGTCTAGTGCGTCGAGTAATCAGTCAGTTATTCGTGACGGGGTAGATTACGAGGAAGTATATCCGTCCGGTCAACGAGAACAAGGTAGTCTAGAGGATAGTAGTCTGTCCACCTCCTCGTCCTCAACATATGAGGATCTGGAGGTGGTTGATCCAGACGAGGGACCTGGTGTTGGTGAGGATCAAGTTGTCAGATCCGTCATTGGTGCTGATGGGCTCAGGAAGTTCGTCATGCTACCGGAGTGGACGGTGAATTTCTTCACGTCCGTTATCAAGGAAAAGCACTTTAAGACATTTAGGGATAATTATCAAATTCCAGAAAATGTTACGATCCGTCTACCCTACAAATCAGAGAGGTGTTACTATGACGGGTTAGAGGGAGTCGAAGTGTATGAGCAAATGTTGAAGGCCGGACTTAGATTCCCATTGAGTTCGCTTCACCGTTTGCTCCTCCGTCAGCTGGGGTTATCCGTGAACCAGATTTCCCCTAATGCTTGGAGGGTTTTTATAGCGATGGAGGTCTTGTACGGTGCCATGTCCAACGGAGAAAAGAGGCTGACGGTTAGGGAGTTTTTCCACTACTACCGTCCGGATGAGATTGACAAATCTAGGGGAATTTATAGCTTCGTCCCCAGGAGTCCGTTGATGAAAGTCATCTATGATACGCCGGACTCAAATAGGGATTGGAAGAGTCGGTTCTTCTTCCTAGAAGGCGACGGTTGGATGGGTCGTCCTGGGGAAACGGATTTCATGCCCGTCGACACTACTTGGGGCATATTGGATCCGTCTAGTATGGACTATCCTCCAAGCTTTAACATTACTAAGTTTTTCTTTTTTTTTTTTTTTTTTTTTTTTGAATATAATCTAACCGTCCTCTTTCTTCTTTTGTAGTTAGACGACGGCCCCAAATTGACCTTAAGGAGTTTGCTTTCCTTGAGAAAATTCTCTCAAAGACCAAGCCGGAGGAAAGGACTTGGGCGAAGCTGGTAACACTAAATACCATTCACTGGTATTGCGACGGACCGGAACCTACAGCGGCTGCCGTCAAGTACGAAACACAGATAAGGAGGCGTAAGTTCGTCACCCTTTACTTGAATAAAAATTATGCATCTTATTTTTTGTTAATTAACTCCCCCGTCCACGTTTCAGAGATGGACGATGCTAAGAGAAGAGCCTTGATCCAGTCAAAAGCTGCAAAGAAGACCGCTGACGACGCTCCCCCTGCGACGGGCCCAAGCAATCTGTCTGCGAAGCGGAAGACTCAACCCAAAGCGGACCGCCAGGCCAAGAAGGCCAAAGTGTCTTTAGACCCCGTCGTGGGACTCATGGCGGAGCCTCCGAAGACGGTCACTCCAACCAAGCACGGGGTTGGCAAGGGCTTGATGAAAGGCCCGTCGAAGGATGACGAGAAGCCGCCCGTCCTTCTTCGAGAGGATTCTAAGCATGCCTTAGAACAGATTTCCTCCATCATCTCGGCGGAGGATTATGAAGATTTGGGCAACCACTCGACGGAGGCCATGGGCGAGACGGGCCTGTTTGCAATTACACAGGTAAGATAGTCCGTCTACTACTCAAATACAACTTAAATCATTTGCTGAAATTTGTTTTATAACTGTGTTGTTATTATTATTATTATTTTTTTTTTCTAGGCAATGGTCATGATGAAGGGGCTGATGGGACGGTGCCTCAGCCAAGAGACGGCCTTGGATCGTGTACGAGCCAAGGCGGAGAAGAACACCGAACGACGGCAGAACCTACAGAGAAGCTAGAGGAGATAACTCTCGACAGTTCCAATCCAGACCGAACCACCAAGATCAGAACGCTTGCCAAACCCGCAATCCGTCAAGAGCTCGTAGCATTCTTGAGAAGCAATAAGGATGTGTTCGCCTGGAGCCATGACGATATGCCCGGAATCGATCCCTCGGTCATGGTACATAAGTTGAGTGTGTTGCCCTCGTTTCCACCCGTCCGACAAAAGAAGAGAGTATTCGCCCCGGAACGAGACCAAGCAATAACAGAAGAGGTCCGCAAACTCCAAGAGGCAAGCTTCATCAGGGAAGTCTACTACCCCGATTGGCTGGCGAATGTGGTAATGGTGAAGAAAACGAGCGGCAAATGGCGGATGTGCGTGGACTTCACCGATCTTAACAAAGCATGCCCCAAAGATAGCTATCCCCTTCCAAGGGTCGATGTCCTAGTAGACTCGACGGCTCAACACCAATTACTAAGCTTCATGGATGCTTTCTCGGGTTATAACCAAATCCGCATGCACGAAGCCGATCAGGAGAAGACTTCGTTTATAACCAGTCAAGGACTCTTCTGTTACAAAGTAATGCCATTCGGCCTGAAGAATGCAGGGGCAACATACCAAAGACTAATGAACAAGATGTTCGCACAACAAATCGGGAGGAATGTCCAAGTCTATGTCGACGACATGCTGGTGAAGAGCCGGAAGGAAGAAGACCACTTGGGAGATCTCAAGGAAACATTCAGCACGCTTCGATCCTACAACATGAAACTCAATCCAGGAAAGTGCGCGTTCGGTGTGACGGCAGGCAAATTCCTAGGATTTATGGTATCTCAAAGGGGGATTGAGGCGAACCCGGACAAAATCCGAGCCATAATGGAGATGGCCCCCCCGAGAAACGTGAAGGAAGTACAAAGCCTTAACGGCAAGGTAGCGGCATTGAATAGATTCGTATCAAGAGCGACGGACAAGTGTTTACCCTTCTTTCGAACGTTGAAAAAGTCATTCGAGTGGACGGACGAGTGTCAGCGAGCATTTGAGGAGTTAAAAATCTATCTATCTTCACCACCTCTACTGAGCCCCTCGCAACCAGGTGAAGAACTCTTCCTCTATTTGGCTGTCTCCCCTGCGGCCGTCAGCGCAGCCTTGATCAGAGAAGAGGATAGGGCACAGAAGCCCATGTACTACGCCAGCCGGGCACTCCGCGGTGCCGAAGAAAGATACCAGCCTATGGAAAAACTCGCTTTTGCGTTGGTCACGGCGGCTCGCAAGCTCAAGCCCTACTTTCAAGCCCATACCGTGAACGTAATGACCGACAAGCCCTTGCGAAGGGCACTGAGTAATCCTGAAGCCGCTGGTCGACTGACGCTGTGGGCAATAGAATTGAGTGAGTTTGACATCAAGTACCGTCCACGTGTGGCCATTAAAGGACAAGCTGTAGCCGACTTCATAGCTGAGTTTACGCATGACGCGGACAAGGGGGCAGAAAAACCCCCCCAGTGGAACATCTACACCGACGGATCATCCAATAAGCGAGTCGGAGGAGCCGGCATAGTATTGCTGTCACCTGAAGGAGACAAGATTGAATGTATGGTCCGTCTCGACTTCCCCACCACCAACAATGAAGCGGAATACGAAGCCGTGGCGGCTGGACTAGACTTAGCGAAAGCCGCCGGAGCTGAGAATGTGGTCATTTTCTGCGACTCTCAAGTCGTGACCAATCAAGTGAACGGAGACTATGAATGCAAGGGGGAAAGGTTGAAGAGATATCTTGATCAAGTAAGGACGAGAATCGACGGACTAAAAGCAATGGTCGTCCAAATCCCTAGGGGAGAAAATGGGCTCGCCGATCGGCTAGCCAAAGCTGCTTCAGCAGAACAAATGGTGACACCGAGTAATACACTTTCTTTTGTTCAACTTTTTCCACTAATAGACCCAGACAACATGCAGGAGATACGCTGCGGAAGAGATTGGACTACACAGATAACCTCATATTTAAAGGACGGGTTACTGCCAGAAGAAAAGGAGGCAGCAAGAAAGCTAAAAGTCCAAGCGGCAAGATTCGTCCTAATAAAGGATATTCTTTACAAAAGAGGTTTCTCCCGTCCTTATCTTAGATGCCTGGGGGCTGAAGAGGCAGACTACGTGATGAGGGAAGTACATGAAGGGATATGCGGGAACCATTCTGGATCACGGTCATTAGTTCACAAACTGGTACGAGCCGGGTATTACTGGCCAACCATGCAGAAGGATGCCGAATCCTACGTTAAAAGCTGCGACAAATGCCAGAGGTTCAGCAATTTTATCGGACAGCCAGCTGAAGAACTAACCCCTATAACGGCTCCATGGCCGTTCGCTCAGTGGGGACTAGACATCATGGGACCTTTCCCAACGGCGATAAGGCAGCTAAAGTTCTTGGTAGTAGGTATTGACTACTTCACAAAATGGGTAGAAGCGGAAGCTTTGGCCACCATTACAGAAAAGAACATTAGAAGCTTTGTCTGGCGGAGCATCGTATGTAGGTTTGGTATTCCTAGAGTTCTTGTCTCAGATAACGGGAGGCAGTTCGACAACGGCCACTTCCGGGATTTCTGCACACAGCTAGGAATAAAAAACCACTACTCGTCACTCGCCCTTCCTCAGGCTAACGGCCAGGTTGAAGTCACGAACCGATCCCTGTTAAAGATTATCAAGACTCGGCTCGAGGGGGCAAAGGGTATATGGCCAGAAGAATTGCCGAGCATACTGTGGGCATACAGGACAACGGCGAGGACTCCGACAGGTGAGACGCCATTTCGACTGACATACGGGAGCGAGGCAGTCATCCCAGCAGAAGTTGGGCTCACAAGCTACAGGGTTCACAACCATGACGAGAGCAGGAATGACGAATCCATGAGGCTACAGCTGGACCTGATAGATGAGGTTAGGTCGACAGCAAAGCAAAGGATCGCTAGATACCAGGATCGCATGTCCAGACAGTTCAACTCCCGGGTCCGACACAGAAACTTCCAAGTAGGAGACCTCGTACTCAGGAGGGTCATGGGTGCAGCTAAAGACCCTGCACAGGGAAAACTCGGCCCCAACTGGGAAGGACCTTATAGAGTTACGTCATGGAAAAGGAAAGGAACGTACCACTTGGAGACAACAGATGGAGAGAAGCTGCCACATCCATGGAATGCCGAGCATTTGAGGAAATACTACCAGTAGTAGTGACACGGCAACCAGTTTTTGTTTGAGTTTTTTATAAGTTTCTCTTTTAACTGTCTTTTTGCTACAATTTTGTTGTGCCCTTTTTTAAGCCCAAGGGGGCAGGCACTTTCCTTTACGCATTTTTTATAATCAGATGCAATTTTAATCTTCTACTTGAATGTATGTCATTACAATTTCGATCTTCCACAACCTAAAGTCCACAAGATGGACGGATAAAATATTAAGTCCACAAGATGGACGGATCATCCTACAAGGACGATCACACTAAGTCCACAAGATGGACGGATAGAATATTAAGTCCACAAGATGGACGGATCATCCTACAGGGATGATTACCTTAAGTCCACAAGATGGACGGACTCAAAATAAAGTCCACAAGATGGACGGATCATCCTACAAGGACGATCACACTAAGTCCACAAGATGGACGGATAGAATATTAAGTCCACAAGATGGACGGATCATCCTACAGGGATGATTACCTTAAGTCCACAAGATGGACGGACTCAAAATAAAGTCCACAAGATGGACGGATCTTCCTACAAGGACGATCACACTAAGTCCACAAGATGGACGGATAAAATATTAAGTCCACAAGATGGACGGATCATCCTACAGGGATGATTACCTTAAGTCCGCAAGATGGACGGACTCAAAATAAAGTCCACAAGATGGACGGATAAAATATTGAGTCCACAAGATGGACGGATCATCCTACAGGGATGATTACCTTAAGTACACAACATGGACGGATACAATATAAGTCCACAAGATGGACGGATACAATATACGTCCACATGATGGCCGAATCATCCTGCATGGACGGTCACATCAAGGTGGATGGACTTTCCTTAAGGGTGATAGCTTAGTCCATAAAATGGACTTATACAAAATAAAGTCCACAAGATGGACGGATCATCCTAAAGCAAACAAGACAGACTGATCATTTTAGACAATAAAATAATGTCCACAAGTTGGACGGAACATTCCTATACATGAACGGATATAAATAGGTCAAGCAATGGCAATATTGAAAACATATAAAATGAAGTGCACGGATTCATTCAACAAAATAGGCCATTAAAAGGCAATGTTTACATATCATCAACAACGGATGACAATTGTTCCAAAAAAAAAAAAAAAAAAATCCTTCTACTGAGCCTTGTCCGCATTATCAACGGGCTGAGGAACCGTCTCCGTGTCAGGCTCAGCTTGATCAACTTTCTCTGGTGCAGACGCCACGTCACCAACTGCGTCGTCGACATCAAAGAGGTAGTCTGTATCTTCGGAGGCCACAGGCACGACGGATGACTGAACCGGGTCTTCAACTTTGAACTTGGAAGGGTCCACGTCTGGATAAGCTTGCTTGACTTAACGGAGGGCATCCATGAAGCCCTGGTGGAAAGAATCGCCCAGCTCAGTAATTAGGGCGTCGGAGTCACGGTATTCACGAACCGCCACATCCTTAGCCTGACGGACTTCATTTTTCAGTTCGGCTATCTCTTTGTCCTTGCTCTCGAGAGCCTTCTTTACCTCCTCCGTCGTCTGTTCAAGGCTCTTCCTTGCCTTCTCCGACATCTCAAGCTTCTTCTCTATCTTGGGTCTCCAGTTTCGCAGTTGAAGGAGTTCTTCCTCCGTCTTCTCCGCCTTGGCCCGTACACGATCCAAGGCCGTCTCTTGGCTGAGGCACCGTCCCATCAGCCCCTTCATCATGACCATTGCCTAGAAAAAAAAAATAATAATAATAATAACAACACAGTTATAAAACAAATTTCAGCAAATGATTTAAGTTGTATTTGAGTAGTAGACGGACTATCTTACCTGTGTAATTGCAAACAGGCCCGTCTCGCCCATGGCCTCCGTCGAGTGGTTGCCCAAATCTTCATAATCCTCCGCCGAGATGATGGAGGAAATCTGTTCTAAGGCATGCTTAGAATCCTCTCGAAGAAGGACGGGCGGCTTCTCGTCATCCTTCGACGGGCCTTTCATCAAGCCCTTGCCAACCCCGTGCTTGGTTGGAGTGACCGTCTTCGGAGGCTCCGCCATGAGTCCCACGACGGGATCTAAAGACACTTTGGCCTTCTTGGCCTGGCGGTCCGCTTTGGGCTGAGTCTTCCGCTTCGCAGACGGATTGCTTGGGCCCGTCGCAGGGGGAGCGTCGTCAGCGGTCTTCTTTGCAGCTTTTGACCGGATCAAGGCTCTTCTCTTAGCATCGTCCATCTCTGAACGTGGACGGGGGAGTTAATTAACAAAAAATAAGATGCATAATTTTTATTCAAGTAAAGGGTGACGAACTTACGCCTCCTTATCTGTGTTTCGTACTTGACGGCAGCCGCTGTAGGTTCCGGTCCGTCGCAATACCAGTGAATGGTATTTAGTGTTACCAGCTTCGCCCAAGTCCTTTCCTCCGGCTTGGTCTTTGAGAGAATTTTCTCAAGGAAAGCAAACTCCTTAAGGTCAATTTGGGGCCGTCGTCTAACTACAAAAGAAGAAAGAGGACGGTTAGATTATATTCAAAAAAAAAAAAAAAAAAAAAAAAAACTTAGTAATGTTAAAGCTTGGAGGATAGTCCATACTAGACGGATCCAATATGCCCCAAGTAGTGTCGACGGGCATGAAATCCATTTCCCCAGGACGACCCATCCAACCGTCGCCTTCTAGGAAGAAGAACCGACTCTTCCAATCCCTATTTGAGTCCGGCGTATCATAGATGACTTTCATCAACGGACTCCTGGGGACGAAGCTATAAATTCCCCTGGATTTGTCAATCTCATCCGGACGGTAGTAGTGGAAAAACTCCCTAACCGTCAGCCTCTTTTCTCCGTTGGACATGGCACCGTACAAGACCTCCATCGCTATAAAAACCCTCCAAGCATTAGGGGAAATCTGGTTCACGGATAACCCCAGCTGACGGAGGAGCAAACGGTGAAGCGAACTCAATGGGAATCTAAGTCCGGCCTTCAACATTTGCTCATACACTCCGACTCCCTCTAACCCGTCATAGTAACACCTCTCTGATTTGTAGGGTAGACGGATCGTAACATTTTCTGGAATTTGATAATTATCCCTAAATGTCTTAAAGTGCTTTTCCTTGATAACGGACGTGAAGAAATTCACCGTCCACTCCGGTAGCATGACGAACTTCCTGAGCCCATCAGCACCAATGACGGATCTGACAACTTGATCCTCACCAACACCAGGTCCCTCGTCTGGATCAACCACCTCCAGATCCTCATATGTTGAGGACGAGGAGGTGGACGGACTACTATCCTCTGGACTACCTTGTTCTCGTTGACCGGACGGATATACTTCCTCGTAATCCACCCCGTCACGAATAACTGACTGATTACTCGACGCACTAGACATTTCCTACATGAAACGACAAGAGCCTAAGACTCTGACGGTCTATGTGTCTATAATGGGTGTGGATTGTAAGGAAAATTAAAACAAGTATAAATTTTAAGAAGAGCACTTACCAATTTTGCCAACGAAGTGTTGAAGGATGGCGTTGACGACTAAGGTAAATGAACGGATCAGCAGATTATGACGGGTGCTCTCTGACAAGGGTGACGGGTGCGCTCTGACAGCTTGATTTCTACTGAAACTGAAGAAATGAGAGGAATCACTCCCTTATTTATATGAGAGATGCACGGAAGTCGAAGCGTCGCTTCGATCCGAGACAAGGTCCAATCAGCTTGTAACACGTGTCATCGGCATTAATTACCTTCGTACAGCCTGTCTGTAGTTGGTGTGATCGACGGACTCCTCATTTGAACCGTCATCCTATCTTGCGTTGATCCGTCAATCCGTTATGACAACTTAAAACTCCCCGTCTCATGAGCCTCCTTCCGTCACAAAAATACCCGTCATACCCTCACATTTGGATCGTCACCCCATTGATCCTTTATCCTAAAAGCTGACGGACCATTGGGGTGAAGGGGGCAACTGATGATGGTGAGTTATAAGGCCTACTTGACGGGCCCACCTGACGGGCATGACGGGCCCACCTGGACGGCCTGACGGACCTCCCTGACGGGCCTGACTGCCCTGCCTAACGAGTTGGGACTGTTGGGCCTGTGCAAGGATTATCCCACGCGCTTTGAAGGCCCATCGCTGACAGGCACAGTAAGGGCCCATGATCCGAAACGCCCACAGCCCAGAAAAACCCTAAGATCCGGAAATGGGAATCCTTGCTCACCACGCTTAGAAGAATTGGGAGTAGAGTCCCACATTGAAAAGATGTGGAAACCAAAAAGGAAAAGTCAACCCTTTATCACTGGGGGTTGATCCACTCTTTCCTTGCTGACGAACTTCTTCAGCTTCCCTTGTCGGATAAGGGCCTCGATTTGTTGCTTCAAGTCGTATCAATCGGCAGTGTCGTGACCATGGTCACGGTGGAAGCGACAATATTTGTCTCTGGATCTTTTGTTGGGATCACTCTTCAGCTTTCCCGGAAACGTCAGGGATCCTTCGTCCTTAATCTGCATTAGGACTTGGTCTATCGGAGCGGTCAACGGGGTGAAACTTGTGAACCTTCCGCCCATGGGTTTTGGGCGTCTCTCCTCCCTCCGATCTCCCATCCGTCCTTTCTTCCGCCCCTGGTCCTGTCGGGGATCCTCCTGTCTGTCTCTTTTCTTCGGTCTGTCTTCTCGGGCTAGTAGAGCGTCTTCAGCGTTCATATACTTGGTGGCCCTGTAAAGCACCTCTGACATGGTCTTTGGGTCGTTTTTGTATAGGGAGAACAAAAACTTACCCCCCTTCAGCCCGTTCGTGAACGCGGCCACCAATATCTTGTCGTCGGCTTCGTCGATCGAGAGCGCTTATTTATTGAAGCGTGATATGTAGGCCCGTAACGTCTCCTCCTCTCTCTGCTTGATATTCATCAAACAAGCCGTGGATTTCTTATACCGATGTCCTCCGATGAAGTGCGTAGTGAACTGAGCGCTCAGCTCCTTGAAGGTGCCGATGGAGTTTGGTGTTAGTCGGCTGAACCAAATCCTTGCTGCGCCCTTCAGGGTTGTAGGGAATGCCCTACACATAATTGCGTCTGCCACTCCCTGAAGGTGCATTAGGGTCTTGAATGTTTCTAGGTGATCGAGAGGGTCCTTGATTCCGTCATAACTGTCCATACTCGGCATGCGGAACTTACTCGGCAGGGGGAAGGAATTGACGGACGCTGTAAATGGCGAGTCAGTCCGGTTGACAAGGTCGTCAAGGTCACTGGACACTCGCCCCTTGAGAGCGTTCATCAGCACTTCCATCTGTTCCTTCATCGCCTGCATCTCCGCGATGATGGGTTGTGGAGCCGTATCTGTTACTGATGGGATGCTAGTGTCCCGTCGCACAGGTCTGCTCGGGGCGTTACTCTCTTGTGGTCCGTCATTATTCCTCCTTTCAGCACTGTTCCCTTCTTGATCTTCTCCTTGGCTATTCACCGCCACACTCTTTTGGTTCAGCTGCTCTACCAGGTCGTGGTTTTGTTTGGTGAGGCGCTCCACAGCTGCGGCGAGCGTCTTGACCTGTCTCTCAAGTGCAGTCGTGGGGGCCTCTTCGTGGACGTCGTTAGTGGTTGCCATCAAGCGTGTGAGTACCATGTAACTCTTTCGTCTAGGAATGTTACCGTACCCGATTCCCACAGACGGCGCCAACTGATGACGTTGAAAATCGTCACCAATGGGTCACACCGTACTCGCCACTCGAATCGAACCTGCACGACAGAAGCAATCGAAAGAATCCTTCAGAGAGCACCGGTGTGATGCCGGCCAAAGGCTCTCTGACGGTCAAGTTAGAATTCTTCTATTTTTTACTTAGAGCGTTAGAGAGGGTCAATTAAAGCATACCTCGATTTCCGTGGGTATTAGGCCTTTTATAGTGATAAAGGGTTGACTTTTCCTTTTTGGTTTCCACATCTTTTCAATGTGGGACTCTACTCCCAATTCTTCTAAGCGTGGTGAGCAAGGATTCCCATTTCCGGATCTTAGGGTTTTTCTGGGCTGTGAGCGTTTCGGATCATGGGCCCTTACTGTGCCTGTCAGCGATGGGCCTTCAAAGCGCGTGGGATAATCCTTGCACAGGCCCAACAGTCCCAACCCGTTAGGCAGGGCAGTCAGGCCCGTCAGGGAGGTCCGTCAGGCCGTCCAGGTGGGCCCGTCATGCCCGTCAGGTGGGCTCGTCAAGTAGGCCTTATAACTCACCATCATCAGTGAAACTGCAAGATTATGGAGCGACAAGTGGTTGCCCATTCCATCATTATACAGACCTGCAATTTTTCCCCATTTTTTCCCTGATGATGCCATGGTCTCTGCTCTCATATAGCAACTCGGAAGTCTAATATTATCCATGAAGTATTCCTCCCTTTTGATGCCGAGGCTATCCTCTCTATTCCTCTCAGTCCGTCGCTGCCTGCCTATTCCAAATAAAATTAAGGCTTTTGCTTGGCAAGATTGTAGAAATATTTTGCCAATTAAGGCAAACTTGCAATTTCAGAAAGTGACTCAAGATAATGTATGTGAAGAGTGTGGGGTAGCAGTGGAGTCCTCGGGTCATGTGTTTTGGCACTGTGTAAGAGCTAAAGAGGTGTGGACAGCGGCTAACATGGAACTAGGAAACGATTTGGTGGAGATAAACAAGTTCATAGACCTGCTCTAGTATGCCCAGATGTGAAGCAAATGTTTGATCAGGCTCTAGCCCATTTATTTACAATTGCATGGGGGATTTGGTCAAATAGGAATGAAATTCGGACAGGTGGACCTCGTAAGTCAGCCTTAGTTATTGCTAGCTGGACTAAGGATTACTTGGAGGAGTTTCAACTTGCGAATCATAAAGTTCAGGCGAAGAAACCAGAAATTGAGGTAGGCTGGTCACTTCCTCACCCTCCGTGGTTCAAAATTAACATTGATGGTGTTGTATTTGAAAAGCAGCGGTCAATGGGGATTGAGGTTGTAATTCGGGACCATCTTAGGTTGGTTCATGCTGCGTTGAGTATGAAGATCCACGCTCTGCTGGGGCCTCTTGAGACTGAAGCCAAGGCGATGGAGGAGGGAATAAGGTTTACCTGGGATAGGGGTATCAGTGCTGCTATCTTCGAAGGAGACTCAATGGTGGTCTATCACTCCTTCACTGGCTCAGCAACCCCACCTTCAAGTATCTTCAATATGATCTCAGGTTCTTTACTACAAGCCACAAGTTCTAGTGAGTGCATGTTTTCTATTGTTCCACGAAATGGTAACAAAGTGGCCCACGGGCTAGCCCAACACATTAAGGATTTAGCAGGATCTTGTACTTGGATAGGAGAAATTCCTTGTTTCATTTAGCAGTTAGTGTCTCATGATGTACTGTTTTCATCCTCTTTTTAATAAATTGAAGTTGTTCGCATAAAATTAAAAAAATCAATAAGGACAGGGTGTAAACCCCTTGGTTTATACCAACTAATAAGGACATGCCACATCAGCCTTTTACTTAAGACTCACTATAAAATCAGTACATCTTAATACACCTAATAACATCTTTAAAAAAAAAAAAAAAAAAAAAAAAAAAAACCCTATTTCAAAAAAACCCTTTTTCCCTAAAATCTCATCTCCTTCCTTAGTCTCCCACCGCAAACCTCGCCAGACTGAGAGACACCATCGAAGAGGCTGATATCATTGAGAGCTTGCACAGTGGAAGATTGAAGAGTACCTAACACACACAAAAAAAAAAAAAAAAAAAAAAAAAAAAAGAAGGCCAAAAACAAGAGCTTGGGCACTGTCAAACACAAAGTTAAGTGTTGGTAACCCAAAAAAAAAAGAAATTCTTTACCAAACTTCAAAAACGTATTTGACAGATTTTTGCTTGACAGCTCACAAAGTAAGAATGAACAGAACCAAGCAACAAAATGGTCAAAAGCAAGTGCTTCAACATTGCCACACACAAAGCCAAGTGTAGGGGATCCAAAAAAATATTTCCTTTTCATACTCCAGTAGCGTCTTCGGTGGTCGTCAAACTGGCAGGTAGAGGTTTGGTCATCGATGATTCTTCGATTCCAAGGGAAGGAGGATGGGATTTTTATTTATTTATTAGAGGGTTCTTAATAAGATGAATGATTGTGTGTGGCTAGTCCTATTTTTCAAATTGTGAAAAGTTGTGTAAAGATTATGTGGCATGTTATGGTTGGAGGGTATAAAACAAAGGTTTTACACCCCGTCCTTATTAAATTCAGACTCATCTTATAAATTACATTTGTCTGTGTTAATTTTTTATATTTGTTTTTGCTTTTTTCCTTTTTTGAAAGTGTTGCATCAAAATTAATTAATTCAAGAATTAAAACATACCAATTTTTATAATTTACTTTTTACCAATTAATCAATAGCTTTGATTTCATTTATTGTAGCCTTCAAAAAAAAAAAAAAAAAAACTATAGTATTTTTCTAAGAAACTTAATTTTCAAAAACTCTATGACATCCATATTATAATTAATGTAATTATTATAATATATATCAAGTTACACCTAGTATAAGTTTAAACAATATTACACTACTTAATAACTTTTTATTAAATTAATATTTTGAATATTCCATAATTGGATTTTGAGTTCTTAATACAAATGCAAAAATTTGTGCCTATCGAATGTTATTTACTATTTAATTTAGAAACTCATATTTTATGTACATTTTTAGAACATAAAAACTTGATATTGATCATTTTTGTAAATAAGAGGAAAAAAAATAAATATTAAATTTGTAGTCCACAAAACGAGAGAGAGAGAGAGAGAGAGAGAGATAATTAAGAGCCCTTAGCCTATCCAGTATTTTTCGGTAGGATGGATTATATATCTCAAGGTATTGTTGATCCCTGGGCAAGCTAGGAACATTTTCTGAAGTAGTTAACACCTTAAATACATTGGTACCGACTAAGTTTATTTATTATTTAAAAAAAAAAAAGTTTTCATTTTTTAAATGGGAGCATACATTCATTAAGGTTTTTTTCTTCTTTGAATAAAGCCTAGGCTTATGGTCTGGTTTCTCAAAAAAAAAAAAAAAAAGTCTTTTTAAGCTAACTGAATATTTGTTGGATGGATAAAAATACCAATTACATTATGGATGGCAAGGCCGGCTCAACCATATAAGCAATTGATGCAATTGCCTAAGGCCCCCAAATAAAAAAAGGCCCCCACTTGTTAAAAAAAAATTATATTTATCTATATATTTTAATTACAAAAAAAAAAAATTTTAGGTACTTTTATTGGTCAATAAAATGCATTAAAAAAGTCACATTGTATCTTAAAATGTAGAATAGTGCACAATAACAGTGCACACGACTTGATAGGATAAGATTGCACAATGCACATAGCATTGTGCAGTCTTGTCTACAAGTTCCAACACATCACAAGGCCTAAGCTAAGCTGACCCCCACATAATCCCACACTAATTAATAAGTTATCACATTTTTTTTTTAATGCAAACTCTTACTTTATCAATTACTATAAATAAAAATCAAATGTAACCTAAATACAAAAATCAATAAAACATAAATCAATGCAAATTTCAGGGGCAAACAAAAAAGGACAAATCTAACAAAAATCTTCCAAACAAAAACAATATCTAACCAATACAATAATTGACAAAACATAACTCAAGAAATTGAAAAAAATAAATGGGAAATTAGGGTAATAGGTGGCCAAACCTTAAACCTTGATTGAGTAATTCTTTTTGCAGAAGACCCAACAGTTTTATCTAGCACAAAAAAATAGTATTCTGCTATTGGAGAAAAAGATGGAAGAGAAACGAAAAATTTAATTGGGAAGATGGAATATAATTATATCAAAACACTACCACGTTTAGAATTTATTTAAACAAAAAAAAAAAAAGCACTCCCACACTGCCATAATTCTACACTCCCACCCAAAAAATAGACTCCAATTCCCACGTTTAGACCTAAGAAAAGAAAAAGAGGAAAAAAATAAAAATAAAAACCCAATCCTTAATTTAACTCCAATACCCCAAACTAAAGCATTCTTACCCAGATACCTTAATCAAAATCAAATTTAATCCAAACACCTAAATCAATATCAATCCGACCAAAATAATCAAATCTAAATAATAATTAATCCATAAATATTAACAATGAAAAAAAAAAAAATTACCTGTGGAATTACAGGAGTCTGATGGTGGTGGAAGATCAGACTTTTGCGGGCATACGGCTTAGTGAACTCCCTCTCTCTATCCTAGTCTTTTTTCTTTTGATTTGTACCGAAACGATTATCCCTCTTACGAACTCTATCTCACGATTTGGGTTTGCGTATTAGAGAGTGGCAGCGTGAAGAAAAACAGATGATGGTGGCAGATTTACTCTCTCCCCAGTCCCCACTCCGTGCCTTTTACCGTTCTGCCTAGGCTTTTGATTTCATCGCCTCTCTCTTTCTCTGCTTCTTTCTCCGTGTACTCATCGCCTCTCTCTGTCTTTATCGTGGTGTACATTTAAGTTTAACCGGTTATTTTTTTTTTTATATACTTATAATGAGAGGCTTTTAGATGGTGTTGTTGCGTTACCAACCAATATAATGTATCACTTTTTTAAGCCATACGTGTCCGAATTTTAGATAGCCTTTTTTTCTAACGTGGCAGCACCTCCTTAAAGGTTTCTGCTATTATATATAGTATTAGATTATCACACCAATTAATTATTTAATGTATATTATATCAACTCATTTGTATTATAGTGATACTAATTTATTGAACCATGTAATAAATTAATTTTTATTTGTACAAATTTAGACTTTAAAGTTAAAAAAAGAATCCACTTAAAATTTTCGCCTAAAGCCCCCAAAATTGTTGAGCCAATCCTAATGGATGGCCTAATATGCCTAAATGCACATGAGAGGGGGAAAAAATGATTGGTGGAAACTAAACCAAGAGGCACAAAACATGAGGTTGACTTAAGGTCTATTTGGATAGAAATTATTTTGCTGAAATTGAAAATACTGTAGCAAAATAATTTTTAAATATGTGAATAGTTTGTGAGACCCGTGAACAGTGCACGGGTGCACTGTTCACTGCTAAAAAGTCAAAACATGCGGCTGAGAAAAGAAAAACAAAAAAAAAAAAGGAAAGAAACGCAAACGTGGATTCGCAAACGCGGATCCAAACGGATACTTAATCTAATGTATAAGTGAGACATTTTGTCTAACATATTGTGTACATTACAAGGAGTTAATTTTATACCAGAGAGTAGGGAGCTATATATTTTGAAACCAATCAGCATCGGTGTTCCCATAGTAATACTATAACTAAATGTTTGGCAAAATGCTAAAGAAACTATAACTATCCTAATAGTAATACCAACGTTTTTTTTTAACCTTATCTTATTCTCATTCACTTAGATTTCTCTTAACCTTTTTAGTTTTTACATTTTCTCTTTTTTTTTCCCCCTTCTTTTAAACTTCTTTACATGTTCCCACTTTAAAGCTTGTCTCATATTGTTGTGTTTGTGTCATCACGTGCAACCACTATTGAAAAAACAAAGAAATAGAGAGAAGCGGCCACACAGAGAGAAACAAATCTAAGACTGAGAAGAAACGAAGAAATAGAAGACAGAAAAGCAGACACAGAAAAAGAAGCAAACGCGAAGCAGAGAAAACACAAAAGAATAAGAAGAGAAGAGACCGAGATAGGAGAATACTTCTTCCAATAGATCATCATCTATTATTAGAGATAGGTCAGTAGTTTTTTGCCAACTGCGGACGCTGGATTGGTATTGCTTCTACAACTTGAGGGATTGGAGGAGGCTGTGCATTTAGAGTGAGTGAGGTTAGACCAGGTTTGAGAGATAGAGTAGAGATATTTAGAAATTAGAAGGACCTTTTTTTTTTTTTTTTTTTTACAGAAACTGACAGGACTTTGTATTAATCAAATGAAAAAGGAAATGGATTACAAGTTACAACTGATCTAAAACAAAAGTATTGAGGAAGAAAACTACCAAACCAAATAACAATATCAGCTATTTCTTTAGCTTTGCACGCGAGCTAGGAGATGAGGAGCTGTGGCTTGGGTATCTTGAATAGGATTTCCAAAAGGAGCTGTCATCATTGTTATAGAATCTCCTTCAAAGAAACAATTCATATAACCCATGTTTTTGGCAAAAGGAGCTGCTCTTCTAGTAGCTAAAGCTTCCAATTCCATTACTGATGCAGGCAATGGTACCCGATGGGATAAAGGCATAAAGCAACTATTACTTGATCTTAACTATTTCTAACAATGACACCTCAGATTGTTAAAGGCTTTTCTATCAAATTTTGTTAAATATTACGGTTGATTGTCTAAAATTTAAAATTTTTTTCTTTAAATATTCTAAATTATAAAAATCTAATTAATGATTAAAAATATTTTCTAGAATTTTTTTATTAAAAAAAAATTAGTGGAAGTTGATAAAACCTTAATTAAATAAACTTGAAACTTAAAAAAATAAAAAATAAAAATTATGGAGAAACTTAAACAGTGTATTTTGCATTTTTAGCCGCACAAGAAAAAGCAAAAATACAAATTGTACCCTTAAATGGGAAATAATGCTTCTTACATTCTCAGGTGAAGGTTTCTTTAAAGGATCATAATCAATTTTGATATTGTGGGTGTTGTGTACAAGGTGGGTGGGGAGGAATCCTCAATCTTTTTCTTGCATTTTGTGTCGTTTTAGAGGGTTTTTAGTGTGTCTTTGGGTATGTAATTTTTCCGTTGTGAAAAATCTATAACCATACCATTCAATTGTTTTGTTTGGTGGGTTAATTTTGAAACTATCTTAAAGTACTGAACTGAATATCTTGATAAAAATCAACCCCATTTATCAGTTACTAAGAACCTACCCGTCTATTCCAAGGTGTGTTACCAAAGATAAATCCTTTTATGAATGGGTTTATTAAATAATTAAAATTCATTGCGTATTCTGTTCTATGTATTACTTCTGTAAATGAGTCCAAGCACTTATAACATGTTCTTTTAAAAGTAATTATTAATTTTAATTACTTAGCTTATCAGTATGAATAATTTCCCCTTTGTTTACTTTTCAGTGTCATCTTTTGTTAGGATTGATTTCTTAGATCATTAAAGTAAAAATTATATGCATAATTTAGTTTTTCCAAATGAAGAAGTCTAAATTTGTAATGTTATATGGACAGAAAAGTGAACTATGGTTATCCCTCACGACTCATACCTCACTACCTTAGTCGTTCTGCCTTCCTCACAAGTAGCAAGTGCCTTTGATTAGTCTCTTATTTATGTGTTTTTATAATTTTTTTTATATTTATTTATATTGATGGAATAGATTTTGGAATTTGCCGTGTATGATCAGACTAGTTTTGGTTAAATTTTTTAAGGGCATGGTCTAATTGGTTGAATGATTGGGCTAGATTTTCTTTAGCTTTTCTCTTGGTGATTTGGTGGTTGGGCCAATCTTTTTTGGGCTTGTTATAATTTTTTTTTTCGAGATTTTATTTTAGTAATTTTTTATTTGGACATTTTGCTTTTGTTTTAGATGATCTGGAATGTGGTTAGGGGGGCCAAGCGTAACTTTATTGCGCAAACTTGCTAAAATTAATTACCTATTATATATTAGTATTTATTTTTTCATATTTTTTAGGGAGGGGGCATGGGGAGGGGAAGGGAAACACCCCTAAGATCAAAGAATGGCTTTGTCCTTGACTCTAAACTCCTGTCCCATATCAGAGTAGAGAGGCACAATATTTTTCCCTCTAATATAATGAGATTAAGAAATAAACTTTTTAGATTTAAGTGAAGTTGAGCAACAAATATGACTCATTAAGCCTTATATGTACTTTTCCTATTCAATTATTATTGTTTAGCACCAAAGAAATCTTATTTATTTATTTTCCTCTCTATGGTAGCTAGAGTAATTGGATGAGCATTAAGGAAACGGTCACAGAAGCTTTGGTAAAAGTTTAAATTCATATCATGCCTTGGGAATGCCTTTAGGCTAAGTTGCATCCTATCATTTAGAAAATCTTGCATTCATCCTAAAAGAAAAGCAGTTCCTTTTAAATCGCAAAGCCAAGCAAAAAAATAATTCCTATTTTCATTAAAAAAAAAAAAAGTGCATTTGCCATGCAAAACCAAGGGGCCTAGATAATCAAATTTATTCTTAAATAAGGTTTTTTGTTTGGAAAAATTAAATAAGGATTGATGACATATTCTTCAATGAAACAAGAGATTTGTTATGATATATTGGTATTACTGCATTTGTTACAATCTTTGTTTTAAATATTGTTAAAAAAAATATATAAAAAGCAAAGTCTGGTGCTAATTAAAATTTCTAGTTTATAGTAGTATATTTGATGCCATTCACGAACGGAGAATTCTCTTATTTTTGTTTTTTTGTTAGGTTAACTTAATGGTGCAATCAAGTAATCGTTAGGCCAGACATAGAAAGTTCGGTTTAGTCATGTATATAAAAGCCTTTAGTATAGGCAGTACTATTTCATCTCTCCGAATTCAATGGCAAGCGGTGTCATATTTCATCCATGCTTCCTTCTCTCATATTATCTTATAGGCCTTTTGGTTACAGCTCATAATGTCCCCCAAGCACAATTAATACCATACCAAGGTTAGCATCTCATGAAGGCCTCAATTGGCACTCCACCAGTAGACATCTATGGCGTTGCCGATACAGCTAGTAACCTTGTGTGGACACCATGTGTACCTTGTAATGATTACTGCTTCAAACAGATTCATCCCCTGTTTGATCCTAAAAAGTCCTCCACATATAGTGAAATTTATTGTCATTCAGAAAAATGTCAAGTATGGGACAAAGGCCATTGTTCTCCTCAAAATAGTTGCATTTACAGCAGTGGATATGTAAGTGGTTTATCCCAAGGTGTTCTGGCCAAAGAAAAAGCCACCATCACTTCTACCTCTGGGCAAGCGGTTTCTTTTGACATTGCTTTAGGATGTGGACACAACAATACCCTCCATTCCGATGTCCAAGCAACTATTGGGTTAGGATCAGGGCCTTTGTCCTTTGTTTCACAAATTGGTAGCAAGAGATTTTCTTATTGCTTGTTGCCATTTGGTACTGAATCAACTGATCCTAGTATTACAAGCAAGATAAGTTTTAGCAATGGCAGTGAAGTTGTGGGTGATGGTGTGGTTTCAACACCAATTGTAGATCGAGAATCTAGACATGAATATTATGTGACACTAGAAGGAATTAGTGTTGGAGACACATATGTGCCCTTTAACTCTTCAGGTAAGGTTTCTAAGGGCAACATGTTAATCGATTCAGGATCACCAGCATTGTCTTTGCCACCAGATTTTTACGATCGCTTAGAGGTGGAAGTGAAGAAGCAGATTTCAATTGATCCCATTAAGAATGACACTTTATTGGGGACACGGCTTTGCTATAGAACTGAAATTACTAATGAAAATGGACCAATATTGACTGTCCATTTTGAAGGTGCAGATGTGGAGTTGAAACCTATACAAACTTTCAATCGACCGATTAAAAGATATGAATATTATTGCTTTGGAATTACAAATATTGGAAGTACGTATAATGGATTTTCGGATAGCACAGGAGTATATGGCAACTATATATGTTCAAGCAAATTTTTTGATTGGGTATGACTTGGAAACAAGGATGGTCTCCTTCAAGCCGACTGATTGCACCAAACTGTGGAGTTTGCGGCCACTTTCATGTAACCTATACGATCAATATACTCCTACCAACTTATACTTTATAAAATATAGCTTAATTATCTTTTTTTTTTTTTAATTAAAAAAAAAAAGGTTTTATTTTCATTGCAATCTATTCATATTTCCAACAATTTAAAGAAATGTTTTTACTTTTACAGTTTGTCTTTCGCAACTGCTAAAAAAGTGTAGAAATTTCTTTAGTTGCGCCCACACGTCTCTCTTCATGATCATTTTTTGATGAAGGGAAGGAATGCATCTAGGAATATACCAGACCAGTTTAGTGACCACTGAAAAGGGAAGGGGGATCTCTTTCACAAATATATCGCTTCTTTTATTTATTTATTTTTTTAGAAACTGTCAAGACTTTGTATTAATCAAATGAATAATAAAACAAAATACAAGGAACACTAACTGATCTGAAACAGAAACATCAGGAAGAAATACTATCCAACCAAATAACAATATCTGCTATTTCTTTAGCTTTGCAAGCTTGGAGATGAGCTATGGTGTTAACCTTTCCGCGGATAAGAGAAAGTTTGTATCGTTGGAAAGATGCGTCTTAAGCTTGGGTATCATGAATAAGATTTCCAAAAGGAGCTAGCAAATATATATTATTCTAGAGAGCTATCATCACTCATGTCTATAGATGGAAATAGGACTTGGGGTTTAGGGGGATGAAGTATAAACAAACAAAAACCAAAAATAAAAATCTTTTTTTTTTTTTTTTTATCATAGATTTAATAATTAAAAATATATTTATATTTTTACAGAAAAATTAATACCGTTCTTTTCTTTTAGTAATAAATCATTATTTTTATTTGAGGTGGTAAAAATTAATAAATCATTTCTTTTATTTAGTATATATATAGAATAAAAATTCAAACTGATTTGAATATCTCCACAAAAGAAAATAAATAAATAAAGAGAAAAATGTGCTCATAGAAGTAGACAAAAAATTTGTTTTGACGGGGGAAAATGGAACAAAGGTCAATTGGTTTCATTAAAAAAAAAAAAAAATTAACTTCTTGTGAACATTTTAAAAGTGGCACTCTTTTTTTTTGGAATAGATTGACAAAATTTGTATTAATTACTATCTTAATGGGTGCAATATGCACTTGTTAAAAGAAAAAGTCGACCGATAAAATTAAAGTTGTATTTAACTATTTATCATCTTATTTTATATTTAATAATCATCTAAAAGATACTAATTATTTTTGTTAAAAATAGAAATATGCACACAACACTACACTACAAATCTATAATCAACTATATGAAATCTCAAGAATTAACCATTCAAAGTTTCAAGGGTAAAATATGTACTAGTTGCAGATCCGCGCATTGCACGAGATAATTTTTTTTTAGAGTGATCATATTAAATATATTTGGGGTAATAAAATAATAACACTCTCCCATTCTGTTTATATTAATAATAGAATATTTTAAATTTATTTAAGAATCTGTTTATAAATGTTTAACCATGGCTAGTAAAGACACTACTCATAACTTTAGAATTAAAATACAAATTTATAAAATACCAAAACATTTGAAATGACAAATCTCTCCATAACTCATTGGGAAAAGAAAAGGGAAAAAAAAAAAGGAGCAAAAGATATTACTTAATATTTTGAAATACACTTTAATTTAAAATTTTAAAATAAGAGAATTTAATTTTAAAATTAAGGAGAATTTTGGAATCTACCTTAAGCACAAGCAAGTTAATACACAATTTAATATTAATTTAACAAAGTTTGGTCAAACAAATGTAAGGGATGAAAATATTTTTTCCTTTCAAGTTTGAGATAGAGTGTCATTTCCTCAAACCTCAAGGAAGGGGAATGTAATTACCCCTATATTATTATTATTATTATTATTATTATTATTATTATTATTATTATTATTATTATTATTATTTTTGTTAATAATTGATTTTTCATTTTCTTTTAAGTTAATAAAAACATTACATATACCTTTTTATTTATTTATAGAATATACATTTTTTTTAACCTTTACATATCTTTCTTTTAATGTGAATCTTTACATATACTTTAAGTAAACTTTATATATTCCACTTCTTTAGATGTGTAAAATCATAGACTACTACTTCATAATGATAGTAGCTAATTAGTTTTATCACTTTATTTTTTTCATAATTTCATTTATAACGTTTTTTACTATTATTATATATTTACCGACTAATGATTTTCATAACAAAGGTGTTAAATGAGATGTAGCATCGTTTATTAGATTTTTAAATGTAATTGTGTATAAAGATTATACACACGCACACACACACACACACACATATAAAGTTAAATGAAATGTCAAAAAATGGATTTTAAAATTTTCTAACTTTATTTCTTATGTAATTTCTATTATTACATGAGAACATCTCCTTTTAGTTATGAATTAGAGTTTGATTAGTTTTGAGTTTAAATATATTGCTATGATTGTGTTTGATTATTGATTATTGATTCAATTTTTTAAGTGAATGTAATAGTTGATTTTATTGCACTGTAAAGGTTTTAATGTTCTCCATATAGGTCATATTTATTTTTTATTTTTACTTCTCCTTACAACCTCTTTGTTTTCCAATTAACAGTTACTAATTGACATTTTTTTTCCCTTTACCATCTCTCTCTCTCTCTCTCTCTCCATAAGCAACCTATTGTTTTCCAAAATTTGATGATGATTTTATAGCATTAAATATACATTGTAGTTTTTTTTTTTCATTTAATTTTGCTACCCTTAAGTTAGTATATCCATAACTATTCTTTATATTATATTTGGTTTGATATCCTTATTTTTTTTTTTTAATTTAGTGTTTCCGAATTGGCATTTGTTTTGTATTATATTTTTCCTTTGATGTATTGAGTTTGAGAATGAGTGTCTCCCTAGTATTACTCCACTTTTTATGAGGACACTTTTATTTATTGAATTTAAGTAAAATTTTAAAATTTTAATTTTTTTTTAAATAAAAAGGAGAGAAAAATATAAATAATTTAATGATATGGAAGATGTGGGGAGATGAATAGTGATATTAAGGTAGAAGGTAGTAGGGAGATGAAAAGATAAAGGTAAGGAAAAAGCTTGGACAAAGTGTAAATGTTTAAAAAAAAGAGGTACAATTTTTTAAGGATAATTTTACTGATTTGAATTTAAATAAAATATTCCATGTTTAATTATTAATATATATATATATATATATATATATATATAATTTAATGATGTGGAAGATGTGATTGAATTCAAATGTTGAATAGCATAAGATAAGAAGAAAAAAAAAAGTAAAAAATAAAATATATATAACAATAAATACCAATAAAGAGAACAATTGCACATAAAAGATTTTTGTTTTTTTTCTCATAACTCTAATTAAGATTGATGGTTTTTTTTTTAATATGTGTTTTTGTATTGTGTTTTTTTAATTTCTCATCCAAAAGTCTTTTTTTTTTTTTCCCTTTTATAATTTTGATGAAATTTTGGTTTGGATTAATACTTAGTTGTTTTTGGAAATAGGAATTTGAATATGCCTACCAATTTTTTGACTAATAAATTATTATAAAATCTATTTTTTTATTTCTTTAGTTTTTATTTTAATTTTGGTTAAGTTAACATTATAATTTTGTGATGATTTTTTTTTTTTATTATGATAATTTCCTTATTCCTTAAGAGATGAGTTTTATATTAAGCAAATGTGACACACTACAACAAAGTTAGAAGAATATGGATCACCTTAAAAAATATTAATGAAATACACAAAAAAAAATATTAAAATGATATATTTGTAGAGATAAAAAGATTTTAAAAAATAAATGTAAAAATCTTTTTTTTTTTTTTTGGAAAAAAAGACAATGCTTGAAGTAATTGTCTTTTTATATATTACACTTCATTGCATAATATTTATATTCCCACACATTGCGCGAGTCTGCGACTAGTTTCCAATAAAAACTAAATGATTCTACAAGTCTTCTATTGGGAATAAATTCTAATCTTAGGTTGCTAAATGCAAATGTAGTAGAAACATGGTGAGAGAGAATAATGGGTTGTGCTCATGGTTAGTGTAATAAGCATGTGATATGATTGTGGGCTTCCTTTATAATAGGATCTTTTGTTACTCTTAAAGCAAACAAAATGACGCCCTTATCCCCACCAAAATGTTTTCCTATAATGACAAGCTTTATCTTTTAACCTCTAAGAAATGCAATGTAATGGCCAATTGATATGCCCCTTTAATATATTGTCTCTAATCAAATAAACAAAGGCTCTTTTCCCCTTTAGGTACAGGTTTATACAGAATTCAATTTTTTTCTTTTCTCTGTAAGAAAGAACCATCAACATTAATTAGAGTTATAAGAAAGAACAAAAATAGGATAACATTTAACAATTAAAGAGAAAAAAAAAATTTAAAAACAAATCTAAATGGCATTAACCAATGTGGAGTTTTAAAGAACTCTTGGTTTACCTAGAATATAATAGAGAAAATAAAAATGAGACTAATAATAATTCTAGGAAACATATATAGAGAAATAGAAATAAGGATGGTAATTAAAGAACATTGGCAATACCATCAATCCCGTTTGAAGCTTAATCATAGTTCCACTAATTTGCTAACTTTCAACTTTTGGCTGGTATATATTTTGGTGTTCTCCAATGCCGTAAAATTCCTTATTGTCTGGTTTTACTTGAATTCCGGCAAACTGCCAGATTAAATTAAGTGAGAAAATGAGCATAATGATTCTAGGGTAGAAAAAAAAAAATAAAGAATTCCCAAAGATTAGCAATTTGGCATAAATAGAAGAATGTATAAAAAAAATCATCGAAACATTGAGAGAGAAAGAGAGAGAGAACCTTTTTTTGAATTCCGGCAAACTATCTGATTAAATTAAGTGAGAAAATGAGCACAACGATTCTAGTGTAGAGAGAGAGAGAGAGAAAAGAAAAGAAAAAAAAAAGATTCCCAAAGATTAGTAATTTGGCATAAATAGAAGAATGTATAAAAAATTCATCAAAAAATTGAGAGAGAGAGAGAGAGAGAGAGAAACTTTTTTTGTGAGAGAAAACCATACATAGAATGGAATAGTTAGTTACAAATTTATAGTAAGAGAATGTGAATAAGAAGAGACAAAATAAAGGAAGATGAAGAGAAAGAAAAAGAATAATATTTATGTAGAGCGTAGTGGGGAGATGAAAAGAAGAAGAATAGTATTTATGTAGAGGGTAGTGGGGAAATGAAAAGGTAAAAGTGAAGAAAGGTTGGAAAAAGTGTAAATATTAAAATAAAATAAAAAGTAAATGTTAAAAACAATTATAGAAAAATTGGAAAGAAAATGATAATGAAGTAAACGTTGATATGGCTTAACTAGAGCGTAGCAGCAATAAATGCTACGCTTTAACTTTTAGATATATATATAGATTTGATCTCTAATGTTTAGAATATGTGTTAATTTGGTCTCAACATTTATATGTGTCAGTTTAGTCCTTAGGTTTTTGTTATTGTGGCAAAATAATCTCAATCTATAAGTGATAGATGGAAAATGATTATGTGACTAACTATGAAAATAAAAAAACTCTCTCTCTCTCTCTCTCTCTCTCTCTCTCTCTCTCTCTCTCTCTCTCTCTCTCTCTCTCTCTCTCTCTCTCTCTCTCTCTCTCTCTCTCTCACATTTCCTTTGTTTTCTTGGCAACAAAGTGGCCCTACCACAAAAACAAAATTTCTCTGAGGAAGAAAAGAGCCCATTCTCATCATAAAATGCCTAAAATTTTATAAATGATTTAGAATATTCATTAATTATGTTCTTGAAGTTTATCAATCGCAGTCATTATTACATCGTATTGTGAACATTTTGTTATACCTCTAGTATTTTTCTTTTTCTTTCCAAACAAGGCTTAGAAAATAGGAGACTTCTAGAAATTTAACCCAATTGAAACCCCTAAAATATTTCAAAAATATATATATATATATTGCAAATGTGTTAGATCACATCAATGAAAAAAAAAATTAATTTATTTTCTTGGCAACCAAACAAATCAAAATCAGTCACTATAGAATAGACATCAACCTCGTTGGGGTTGCTGGATTGGAGTTGATCTCCAGATTTCAGATATGCTTGAACCCGTGTGGAGCATTAAGGTGGACACGTTTTGTACCGGAAGGTCGTAGTTGGACGTCAAATCTTTGCCTACCACAGCTCTTTTTTGTTTCGGTTGAATTTAAAATTTTCCGTTGGTGGCTTTTTTTCAAGGAAACAGTGATGTGAGGGGAGAGACCCTTTTTTCATTTTCGATGGCTTCTCCAATATCAATGGTTGATTTGTGGTTTAAAGTTTATGCTTTTTTTTTTTTTTTTTTTTATTTCAATTGAAACAGTCTGGTGAAAGTTTTTCATGTTGGAATGGTGCAATCATGTTTCTGGGGTCAGTTTTTATTTAATTGCAAATTTTATGATATTTGGAAGTGTTTGATAGAAAAGAAAAGGAAGGAAAATGAGGGGAAGTGATATTTTGAAAATAAAAAATATTCAACAAACGTGGGAATCTTTTTATAATTTTTATTTCATGTGGTAGTGGACTGTAATTTGATTTGAAGTGGCATAAAAATAAGTTGAATATTTGATAGTCAGCCGTATAAGCATTTTCCATCCACCACTTAATTAATGACAAATACCATTTTAATTCAATAAATTGATACATTTGAAAGGTCGGGTACCAAATTGACATACAATGTAAAAGATTAAGAACCATATACGTAATTTACTCAAGTTTCCAATTATCTCAACATTACTTTTAAAAAAGTCACTAGTGAACAAGAACAAGTGCAGAACTACTAATTATTTGTTTATTTTGTATCATGTCGGTAAGAAGCATTCACCTTTATAGAATTCATATATACATATGTTATAAAAAACACCCGCTCATTACTCACATTCACCAAGCATTTATTAAGAGAAAAGGGAGTATCATCTTATCATTTAGCAAATAGAAGAGTTAAAATAGAGAAAGATTTAGGAGGGTCTCTCTCTATTAAAGCAGCTAAAAGAATTATCGATTTCGCAAATGTATCCCCCCCCCCCCTTGCCCTTGAAGGATGGCTTTTTCTATTATACTTAAGCTTCGTTTGGATTGAGTTCCACGTTCACGCGTCTGCGTCTGCCTCTTTTTTCTTTTCTTTTTTTTTTTCTTTTTTTAGCTTTTCCAGTGGGTCTCATGCATTGTTCACGGGACACACAAACCTCCTTTTCAACAAAATTTTCATTAAAAATGGGTCCCACAGTACTATTCACACATTTAAAAATTATTTTGCTACAGTGTTTTCAGTTTTCAATAAAATAAGCGGTATCCAAACGCACACTTAGGCTTTATTTTATGGAGGTTTGTATAGAATATCAAAATATCAAAACAAATAGAAAGAGAGGTCGTGCCTCTATGTGTGCACACATACACTAAGAGAGAGAGAGAGAGAGAGAGAGAGAGAGAGAGAGAGAGAGAGAGAGAGAGAGAGAGAGCTAGAGAGCTTGTTGCTCTACTCAGATCTAATGACTAAAGCCTAAAACGATATTGTCCAACTTGCCTCTAATGGGTCTCATTGCCTAAGTTGGCTATTCGGTCCTCCTCGTAGGCTGCAAGTGTCTCTACTCAATCTTTTGGTTAGTTTTTATTTTGGGTGAATGTAATGGAATGGTTTTTGAAATCTACTGTGTGAGAATAATAAACTACACAGACAAACAAGCTTTATCTCGAAACAACAAAATCAAAAGAAGGGAGGCTGTTACCAATATCAAAAGAACCAAAAAGATTACAAACTAAAGACCACTTTGTAAAAAAATTAGAAGCCACTTTAAACAAGCTGGGCAACCTACAGATAGAAACCTTAGGTGATAATTCTAAGAGAACCTGAGGGTTAGCACAAACAGATTTGATTCTCCAAGCACTGCCAGGGAGGGGGGTCAAAAGAAGATTTGTACAATGTTGGGAGTTTGATTTTATGATAACTGCCTCAAACTCCAAGTTGGTTGCTAAGGATAGAGTCCATTTAATAGCTTCAACTTCTTCCTAAAGAGGGATGATGATATTCACTTTCTTAGAATAAGCAAAACCTAGCTCCCCTCTCCAATATTTGGTGATAGACGTGATGGAAAAATAGCGAGGGCCCATAGCAATGGACTTGGTTATTTTTATTTTTGAAGTCTTTTTAAACCAACTTAATATTTGTTGGATAGATAAAAATACCAATTATGTTGATGCCCTAGTATGCCTAAATGCACATGAGGAAAAAAAAAAATGAAGAAAGAAAGAAGAAGGTGACTAGTGGAAACTAAACCAAGAGGCCATTAAATTGACTTAATCTAAGGCATTAGTGTGACATTTTGTCAAACACATTGTGTACATTACAAAGAGTTAATTTTGTACCAGAGAGTAGGGAACGATATATTTCGATACCAATCAATATTAGTGTATCATTTCGGAATTACCACTATATATAAACTAAACTAAATGTTTTGAAAAATGCTAAAAATACTATAAATTTTATAAAATAACATATTATAAATTGATGCAATAATAATTGTGATTGGTAAATGGCAATAACATAATAAATAATAAACAATTATAAATAAATAAAAATTTGACTAGTGACATTAATTTCTAAAGGTTAGATTAAGTGGTGAAATTTGTCGCATCTTTAGATCATTTATATATTTTTTGCTCTAACTATCCTAATATTAATACCAACATTTTTTTAACATTATTTTATTCTCATCCACTTATTCACTCTACTTTTACGTTTTATCTTTTATTTTTTCCTTCTTTTAAACTCCTCCACATGTTCCCACTTTAAATCTTGTCTCATGTTGTTGTTTTTGTAACATCACGTGCAACCAATATTGAAAAAACAAAGAAATAAAGCGACGCAGTCACATAGAGAGAAACAGATCTGAGACACAGAAGAAATGAAGAAATAGAAGATGGGGGAGCAAACAAAGAAACAAAGAAAAAAAAAAAAAAAAAAACCAATGTGAAGCAAAGAAAACTAAAAGAATAGAAGAATACTTCTTTCAATACATTTTCATCTATTATTAGAGATGGGTTAGTAATTTTTTGCCAACCGCGGACTAGGATTGTTTCTGCAACTTGAGGGATCAAAGGAAATTGAGTAGTTGGAAACTTGGAGTGAGCGAGGTTAGACCAAGTTTGAGAGAAAGAGGAGAGATTGTATTGCACTAAGGATATATAAGTTGAGACAGAAAGTGAGAAAGGGGAGGCTTCCAGTTTTGAACAGAGACAATAAGATTTGAGGAAGAAAAAGTGTCGTGGAACATCGAAAAATAAGCATTAATTGGTATGATTGAAATTTTTGATATACAACTGGTTTTTGATGGAGGCAGAAATTGAATCTTAAATCTCTTATTCAACCATCAGAGACTTTATCAGTTGAACTAACTGGAATCCACAACATTAAAAAAAAGTTGTAATGGAATCTTTAGTAAAAGTTTAAATTCAAATAATGTTTTGGGAATGCCTATAGATTAAGTTGCATCCCTACTATATATTTAGAAAATCTTGTCTTCATCTTAAAGAGAAATGCAGTTCCTTATAAATTGCAAATCCATACAAAAATTAATTCCTATTTTCGTTAAAAAAAAAAGGCACATTTTCCATGCAACACCGTTGGGCCTAGCTAACCAAATTTATTCTTAAATAAGGTTTTTTGGTTAGAAAAATTAAATAAGGACCTGTTCTTCAAAGAAACAGGAGATATGTGTTACGATATTATTGCACTCTTTACGTTATTTGTTTTAATTTTTGTTAAAAGGAGAAAATTTTGGTGGATATGAAATTTTACAGTAATTGTTATTGCTGGAAAAAAGAAGTAATTGTTATAGGTTTGGTTATATCGTGTTTATAAAAGCCTTTGGTAACCATTATTGTGTCAAACTGTGACTCCCTCCCAAAACCTGAAATTCAATGGCAAGCAGTGTACGATTTGATCCATGCTTCCTTGTTGCCTCTATTCTCTTATATTATGTTATAGGCCTTTTGGCAACAGCTCATAATGTCCCCCAAGCACAATTAAAACCATACAAAGGTCAGCATCTCATGAAGGTCTCAATTGGCACTCCACCAGTAGACATCTATGGCCTTACCGATACAGGTAGTAGCCTTGTGTGGACACGATGTCCTTGTGATGTCTGCTACAATCAGATTCATCCCAAGTTCAATCCTAAAAAGTCCTGCACATACAGTGAAATTTCTTGTCAATCAGAACAATGTCATCTACTATTGGACGAAGCCGCTTGTTCTCCTCAAAATATTTGCAATTTCAATACTGGATATGCAAGTGGTTTATCCAAAGGTGTTCTGGCCAAAGAAAAAGTTACCATCACTTCTACCTCAGGGCAAGCGGTTTCCTTTGATATTGCTTTTGGATGTGCAAACAACGATTCCTTCTATTTCGATGCAATGGGAATCATTGGGTTAGGACCAGGGCCTTCGTCCTTTGTTTCACAAATTGGTAGCAAGAGGTTTTCTTACTGCTTGTTACCATATGGTACTGATCCTAGTATTACAAGCAAGATAAGTTTTGGGAATGGTAGTGAGGTTGTGGGTGATGGTGTGGTTTCGACACCTTTAATTGTCACAAAAGATTTACCTTCCTATTATTATGTGACACTTGAAGGAATTAGTGTTGGAGACACGTATGTGCCCTTTAACTCTTCAGGTAAGGTTTCTAAGGGCAACACATTTATCGACTCAGGAACACCACAATTTGGTTTGCCACCAGATTTTTATGATGGCCTAGTGGTGGAAGTGAAGAAGCAGATTTCAATTGATCCCATTAAGGATGACTCTCTTTTGGGAACACGGCTTTGCTATAGAACTGAAATTACTAATGAAAATGGACCAATATTGACTGTCCATTTTGGAGGTGCAGATGTGAAGTTAAAGCCAATACAAACTTTCAATCGACCACTTAAAGAATATGAATATTACTGCTTTGGAATTACAAGTACTGCAAATTCTGATTTGGCAAGTTGGGATGGCTTAGGAATATATGGAAACTATTTTCAAGCAAATTTGTTGATTGGGTATGACTTGGAAACAATGATGGTCTCCTTCAAGCCAACTGATTGCACCAAACAGTAGAGTTTGACACTTACATATAATTTATACGATCAAAGAAAGATATATACCTATTTATACTTTATATATATATAGCTTAATTATCTTAAAAAAAAAAAAAAAAAAAAAAAAGACTACTTTCATTGCGATCTAATCACATTTCTAGCAGCTTAAAGAAATGTTTTTACTTTCTCTCTTTGTCTTTCGCAACTACTTCGCTTCATTTATTTATTGAGAAATTAGCAAAACTTTGTATTAATCAAATAAAAAAGGAAATAGATTATAAACTACAACTGATCTGTAGAGGTGTCAATGTTCGACCCAATCCGCAAACACAACACGAACCCGAGACAGGTTTTTGCGGGTTAGGGTTAGGCCATAATGGGTTTGGGTCATAAACAGATCCAAAGGCGACACGATAAGAAACATGTCATTAGCGGGTCAACCCGTGTAACCCGCAATAGATACATTTGACACGCCAATTTATTTGTGTCAACCTGAAATGACCCATTTAACACAACCTGTTTAACTTATATAACAAATAAATATTTATTTTATTTTAGATTTGTCAAATACCTTTTATATCCAACATATATTTTAAATTTAAAAAGAAAAGTGAGTAATTACAAAAACTTACAAGGGATATAATTGGAAATTGAAACTTTACAAATCCTAGATCTCTAATCCCTACAAACCCTAAATCTCTAAACCTTCTTACAAATATCTTTTTTTTTTTTGTTTTTTTTAATTTCAACTGTACTACTCACTCTACTATATGATAGACTCACACCCAATTCTCAAACTCAAAGTCAAATCAACTGTACTACTCACTCTACTATATGATAGACTCACACCCAATTCTTAAACTCAAAGTCTCTCTCTCTCTCTCTCTCTCTCTCTCTCTCTCTCTCTCTCTCTCTCTCTCTCTCTCTCTCTCTCTCATGTGTTTAGTGAGTTTTAAAATTAAAGAAAATTGTTTTCTTGGTGTTTCAAAATTCTACAGTAATTTTTTATGCATAATGTTTCTATTCTATAAACTTTAGACCCATGTGCCGTTATTAATTTATAAGATATATTAATTGTTGATTAAGGTCACGATTGTAGCTTTTGTCTTGTGCCGTGTGTTTTTTTTGGTGTTTGTATTAGTATTGGACACCATCTGCATATCTTGCAAGTGGGTTTATAGAGATAGTTTATAAACTAGATCTGATGGGTATTGTTTTTAAAACTATTGAGGAATGATCATGTTTTGTAACTACGAATACTTAGATATATTCTTTTGGCATAGAGCTTGCACAAATGAAATTGGATGAGCTTGTGGAAGATGTTATGAATTTGGACATCAACAAAAAATTTATGGATGATAATCGTAGTCATAATCAAGATTAGTCTACTGTTTGCTCCAATTCTTTCAATATTGATACTTAGCATTTGGCGAGTCCCAAGGATATAATATTTTTGTTGAACTATGTTATTTCATTTTTGTTAAACTATGTTATTTTGAATTTTGGGTTAAAATGTATGCACTTCTTTTTGAGTGTGAAGAACTTATTTTTAGATGAATGTTATATTTTTGTTGAACTAAATTATTTTGAATGTGGGTTGAAGACTTGAAGTGTATGCACTGCTTTTGAAATGTAAAAAAAATTATTTCTAGATGAATATTATATTTAATATTATGTAAGTTGAAATGGGTTGTGTTACATTTATGTTAACCTAACACAACTCGTTTTTTAAGCGTGTCAAATGGGTTAGGTCAGGTCAACTCGCCTTATTAACGAGTTTGGTTAGGGTTGCAAGATCATGACACGATTATTAAATGGGTTAGGTTAGGGTTTATACTGGTGTTTCGTTGGTTTTTTTTTTTTTTTTTTCAATTGAAATAGTCTGGTGAAAGTTTTTCATGTTGGAATGGTGCAATCATGTTTTTGGGGTTGGTTTTTATTTAATTGCAAATTTTATGATATTTGGAAGTATTTGATAGAAAAGAAAAGAAATGAAAGGAAAATGAGGGGAAGTGATTTTTTGAAAATAAAAAATATTCAACAAACGTGGGAATCTTTTTCTAATTTTTATTTCATGTGGTAGTGGACGTGTAATTTGATTTGAAGTGGCATAAAAATAATTTGTATATTTGATAGTCAACCATATAAGTATTTTCCATCTACCACTTAATTAATGATAAATAACATTTTAATTTAATAAATTGACACATTTGAAAGGTCAGGTACCAAATTGACATACAATGTAAAAGATTAAGAACCATATAAGCATTTTCCATCTACCACTTAATTAATGACAAATAACATTTTAATTTAATAAATTGACACATTTGAAAGGTCAAGTACCAAATTGACATACAATGTAAAAGATTAAGAACCATATACGTAATTTACTCAAGTTTCAAATCATCTCAACATTACTTTTAAAAAAGTCGCTAGTGAAGAGGTGATTGCTTCATATGTAAATCAGTTGTTTCAGAATTGAAATGAATAATAGAAGTACTGTTTGCGTATCCAAAAAAAAAAAAAGTCACTAATGAACAAGCACAAGTGCAAAACTACTAATTATTTATCTATTTTGTATCATGTTGGCAAGAAGCATTCACCTTTATAGAATTCATATATACATATGTTATAAAAAACACATGCTCATTACTCACATTCACCTAGCATTTATTAAGAGAAAAGGGACTATCATCTTATCATTTAGCAAATAGAAGAGCTTAAATAGAGAAAGATTTAAGAAGGACTCTCTCTATTAAAGCAGCTAAAAGAATTATCGATTTCACAAAAAAATTATTACCCCCCCCCCCCTTCTGTCCTTGAAGGAAGGCTTTTTCTATTATACTTAAGCTCCGTTTGGATTATGTTCCACGTTCACGTGTCTGTGTCTACCTCTCTCTCTCTCTCTCTTTTTTAGCTTTTCTAGTGGGTCTCGTGCACTGTTCACGGGACCCACAAACATCTTTTTTCAACAAAACTTTCATTAAAAATGGGTCTCATAGTACTATTCACACATTTAAAAATTATTTTATTGGCTTCAAGCATTCCTCTGAAGCTTATCGTATAATTTAAAATTTTTTTTTTCAATTCCATCTTTCTTTCATTTTTTCACTTTTGGTTGGAGATTTTTTCATTTTGGAAAACAGATAAAATCATATTTCTCTACCTGTTCCCTCTCTTGTGAGTTTGTGTTAGTGTTAGTTTCTCAGCAAAAAAAAAAATTGATGTTAAATTAATCATAATTTTAAATCATTTTATTGTCATTTTCATGTAATCTTATAAGAGAATAAATTCAATAAGGACAGGGTGTAAGCCCCTAGGTTTATACCAACTAATAAGGACATGCCACATCAGCATTTTACTTAAGACTCACTGTAAAATCAATACATCTTAATACACTTAATAACATCTTAAAAAAATAAAAATATATATATAAAAAAAAAAACCCCTATTTCACGGTTTCAAACCAATGTAAAGAAAGAGTCCCTAAAATCTCATCTCCCTCCTCAATCTCCCACCACAAACCTTGCCGGACTGAGAGACCCCATCGAAGAGGCTAATATCGTTGAGAGCTTGCATAGTGAAAGATTGAAGAGGATCCAACACACACAAAAAGGTCAAAAACAAGAGCTTGGGCACCGTCAAACACAAAGTTAAGTGTTGGTAACCCACAAAAAAGAAATTCTTTACCAAAATTCAAAAACATATTTGACGGATTTTTGCTTGAGAGCTCACAAAGTAATAATGAACAAAACCCAACAACAAAATGGTCAAAAGCAAGTGCTTCAGCACCGCCACACATAAAGCCAAGTGTAGAGGATCCAAAATAATATTTCCTTTTCAAACTCTGGCAGCGTCTTCGGTGGTCGTCAAACTGGCAAGTATAGTGGAGGTTTGGTCATCAATGATTCTTTGATTCCAAGGGAAGGAGGATGGGATTTTTTATTTTTTATTTTTATTTATTAAAGGGTTCTTAATAAGATGAATGATTGTGTGTGGTCAGTCCTATTTTTCAAATTATGAAAAATTGTATAAAGATTATGTGGCATGTTATGGTTGGAGGGTGTAAAACAAAGGTTTCACACTTCGTCCTTATCAAATTCGGACTCATCTTATAAATTACATTTGTCTGAGTTAATTTCTAGTTTCTTTCTTTTTTTTTTTTTTCTTTTTTTTTTTTTTTGCTCTTTTCCTTTTTTGAAAGTTTTTGTCAAAATTAATTAATTCATGAATTAAAACATAACAATTTTTATAATTTACTTTTTACCAATTAATTGATTGCTTTGATTTCATTTATTTTAGCTTTCAAAAAATTTATATACATATATATATAGTATTTTTCTAAGAAACTTAATTTTGAAAAACTCTATGACATCCATATTATAATTAATGTAATTATTATAATATATATCAAGTTACATCTGGTATAAGTTTAAACAATATTACACTAACTTAAGTACTTGTTATTAAATTAATATTTTGAATATTCCACAATTGGATTTTGTGTTCTTAATACAAATGCAAAAAATTTTGTCAATCGAATGTTATTTACTATTTAATTTAGAAACTCATATTTTATGTACATTTTTAAAACAAACTTGAAATTGATCATTTTGTAAATAAGAGGAAAAAGAAATAAATATTAAATTTTAATCATTTTGTAGTCCACAAAACGAGAGAGAGAGAGAGAGAGAGAGAAAGAGAGAGAGAGAGAGAGAGAGAGAGATAATTAAGAGCCCTTAGCCTATCCAGTATTTTTCCGTAGGATGGATTATATATCTCAAGGTATTATTGATCCCTGGACAAGCTAGGAACATTTTCTGAAGTAGTTAACACCTTAAATACATTGGTACCGAGTAAGTGTATTTATTAATTATTTAAAAAAAAGTATTCATTTTTTAAATGGGAGCATATTGGTTATTTTATTTTTGAAGTCTTTTTAAGCTAACTTAATATTGGTCGGATGGATAAAAATACCAATTACGTTGTGGATGGCCTAATGTGCCTAAATGCACATGAGAGGAAAAAAAAGAAAAAAAAAAGTGACTAGTGGAAACTAAACTGAGAGGGCCAAAACATGAAGTTGACTTAATCTAATACATAAGTGAGACATTTTGTCTAACACATTGTGTACATTACAAGGAGTTAATTTTGTACCAGAGAGTAAGAAACTATATATTTTGAAACCAATCAACACCGGTGTTCCCATAGTAATACCATAACTAAATGTTTTGCAAAATGCTAAAGATACTATAAGAGCACCCACAGTAGATGTGGGATATGTGCCAAATGCAAAATATTTGGCACATATCCCACACCAAACACAAAAAATAGCTCCCTAGCAGATGTTGCATATGTTGCATATATTTGGCACATATACCATTTTGTGTCCGTACCATTGCAAATTTGCAACGGTACGGACGAACGTGGTAAACCAAAATAATGTATTTTAATATGTAGTAAATATTATTTTAATGTATACAATTGAATTATAAAACATCTGATAAATGAGATGTTGTAAAATGATGTGGTAAAATAATAAAGTAGACATTTGGTATGACAAAATGGCATAATTTTTACACCAACTGCCACGGATGCTCTAACTATCCTAATAGTAATACCAACGATTTTTTTTAACCTTATCCTATTCTCGTTCACTTATTCTCTCAACCTTTTTACATTTTCTCTCTTTTTTTTTTCCCCTTCTTTTAAACTTCTTTACATGTTCCCACTTTAAAACTTATCTCATATTTAGACATGGCAAAACGGGTTAGAATTTTCTGACCCGACCCGAAAAATATCCGACCCGAACTCGATTTTTTTTTTTACCCGAAGCAAAAACGGGTTGACCCGTGACCTGACCCGTGTTTTTGCGGGTCAACCCGACCCGACCCGCGACCCGACCCGAACCCGAACCCGAACCTTTTTTTTAAAACTTTTTTTTTTGGTAAAAAAAAATAGTGAAATTAAGACAATATTTGTTTAATTGTTTATTGTGAGCTTTAAGGAAACAATTGATACATTTACATAACTGCATGCAAATTAATTGAAAAATAAATGGTTGAGCATTCTGTAATGAGTAAAGATTTTTAGATATCAAATAGCAAAGTATATCTCAAGATAATCTGGTTACAGTAAAGTTAAAAACAGATTTAAAATTGTAAATATGTGTGAAACACATTCACAAGTGTGAAAATAGTAAAGCCAAAGTATCAAATTAGCATAAATTATGAATGCTTAGATCTATTTTTTAACAATTTATGTTCAAAATAAACGGCTTTTCAAAATAAATTATGATTTTTCCTAGAGTGTGTGCTGCTTAACAATGATATGATCTTCATAAAAGAGACTAGGTATAAATAAGTAAGCAATCAAACTTTAATGTATATCTCAAATTGAAATAGAGTGTCAACCACAATTGATAATAGATTATAAAATTAATTTTTAAAATTGTAACTTTCTTATATGTTTTTATTCTTTATCAAATGAGTTATCCAATAAGTCATTTGTAATTTTTTTTTTTTGGAAGGTTGATATTGTGTAAAAATAAAACTTGTATATTTGTTTTACTTATCTTTGTGTTGTTTTGTTTTAGATAACAATGTTAGGATTTGTATAATTTTAAAATTATTGAATAAGTATTAATAAGTTTAACTGAGTTTATTCTTAATATAAGTAGTGAATTCAAAATAATGCATTTTATATCAAGTAATATGTTGCATAACTATCCAAATGGAAAATACATATTGTTTTATTTATAAAAAAAAGTAAAAAATTTCATGTAAAAAATACGGGTCAACCCGACCCAACCTGACCTGGCCCGCAACCCGATTGACCCGAACCCGTTTTCAACCTGCTTAAAATGACCCGTTTTTGACCCGTGACCCGTGACCTGATTGACCTGACCCGACCCGCCCGTTTTGCCATGTCTACTCATATTGTTGCGTTTGTGTCATCACGTGCAACCAATATTGAAAAAACAAAGAAATAGAGAGAAGTGGTCACAGAGAGAGAAACAAATCTAAGACTCAGAAGAAGCGAAGAAATAGAAGACAGAAAAGCAGACACAGAAAAAGAAGCAAACGCGAAGCAAAGAAAACACAAAAGAATAAGAAGAGAAGAGACCGAGATAGGAGAATACTTCTTCCAATAGATCATCATCTATTATTAGAGATGGGTCAGTAATTTTTTGCCAACTGCGGACGTTGGATTGGTATTGCTTCTACAACTTGAGGGATTGAAGGAGGCTGTGCATTTAGAGTGAGTGAGGTTAGACCAGGTTTGAGAGATAGAGCAGAGATTGAGAAGTAATTTTTTTTTTTACAGAAACTGACAAGACTTTGTATTAATCAAATGAAAAAGGAAATGGATTACAAGTTAAAACTGATCTAAAACAAAAGTATTGAGTAAGAAAACTACCAAACCAAATAACAATATCAGCTTTTTCTTTAGCTTTGCACGCGAGTTAGGAGATGAGGAGCTGTGGCTTGGGTATCTTGAATAGGATTTCCAAAAGGAGCTGTCATCATTGTTATAGAATCTCCTTCAAAGTGAACAATTCATATAACCCATGTTTTTGGCAAAAGGAGCTGCTCTTCTAGCTAAAGCTTCCAATTCCATTACTGATGCAGGCAATGGTACCCGATGGGATAAAGCCATAAAGCAACTATTACTTGATCTCAACTATTTCTAACAATGACACCTCATACTGTTAAAAGGCTTTTTTATCAAATTTTGTTAAATGTTACTGTTGATTGTCTAAAATTTAAAATTTTTTTCTTTAAATATTCTAAATTATAAAAATCTAATTAATCATTAAAAATATTTTCTAGAATTTTTTTATAAAACAAATTAGTGGAAGTTGACAAAGCCTTAATTAAATAAACTTGAAACTTAAAAAAAAATGAAATGAATTGTGGAGAAACTTAGAGGATGTATTTTGCATTTTTAGCTGCACAAAAAAAGCAAAATTACAAATTGTACCCTTAAGTTTGACCAAAAATTCATTCAAAGCCTCTCACTTTATTTTCATTTAATTGAATTTTCTAAATTTTAAATTTATTTAATTAAGGCTTTTCAGATAATTTTCGTTAAATATTGCAGTTAAGTGTCAAATTTTAAACTTTCTTTTGTAAATAAGAAGGAAAAAATAATATATTTTCAATACTAAATTTTCATCATTTTGTAGTTAAGAAAACAAAATCAATAATGAAATTGATCCTCTTTTTTTTTAGTAGATGGTTTCTTTTCTTAACTTTGGTGAGGTAGGATTGGTTGGCCTCGCAATAACACATTGTCAATGAAAAAGTGATAAAGCTGTCCTTGATAAGAACAAATAATTTTCTTTTATTTAAAAATCTATTGCAATTTGGTTTCACCACTTGACAAAATCACAACTTTTAAGCCCAACTATGCAATTTGGTGCAACTACAACATTATAAAACAATCATTGATAAAAACAAATAAGTTGTTTTTATCTAAAAATTTGTTGCAATTTGGTGTTGCTACATGGCACCACCATAATTTCTAAGCTTAACTTTGCAATTAGGTGTATTATCACAACCACAACAGATCTCAACTTTTATGATATATAATTTTATTTTATTTTTTGGTTTGGCCCTAGGGAACTATTTTTGCTCTTGTATGTGGAAGAGTTATTGGATGACCATCAAAGAAATCAGTCAAGGAAGTTTGAGTAATTTTAGTATCACATAAAAATGCAAAATATATTATTTTACATAACAAATTATGATTGATAATATGTTATTGTTACATAGGTGTACCACTTTTTCTCCACCACAATTGTAGCAAAAATTGTGGTCATGTGAATGCCTTTAGGTGAAGTGACAATAGACCAATAGTGCTATTAAAAAAAACTTTTGTCTTCACCTAAAAAAAGAAAGGACAAGGATTTCCTGCAAGGAAATACTGCATACAAGGCAAGGTGTCAATTAGTGAGAGTGACCAGTTAACTCAAATTTGATGACTTACCGTGTTAGTATTTTGCTTTAGCTCGTGTAAAATATGAGACACATAATGCAATGTGTACTATAGCTTAACTAGATTTATAGCTATAGAGCATAAATATCAAACTACAACATTCTATAGCCACAGCATAAGCAGGTCTTAAGGCATTGAATAGTTCTCAAGTCTTGGCAAAGTTCTCCATATTGTCCATATAACCAAAGGGGAGTGGCTATTCTAGTAACACTACTATGCCTTCCAAAAGACCATAACTCTAGCAATCAAGAAATGAATTACCAGAAAATCATGCATGAAAGCTTATTTCAAGTTGCAACCATGAATTTGGTGTCTACCAAACTTACTTTAGGCATTCAAGTCAGTCAAGGTCTACCAAACTTACATTAGGCATTCAAATCAGTCAAGGTTTCCCTGTGATAGTTCACATAGATTTCATATTCTGAAACTAAAAGCATTTAAATTTTATTCAACAAAACAGATTAAGACTAAGGCCCAAATAACCACACCCAGCAGATGATAAAAAAATAAATATAAAAATTTATCAACTCAGAAACATTTTAGCAGCGCAAAGTCGCGGACTACAACTAAACCCCCATTACAAGAAGTCAGCACCTAACACCAGTAATCACTATCCAACCAAAACCAACAAAAAACATAAGCTCTTAAACACAATTCCAGCAGCACTCTACGCTATAGAACTCAACTAAGATCAGGCCAAGCTCCAATATTCAATCTTTAAAAATAAAAATAGCAAATGGAAATTCTAAAAACAAATTTAAGGAAATATGTTAGTTGCCCACATTTAAGTTATAATGAATTCTATCATTTTTGAAGGCAAACAGAGGTGGAAACGCGGCGGAGTGAGGCCGGTGGAGAGGGAATGAGTGGATGTGGCTAGGCTGAGCACGATTTAAGAGAGAGAGATCTTGGACAAAGATAGAGAACGTCTGATTTAGGGAGAGAGAGAGCAAACGGTTCTAAAGCAAAATTCTAACACCGTTAGTCATCAAATTTGAGTTAACTGGTCATGTGCAATGCACATGACCTAAGACACTTGTCACTCTCACTAATTGACACCTTGCATTGTATGCAGGATTTTCTGCAAACATGTTTGCAGGAAATCCTTGTCCAAAATGAAATGTAGTTCCTTATAAACAGCAAAGTCAAACAAATATTTATTTGCTTGCCCCTGCGAAATTGCGGGGCCCAAACAAATTTATTCTTTTATAACAAGAGATATGTTATAATATTATTGCATTCTTTATGCTCTTTTCTTTCAATAACTATTACTAAAGCAAATCTTGATAGATACGAAAATTTTCAAGTTTTTATTTAGTGGGTCATTTGATGCCAATCACGGTAGGAGAAATCGCATTTTTCTTTTTCTTTTTCTTTTTTAATGGTAGGTCAATTTATGCCATCAAGTAATCGTTATAGGTGACTAATATATTTCCTTTTTTCCTGCTTATTTTCGTTCTCACGTAACTTTTCCCGGTCGGACATGAAAGTTTGGTTTAATACCGAGATTTGGCAACCAATGTAAACCTACCTACACCTTATTCGCAAGTCTTCCTGTCCCTATGTATATTTGTAATATATTTTAGAGACTTTTTTTTGGGGGGTTGTTTCCAAATTGTTATCTATATCAAAGAGTCAATGAATTTAGTATTACATAATTTACATTATCCCAAAAATGGTGTTATCATCAAAAAATTTTATCAGGTACTGGAATATAATGTATTTTTAGCAATGCAATGTGCACACCATTTTAAAAATGGTAGTAATATAATATTCAAATCACATTAAATGAAAATTCCTTAAAAGTACAATTATTAAAGGAGCAGAGAAAGTGTATATAATAAAACTTTTCAACGTGTGACGCTGTCCCTAGGCCTCAAATTCAATGGTCGGCATTGTCATGTTTCATCCACGGTTCCTTGTTGCCTTTATTCTCTCAAATTATCTTGTATGCCTTTTGGCAACTGCCGCTCGCAATGGTGGCTTTACCTTTGAGCTAATCCGCCAAGACTCTCTCAACACTCCTTTCTACAATGCTAATAAATACTATCCAAATGTCCCCCAATCACAAATATCTGCATACAAAGGCCATCATCTCATGAAGGTCTCAATCGGAACACCACCGGTACACATCTATGGCATTGCTGATACAGGTAGTGACCTTGTGTGGACACAATGTGTACCATGTGATGGTTGCTACAATCAGACTAATCCCATGTTCGATCCTCAAAAGTCCTCCACATACAGTGACATTTCTTGTCAATCAGAACAATGTCATCTAATAGACACTGGCACTTGTTCACCTCAAAATCTTTGCAGTTACACTTATGGATATGGAAGTGGTTCCATAACCCAAGGTGTTATGGCCAAAGAAAAAGTAACCATTACTTCCACCTCAGGGAAAACTGTTTCCTTTGACCTTGCTTTTGGTTGTGGACACAACAATACCGGGACTTTCAATGACCAAGAAATGGGAATCATTGGGTTAGGAGGTGGGTCTGTTTCCCTTGTTTCACAATTAGGTTCCACCTTTGGTAGCAAGAGGTTTTCTCAATGCTTGTTGCCATTTGGTACAGATCCTAATATTGCAAGCAAGGTAAGTTTTGGCAATGGCAGTGAAGTTGTAGGTAGCGGTGTGGTTTCAACACCTTTAGTAACCAAAGAAGATAAAACTCCCTATTTTGTGACATTAGAAGGAATTAGTGTTGGACAAACATATGTGCCTTTTAACTTTTCAGGTAAGGTTTCTAAGGGCAATATGTTTCTGGATTCAGGAACGCCACCTACGCTTTTGCCAGAAAATTTTTATGATCGCTTGGTGGCAGAAGTGCAGAAGCAGATTCCAATGGATCCCATTCAGGTCCAGGATGACGCTGATTTGGGGACACAGCTTTGCTAGAGAACTGAAATTAATCTTCATGATAATGCACCAATATTGACTGTCCATTTTGAGGGTGCTGATGTGCTATTAACGCCTAGACATAGCTTCATTCCACCTAAAGATGGAGTTTACTGCTTTGGAATGCAAAGTTTTGGCAATATAGATATTGGAATATATGGAAACTTTGCTCAAGCAAATTACTTGATTGGGTTTGACAGGGAAACAATGAGGGTCTCCTTTAAGTCGACTGATTGCAGCAAACTATAGAGTTCGCCACTATCCTGTAAAATAGTCGATCAATAAAAGAAATACAATTATTCTTTTTTCTTTTTTCTTTTTTTAATTATATATCTTAAATTTGAATTTAAAAAAAAAAAATAACCCAAAAGGCTTAATTTTCTACCGCACCTGCCTAGCTAGGGGGCAAAAGTCTCGTATGCACCAGCTGCATGAGAAAACTTCTCGGCTAGGTGATATCTAAGAAGTAGATGAGTGTTAAATCTCAATTAAAACTTGATATCCAGGTTCAAATCTCTCATTTCCTAACTATCAAATTATAAATAAATAAATCTCATTTTTTTATATAAAAAAATATGATAATAAATTAACAACAATATCAAATATTTCATTAATGAGCAACAATCAAACAAGACGCAGAAAGCAAGAATAAAAGAGCAAAAAATCTGGATATCATTCATTTTTAGACAAATCACGTGATTTGTCTAAAAATGAATGGTATCCAGATTTGGCTATCATTACTCAAGATTAGTATCTTTCAATTATTAGGCTCCAAGAGAAATTCATTCTACTCCTAATTACACGCTGTGCACAATTATATATATATATATATATATATATATATATATATTGTAAGGGTAAGGGCTCAAGATCATATATTGGGTTTTGGGCTTCATCCGGGAAAATAAACAAGTCCGAGGAGAGATAAATGATCGTTAAAGGATCCCCAGTTAAAGTCTCATAAGCAGGGAATAAATGGAAGATGATTCGAGGAGGAATACCTCCTCGGATGCGATGAATGTAGCTCAAATGTGTACTTTAGCAATTAGAGGGCCCCTCCAAAAAGCTCTAGAGATAAGAATGTGCCTCATAAATATACGGGGAAGAAGGAAACACAAAATATCTAAGGAAAAGCTGCTGCCACCGCATTAAATGCATTATAGCTACATTTTTTGCCGTATTTATATGGAGAAGATCTTTGAACAGTACTAGTTTGGCTACCACAACTCACAGAAGGCTGAAAAGGGGTGTCTAATGAGATGGGCACTCAAGTAGAGACTCAGATGATCAACAAGTGTAAGCTCAAGATGGCCCAAAAGGGGCTATATAATGTGAAAGACCCTCCATGAGATGGGGATCGAAAAGTAGAGAAAGAAAAGATAGTATAGTAATCTGAACCATTCTGATATTCTAGAGTGATCATTATATACAAATTTAACCTCCTCAAACTGAAAGTTTATTGATATCAGCATCCTTTATTTGTATTTGATCGTCATGCAATTCAATACTAGCCGTTGTCCAACTCATTAGGACCTAATTCTTTGACTCATTCTCTACAAATTCATTGTATTGGGCTCATTGGACCAATACTCCATACGTTTTGGGCTTGGGCCTCAAATTGTGACCCTATATATATGTATGTATGTAATTTCCACAATATCAAAATGGAAAACAAAAAAAAGAAAATTCATTTTCATTCAAGAATTTAGAAAATAAGTTAGAGAGAATTTTCATTCCTATTATTTAGGATAAGGATAAAATTTAGTTACAAAATTGGTTGTAACCTAATGCTATAACCTTACTCAATATCTTTTTATTGAAGATAAATTTTGACAAATTAATTATTGAATTACATTTTCTTTTTATATCCTCCATACTTGCAAAATTTCTAAAAAATTAAAGATCAATAGCTATATCATCACTAAATTGTTTAAATTGCAAATTTTTGTAGTTTAAAATTATACATGAAATATAAACTTATAGATTATATAGCAAATAATATGTTATTGGCATAAAATTTGACATGTTTATTAAGAGTTAAAAGAAAATGCAATTCAACGATTAGATTTTCAAAAAGACAAAATTTAGCTACAAAATTAGTTGTAACTTAAGGCTACAACCTTACTCAATATCTTTAACATTAATACATATTTTGAAAATCTAACTATTGGATTGTATGTTCTTTACGCTCTTAATACATATGTCAAATTTTGTGACAATCGGATATTATTTACTATAGCATCTATAAAATTATATTTTATGCATAATTTTAAACTACAAAAACTTGTAATTCAAACAATTTATTGATTACATAACTATTGATATTTAATTTTCTAGAAATTTTGTAAATATGGAGGATATAAGAAGAAAATGTAATCCAATGGTGAATTTGTCAAAATTCTCCTCTAATAAAATGATATTGAATAAGGTTGCTAAAACCAATTTTATAGTTTTAGGCTACAACCAATTTTGTAGCTACACTTTGTCATTTTCAAAATATGTAATAATGCTAATTTTTTTTAAAGAATGTTGTAACCTTAGGCTACAACCAATTTTGTAACTAAATTTTGTCCTTAGGGTAAATTACGTATTTGGTCCCAATCTTTTACATCACATTTTTATTTAGTCTCTAACTTTTCAATTGTGTCAATTTGGTCTCTAACATTTCAGTACTATGTCAATTTAGTCACTACCATTATTTCTTGGATGAAAATTGCTAACGTGGCAAATGACCAAAATAAAAAAAAAAAATTAGTTTCTGTTGATGTGACAATAAATTAATTTTTTATTTTGGCCATCTAACTTTTCAATTGTGTCAATTTGGTCTTTAACATTTCAGTATTATATCAATTTAGTCACTACCATTATTTCTTGAATGAAAATTGCTAACGTGGCAAATAACCAAAATAAAAATAATAATAATAAAAAAAATAGTTTCCGTTGATGTGACAATAAACTAATTTTTTATTTTGGCCATCTGTCACGTCAGCAATTTTCATCTAGGAGATAACAATATGAAAGGTTAAAAACCAAATTGACACAACACTAAAAGGTTAGGAACCAAATTGACACAATTGGAATGTTAAAGACCAAATTGAAATATTTTGTTTTTGAGAATCAGATCAAAATGAAATATGATGTAAATGATAGGGGTCAAATATGTAGTTAACCCTAACATTTATTTATAACAATTTGAGCATCATTAAAATATGTTAGAAGTTGACAATTATTGTCCCAAACAAACTTTCTCAAAACCCAATTTTTTCTCCTTAATATCCAAAATATTGAAAATTATATCAAATTAATAAATAGAACAAAGAAAAATAAATGATAAAAAAACATTTTCAAGACCTAAAGTCAATCGAAAGTGTAAACATAAAAAATAAAAAAAGAGAGATAATTTTTTTTTTAAAAAATTCTTTTTGGAAATGGAAAATGACTCATTTCTCAAAAAAAGATAATGTAAATAAAAAAAATAAAAAAAAATGGAGTAAAATCCAATCTTTCTCTCCCTAATATCCAAAAGGACATTGCTTTGCTACAAACTTGGTTGCAACCAATGACTATAACTTCACTCAACCATTGGATAATATTTTCTTCATATATCCTACATTTTTGAAAAAACAAATTCAGAAGATCACAAATCAATAACTATGTCATCAATCAAATGTTTAAATTTTAAATTTTTGTAGTCTAAAATTATGCATGAAAACAAGTTTAAAGATCGAATGGTAAATAACATCTAATTGACAAGAAATTCGACATGCATATTAAGAGCAGAAATACCATACAATCAAACAGTTGAATTTTCAAAATATTTAGTTATGTTAAATTTCTTTTAATGAAAGTAGTAGCCACTGGCTACGACTAAATTTGTAACTAAACTTTGTCCTATCCAAAATACAAAAAAACTATCTAATCAATTTAAAATTCAAAGAAAAAATGAAATAAATAATTTCAAAACCGTCCCTAATAAAACCATGATTCAAATACAAAAAGAAAATTAAAAATAAGGCCAAATATATTCCAAAACTTTCTCACCCAAATATCAAAAACACAAAATGTATTTGTACACTAAAGAAATACACAAAATAAAAGAGTTCAATTGAGTTGGAGCTGCATGCATGTGACTAAAGCCGTAAGTCCAAACTGTAGCCTATAGGCTATTGGTAACAATATTAGGATTAGGTTATATATCCTTGTATTGTATAATTTCATTCTTCTACAATTAATTCTTTAGCTAATAATTTGGCGTGATATTAAACAATTCAAATCTGAAATTTTCAAGTGGGTTCCAGTTAGCTCAATTAGTAAAATCTCCAACGGTTAAATAAAAGATTTAAGGTTCAATCCCCGCTTACACCAATAACCGATTGGTATCTTGGTTTGATGATAAGGAGCTCATTAGGAGTGGACACCATATGTTGAAACTCTCTCTATATAAAAGAATCTAAATTTTCAAACCTATATATAATGAAAGAGTTTGTCTGAATTTGAAGCAAAACAAAAGTTGGCTGAATTCATTGAATTCGGTCAGAGTTGTTGACCAAAAACAAGCCACTATAATAGGAAGCAATTTTCCAATTTGTTCCCCTTTTTCTTTCTTCTTTAAAAAATAAAAAAACCAAACCCGGATAAGATTTGTATTGTCCTACTTATATATAAATATAAATATATATATATATATATATATATACACATATATAGTTGAGAAGGTATTGTGTTACTTGATTTGAAAAAAAAAAAAAACTCTATCTTTATATTATAAAAAATAGCAAATCTTGGTAGATATGAATTTCAGTATTTTGCAGTTTTTAGTAGGTCATTTGATGCCATTCATGCTTGGCGAAATGAATGTCTTATATTTATGATGGTATCATCAAATTTATTAGGTATAAATATAATACATTGTATTTGTCAATTAAGAATTTAAAGATAATAATAAAATATAATATTGAAACAATTAAATCGAAATATTGGAGGATTGAAAAAGTGTATATAAAACTTTCCAATGTGTGATTCTCTCCCAAAACCTTGAATTCAGTGGCAAGCAGTGTCATGTTTCATCCATACTTCCTTGTTGCCTCTATTCTCTTAAATTATTTTATAGGCCTTCTGGCAACAGCTGCTAGCAATAATGGTGGGTTTACGGTTGAGCTAATCCACCCGTACTCTCCCAAATCTCCCTTCTACAATGCTAACAAAACTTTTACCGGCCGTCTAAACAAATACTATCCAAATGCCATTCAATCACAAGTAACAGCTCTCAACGCTCAGCATCTTATGAAGGTCTCAATTGGAACTCCACCGGTAGACATCTATGGCATTGTCGATACAGGTAGCGACATTGTGTGGACACAATGTGTACCATGTGATGGCTGCTACAAACAGATTAATCCCATGTTCGATCCCCAAAAGTCCTCAACATATAGTGATATTTCTTGTCAGTCAGAACAATGTCGTCTTATAGACTCTGCCACTTGTTCTCCTCAAAATCTTTGCAGTTACACATATGTATATGCAGATGCTTCCATAGCCCAAGGTGTTTTGGCCAAAGAAAAAGTCACCATGATTTCTACCTCAGGGCAAACAGTTTCCCTAGACATTGCTTTTGGGTGTGGACACAACGATACCGGGACTTTCAATGACCATGAAATGGGACTCATTGGGTTAGGAGGAGGGTCTGTGTCCCTTGTTTCACAAATAGGTTCCATCTTTGGTAGCAACAGATTTTCTCAATGCTTGTTGCCATATGATACCGATCCTAGTATTGCAAGCAAGATAAGTTTTGGCAATGGCAGTGAAGTTGTGGGTGATGGTGTGGTTTCAACACCTTTAGTAGCCAAAGAAGATAAGACCCCCTATTTTGTCACACTAGAAGGAATTAGTGTTGGGGACACATATGTGCCATTTAACTCTTCACGTAAGCTTTCTAAGGGCAACGTGTTACTGGATTCAGGAACACCACAGACGATTATGCCATTCGATTTTTATGACCCATTGGCAGCGGAAGTGCAGAGGCAAATTGCAATGGATCCTATTAAGGATGATCCTGATGTGGGGACACAGCTTTGCTATAGAACTAAAACTAATCTTGACGGACCAATTTTGACTGTCCATTTTGAGGGTGCGAATGTGCAGTTAACGCCTTTACATACCTTCGTTCCACTTAAGATGGGGTTTACTGCTTTGCCATGCAAGAATCTGACGGTGATGTAGGCATATATGGCAACTATGCTCAAGCAAATTTCCTGATTGGGTTTGATAGAGAAACAATGAAGGTCTCCTTCAAGCCGACTAATTGTACCAAACAGTAGAATTTTCCAGTTTCATGTAACAGTTTGTCAATTAAGAAGTATGACCTGGTTATTCTTCTTTATACTTTATATATCTTAATCTTAACTAGTGGTGCAATTCATGGGAAAGTTTCCATATAATATAATTTTCAAACTTTGTATTTTCTTTGGTATTTTGATTAATTGAAATTCTGAATTAATGTGTATGTGTGTGTATATATATATATATAATTGTCTTTTTTTTATTTTGGGTATTTCTATAAAAATATTTTATTTTATTTTAATACTCATTTATGTGAATTGAGATCAATTTTATCCCTTAATGACAAACACATTCTTTACTAAATTTGAAATTCAAATATAAATTAGAATTTGAATAGTTGCTATCAATGGTTTTATTTAGGAAATTTTTTGAACATTAACGTGATGTTTAATACCAATGTTATTAATTCTGTTTTGGACCTAGTTTCGATTTATCTACTAGAACGGAATATTTTGATATCAGTCTATTTCGATGTATCGTTTTAAAATGTTTCAGGATTCCTAAGAAAAAAACATATATATATATATATATATATATATAAAACATGAAAGTATCAATTAAAAAAGTGTTACTATTATATCAAATAATGAATTTGATTTAATTTGTCTAAAAAATTAAATAAAGTGGGATTAAAAAATTTTATTATAATTTTTCTACAAACAAAATTCACATTTTGGATAATTGTAAAAAATACAATAAATGTGAAGGTTGAAGCATTTATTGCATGGACAAAAGTTATTAATATTTTAATTAATAAAAAGATCTTAAATAAAATTCACAAATGTTATGTCCACAATACTTTAACAATAAATTCTACGTGATAGGTTATTATGGGTTGATATAGATGGGCAAAAAAATAATTTTATTAGTAGCTTCAAATTAAAACTTATAAAAACTTTCAACCTATAATTTGGTATAAAAGTGTTGTGAAAATATTGTAAACATAATACTTTTCTTAATAATAATACCTCTTTTTTTAAGTATAAAATTATAAATAAACATTAATATATATTAATAATATTAGATTCTCAAAATAATAATAATATACATTAATATTATTATTATTATATACCATTGTACCTAGATAACACCTAGTTTGAATTCGACCGAAATTGATCGAAACTTGATGGAATGGCCAGAACTTACCAAAACTGGTCGGAATTTGACCCAAGGTGGAACGGGTGATATTACCGTATCGAATTGCATGCCGATACAAGATATTCCAGCCAGAATAGCCAAAACGGAACGAAATTAATAACATTGTTTAATACCATCATTGCTAGCAATTTCATTTTTATTGCAATATATACTTTCCATTATAAAATGTTTGGGTAAATTGCAAATTACACCTCTAAAGTTTGGGGCTGTTTGGATTTTAGATTCTAAAGTTTTAGAATTTGAATTTTACCCCCTGAAATTTGAGATGTTTGGATTTTCCACTCTAACGCTTCAGAATTTATATTTTTCTCTCTCAAGTTTGGGGTTGTTTGAATTTTATACCCTAAAGTTTTAGAATTTAGGAGTATAAAATCCAAACACCCCCAAACTTTAAAGGGTAAAATCCAAATTCTCAAATATTAGAGTGTAAAATCCAAACACCCTAAACTTCAAGGGATAAAAATCCAAATTCTGAATCATTAGGATGTAAAATCCAAACATCCCAAACTTTAAGGAGTAAAATTCAAATCTAAAACTTTAAAGTGTAAAATCCAAATACACTCAAACTTTAATGGTGTAATTTGCAATTTACCCTAAATGTTTTACTTTCAAACGTTCTTATTTGAATATTTAATAAGGTAACGTTAATAGATGGAAAGTTTTCAACAACTTAAGTGTATAGCTATTTTCTGAATTACTTAAATAAATTTCACAAACTTATCTTGAGGTTTGTGATAATACCAACTAGGTCCAAAACATTTTAAAACTCACCAATTTGTTCCTCAAAAGACAACTCTGTCCCTCTCTTTTTATTCTCTCTTCTTTCTCTCTCTTCTCTTCTGTTTCATTCCTTTCTCTCAAAACTCTCTCTAACTAGTAGAACTCATGAGCTTGGTCACTGGCATAAGCATTCAACAACACTTGGATTCGTAGCCACCTAAGATCATTTGCTTCACTATTTTGCACAAACTAAAAACAACATCATCGAATTAGCCAGGGAAATCCTCTGATTCGGTTGATTCAAACTTGGACTCGGCAGTTTTGGATTCGTCAAGAAGAATCCGAAATTCCTCTTCCAAATACGACATTGCTCGCCGTTGAAGAAGACAAAGAAAATGGGTTTTTGAAATGGGTATTTTCTGAGAGAGAGTGTTGTGAGAAATAAACTCAGATCAACGGAGAAAAGAGGAACAAGACAGATGAGAGAGAAAGAAGAGAAAATAAAATTAGAGACAAAGTTGTCTTTTGAGGACCAAATTGGTGGGTTTTAAAATGTTTTGGACCTAATTGGTATTATCACAAATCTCATGGTAGGTTTGTGAAGTTTATCTAGTAAGTTACCATATATACAAGTATTTACTATTTGGTTTAATGGAAAGTCAAAATAGTTGGCAATATTTCAAATGTATATTCTGAAGCTTTCTAAATGGATTTGTAGTCAAGGGCATGTTTGGTAGACTATAATAGACACTGTAATGTAATAGATATTCCTATGATATAACTATTCAGTTGTTTGGTTATATTTTTATTACAATGAATAATTATTCCTTATGAATAGTTATTCTTAAGAATAACTATTCATTATCAAAAGTACTGAATATCTATTCCTTCACTTTATGTAATAACTTTTTAAAAAAATTTCTTAAAAAGCCATTAATTGCCACATCTTCAAAAGGAAAGAAAATAAATTCTCCTTATTGTTAATTATTAGCTCTATTTTGAACACCCTAAAATAAGTGTATTTTAGGAAATTTAACTAAAAATGATTTAATTACACATTTTTTTTATACTCTACTAAATTGTGAATGCATATTTAGGATTCTATTCCTAAATAATTACCAAACTAATTAATAGTAATACTTATTACATTCCAACTTAATATATTCCTTATAATACTTATTCCTATTCCCATGTAATAATCATTACAGTGTACCAAACGTGCCCCAAGATTTGACACGTTATGGGCTATTGTTTGTCTATTGATTTCAATAACTTTATGACCCATTTAAATGTTTTCATAAGTATTGATTATTTGGCTAAAGACAAGATGCTGATGCTTGTCTAGCTATTATATAGATAGAAAGAAATAAAGTTTTGGCTATCACCTTTTTTTGGCTCATCAAGCTATAGACTTTCAAAAATTTTGTTATTGTTCTAAACACTCATTGCCTGCTTCTTCTTTTATTTTCTAGGAAAAGAAAGTGCTACAGAGAGCTTATATCCTATAAGCAATATGGGCTCACAAGGATAATCACCAAGATGGCTGGATTGTTGTATCCTGGAAACAACATGTAAAAATTATTTGTTTACTACATCAAATAAGTTTGTAGATAACACGATTTGTCTCAAGATAGTGACTTGATCCACACCTCATCCCCGTCACCTCTTTTGGTAATTATTTGTTTACTACATCAAATAAGTCCATAGACGGCACGATTTTGTCATAAGATAGTGATTTGATCCACACCTCATCCCCATCACCTCTTTTGGTAATATCATTTTTGTGTAAATTTTAAAGAAAAGTCAAGTAATATCTCTCCTTTATTTCCAACATTTTGATACTCATAATAGTTACTAATGAGTAATGGCTATTATTATATAGGGAACTTTTTTTTTAAGGGGTATATATGAAACTAAATATTTTATCATTATGCATTTATTATAATTGTATTTATATATTAAAATATATATTTTATCATTAAAGAAAAAGGACTTGGTTTAGGTCCAGTGCATCTAGTGCACTAGACCTAGTCAGATGGTGACACGTGTCTAAAAGTGGACACATGTCATCATCTCAATGGGTCCAATATTACTGGACACTAGACCTAAGTTTGACCCAAAGAAAAATATGATATATCAAGATTCTAATGGATGTCCTCTCAAAAAAAAAAAAAAAAAAGGAAAAAGATTCTAATGAATGGTTTAAATATAAAATGAAATTTAAATTCAAATAAAATATACAAGCCTCAGCACACGTGCTCCACATGTGCAATGAGACTCTTTTCTTTATTATTTTGAGTTTAATGTAATTTTTCAATTTGAATTTATCTATTGTTAGTAAGATTACACAGGAATGAATTTTTAAGAAACTAAAATTTAGAATTTGAAATAAGTAAACTGTTAAGTTTAGTGTGTGCTAGTTTTTAGAAAAAAAAAAAAAAAAAAAGCATTAAATGTACTTGAAATACATTCAAATAAAGAGTGTGCTAATTTTTAGGAAAAAAAAGTTTATCAGGTATTTTTTTTTTTGAATTTTTTTTAATTACAATTTTAACCCTATTTTTTTTAGACTAAAGATTATTTAATCAGATTAGGAGTATTTTTGACATTTTCTAAAGCCAAAACTAATTTTCTAAATCCTCTTAATATATAGAGTTATTAAAATAATAACACATGAAATTATGAAACCTTAAAAACTTATGTGACAAAATATGATGAGGTCAACCAAAAGTTAAACATTTTTAGAGAATTTTATACAATATCCACCGTTATTTATTTTGGTAAGATACCTCAAATAAATAAATAAATTTCATAGATGCAAATAAATAACTTGGTGTGTATATATAGTTTACCATAGATTATTTTTGTTTTGCTAGAATTACTTATGTAATCACATATTCACATTTGGATAGTAATAACATCATATATGCCATTAATAACATTTGCCGCAAGCGAAAGGGTTACAGTTCTTCCTTGCAAATGCAGTACACAGGGGCATAGAATCACACTCAAGAATTATTTCCTGAACATCAATGTCACAGACAAACAACACTGCAGCCTCCATGGCTTTAGCAAAGGTCCCAGAGGAGAATAGATCTTTTTGCTTTACGCAGCCACCACTCTGTGGTGATCACCTCTAGGCTCTAACCACAACTCCAATCCATGCTGCTCCTTGGTCAGTGAAAATAGTTCCCATACACATTAACTTTGTATCACTTGGGCTTCTTGAAAATCACTTACCAATCTCATAGCTCTTAAAACCAATCCAGTTTTCATCTTCTGGGATCCGCCATGCCTTGATTGTGTTTGTATATTGAAGTCCAATTAAAAAAAAAAAAAAAAATATATATATATATATATATATATATATTAGAATATTGATTAATAAAATTGTAAGGACACAACAAAAGCTTATATAGCAAAATATTATAAATTCAATCAAAATTCAAACTTCTTTGATTGTATACATACTTGCGCCCGCAAAACCACAAATAAAAAAAATATATTGGAAATTTTATCTGCGTTCATTCAATTTATAAGTTTGGAAATTTACTAACTAATATGAAATTGTTACCAGGAGCACTCACACTCTCCATCAAATCAAACCAAACCCAAAGCAATTATTTTGTTGAGGTTAAGGAAGGAAAACTTTAGGAAAACCTCAAAGATATCATACTTTGAGGTTTGAGCACGCCTTGGTAGCAATTAGGTTCCACCTTGGTACTTGATAGCGAGAGGGTTTTCTTAATGCTTGTTTCCATTTGGTACAGATCCCAATATTGCAAGCAAGATAAATTTTGGCAATGGCAGTTAAGTTGATTGAATTTGAAGCAAAACAAAAGTTGACTAAGTTATTAAATTCGGTCAAAGTTGTTGACCAAAAACAAGCCACATCATAATAGGAAGAGGTTTGTCAACTGTTCCTTTTTTTTTTCTTTTTTTAAACCCGGATTTGTATTGTCGTAGGTGTTCACAGTGTGGTGCGATTTTAGGTTTTTTTTTACCACTGCACTTTGTAGTGCAGTTTAACCAAAACTATAACCGCACTGCACCTTATTTTTGAGATCACATGTGCAATGCAATGCGGTTTAATCAAAACCATAACCGCACTGCACCTCATTTTTGCAGTCACATGTGCAATGCAATGTATAAAATGCAGTTTGAATGGTTTAAAGTCGGTATATTTTTCAAATTTTAGGCTTTTTTTACCCAGCCCAAAAAGTTTTGGGCTAAGTTTTAAACAGTTGAGCTAGATTTTCTTTATTTTAGACTGGTTTTTCTAATCAACACTTACTAGAATTATTATTATAATTATTTGAAAACTAGGGTTGTTAAACTATTAATAATATATTTAATATTAAAAAAATAAATATATTAATATATATAAACGGTGCGGTGCGGTGCAATTTGTGTGGTTTTCTTATTATAAAACAGCAAAGTGCACTACACCATGCGATGCAGTGTACTGTTACTTGCGATGCGATATGATTATGCCATTTTGCGGGTGGTTTTGGTGCAATTTTTGTGGTTTGTGCAATTTGGTGAATATCACTAGTCCTACTTGATTGGAGAGAGAAAAAAAATAATTCTATCTTTATATTATAAAAAATAGCAAATCTTGGTGGGTATGAATTTTAGTATTTTAATTTATTTTTAGTCGGTGATTTGATGCCGTTCGCACTTCGAGAAATGATTGTCTTATATTTTCAAAAAATGATGGTATCATCAAATTTATTAGGTATAATATTCCGGAACCCACCAAAAAAAAAAAATCATATCACAATTTGTAACAGAAACTTTACACCAAGTTTGGAAGAAATTGTTTAGTCAATTGTTCCACTTTGACACGTCAAGTTTGGAAGAAATTCTTGTCTTGGAAATACTACTAATACATGTTTTGGATTAATATTTTGAGTTGATTGGCTGATTTTTTGTCACGGTTCTTGTTTGCAAGTTCTGTAATTTGGGTTTAAATCTTCAAATGAACTTGATTCGGTCTTGTATAAATTTTGGAAATAGGTAATTTCTATTTAGAATTACACTTCATCTATAGATAATTGATTTTAACTTTAATCTATTTGGCCAACTTTCGAAGAATTTAGATATATAATTCTGTACTCTAATGAAGAAAAATAGCCATGAAACAGTTAAGAATTTACTTCGCAATGAGCTTATAGTAGGCATACAAACGAGAGATACATGAGCTATTGAATTTAGCTTATTTGTAGTTCGATTAGAGCTCGAACTATTATTTTGTGAGTCATAGTCAACCACCTCTTGATAAGGTTTGGGTTCTTATTAGGAACTCACAGTATTTGTCAATTAAGAATTTAAAGATAATAATATTATATAATATATATATATATATATATATATATTGAAATAATTATAAATTGGAGGATAGAGAAACTGTATATAAAACTTTCCATCGCGTGAGACTCTCTCCCAAAACCTCAAATTCAATGGCAAGCAGTGTCATGTTTTATGGCCATTTGGTGGAGAAATTATAAGATCCACATGGTGAACAAATGATGTGGTCTACTATTCTACTAAAAAACTTCCATTTGTTTAAAATTGTTAGTTAGAAAAAATTTTTAAACAGAAAATTTTTTTAAACAGAAATTAATTGCTGGCTCAGTAATTTTAAACAAATGAAAGTTTTTTAGTGGAATGGTGGACAAATGACCAGAATCCCTACAGACCAGATGATTGTTCTATATTTCTTCCTCACCTGGTGTCCCCTCACATGGGCCTTCACATCATAAAATTAAGAAATCAGTACCAATCCATAATTGATGGCTTACAGGTATATATGGAAGAAGTACACCGGATGGCATAAAAGTATATTCCAAATGCTTCTGACCATATGTCTGAATTCACATTTTAACATCTTGTGGTCCACCAGAGGACTCTATAATTTCTCCATTTGATGCCACTCACGCTTGGAGAAATGAATGTCTTATATCTTCCAAATATTATGGTATCATCAAATTTATTAGGTAAAATATACTGTATTTGTCATTTAAGAATTTAAAGATAATAATATATTCTAATATTGATAAATTAAATGGAAATTGGAGGATAGAGAAAGTGTATATAAAACTTTCCATAGTGTGACTCTCTTCCAAAACCTCAAATTCAATGACAAGCAGTGTTATGTTTCATCCATGCTTCCTTGTTGCCTCAATTCTCTCAAATTATTTTTTAGGCCTTTTGGCTACAGCTGCTAGCAATGGTGGGTTTACCGTTGAGCTAATCCGCCCGGATTCTCCCAAATCTCCCTTCTACAATGCTAACAAAACTTTTACCGGCCGCCTAAACAAATACTATCCAAATGCCCTTCAATCACGAGTAATAGCATACAAAGGTCAGCATCTCATGAAGGTCTCAATTGGAACTCCACCGGTAGACATCTATGGCATTGCTGATACAGGTAGTGACCTTGTGTGGACACAATGTGTACCATGTGATGGCTGCTACAATCAGATTAGTCCCATATTCGATCCTCTAAAGTCCTCCACATATAGTGACTTTTATTGTGAATCAGAACAATGTCGTCTTATAAACACTGGCACTTGTTCTCAAAATATTTGCACTTACACTTATGCATATGCAGATTCTTCCATAACCAAAGGTGTTTTAGCCCAAGAAAAAGTCACCATGACATCAAACTCAGGGCAAACAGTTTCTCTAGACATTGCTTTCGGGTGTGGACACAACAATAGCAGGATTTTCAATGACCATGAAATGGGAATCGTTGGGTTAGGAGGAGGGTCTGTGTCCTTTGTTTCACAAATAGGATCCACCTTTGGTAGCAAGAGGTTTTCCCATTGCTTGTTGCCATTTGGTACTGATCCTAGTATTGCAAGCAAGATAAGTTTTGGCAATGGCAGTGAAGTTGTGGGTGATGGTGTGGTTTCAACACCTTTAGTATCCAAAGAATATAAGACCCCCTATTTTGTCACACTAGAAGGAATTAGTGTTGGAGACACATATGTGCCATTTAACTCTTTAGGTTTGGTTTCTAAGGGCAACATGTTTTTGGATTCAGGAACACCACCAACGATTGTGCCACAAGATTTTTATGATCGATTGGCAGTGGAAGTGCAGAAGCAAATTGCAATGAATCCCATTAGGGATGACCCTGATTTGGGGACACAGCTTTGCTATAGAACTAAATCTAATCTTGGCGGACCAATATTGACTGTCCATTTTGAGGGTGCGAACGCGCAGTTAAAGCCTATACATACCTTCATTTCACCTAAAGATGGGGTTTACTGCTTTGCAATGCAAGGTTCTAATGGTGGTGGTATATATGGCAACTTTGCTCAGGCTAATTTCTTGATTGGGTTTGACATGGAAACAATGATGCTCTCCTTCATGCCGACTGATTGCACCAAACAATAGAGTTTGCTATGGTTCAATGTAACACTACTATATCTTATACAATGAGAGATATAATAACGTAGTTATTCTTCTCTTGTAATCTATATCTTAATCTTAACATTTTTTTTGCCTGAGAAGAATCTTAATATTAACCAGTAGTCCAATTCATGGGAAAGTTTTAATATAGTATAATTGTTCTGATTTTTTTATTAAATATAATTTCTCTCTCTCCCTCCTAAATATATATAGTCAGGTCATTGGCGTTGGGCTACCACCTTTTAAGGGAATAAAGTTACACTCTTATCATTAGCTATAGCCTTTTTGGTACAATGATTTACAGGAGGTCAAATTGGGCTAAGTCTCAGTCAACTCGTTGTCACTAGACTATCACCATTTAAGAAAATAAACTTGCGCCCATTGTCACAAAAAGCAAGAATAAAATAGTTATAAATCTAGAAATCATTCATTTCTAGACAAATCACACAAAATCCTCCTACCACATTACTCAAGATTAGCAACTTATTTGGTCCAAGAGAGAATCACTTGTCTCATAATTGCACATTAAGTTACACGCACATATATATATATATATATATATATATATAATTAAAGAATTTCTACAATATCAAAATGGAAAACAAAAATAATCTCTCTCAATAATTCAAAATATAAGTTTGAGAGAGAATTTCCATTTCCTAAATTAACATTTTGTGAATCACTAAAGTATGTTGGAATAAGTTGGGATCCATCGAAAGATAAAGACAAGATTTAAAACCAAAAAGAAAAAAATCAAGTTAAAATTCAACTTTCTCTCGCTAATATCCAAAATACGAAGAAAAAAAAAATATTGAATCAACTTAAAATCAATGGCAACAAAAAAAAAAAAAAAGTGATAAAGAGTTTCAACACATACCTAATAAAATTAAAATTCAAAAACTAAAAGGAAAAGAAAAATTACACCAAATTCCAAAACTCTCTCCCAAATATCAAAAACACAAAAATGTATTGGTAAATAGATTCACCAGGTAAAAAAGTATAATTGGATTGGAGCTGCCGTGTGCCAAATCAATAATTCCTCTTGTAGTTCATAGGTAGCAATATTAGGATTGGGTTATATTCTTGTATTGTATAGTTTCATTCTACTAAAATGAATTATTCAGTTTGGTGGTGAGCTACCTGCCGGGTTTTTTTTTTTTTTTTTGTCAAGGTTTTCCTTTTGTGTTTATATCACTATATCACTTATGTTATAACTTTCTTCCTGCTGCACTTTATTTCTCCCAATATGGTTGTACTCATCCGATAGTAAATTGATATATCTTTACTTAATTGGCATAATTAATAAAGTTAACTTGTCTCATCACACGCATGAAGAGCATGTGAAGAGACTCTCTTTTTTGGAGTTTAGTGTCATAATTTTTTATTCATTCCAATTTGAAGTTTACATGTTTAATATTACACATTTGCAAACTGATACACTTCTTGTTATTCTAAAAAATAATGACTTACCTACTTCCATTGCACATTATTTTTAATTTTCCAAAATTCCACAACTTCTTTCTTTAGTTGGGTACTTGACTACATGGGACCCCATTGAACATAGAAGAGATAATCCTACAATTAGAATGCAAAATATAAAATATATATATATATATATATATATATATATGTGTGTGTGTGTGTGTATGAATGTATGTTTTATCTGATAGAATTCAAGTTTCATTATGTTACATTATTAATGAAATTTTCTACCAAAAATTTAAGAACATACCTATCGCTCAATGAATTGCATGTTTGGGTCTTAAATTCCTTTGTATCTAAAATCTAAAAAATTTAGGATTTCTTTTTTTTTTTTTTGGGCTTGAAATTGTAAAAAATAATAATAATAAAATTGTTGACCGAATAATAAATTCTTTGAATTTGAAAACCAATGAGAGAGTGGTCTTATTTTGTAGATAATGTTGTACTTGAGAGTCAGAAATGTATTTTTATTTGATTGTCCTTCAGTTTTGTCTTTACTTAAATTTGGAGTGTAATATTTTTGAATTGACAAAATGTCCATCCTAAACATGAAAATCTCCTTAAATAGTAGTATAGAATTGATATAAATAATTTGGCATAAAATTAAACAATGTACCGATGTCTAGATTTCCCAACCTATATATAGTCAAAAAGTTTATTTTATTGAACTTGATGCTAAATCAATAGTGTGTGTGTTTGGGGAGGGCTGAAAGTGACGTTTCAGTTCTGCGTTTTCATGCTTTCCCCCCCCCCCTGCGCGTGAACAGTAAAATCACTGTGCAGGGAACAAAAAATAGTGTTCACGCACTGTTTATGTACTATTCACGGGTCCCACAACACTATTTACACATTTAAAAATTATTTTGCTACAGTATTTTCAGTTTTCAGTTTCAGTAACAATAAGTTCAATCCAAACAGACTCAGTATGTCTGCCGTTTAGCAGAGATGTCTTATGTTGACTATGCATCAATGGTTGCTAATGCTTAGGCTAGGAAAGCAGTTTGCCTTTAACATGATTTTGGTATTGTTGACTCTCCGCATGTGGAGCTATCTTAGCCTTTGATGCAAGACCTTTCTGGTCTATTTTGTAACAAATTATGTGCTGTAACAGCCTTGTGGCTTAAAGTTTTAAACTTAGGATTTGGCGTAGTTTTTTTTTTTTTTTTTTGGGAGTCATGATTGTTGACTTTTTCCGTGAATAGTGCACCCGTGCACTGTTTACAAGACCCACAAACTTCACTTTTCAGCAATTTTTTCATTAAAAATGGATCTCATGATACTATTCACATATTTAAAAATTATTTTGTTACAGTATTTTCAGTTTTCAATTTTCAATTTTCAGTTGTATCCAAACGGACACTTAATTGCTATTTATATAATTCCCTTAAAAAAAAAAAAAAAAAAAAAAAAAAAAAGAAGGAGATGCTTTGAATTTGAAGCAAAACAAAAGTTGACTGAGTTCTTGAATTCGGTCAGAGTTGACCAAAAACAAGCAACAGCATATTCTGATTTGACCTACTTGATTTGGAGAAAAATTTCTTTATCTACATATTGTAAAAGTATCATATATTGATGGATATGAATTTTCCAGTTTTTATTACGTAATTTGATGCCATTTACTTCATGCTTGGAGAAATGGCAAATGTCTATTTTTGCTTGTTTTGAAACTATTTAGCCATATATCCTTGTTTTAAACTCAATTTTTAGAAATCAAGTTATATGCAAAAAACTTTATAAAAAAAAAAAAAAATTACATGGAACTCGAGTTCCATTCAAGGAGTTTAATTACCTATTATTATATTTCATATAGAACTATTAAATATATAATTATGAACACTATTAATATATATTTATTATGATTTTTTTTTTGAGAGATTTTCAACCTATAGCGTTTGCTCCTAATGATAACTCTTTTATCATCAGATCAAGACACCAATCAATTTTTGGTGTATATTTATTATGATTGTGTTTGTATATTGAGCTAATTTTCATCATTTAATTGAGGGTTGTAGAATGAATTAAAGTTGAATTAAAAAGTATATATTAAAATATTGACATGTAAAATTATAAGGACATAAAAATTTATGTGACAAAATATGTGTGTGTGCGCGCGCACGCACCCAAAACACATTAAAAAAAAAATTGAAATTTTATATGCAATCATGAAATTTAAATTTTTTTTTATCAAAATAATAATGTAATTAACAAATGATTTTTAAATGCAAATGTATTTACTAACCCATATGAAATCATTACCTGGACACACTCTCCATCATATTAAACCAAAAGACCCAAAGCAATTTATTTGTTGGGGTTAAAAAGAAAGAGAGCAATTTGTGGTGAAGGAAATGATCGAAATAGAAAGATGATAAGATAAGAACGGAATAAAAGAACAGGTTGGGCCAATAAGGGCTTGAAATATGTGGCCCAAGCATGGTCCAAGAATACCTGTCTAACCCGAAATATGTCCAAATTCGCCCAAATGACGATGGGCGTAATGGAGTGGCTTCAAGTAATTACAAAAGTGTTTTTATTTTTATTTTATTATTTTTTTTTTTTGGGTTCTAGAGACTAGAGAGTAATAATAAAAGTTTCTAAGTGATTTACGTGAGCATAACAATTTTACAATAATTTTATAAGTCTAAATGATAAATAAAAAAATAATATTAATAACAGACTTAAATTGAAATTTGGAACTACAATATGTTCTTAGGGTTAGATTATTTACCAATTCACTCCCGTACATTGTCCATTTCATTTTGTGTTGAATTCAAAACTTATTAGTATACGAGATTTTATGAAACACACACAAAAAAAAAAAAAAAAAAAAAAAGAAAGAAAGAAAGAAAGAAAGAAAAGAGGCCCAATATGATATTATGGACTTATGGTGTTGATATAAACAAAAATTCCAATATTGTCCAATTTTGATCGCTAATAGATATCAAGGCGTTGCAATATTTGATTGATCACTTATATTTCATTTGCTGAAATTCTCTTATACAAAAAAAAAAAAACAAAAAACCAAAAAACAAAAAAACAAAAAACGAAAAACGAAAAAAAGAAACAAAAAGAGAGGGTTTTTTTTTTCTTTTTTTTGGCTAAACAAGAGAGAGGTTATTATGCCTTCTTCAGATAAATCATATATTAACTAGTAAGATTAGTAAAGGAATTGTAATTACATTTGAAACGATCAAAGAGGATATATCTTTTTTTTCTTTTTTTTTTTAAGAAGAGAAGGTTGAGGTTGAGAATTGTGTGGATGTCTCATAATCCGTGGCTATCTAGTGAAGACTGAAGAGGGCGAGTGGTTCTCTTGGTCCCAATTATCCATTCTTGTACTTCATATTTCCAATCCTCAACCACCACAACCATCTCTGCTTGTTAAACTCAAACTCACTCACACATTAAACTTACGGCTATCTAAATATGTCATCAGCTGTGGTTGCAGGTTCCTCCTCCTCTTGCACTGCCCCCTTCACTAGGAACAGCTCCATCAAAACTTCTTCAACAACACCTGCAAAGCCATTCTTCATATCATCTAAATGCCAGGTATAAATTTTATATATATAAACATATAGTACCAACATATATAAACATTGCCACTTTCATCTATTCTCTATTCTCAAGAAACCCATTTGTAGAGAGCCTTTACTCTATTTCTTCTCTCCAGAAAACCGCCTTCCAAGGCCTCTCACTCCAAGAGGCCAAAAGGGGTGTCTCGGATTCCTTCATAGCTGAGAATAGAAGCAGTTTCGCAAGTGTTCTAAGAAGAGGGCTTGAGGTCACTGCAAGAACTACTGGGGCATCAAAGACCATTGAGGCTGAGGTTGACAAGCCACTAGACCTCACTTTGGGTCAAAAGCCTGGGGGTCGTGTTATCATTAGTGTGAGTTCTGCTATTTCTATGTTTTCTATCTTCAATTTGCGAAATTTGTTATCCACCAAAATATTTAAAAAATAAATAAATAACAGTACAGTGATCTTATTTTGTAAGAGTTGGAATAATAGTTAAATGATTAAATACATACAATATGCTTAAGCGTTTTGGTACAAATAGTAGTTTATCATGATATCCGATCAAGTAATCCTAAATTCAAACATGTTTATAAGCCAGTGTCATTGCTCAAAGTTCAAATCCCCCCTCCCTTGATATTATAACTATCAAATTATTAATAAAAATAAATAAGTTTAAACTTATCTTTGCTTTACCTCTCATTTAAAATGTTAAACGTCACATTTTGAGTCTCATTTATTAAGATAAGTCTCCAACTCTATCTACAAACATGAGAGAGGATTAGAATAATGAATAAATGATTAAAATCAATATTTCTTAACAACTTTAAACTTTTGGTACAAGTAGTACAACATCAGTAAGTATACTATATGGATTAAGCTGATGTTTTTCATGGCAACTCATTCTGATTCAGGCTGTAATCCTAAATTCAAACATGTTTATAAGCCAGTGTCATTGCTCAAAGTTCAAATCCCCCCTCCCTTGATATTATAACTATCAAATTATTAATAAAAATAAAAAAGTTTAAACTTATCTTCGCTTTACCTCTCATTTAAAATGTTAAACGTCACATTTTGAGTCTCATTTATTAAGATAAGTCTCCAACTCTCTATCTACAAACATGAGAGAGGATTAGAATAATGAATAAATGATTAAAATCAATATTTCTTAACAACTTTAAACTTTTGGTACAAGTAGTACAACATCAGTAAGTATACTATATGGATTAAGCTGATGTTTTTCATGGCAACTCATTCTGATTCAGGCTGTAGATGGGGGTGGGAACGCAGCAAAAGCAGGACTAAAGGCAGGTGACCAAGTTCTATACACTAGCAGTTTCTTTGGAGACGAGCTATGGCCTGCTGATAAGCTGGGATTTACAAAAACTGCTATCCAAGCAAAGCCAGACTCTGTCTACTTCGTTGTTAGCAGGTTCACTTTTCTTAACTTTGTTTGTATCCTCTTGCCTCTTCACTTCATGTTAGTTGTGCACTGTTGGTGAAACATTCCATGGAAGATAGATGAAGGTTAAAACTAATTAAAGCATTAATCATTATTGAGGATTATTATTAGGCTTAGCAGTACAATTGATAATTTATCTGAAGCTGTATGAGGATCTTGTTAAAAAAGCTTTGGATTATTGAATTTTTTATGCCATCTGCTATTACCTGTAAACTCAGTAAAAGATTGATAAATATTTTTCTAGAATATCTAATGGATTATCAGTGTGACAATAATTTCTACAAGTTCAAAATGTTCAATTTTTAAAGTTTGATATATGCTTTTGTAGACGTGCATTACAGCCCTTTTATAGGCTATCTCAGGTGGGGACTCAGCTTTTTGTCCAGAATTTCAGCTGATCAAATGTAATGAATTCTTTCGTTTGCTAATCAATTAATGGATTTTTTGACAATATAGTAAGAGTTTCCTATCATAATTGTATTGGACACTTCATTTATCTGGACCTTGAAGTTATAACCTTCAAAGATTGTGAGCATGCCAGTAATTAGAGGCCCACAGTGTGGTAACTTCATCAAGAAGCATTAGAGCTGAGTTTGAAATGGCTCTGTAGAAGTGGAAATTTTGCAACTAATTACAAAATGCCTCGTGCTATTTAGTGGTTTCCACTGTCGTTATTTAGAAACCAATGAAAATATTCCAAGTGTTCTAAATAAAAATTTCAAAGAATACCTAAGGGTCAATCACAAAGATGAAAATGTCACAGGAAAAAAAACCTAACATATACAATTCATTATATAATACTATATTTTGGATCATTATACACAAGGGGTCAAGCTGCAATATCAGTGGAATCCAATTGTTAGATCTCCATTAACACTTGAAATCTTGGTTTCCCATCCACTATTACGTTGTGGAAATTTGTTTAGTGTTTTTACTCTGTTTTGGATCTTCATCTTTCCTTGAAGTCCAAAGGAACTTTTAGTATGCTAAACATGATGGCCTTTCTCATTCCCTTTTTTGCAATTTGGAAGAATCAAATCTGAGAATATTTGATGTTAAGGAGAGAGAGGAGCCCAGGGAATTGTTAACCACTAGTGGTAATCTATTTTTAGGTCCAAATATCTGGTTTGTAATAATATATTTTCTTTGTTCTTTTTAGACAGAACCTTGTGTCATTGTGTCATTGAAGGTTGAAATTATTTGGGATATGCGTATCTTGTCATGCATTTACTTTATGTATATTAGATACTAACCAACATAATTCAAGAGAAAAAAAAGGAATTTCTTCAAAATAAATTGATTAGACTTGTCTATTTTTTTTTTTTTAAATTAATTTTTGTACTTAAGTAGTAGAATTGGTATCAGTTACTTATACTATAATGTTGTCACATTTGTCATTTTAGGTTCCTTCAGTCAATTACTTACTGTACACATAATGTATTCCATGTAAAAATCAGTACTTAAAGGAACAAAGTAAACTATAATAACAAGTAAAAATCTGCAAGCAAGCTGATGATGTTAAATTTTTCCTACTATTCTGTTTTATTTTTTCTATGCCTAATGGTCCATTTATCTATCTGCAATACAGAGGTGCTGAAGTAGATGTTAAGAAACTACAAAAGCGTCCAGCTCCTCCCCGCTTTGGAAGAAAATTAACTGATGCTCAGAAGGCAATTATAATTTTGGCATAATAAGCTTCAATTTACTACGAATTGTTTACTTATCTTCTGGGTTCAATATAATATCTTAATGTAATTTTAACACCTAATTATTAAATGGGAACCCATCTTGCAGGCTAGAGCTACTCACATATGCCTTGATTGTGGATATGTATACACTGTACAGAAACCTTTTGACGAGCAGGTAAGCTTAGCTTCTGAAATTTGTCATACTCCATAATTCCCCTTAAGACCAGAGTAGGAACAGATTCCAGCTGAAGCACTTCTCAACATCAGAGTAAATATAGTGAACCCTCCTGCTTTTAAGAAAGAAGAAGATTCAATAAAACAGCAGCAAAAGTAGAACAACATTGCTTCTTCATCTTTTCTTTTCTTTTTTTTTTCTCCATTTCTGTTTTCTGTCTATAGCAGAGAGTTTAAGTCAAGACTCCTCTACCCCTTGATTCCTTCAATGCTGTGCTATCACAGCATTGGCACATTGTTGCCATGCTAATTAAGTCACAGTTCACCCTGAGTTCACTATCCATATGCATTGCCTTGTGATCAGTTTAGTCAATTATTGATATCTTCTTAGTAGGTGATAATTTATCAAGATATTCGGATTTTATTTTTCTGCAGCCGGATGAATATGTATGCCCTCAATGTAGAGCACCAAAGAAGAGGTTTGCACGGTATGATGTAAACACTGGAAAACCAACTGGAGGTGGGTTGCCTCCAATTGGGGTCATCATTGGGCTGGTGGCTGGTATTGGTGGAGTTGGAGCATTGCTTGTTTATGGTCTTCAATGATTCTTTTTTACTATTGCCTTCCGATTACAAACCCATTGTTCTCCTCTCCAAATCAATCAGCCTGGTTGATATAATGTTAAATTCTGAACTGTATGCCAAGATTTCACTCTTTGGAGCCTTTGTATGTGTCTTAAAATGAACTGTAAATCTAAAGGATGTGCTTGAAATTAGAAGAATCTCCAGGAGCAACATTTGTGACCGTTGCATTGATTGCAATCTCTGAAGTGCATATATATCACCACCCCCCCCCCCCCCCCCCCCCACAAAAAATAAAAAATAAAAAATGTGTGCGAGTTCAGGATCTATATGTTGCTATTTTAGTCATGTCTAGCATCAGCTTTCCATGCATCATATGTTTCTAACTTGGCACACACATAGCCCCCACCCTCCTTTCTCGCACACAGGTGGTTTTGCACTCAAGGATTGGTGGCATGGTGTCACGGGAGGCAATTTGCAATGCTTTTCAATGATGGGAGGTGTTGATGGTGGTTATGTTTCATCAATTCGTGACAATTAGGTGCCAATCGTGGCTAAATTGTATAGATCAGGCTGTTTTGTGGGTGGATCCTGTCAAATTTGAGTTGATAAGGTTATTTTTGGATAGATCTAGTCAAATTTGCACCGATTCGTTGAGTTGTGCATGGTGGTGGGTCGAATTGTGAGATAACAAAATGTTTTTCAAAGGATTTGCAAAAATACAATCAAACACTAAAAAATTAAACATTTTTAATTGAACATGTTTTACATCAAAAAATATTTTACAACAAAAGAAAAGTAGTCTAAAAGTACACTTTTGACCCTTAAAGTATGGGGTTAGTTTAATTTTGATCCTCTAAGTTTTAAAATTTTCATTTTAGTCTTTCATGTTTAATACAAAATCGATATTTCTGCATTACACAACATTTTTTAACTAGTATCTCATATAGGGCTGTCCATGAGTCGGGCGGGTTGGGTTTTTGCCCAACCTGCAACCGACCCGTACAAGATCGGGTGGTCGTTTTTCAATTCGCAACCGACCCATAGCAGTAACGGATTCGTCGGTTCAAATTGCTGGCGGGTGGTCATCAGTTTCGGGTGAACCCAATAATCACTAGAATCCTTCGAAACGCGACAAGATCTCACCAAATTGGGCGAGATCTTGCCAGATCCATCCAAGATCCGATAAGATCCCGTCGGATTCGGCAAGATTTCTGCCAAATCGTGATGAGAAATCACTGGTTCGGCCAGATTCGATGTTTATTGTGCCAGAAATCGATAGATTTAAGTGAAAAAGTTGCCGGAATCTGGAAAAAAATGGCCGAAATCTAAAAAAATGGCCGGAATCTGGAAAAATATTGTCGGAATCTGGAAAAAGTGGTCGAAATCTGGGAAAAAATGGCCGTATTTTAATGGACGTCGGACGGGTCGATTTTCACGGGTTTTAGAGGAAGAGATTCGACACCCGACTCGCCGGCGTCAGGTTTTTGGAGTTGAGACCCGAGTCCAACCACCGAAGCCGTCAGATCAGGTGATTTCGGGTCAGGTCCGAGCGGGTGGGCAGTTTATTTGGACAGCCCTAATCTCATATATAATTAAAAATGAATAGAACTTCATATCGCTAACTAAAATGGATGGCAGAGCTAATATGAAAATGAAATCAAACATAAATGGCTAAAATGAAAATTTTGAAACTTGAAAAACCAAAATGAAAAGAATATCAAACTTTAAGAGCCAAAAGTGTATTTTACACAAGGGAATCAATCTTGTACCGAAGGCTGTACCGGTTTGGTTAGTAGGATAATATATTTCAGTACCGTTCAATACCGGTATACCGTTTTAGGTTTACTGCTAATTATATACATTATATAATTATTTATCTATTTATATGTTTATTAGTTAAAGTAAGTATATTCATTATGAATAGTTAAAATTATAAGCTAATGGTTTTTATTCTTTAGTTTTTTTTTTTAAGTTAAAATAATATCTGATTGTTATTTTTTATGATAAAATGTTAGTTGCTAGTAATAGAAAACTCATTTAATAATAATAATAATAATAATAATAATAAATAATAGTAGTAAGTACACAAAAGTCTTTTGGGGGTGTTTGGTAGAGTAGTTTGAGAATTGTTGTTTGGAGTTTTTTGGAATTTTTTGAAATATGTGTGGGTGAAAATGTATGTAATGTTGTTTAAAATGTGAAAATTGTTATTTGAACTTGGTGGCCAAACAGGACACTTTAATTCTTGATAGACGTGGCAGGTATTAAAATTTGAAATGCTTACGTGTTTGGTCAGAGAAGGCCACACAAAACAAAATAAAGGCATTTAACAAAAGTTAAAAAGAAACAGAACACAAGGCAAACTAGTTTGGGGCTCTGGCAAAAAAAATAAGGAAGAAGAAGATGAAGAAGCGATGAAGAAGAAGAGGAAGAATGGTGGATCATCAACATGGGGTTAAGGCTGGTGAAATTGTGGTAGCACGGCTATCTAGTATCAACTTCTGCTGCTATTCGCGTATGACCGGTACATAGTCGGTACGACCAGTATTTAAACCAGTACGAAATACCAATGTATCTGTACCAGTCTGAGGTCTGAGGCGACATATACCGGCCGATACGGTACGGTATTTACTACATCTTTTAGTGAAATATAAGTAATATTTACTAATCATAAATTTAAAAAAAGAAAAAGAAAAAGGGGATGATTGAATTAATAAACTTGTTTTTATAAATTCCTTCAAAGTTCAAACCTATCATCTTGAAACTTTGTAAAATTTACTATGCTTGTTTTTTCACAAAACCTTAAATCGTTGCATGCTTATTATATTGGTCATTTTCAAGGATCCAGTCAAAAGGTTCTTCCCATTATCAAAGGCTTCAATCTCAGCTGTCAAAATAATCACTCCATTATCCAAGGTCATTACTGTATAGTACACCTCAAAAGCACCATTTATAACTCTTCCAAATTAATAGTAGCCTATTACCATTACGGTGCAGATTTTGTATACATATTTAGGACCGTTGTATCAACCATCGAGGTCATACTTTTGATTATGGTAGCTAAATCAAAGACTCGCCAGACTGAAGTAAAGCCCAACTGGAATTTTGATCATTACCGAGCTTCAAGTTCTATGGCTAGCAGGGCCAAGAGACCCTCTCAATTCTTCAAGATTAGACTCCCCTCTGCTATGCAACACATGAAACTGGTAATGTACCCTCCACTAGTTATATAGTGTGGGTTTGGATCCGGCTATTGCGTTTTGCGTTTACGTTTCTTCTCTTTCTTTCTTTTTCTTTTTTTTCTTTGTTGCTGTGCATGCGATTAGGAGACAAACGGCTACTATTCATGAACAGTAGTCGTATATTGTTGACTTCCCAGCCCCTTTTATCAATCCCGTGAACAATGCACGGGACCCACAAACTTCACTTTTCAGCAATTTTTTCATAAAAAATAGGTCCCACGACATTATTCACACATTTAAAAATTATTTTGTTACAGTGTTTTCAATTTTCAGTTTCAGCAAAATAAGTTCTATCCAAACGAACCCATAGTCCCATACCATCTTACATCACAATTACAACAATGTAACTTTATTTGGTGGCTGCAAAGGATACCTGAAAATTTTGTGATGGAATTTGGAGATGAGCTATCCACCGTAGCTACACTCACTACTCCCTATGGTGGTATTTGGCAAGTGGGATTGAAGAAAGCTGACAGCAACATTTGGTTTTGTAATGGTTGGCAGGATTTCGTTGAATGTCATTCTATCTGTTATGGTTATTTTTTAGTCTTCAGATATAAAGGAAATTCAGGCTTCCATGTTCTTATATTTAATAAGACTGCTACTGAGATTTAATATCCACCCAGCAAGAACTGTAAATTGGAAGATTATCAGGTAGAAATAATAGACTTAGATAATGATGATACAAACATATCCCCCTCAGATGATTTGCCCACAAAACATGAAGTCAGAGAAAAGTTTGTAAGGAAAAAATTTTCTAGCATGTCCAGAGGAAGAGAGAGAGCAATCCAAGCAACCGAAAAGTTCAAGCCTAAAAATCCTTCTTTCATGGGTATCTCGCAGCACCATTATATGGTGAGCCTTTATAAATAATTTGATCATGATGTTCTCTTAAATATAACCTTGAAACATATATGCTTTAATACTTAGTTGTTTCTCCTTCTTGTGCAGTATGTACCTACTGAATTTTCTACCAAGTATATTATTGGGAAGCAATTTGTGACACTTCAAACTACTGACAGAAAACAATGGCAAGTATGGTGTTCTTACAACCAAAATCTTAAGTCTTCAACAATGAGAATGGGGAAGGGATGGGTTGCATTTTTGAAAGACAATAATTTAGAAGAAGGAGATGTTTGTGTCTTTGAGTTGATCAAGAGAAAGCCTGTTGTGTTTAGTGTCTCAATATTTCATGTGGTTGACCATCAAAGTTCATACTAGAATTACTTGTTTAAACGTAAAATCAGGGTCGATGATGCCTTCTTCTTTTTTCCTTTTTTTTTTTTAATATTTAGAGATTATGTTGAATAGTATGGTTTTATTTTCTGATTGATAGTTTTTAAGACTTCTCTCTATCCAGTATAGTAGGCCTTGTTCATTCAAGTAATTCATAGTACAAACCGTATCTTGGTTTTTTATTTATTTATAATTTCTTCCTTATTTAAAAGTGTAATTCTAAAACTTTTAAGATCACCATTGTATGGGACTAGAATAGAACAGTTTAGTCTAATTCATATAGTTGATTAGTTGAAATTAGAAGCCAAATAAGTACAAAGACTAATTGCGTAATTCAACAACAATACATATAATCAAGGGCCTTGTAGCTTAATTGGTACATCTCCATATACAAAGTATTTGGAGGGTCAAGACTTTAGAGGATGGAAAGGGTTCAAGTTGTGAGATTAGCAACACGTACATTATAACTATCTAAAAAAAAATACAACAATACCTGCGCGCATACATACACACATATATATATATATATATATATATGAAATGAAACATATAATTTAATAAAAAGATTTAAATTACATAATTATAAATTTTTTAAGAAACTATTCAACATAGTTTTATTCAATAGCTGGAAAATCAGCTGCCACAAATTTATCAATTGTTTTATATAAATGGAGAAAATGTTTTTAATATCATTTTTTAAAAATATTCCATTATCATTTGAGTAATTTTAACATATCCAAGCATATTAAAAAAAAACAAAAACGTACAACCTCATTCTATGGAACACGTGTAACATTTTACATTAAGTTTAAATTATTATATAAGTTTAGAATTGTAACTTTTTTTTTCTTTCCAAATATAAGTATAATACCTATATAATTGAAACTTTAATTTTAAGATATATATTTTTTTTAATATTTATCATTTTTATTACTTTTTTAGGGTTTGTATTTCTAATTTCTAATGCCTTTTTTTTTTTTAGCCTAAAACTAAATAGTTTAGCCCAAATTTAATAAAATTTTATTCCTTTCAACCCAAAAATTAAGGAAAAAAATGAATTTTTGAGTCTAAACAATTTAAGGCTATGATTAAAGAGGAAACTACAAAAAGAATCAATTTAAGGTCTAATTAGTCCAAAATGGACGGAAGTGGATTGAAATAGACTGAACTGGACGGAATGGACAGAAGTGGACTGAATAGGACCGACATGGACCAAATGGAATTGAAGTGGACCAAATAGGACTGAATTGGACTGACATGGACCAAATGGGTATAGATTCCAAAACTTGACCCAGAGGTAGCTAGCTATCTCTTCTTTTTCTCTTTCATGATCAATGAAGAACCAATTTCAATTACAATCCTTATTTGATCAACAATCGCGAGAGGCAATTCTGAAAATTCCATCACCAATATCTCCATAGTCACATAAATTAGTATTGCTTGGAAACTCAAAAGGGAGCTTTGTCTTTAAAGCCAGCCCGTGGTTTAAGTCAAAGACATAATTTCAACACTGAAGGACAATGTCCGGCTCCTGCATCATTGCATTTCTTAAGGATTATGTGATGGAAAGATCTGCTTGGTTTTGATCACCTTGGAATTTTAGATCAATTCAATTGATATTACATTTATTTTCTAGCTCATAAACTTCATGGTGAACCCAAATGACCAATTGCTTAATAGCCATATCTAAAAGAAGGAGTTCTCTTTTTTTGCTGCTATGACCATTGACTACCAAGTACCAACTTAATGGTGAATTGGTGAATGCCTCTTCAAATGCCATGGGTTCTAAAGATGGGAAGGGCTAAACTGAATTGTGATGCAGCCTTGGAAATTGGAAAGGAAGAAGTTTGGTGTTGGCTAGAGGAATTCTATGGGCTATGCAGATTGCTAAAGAAATGGGACTGTCCAAGATTGTGGTTGTAGGAGATTCTAAGGTTTGTATGGATGCTTTGTCAAATACAGTTGATGTTAATGACCCTCCATGGCAATTAAAAGTTATTTTAGAAGATATCATATTAAAACTACAATAAAGTCACTTTGTAGATTGAAAATTTGTGTGGGTGTTCAGGTCTTAAGAATAGTGTAACTCGTGCCCAGGTTAGATGGGCAGCCAATGTGAATTTTGTTGGTACTCGGTTTTACCATTCACTCCTAGATGTGTTAGCTGCTCTGCCTAAAGACTTAAGTATTTGATTTTCTTTTGTATGATATGCTCTTTTACTTAGCCAAAAATAAATAAATAAACTCCCTTGCCAATTGATCAAGACTTAGACCAGATGGCAAGGTATTTTATATTTGCACACTCAAGACCAAACAATCAGATTGCTCAAATGGCATTACGATGATATCAGCCTAAGCTTCTCCAATAAATTCATCTACATCACATGGTTTACATATCATTGCTTGATTTGCTTCATTATTGTTCAACCTAAATATGAAGTGACGCAACAATAAAGGTGGAACTGAAAAAACGAATTTTATTGATGGTAATCAAGAGAATAATACGAAAATAAAGAGACAATAAACTCAAAAAATCACACATGCACTTGATGGAATGAACTCGAATTCAAATTCACCCTTCCCTCTTAGATGACTTTAATAAAAATGCATTTCTATTAAACAATTTTTTTTTTTTTTTTAAATATGAGTAAATTAGTAAACTTGTTTTATAAATGTCTTCAAAGTTCAAACTTGATCATCTTGAAACTTTGCAATATTAATTGTGTTTGGTCTTTCAAACTGAGACTTCGCTATATTAATTGTGTTTCGTCTTTCACAAAACATCAAACTTCACGATGTTTATTAATTTTGGTCATTTTCAAGGATGCTAGTCAAAACGCTCTTCCCATAATCTGTGACTACTAACTAGTAAGTAGTAATAGCACATGGTAGAGCCATCTTGAACCCTGAAACTGAACTGTCAAACAATCACATGTCATAAATATATACCTTAAAAGCATCACTTTGCTCTCAGAACCAACACTCTTACAAATTAAGCAACCCCACAACCTGAAACACTCAAATTCCTCTTGTAATCGTAGCCAATTACTGTTACAGTGTAGATTTTGAATACATATTTACACGACTATTCGATTAAACATCGTGGTCATACTTTTGATTATGGCAGCTAAATCAAAGGCTTGCTAGACTGAAGTGAAGCCCAACAGGAACTTTGATCATTACCAGGCTTCAAGTTCCATGGCTGGCAAGGGCAAGAGACCCTCTCAATTCTTCAAGATTATACTTCCCTCGACCATGGAACACATGAAACTGGTACTATACACTCCACTAGTTATACCTTACCATTTTACATTCCAATTGCAACAATGTAACTTTATTTGGTGGCTGTAGAGGATCCCTGAAAAATTTGTGATAGAATATGGAGATGAGCTATCCACTATTGCTTCACTCACTATTCCCTATGGTGGTATTTGGCAAGTGGGATTGAAGAAAGTTGACAAGAATAATATTTGGTTTTGTAATAGCTGGTAGGATTTCGTTGAATACCATTCTATTTGTTATGGTTACTTTTTTGTCTTCAGATATGAAGGAAATTCAAGTTTCCATGTTCTTATACTTGATAAGACTGCCATTGAGATTCAATATCCATTTAGCATGAATTGTAAATTGGAAGATCAGGTGGAAATAATAGACTTAGATGAAGATGATACAACCATATCAAGGCATGAGAACTTGAATGAAAACGAAATGTCTCCCTCAAAACATAAAGTCAGTGATAATTTTGTAAAGAAAACTTTTTCTAGCATGTCTTCAAAAGGAAACTCAAGATGTCTAGAGGTCAAGAGAGAGCAATCCAAGCAGCCGAAAAGTTCAAGCCTAAAAATCCTTCTTTCATGGGTATCTTGCAGCCGCATAATATGGTGAGCCTTTATACATAATGTGATCATGAAGTTCTCTTAAATATGGCCTTGAAACGTATATGCTTTAATGCTTAGTTGTTTCTCTTTCTTGTGCAATATGTACCTGCCGAATTTTCTATCAAGTATATTATTGGGAAGCAATTTGTCACACTTCAAACTACTGATGGAAAACAATGGCAAGTCTTGTGCTATTACAACAATTAGTCGTAAACCTGTGCAATGCGTGGGAAATTTTGATATAATTACTTTTTATTGGAATATTATTGAATTAATATAATATAGAATGTATATTTTTAGAAAGTCAATATGTGTTATTTGAAATTGTGTTTTAAATTACAACATATGAAAAAATCCCACAATATATTTCCCTTTAAATTCATAAATTACATGATTACTTGCATTATATGGTAAAATAAGACCAACTCATCCATCATGGCATTGTAAAGTCATCTAAATATAATCATATAAAACCACCGTTTTGTTGATCTTGTCTCATAAAGCAAAAGTATCATCTATACAGTTAATAAAAACTTTAAAATGGAACATATAACATAGAATTCTAGTTTACTGCCCTCAACATTGAGATCAAGATTTTTTTTTCTAGAGAGTGTACATGTTCAACCAAGAGGAATTAATCAAGGAATATTTAATCACTGTCAACCATGTGAGTTTTCTCTTTAATTTTCCTAGTTTCTCACTTTTCAAAATGAAGATGACATTGGCAATACAAACTACAACGATTGTATAGTAGTTATGCAAAACTGTTTAATACGTTATTGTTCAAAACTTGGTACAGATAAATTCAACCTCTTGTTCCATGTGTTGTATATAGTTACGGAATCTCAAAGTTTATTCTCCACTTAGGCTTGCATTACAAATACCAATGATTTAATCATAGAAACCAACAATATTGAGAAGCTTATGTGGTGCAGTGCTTTAGCTGGTGCTAAATGTTGTAATAGAAGTTATGCAATTTCAAAACTTGCAAAGAGACTAAAATGGGAAAATGAAAAACAAAATATTAATTCAAAAATGTTAAATGAAATAAGCATTGCATATATGAAATATTTAAGTAAAATAATGGGATACCACAAAGAAAGTCATTACTAGCAGGCTATCATTTGAAGTCTTGAACTCCCAAAAATTAATCTAAGGGGCTAGATACAAGGATAATTGGAATAATAATAAGTGCCAACAAAAATTCATAAGCTTCAATAATTGATTGAGCTTGATTGTTTCCAACAACAAAACATTTATAAATTAGTTTAAAAGGAACATTAGTTGCTTCAAATCAAATTTTTTGGTTCTTTTGATGTTGGCAATTGTCCCCCTGTTTTGTGTGTGTGTGTGTGTGTGTGTGTTTTTTTTTTTTTTTTTTTTTTGCTTTTTTCCTTCAATAAAATCTTGCAATTCATCAACAACAACAAAAAGTTGCTTTTATAGTTTGGTCATTTTTTTTTGTTTGGTCATTTTTTTATTTATTTTTATAATTAGAAACTTTTATAGTTTTTTAGCTTTTCAAGTCATGTCTATAAAATTATACAAAAAGTGTAAAATATAGTTTTACAACTATCGAATGTTGCAAACCCACATACCCACATCGAACATCTTATTTCTACTACTAACAAAGCAGGTTTTTCCCCCTTCAATCTTATTCTTGCAATTACTTACTATTGTGTATTTAAAACAAAAGGAGACCTCTAGTTAAAAAAATATTGGAGGCGAAACCCTACAAAACGAGAGTGCACATGCAAATGTGACCAATAGAAACAAAAGCAATAGAAACAAAAATATTAAAATCAAAACCCTCACCGTAAGGAGTTGTAATTCATGCAATATGTAGATGGCATATATGGACATAAACTTAAGAAACTTCTCCCAACCATCACCTACCACAAAAACATTTGAAGCTCAAAAGAGAATAGGGTGCCCAAGTTTGGAAATAGTGTTCAAAAATGTTCTCTCCATTGATTACTTGCTACCACACGTCTAAGAGAAATTTCATTAAGTATATGTCATGCAACAATAACCAAAAAAAATATATTATTGACATTCCACATGGGATAAAAAAAGAAAAAAAAAAAAGAAAAAGAATGGGTGACAATTAAAACATTTTTATTGATAAAAAGGAGAAAAATAATTGACAAAAAATTAAGTCTAAAGATTGATATCTTTTTCAATATGTCTTTTTTGCTTTTATACTGTCTAGTTCTCTGGTTTTCTCAATAGATTAAATTAGATGGGGAAAGGAGGAACCGAGAGCATGAGACAAAAATTAGGAGAGACAAATGGTTACCTAGTTGATTGAAGAAGAGCAAAAAAGACCATAGCATTACCAAGTCCAATGGTGTTTCGGCAGCTTCTGCAGAAGTGGGGAGGGGGCAACTGCAATATATAAATCAATAAATCAATAAAGAGAGAATAGGAGTTAAGATCAAAGAATCGAAGTAGTGCTAAATTGAGGTTAAAATGGATTTAATAAGGTGGTGGGAAAGTGGGGCAATTTTATCCCTTTGTTTGATGGAGAGAGAGATCAAGGAGGTCGGTTAATTGAGAATTGGAATAGTTAGCCAGTTGGGTTTAATGGAGTAAATATGGAAGATGAGTGGGTTGCACTAAGTTATTTTGGAAAGGATTCTACATATTCTATCCAAAAAAAAAAAAGGAGGTTTGAGTAATAGGAGGAGAGCATAATTTAATGCAAAAAAAGTCATGAGAACATGTAAAGTCATGATATATTGTAAAGTCATGAGAATATGTAGCAAAGCAAAAGAATTAAGACTATTTAGAATGTGTAAAGTCATGAAAATATGTAAAGTCATCATAAATTTTGCATTCTTTTAAAAAAGGTAATAAATTAAGAAAAAATGGAGGAAAAAAACAGGATGACATGGATGATGACGTGGCTCAACTGGAGCGTAGCAATAATAAATACTACACTTCAACTTTTAGTAATATATAAATTATACATATTCAGCAATGAGATTGGGGAAGGGATGGGTTGCTTTTTCGAAAGACAATAATTTAGAAGTAGGAGATGTCTGTGTCTTTGAGGTTATAGAGAAGAAGCATGTTGCACTTAATGTCTCAATATTTCACGTGGTTGATCATCAAAGTTCATACTAAAATAACTTGTTTAAACATAAACTCAGGGTTAATGATGCAATTTTTTTTTTTTTAGAGATTTTGTTAAATGGTATGGTTTACTTTTCTAGTTTTCTCTAACTAGTATAGTTGGTCTTGTTCAAGTAGTTCATAGTATAAACTGGATCTGGTTTTATTTATTTATTTATAATTTCTTTCTTGTTTCAAAGTGTAATACTAAAGCCTTTTAGATCACCATTGTATTGGACTAGAATATAACAGTTTAGTCTAATTCATTTCATTGATTAGTTGAAATTTGAAGTCAAATAAGTCAATTTCATAATATATTTTCACAACTGCTAAGGTAGCAGGTTGTGATTAGTATACAATAAAAGTGATGTTAGTAGTGATTCAAGTTATGTCACTAATCACAATCTACCACCTTAATAAGTTATGAAATTTGCTTTGTTTTTGTTAGTGCATTTGGGTGTATTTGACATGAGGAAAGGATGAAGGGGATTGTAGGGTAGGGAACCAAGTTGGCTTGGAATTCAGTCACGTCCACATTAAGGGCACCATCAAACCTTAGAGAGGCAATTAGGGGCAAAATCACTTGAGGGACAGGTTGGAGAGGTGCTAATCACTTGATGCCGAGAACAATTCCCTATCTTTGAGAGGTAATCAGAACCTCATCGAAACATGATCGTGGCCTGATCAACGATTAGTCCTAGGTATGGTTGGCTGAAAAATGATTAAATGGAAGAAATCAAGTGATAGAGTGAAATGTGAGATTGCCTTGTTATGATTGAATCATCTAATTCTATTATATCCACCTGATCATCCAATCTACAATTCTTTCATGATGGATATTAAATCTTAGTGGCAGTCTTATTAAATACATGAACATGCAAATCAGAATTTCCTTCATATCTAAACACTAAAAAGTACCCATAGCAAATAGAATGGTATTCAACAAAATTAGGCCAACCATTACAAAACAAAATGTTCTTGTCAAATTTCTCCAATCCCACTTGCCAAATGCCACCATTGGGAACAATAAGTGTAGCAACAATGGACAGCTCATCCCCTATTTTTCACAAATTTTTTAGGGATCCTCTGCAACCATCAAATTAAGTTATACTATCTTACTCACAATGTAAAATGGAATCACTACTAAAAACGCGCTTTGGAGCTGCGTTTTTTAAAAACGCAACTTCAGGGTGCTATTTGAGTAAAATGCAGCTCTATCACTGGACGTATAGCTGCGTTTATTAAACGCGGCTATAGACCAGCTCTGAAGCTGCATTTTGTGATGTTGAAGCTGCGTTTAGCTAGGTAGGACTGAAGTCGCATTTTTTAAAACGCAACTTTAGCGACATCTGGGGATTTTTTTTTTTTTTTTTCAATGTATCTTAGAGCTGCGTTTGATTAAACACAGCTTAAACATGCCTAGAGCTGCGTTTAATAAACGCAACTGAAACACTTATAAAGCTGCGTTTAATTTAACGCAGCTTCAACATGTCTGGAGCTGCGTTTAATAAACGCAGCTTAAAAATTTTTAGAGCTGCGTTTGGTTAAATGCAGCTCCAGACATGTTTAAGCTATGTTTAATCAAACGCAACTCTAGGTTTGCTATAAATTGAAAAAAAAAAAAAAAAAAAAAAAAAAAACCCTAAATTTCAACACAATTGAAAAAAAACCCTAAATTTCAACACAATTGAAAAAAACCCTAAATTGAAAAACACTCTTAGCTCACTCTCAACCTGGCTCCCGATCCCTAATCTCACCGCCATGATCTCAATCTCTTGCCGCCGTGCTCTCAACCCGGCCAATACCCACAAACCCCACGCCTCTTAGCCTCCCTTATCAATCGGTAAGCTCTCTCTCTCTCTCTCTCTCTCTCTCTCTCTCTCTCTCTCTCATAGATCCTTTCTCTCTTTCTCTCTTATTGATCCTCTCTCTATTTGTAGGAATCGTTCCTCACAGTAAGACACTCTCTCCAAGTCTCAATCTGACGAGGTTTGTTCCTCACAGCAGTCGGCGTATCCACCTCAACAACACAGGCTCTTCTAGCAAACCCTTTAACTCTATTGGTATCTCTCTCTTTTTCTCTATCTTTGTCTCTATATGTCTATTTATTATGTTTGTGATTGTAAATCTGAATCAGTGTTTAGTTTTTTGTGTGTTTCATTAGGGGATTGATTTAGTCGCAGGAGGCAAGGTCAAGAAACATGTGATTCCAAGATGCAGAAATATGACTTCTTATTATTTCAATTGTAAAATTAGTCTTCCTTAGGGAAGTGCTACACCTACACAAGTCAATAACTTCAATTGCCTCTATTAAAATTTTGATGTGAGCTTCCTATCCCTGTAAGTTTTTTTTTTTTTTTTTGGATGAATGAATCCTAAATAATGATATACTCTAGATTCAATGGAAGGAATTGTCTAGTATTATTCCAAGATAAAAAAATATATATATAAAATAAAAGTTGTGTTGCTTGTTAAAAATTTCAAGTTTTTGAATTATGTTCTTGGAAGAACTACACGCTTTAGACTTTTGTCAAACCTAAGGTGGGGAAATTAAATTCATTTGCCGGGACTTGAAATGGTGAAGACTATTAATAAATATTTAGTATCAAAAGTCAAAAAATCACACACTTTGATGGAATGAACTCGAATTCAAATTCACCCTTCCCTCTTGGATGATTTTAATTTTATATAAGCAATAATGCATTTCTATTAAATAATTTTTTTTTAAAAAAAGATCAGTAAACTAATAAACTTGTTTTATAAATGTCTTCGAAGTTCAAACCTGATCATCTTGAAACTTCACTATATTAATTGTGTTTGGTCTTCCACAAAATATTAAACTTCACGATATTTATTATTTTCTGTCATTTTCAAGGACGCTAGTCAAAACGCTCTTTCCATAACCCGTGACTACTAACAAGTAGTAATAGCACATGGTAAACCCATCAAACTGAACTGTCAAACAATCACATTTCAATGTCATGACTATAGACCTTAGAGCATCACTTCGCTCTGAGAGTCTTATAAATCAGCCCTAAGGACCAAAACATGCAAACTGATCCACTGATAATCGTAGCCAAATCCTAAAGCAAGCAGAGTTTTGTCAAAGAAATTTACCACCGTTGGACTAACCATCTTGGTCATACTCTTTTATAATGACAAAGACTCGTAAGAGTAGAGTAGTGCACAACTGGAATTGTGATCAACCGCCATCAAGTTCTATGGCTGGAAGGGCCAGGACACCCTCTAGCTTCTTCAAGATCATACTCCCCTCGACTATTCAAAACATGAAACTGGTAACTTAACCTCTACTAGCTTTACTTCATAAATTTATTTCAATGGCTTTCTCTTGTGTGCTTTCTACTTGAAGTTCAATTGAAGTTTTTGGCTTGTACATGGCAGACTAATTTTACAATTGTAACAATAAGAAGTCATAATTCTACATCTTGGAATCACATGTTTCGTTGATTCCATTTTACTTTGCAAACTAAGACAATATAATTTATTTTGGTGTCTGCAGAGGATCCCTGAAAAATTTGTGAAAGAATATGGGGATGAGCTATCCACTTTTGCTACACTCACTGTTCCCAATGGTGATATTTGGCAAGTGGGGTTGGAGAAATCTGACATGAACATTTTGTTTTGTGATGGTTGGAGGGATCTTGTCGAATACTATTCTATTTGTTATTGGTACCTTTTAGTCTTCAGATATGAAGGATATTCTAATTTCTATGTTCATATATTTGATAAGACTGCTACTGAGATTCAATATCCACCAAGCAAGAATAGTAAATTGGAAGATCAGGTTGACATAATTGATTTAGATGATACAAACACATCAAGCCATGACATGTTGAATGAAAATGAAATGTCCAACTCAGTTGAGTTGCCCGCAAAACATAGAGAAGTGAGAGAAAAGCTTCTAGGGAAAAAAATTTCTGGCATGTCTTCAAAAGGGAAACTCATGATGTCCAGAGGAAAAGAGAGAGCAATCCAAGCAGCAAGAATGTTAAAGCCTAAAAATGCTTCTTTCGTGGGCATCATGCCACCTTCTTATTATATGGTGAGCCTTATACATGATGCGATCTCTCTCTCTCTCTCTCTCTCTCTCTCTCTCAAGAGACAAGGATATATATATATATATATATATTGTAACCATGCACTTTTTTTAAATATCACCTTTTGAATCCTTAATTGCAATCCTTCTTTCTTGTGCAGTATCTGCCTGGTGAATTTTCTATGAATATTGGTCAGAATCAAATTGTCACACTTCAGACTCCAAATGGAAAACAATGGTGTGTCTGGTGCTATTATTACAATCCTCCATCTTTAACAATGAGAATGGGGAAGGGATGGGCTGCATTTTTCAGGGACAATAATTTAGAAGAAGGGGATGTCTGTGTCTTTGAGGTGATAAAGAGGAAGCCTATTGTGCTAAGTGTCACAATATTTCATGTTGTGGACCATCAAAGTTCAGACTAGGATAACTTCTTTAATTACCATCACAATATCATGCAATCCTTCTTCACTGGTACGGTCCAATGGTATGGTGACCATGGTTCATTTCTGATGGATATTGCTTTAAGGCTTTTCTTTGATCTGTTTAGTAGGGAGTTACTACAGGAATACAACATTTCCAACCCTCTTTCACAATTATCCAATGGGAATCTATCTGTTACTTTCACATAGACCCACCACTCACAATTAGTCCTATAAAATATTTGTAGCGAAATTTGCTGTCATTGAACTTTTGGTTTAGAAGGTCTTATTGAAGTACTTCATAGTACATTACAAATTGGATTTGGTCTTTTTATTTATTTATTTTTATTCTTTTTTGTTTCGAAGTGTATTAAAGTCTTTTTAGATCACCATTGTTTGGGACTAGACCAGAACAAATCACCAATGCTTAGTAGAAATTTGAAGCCAAATAAATATAAAAACCCGTCAATTTCACAATACTTTTTGGTAATATATTATAATTGATGTACAATAAAAATGATATTAATAGTGATTCAAGTGAAAAACGATCGTGGCACTAATAACAATTTATCTCTTTAATAAGTTATAATAACAATTTATCTCTTTAATAAGATATAACTATGAAAAAAAATGATGAAATTTGTTATGTCTGTGTTAGTACGTGTGGGAGTGGGATTATATGACACGAGGAAAGGATTAAGTGGATTTGAAGGTAGGGATCATCCAAGTTGGTTTAGAATTCAATCACATCTTCATTTAGGGCATCATCAAACCTTACAGAGGCAGTCATGGATGAAATCACCTAATTAAGGCATGAGGCGGTTGAGTTTAATATTGAGGTACGGGTACCTAGTCGGAATGTGAAGGCCAGGATACATGGCCTGATGGCCGACATTGTCTAAGGCATGGTTGGCCTAAAATTTACTAAAATGGAAGGTACGCAGTCAACTCAAAGCAAGAGCAATGTGAAGAGCCTAAGTTGAAGAACTTAACAAACCGATATGGAGAGGTTGAAGGTGACCCAGTATGTGAAAATTAACTTTGAGAACTTAAAAAGGAAAGAAAATGAAACAAGTGGGAAATGATTGCTCTAGAAAATTAAAGAGACGACATATAGTTCACATATTGAGGACAATGGATTCCAATAAATATGCCATGAGTGATGAGTGATAAGTTGATATTGATGCCTGTCAGTCGGTGGCTTGGTATTGCAAGCCTAAGTTGACAAGAGATGAATGGCATTAAATGCATGTGTGCTATTTGCATGCATCGTCAATCTATGCACATAAGCGTGGCTGTAGGAGCATGCCCAAGATCAAATTTGTCTCTTGAAAATTGTGATTTTGTCAAGCAAGCGTGACTTTGTTATCACATCTAGTAAAGTAAATGCAATAGCATGACTTTCTTGCATGGACGGATTATTGCCTTGCCTACACCTTGGTTTTTGCGCTATAGATATGCCTTTGTGTGGCAGATTGTGTGTAAGAGAAGAGGGCAAGAGAAGAAACAGAGAGTGGTGCGGCTATTGCACAGAAGAAAGAAAAAAAGTTCTCTTTTTATTTGTGAGAAATTGTAGGATTGGGTGTAGTGGGGTTTGGCCCATTTGGGTTTAGGGAGAGTCTCGTTGCAGCATTTGCATTCTTCATATTTGTTAGTGAAATTTCTCCTAGTTCTCGTATGTAAATGTAAGTCAAAAGTCAAATTACGCAAATCCTTAGTATTCTTTCTTGTTAAACTTAATTTCTTCATTCCAATTAATTATTTGGTGAGATCTTTCTAAGTGCCATCCAAAGGCATTTTCCTACAACAATTTGTTATCTTGTTTGGTCTTCCACAAAACCTTAAAACTTTCTTTATGTTTATTATTTGAACAAGCACCCAGTTAACGAGATGCCTTTAAGGCATTTTTTAATTGACCATTTTAGAAAAAACTTAATACCACTTTTATGAAAAATGACAAAGTTTGACAACAAATTTGATTGTACCTCAATGGTGTGTTTGGTAGAGTGGATTTTAGAAGAAAAAAAAAATGAGGAATGAAAATTTTTTGGAAAGTGTTTGGTTGGAAGGGAGAGAAACAAAATGTGATGGGACTCGGGTGTTTTCTTCCCAAGCCCATCAAAATGTTTTCTCCCTAAAATGGAGAGAAAATTGAGGGAGAGAATGTGGTTTGTTAGATGGACAAAAATGCCCCCAATTGCTTTCCTGAGCAATGTTGGCTTTCTTTTCTTTTTCTTTTTTTAATTTTTGGACACTTTGCCTCTTCATTTTTTTTTCTTATGATTTCTTGGGGCGTAGGCAAATGTTGGCTCTTTTTCCTGGGATACTTTGCCTCGTTCTTGTTTTTTCTTTTAATTTCCTAGTGCGTGGTGGTAATAGTGATTTTTTTTTTTTAATAGACGTGATTTTTTTTCTTGACATGTTTTTTATTTTTTAATAAATTTGGGTGATTGATTTTTTTTTTTTTGTCATTTTTTTTTAATTGGACATCATTTTTAAACAAAGGAATGTGAGTAAATTTATATAAACTCTTTTTTTTTTTTCCATCACTCTACTTTTCCATTGCAAAGCAAACAAAAATGAGGAAAATTAAAATTTTTTTATCCTTCCACTTTTCCACCCCTCCAACCAAACGAGCCTTCAGGCTACAACTCCACTCAATATCATTTTATTGAATATGAATTTTGACAAATCCTCCAATGGATTACATTCTCTTGTTATATCTTTCATGCTTGAAAATTTTCCAAAAAAACAAAGATCAATAACTAGGTCATCAATCAAATATTTAAATTTAAAATTTTTGTAATCTAAAATTATACATAAAAAATAAGTTAACAAATTGAATAGTAAATTACCTCTGATTAACATGAAATTTGATGTGTGTATACAATGGTTAGATTTTAAAATTTTGTAACTATGTTCATTATTTTAAAACGAGTTATAATTTTAGACTACAACCAAGCTTGTAATCAAATTATGTTCTATGGAAAATATAAAAAGCCAGCAAAATAATTCTAAGTCCACAATCTTTAGCACATCGTTTTTCACAACTATCTTATGTGGCTAAACTATGAATAATAGAGAAAAAGTTATTAGTTTATATAAAAGTAATGGATAATCCGTCATAGTCTACCATATAAGATAGTTGTCAAAAGAGAAATGTTATATACATAATATTTTCACAACAAATTATAAATAAAATGTTTTTTAAGACTATTATTAATAGATAAAAAAATAATTTTAATAATAAATTCGAATATGAACCAACTAAAATTTACCACCTAATATTTTGGACGCATCAATTCTACGATTAAAAGTGGAGGTTCATAGAATATCTCAATTTTTCATCAATTTCAAAGATGTTAGTCAAAACGATCTTCCCGTGATCTGTGACTACCAGTAATTACTGTAGCTGTTCACTTTAAAAGCAGACTCCACTAGCACTAGTAATGGTAGCCAAACGACCCCTTAAAAGCATCCCTTGGATGGCTCTATCGCTGTCATGAATCAGCCCCAAACCCTGAAACACGCAAACTCCAGTGGCGTCTGGTAATGGTAACCAAATCCCAAAGGAAGGCAGAGTTTGGTCAACAATATACCATCTTGGTCTCATACTTTCAATAATGGCCTCAAGTTCTATGGGTGGCAGGGGCGGGACACCCTTTCATTTCTTCAAGATTATACTCCCCTCAACTTTGCAAGACATGAAACTGGTAACATACCCTCCACTAGTCACTAGCTATAACTTAATTTATTCAATGACTTGCTTTTTTTTTTTTTTTCTTTTTTTGGTATATAAGTTTTGGTTGTAATTGCATCACTTTCACATAAATATATTATAAATATAAATTTTTTTATGTATCATTAATCATAACACACCACGCAATGAAAAAATGTTATGTCTCAAAACTGTCTTTGATTTAAAAAAACTTATTGTTGTACTATTAGTTTATCTTTCACTTTATTTTTTTTACTTAAAAAATTTATATAGTGGTATATAAGTTTTGATACTAAATTTATTGATAGACTTCACCATTTCAAGTCCCAGCAAAAGAATGGGAAACCCACATCAGCTATGGCAAAAGTCAATAGCTTGTAGTTCATCCAAGAATATAATTCAAAAACTTGAAATTTTCTACAGGCTACATATCTTGGAAATTTGGAATGATATTTGAAAATTTTCTCTATTGAATATGGAGGTTTTATTATTATTTACTTATAGGAACAGGAAGCTTACATAAAAATTTTAAAAGTTTAGTTGGAAGTTACTGGCTTGTGTAGCACTTCTCCAAGGAATAGGCTAATTGTACAAATGTAATAATAAGAAATCATATTTGTAAATCTTGGAATCACATGTTTCGCTGATTCAATTTTACATTGTGACTAAGGTAAGTATAACTTATTTTGATGGCTGCAGAGAATCCCTGAAAAGTTTGTGAAAAAATTTGGGGATGAGCTATCCACTGTTGCTACACTCATTGTTCCCAATGGTGGTATTTGGCGAGTGGGATTGGAGAAATCTGGCAATAACATTTGGTTTTGTGATGGTTGGCTTGATTTTGCTAAATATCATTCTATTTGTTATGGGTGCTTTTTAGTCTTTAGATATGAAGGAAGTTCAAATTTCCATGTTCACGTATTTGATAAGACTACCACTGAGATTCAATACCCATCAAGCAAGAATTGTATATTGGAAAATCAGGTTGACATAATGGACTTAGATGATAGTCATGATACAGACATATCAGGGCATGACAAGTTGAATGAAAATGAAATGTCTAACTTCGATGAGGTGCCCACAAAACATGAAGTGAGAGAAAAGTTTGTAAGGAAAACATTTTCTGGCATATCTTCAAAAGGGAAAGTCATGATGTCAAGAGGAAGAGAGAGAGAGCAATCCAAGCAGCCAGAAAGTTCAAACCTAAAAATGCATCTTTCATGGGTATCTTGCAGCCCTATAATATACGCTTTAATTATATGGTGAGCCCTTAGTTATACATGATGTGATCATGAAGTATTTTCACATTTGGTCTTCAAATATATATATGCTAAGTTCCAATCCTTCTTTTTTATGCAGTATGTGCCTGCTGAATTTTCTATCAAGTATATTAGTCAGAATCATAACGTCACACTTCAGACTTCTAACGGAAAACAATGGCATGTCCGGTGCCATTACCACCAATATTCTGCCTCTTCAGCAATGAAAATGAGTAAGGGATATGCTGCATTTTTCAAGGACAATAATTTAGAAGAAGGAGATGTCTGTGTCTTTGAGGTGATTAAGAGGAAGCCTGTTGTGCTTAGTGTCTCAATATTTCACGTGGTTGATCATTAGAGTTCAGACTAGTAGGATAACCTGTTTAAACTTTAAACTAGTGATACTTATGCTTATATTTAATTAGGGACTTTGATCACTGGTATGGTTTATATCTGATGGATGTGGTTTTAAGACTTTTCTCTGACCAGCTTGGTGTGTCTTGTTGAAGTAGTTTGTAGTCCAAATCTGGCTGACCTGGTCAATTAATAAATTTATTGTTTTTTTTTTTTTCTTGTTTCGAAGGGTAATAATTCTAATGAATTTTTTAGATCACCATTGTATGAGACTAAATTTGTACAGTTTAGTCTAATTCATATTGTTGACATAGTAATAATTTGAAGCCAAATAAATACAAAACATATCATTTTCACAATATTTTTCATAAATATTAAGGTGACAAATTGTGATTGGTGTATAATAAAAATGATGTCAATAGTAGTTCGAGTGAAAAATAATGTGGCATGAATCACAATCTACCACCTCAACAAGTTATGAAATTTGTTGTGTTTGTGATACCATGTGTGGAGGTGGTGTGGGTGCTTATGACATGATGAAAGGATGAAGTGGATTCTAGGATAGGGAACCAAGTTGGTTTGGAATTCAAGTCACATCCACATTCAGGGCATTATCAAACCTAAGAGGCAGTGTCAAAATCACCTAAGAGGCAAGGCAGTTGAGGTTGGAGAGGCATTGAGCCTCAAATGGCGCTATTGTTGTCCTTTGTTGGACCTCGATGCCTAGAATGATTCTTAATTAATTCCTTGTCTTCGAGCTTCCAATCGAGGTCCTGACCTCGCTGAACCCTGACCGAGGCATGGTCAGCTGTGAGTCCAAGGCGTGGCCAGTCGAAAAGCAATTGATATAAAAGGCACCAAGCAAGAGGGCGAAATGTGAACTTGCCAACTCTAAGCAAAAGTAATGTGAAGAGCTCAAGTCGAAGAACTTAGAACTTCTTAATAAATCAATACATAGAGGTTGCAGGCGACCCAATCCAATTGTGGAATCTAAGTCTGAAAGCTGCAAGCGGAGAAGGGAAAGAAATAGACAATTGATTATTTTGAAAAATGTTTATATTTCCAATAAAAGTGAATTAAAAGTATTCTAAAATATTCCATTTACAAAATTTAATGTATCCATTAACTAGACTTATCCAAAGAAGTACACAACTACAATGAATTTGTGCGTGTAAGTCAATAAATCATTAACATGTGTATTTTTTTTTAAGTATGCATTACAGCTCATAATTGAGCATTTATTAATCTATAAAATAATAAATACATATGTTAATGATTCATTGACTTACATACACAAATTCATGATAGTTGCATGTGCTTTTTTGGATATATGTTTAAAATTTGACTTTATTTTTGAAATGATTCCGTTAACGCATACCCTTAGGGTATTAGTAAATGATCATTTTAGAAAAGTTTTAATATTAATTTCATGAAAAATATATAATAAAAAAAAACTATAAAAAAAAGTTAGTTTTTTTTTTCAATAAATAAAAAGTTTTTAAAAATATTTTTTAAATTAATGCTCATAAGACATCGGTTAACTTTTCCCTTTTTGAAAAGTGTATAAAATATTATTTATTAAAAATTAAAAAAAAATTATGCTTTAAATTAATGTTTGTAGTGCATCCATTAACATTTCTCTTTTTTAAAAGTGTATAAAAATATTATTTAATAAAAAAAATGTAATTTAACAATGGTAGAAGGTCTTTATTATCAAAAGAATGACTCTAGGTTCACAAATTATTCCACAATTTTTTGCTACAACTTTGAAATGGCAAATTGTTATGAGTGATTGTCTATCACTTATACATATATCTACACATTTTTTTTCTTCACAATTCACACTTTACCATATCACACTTGTGGCAAAGAAATTGTGTAATAATGTATTTTTGTGTGTTACTAGATTTTTTTTCTTAACAAAATCCATTACTATTATAAAGGCCTTATTTTGGTAAATCCTTTTGAAGCCTCGATGTGAGCTGTCAAACATGCATGCACTCAGCACTATATCCATTGCCCAATGTCATTACCTTAAAAGCATCAATTTGATGTCGGAATTGTCTCCACTATTGCCTATAGCTCTAGTCCATCAGCCCCAAAAGTCTCAAACTCCACTGATAATTGTAGCCATATCTAAAGGAAGCAGAGAGTTTCGTCAAGATATTTACAAAGGGTTGGATCGATCAACCATCGTGATCATATTATGGCAGCTAAACCAAAGACTGGTCGGACTAGAGTGGTACCCAACTGGAAATATGATCATCATCACCATTGGCCTTCAAGTTCTATGTCTATGGCACCCTCTCACTTCTTCAAGATAATCCTTCCCTCCACCATGCAAGAAATGAAACTGGTAATTACTTAATGTACCCTCCACTCTATATACCTTAATTTACACCAAGTAATTAATACCCTGGTTTCTTTGAAAATTTTAACCTTCTGTTTGGTTTATCAGTACCAGCACTATATTTGCAGTGGCTTGCATGTTTGGTTTTGAATATTCTCGTGCTCTTGTTTTACTGTTTATTTCGTAATTTATAAACAAGATGAAACGGTACCTAGCCAGTTCTTGGTTTAGTGTTTGTCGATTGACTACTCGAAATGGGATGAAGAGAGATAATTTAGTATATGTAGTTATAAGGGAGGGATATATTCATGAGTGCAATTTTTTTTTTTAATTGAAATATAGTACGAGTTTGAAATTTGAATATATATCTCTCACAAATATTTATACTCGTGGGCACTAAATATGTGCGGTACTAGTGAGTTTGAATATAGTATTAACATTAAAATACTGCAACAAAACTATTAAAGTAATGCTAAAGATACAAACTTTTTTACAAAAAAATTTTACAAACTACTTATGTAGTGAGTGGTTATTGATAAATGAAAAAGTGATATTAATGTTGAGCTTAAATAAAAACTAATAAGAAGTTAGACACATCGGCCCTTGCCCCCCACAACTCACAAACTTTTATACTTGTGGAGTAAATGTCGCACCAAAGATGTGCGGTACTGGTGAGTTTGAATATATTATTAACATTAAAATACTGCAGCAAAACTATTAGAGTAATGCTAAAGATACAAACTTTTTTACAGAAAAATTTTACAAACTACTTATGTAGTGAATGGTTATTGGTAAATGAAAAAGTGATATTAATGTTGAGCTTAAATAAAAACCAACAAAAAGTTAGACATATCAATAGTTTGTAAAAATGTTGTAAAATAGTTTATGTCTATAGCATTACTCAAACTATTATCGCATACTAATAATGGTATAAGGCCCAATGTTTATAGTGTTTTAATGAAGTTTAGCTGATTTATTTTTTAAAAATATATGGTATGAGGCATATCTGGACAAAAGTTGAGCTTAGTATTTCATTATAAGGTTACCAATAATTGAAAAATAATAAACAAAATGGAGAAAGGGGGGGAAATCCTTCCCTGTAAATAGTTAAAAAAGAAAATCTTAACATTAAATGCAACTTTTGGAAAAGTATGGATTCACTTTCCATGCGGTTCGGCCACACTCTTCTCTCATGTCTTCTCTCTTCCCTTTTCTCTTCACTCTATCACGAATTTCAAAATAGTTCCAATTAACAGTTTTATATTTGTTTCTGTCTAGAGTTAATAGTTTAACAAAATCCACAAGCATAAGTGCATAACCACTATAAAAATCACCACAATCCAAAGCAATAAAAAGAATACACTCATTTTGGTGACAAACTGAAAAACTTTTGAAGAACGTACCAAACAAAACACACCCCCCACTTACAGAATCTTGGGAAAATTCATCTTTATTCATAAACTAAAAGTTGTTACACCAAAGTATTTTCTAAAAGATTTCTACCAATTTCACTAGTAGAAATTTTAGAATCTTTGTGGTTTGAAAGGACAATTGACCGTATGAAAACTCTAAAGGTGAAATTCAAGAATAAGCTCATGAAGAGAAAATAGAAAATAAACTCCCAAGGAGAGGGTTTCTGAATGTTTCATCTCAAGAAATTAAGGCTCTTCCTATGTTATCGAAACAACAGCCTCTCCCTTTGAAAAAAGTTCAAAGTGAGGCATTTTATAGGTATGTAAAGGCCCTAAATCAATCATAAAATAAATAAGTAGGGAAAAACTATAATAATTTCACTTAAAAGTCAAGCAAATTCTCAGAGACAGTATAGCTGTGCAAACTTTAAATTGTCATATTTACTCATTTCAGATCCAATTGGTTCAAATTTGTGTTTGTCTTGAACACTGGATGCTACTTTCCAATGAAATAGACTTTAATCAAAGATTTCTTATGTTGTAAAAGATAGGGTCAAAAGATAATCAAATCATCACTTTAAAGCTAATTTTGTTGTCTTTGAAAAACTTTGGAACCAAACTCAGCCCTAACATTATTCCCCTTATATAACCTAAATTTAATATGTTTTGTGACTCAACCCTAACATATTTTTCTTTATATAGCCTAAAGTTCATATGTTTTGACATTAGGATTTGCCAGCACATCTATGGACTAGGAAGCTTACTGTCTCTCACTATTCAAGCTTGTTTAAAATTAATAAGAAGATGTACGTAGCTAATACTTATTGGAGAAATTTTTTTTTATCCCTTTTGGTTTTTTTTTTTTTTTTTACTAGAGTAAAAGGTAGGAAGTCTTCTGTCTGCAAAATCATCAATAATATAGCTAACTAAATTGCAAAACTTTCCACCCAAGCCAAAGTTGCAAAGGTTATATGTGTAATGAATTTTTAGCCCATGAAAATTCCTATGCATCACATGGTTTACATATCATTGCTTCATTATTGTTTAGAGAAAATATCAATCTGAGCACTTGAATTATTTTCTCTTATTTCATTTCAATAGAATTACCTGCCTATAGATATGTTCATATAAATTTAAATAGTTTGAAAGAGTGTACTGATGATTCTAAAAAATTCTACAAAATGGGAGAAACAAAAAACTTGATCAAATTTTAAAAAGATTGATCGAATTGATTAGTTTGTGTCACCAAGGCTACTAATGACTAATTTTAATTGTAATCGTAATTATTGGAATCAATATTTCTACATCTTGGGGTCACATGTTTCATTGATTACATTTCACATTGTAATTCAAGACAATATAACTTAATTCGGTGGTGGCTGCAGAGTATACCTGAAAAATTTGTGAGTGAATTTGGGGACGAACTATCCTCTATTGCAAAACTCATTGTACCCTATGGTCGTATTTGGCATGTGGGATTGGAGAAATCTGACAAGAACATTTGGTTTGGTGATGGTTGGCAAGATTTTGTAGAATACCATTCTATTTGTTATGGTTACTTTCTAGTTTTTAGATATGAAGGAAATTCAAATTTCCATGTTCTTGTATTTGATAAGACTGCCACAGAGATTCAGTATCCATCAAGCAAGAATTGTAAATTGGAAGATCAAGTGGACATTATGAAATTAGGTGGTGCAATTATATCAATGCATGACAAGTTGGATGAAAATGAAATGTCTGACTCAGATGAGTTGCTTACAAAACATGAAGTGAGAGAAAAGTTTTTAAAGAAAAGATTTTCTGGCACATCTTCAAAAAAGAAATTTAAGATGTCCAGAGGAAGAGAGAGAGCAATCCAAGCAGCCAGAATGTTGAAGCCTAAAAATCCTTCTTTCATAGGTGTCTTGCGGCCAAATTATATGCAAAGATATATTATGGTGAGCCTTTTATATATGATGTGATTATGAAGTATTCAAATATTGGCATTAAATATGCTTATTTGCAATCTTTCCTTCTTGTGTAGTATGTGCCTGTCCAATTTGCTGTCAAGTATCTTGGTCAGCCTAAAATTGTCAAACTTCAGACTTCTAACGGAAAGCAATGGCCTGCCAAATGCATTCTCAGAGATCGGGCAAGTTCAGCAATGAATATAGGGCGGGGATGGACAGTATTTTCGAGGGACAATAATTTGGAAGAAGGAGATGTTTGTGTCTTTGAGCTGATCAAGAAGCAGCCAGTTGTGCTTAAGGTATCAATATTTCGCGTTGTTGACTATGCAGTGTAATTGGCTTCAGCCTAGTGTCAAAACTAACAATGGTCAGAGATTTTCGAGGTGCTGAAGCTTATGCGGTACATCAATGGACTTAGTCTACTGGTTTGGTTATTTCGGATGGGTTGATGCTACAACTTTTTGTTTAAGCTTGTTCATACAGCTTAGTGGATCTTGTTGAAGGATTATGTAACAAATGCTCTGTCATTTTACTTTGTTTCCTAATATGTGTTTGTATTTGGTCTTTTTCTTCCCCCAAAGACCATTGTGTTGTGCTTCAATTTGTTGACTGGTGGGATTTTTGTAACTTGTGAGTGACTCCATTTAGAGACTTGCTGGTTGCTGCTGTGAAAGGCACAGAAACTGACAGTACCATTCCATTGAGGAAATGCGTTTTTGAATTAACCTGCTCTAAACGTGATATGACTTAGGCTAGGCGAATAAAAAATAATTGATGTTACAGGCTCTTATTTTGGTCCACGACCGACCTCATTTTTTTTATTTACTAATAACAACTTATTACTTAGAATTTATTATAAAAATGTTGTGAATTTACTAATAACAACTTACTACTTAGAATTTATTATAAAAATGTTGTGAAAATGTTGCAAAGTAACTCAAAATAACAACTTATTACTTAGAATTTATTATAAAAATGTTGTGAATTCACTAATAACAACTTATTACTTAAAATTTATTATAAAAATGTTGTGAAAATGTTGCAAAGTAACTCAAAAAAAAAAAAAAATAAAATAAAAAATAAAAAAAGAGACTTTTAAAGCAGACTTTTAAAGCACTAGAACGTGCTCAATTATGTGCTTGTCAAATGGGTTGGGTATTATTTAGTCCGGTTATGTAGGTTATTCCATTATTCTTTGTTTGAAATAATTGGTCCATGACTTCACAGTTAGGCCCAAATTCCTTATTTTGAATCACATGCTCTTTTGCTAGCTTAGATAACCTTTTGTGACAATGATTAAGCCCAAATAATAGTTCTGATAACTTTCTTTTAAAATAAAATTCTAAAATAAACCTAAATCCAAATGACTATTTACTATTTAGACATGCTTCGTGAAGTAAGATTTATTTTGTTAAATTACTTGTACTTTTTAATTTTATTCAGCTTTACGCCATCATGCCATAAAATTTAAATTTACTACTTGCTTGGGTTGATGAAATAAATTCGAATAAGAAAGTGCCTATCAAATAGCTTATTAAGTATTGAATAACACTTATTCAATGGTGTTGCAGTGCAGTTGGAAGGTGTTTTAGAAAAGAGGCAAAACAAATGAAGAGAGATCTAGCTAGCATGGTAATTAAACTAGGAAAAAAGACTTTGTTACACAAAATTGTTGAAACAACTCTTCTACTAACCTAACAAGAGAAAGCAACACTACTAGAACAGTAGCATACTACTATTTCAATTGGCACATGCACTGAAATTCATATTATTGACTGACTATGGTTATCTTTTATGTTGATTAGCTAAATTGATATATGATTCGTCTGTTTCATATTTGCATTATGCTTTATGCTTGTAAAAATCATGAGATCAAGATTTCACAGAATTGTTGAAACAACTTTATTAACCTAACAAGAGAACTCAACACTAGAATTTTTCAAATAGAACTTCAAATAAAATCTCAAATAAAAATCCATGGTCTATCTAAACACAACATAAATGTTCAAAGAAAGAAAGGGTGCATCTCTAAATATTACAAGCTAGTCATCTACTTAAAAAACTCCATAACCCAAATATCAGATACACAACAGCCAAATCTGATGCCACTAAATCCAGTCCTAGTTGCCAAGGCCATGAATTCTTGCTGGGTCCTTTCCTTTCCTCCGGGGTTTTGGGTCATCATAATCAAATCAAGATGAGTGGTGCTCTTCATAGAACTGCTATTCTCAGGCACAGTTGGAAGAACTGCCTCCACAACAATTACCTTTCCATCATTTGGGATAGCATTGTAGCAATTTTTCAACAGCTTCAAGCAGTATTCATCACTCCAATCATGAAGTATCCACTAAAACATCATCCAATTGTAGTATCATTTGTCTTGAATTGATATGATTTTTTTTTTCTTTTGCAGCAAAACATTTTTATTGTAAGAGCATTTTTGTAAATTTAAAATTAAAAAAAAAAAAAAAAAAAAAAGTTGTATGTGGTGCTCATAAAGCGAGACCATCCTAACTCAATTCTTATCCAATTGATGTGGCTATTTAGCTTATACTTTTTCGATAGGTAGACAGTGGAGGAGGAGGAGATATGCTATCAATTGACATTCCTTAGACTTGTTTCTAATAGAAAATTATTGTCAATAGGTCCCACTTCTTATAATTTAGTGAGATTGCCAAATTAATTGGATGGCAACTACTTGAGATAATATAATGGGAAGAAAACCATTTCCTATGATACACAAATCAATTAATAATGTATTTGGGTTTAAGTCAAGGGTACAAGTAAATCAAAACAGATAACAAAAATAATTAAGTTTTAATCCCAAAAGTTTGGATTAATTATAAATTCACTATTTATAGTTAAGATTGGTCATATGTATAAATCAATCAATACAAATATGCCTTCAAAATATGAAACTCACCTTCATAAAAATAGCATGCCCTTTAGGAAACGCTCTCGAACATATTCCCTCCTATATGTTCCACACCTATAACACAAATTAATACCTCTCTTTATTTGCAAAAATTGTGTATAAATACATTGTAGGGCTATCCAGGTTTACAAACTTTTGATCTAGAATTATTATTACGCAAACCATAAAAATATTGATCAAATTTTAAATTGGTGAAACAAGACAAACCTTGAAAAATGGAGATTGTGAATTAAAATAATACCTGGATAAGCTGGGGCATGTTGTATAACATGTGGTAAATCAAAATTAATGCCTTTGATATTGGAGTATCTGGAAATGATTAAGTTAAGAGTAACTCCTAGACCTCCACCAATATCAACTAGTTGTGTGAGTTGCTCAAAGCCTTTGTAAGACTCAAGAATCTTCTTCATAACAATAGTAGTGTGGTTGAACATTGCTGTGTTAAAAGCTTCATTGAACCTAGGGTCCAAATCTGGATACTCGAAGGCATGCATGCCATATACACTGTTGAATGGAATTCCTCCCTCAAGAATTGCACCTTTCAATTGGGACCTATAAAGAGCTCCAATTAGATATATACCATATTTCATTCATCAATGTCACTACCTAATTAATTAGTGTGTGAATTAGTTTATGGAATTCAACCTGGGACTAGGGAACGAGGCATAATGTATATGCCTTTTAGGTGGTACAAGACCACTAGCTACTCTAATTAATACTCAGAACAAGAAGAGGGAGGGGGGGTGTTAATGCTAAGGGTACAATTAATCATTTTCATTTTCTTTTCATAAATGACTCATTGTTTATTTTGATTGATGTAACGTCATGTTCACTAGATCCACCACTTTAATTGTGTCCTTAAATTAACTAAAAAATGTAATTAACTTCAAAGAAAAATCAAATTTGTCAAAACATTACAAGGCTCTTACCCAAATTAACGTGTAAACATTTGGTTTGCCCCAACAATCATTTGACCCAAATTAAGATTGTAAAGCAGTTTTATAAAATGGCATAAAATCTATCATAGCAGAAAAAAAAAAAAAATATATATATATATATATATATAGGTATAATTACATTTAAATAGTAGAGTTTGACCTTAATTTCTAATTTAATTTGATGATTGACTATATCTTATAATCAAGGACCATTTTACAGTTTAAATGTGACAATTGATCTGTTAACAAAACCCACGTAAATTATACTTAAAACTTAAAAGATCTACCGAATTATTGCCCCATAATTCCGTGGTTTTGTTTAGTCTCCTTTTTTACTATTAGATTTAAATTCACTCTCTCCTAGCTACTTGTCGTAACGAGCAAATTTTGAAGAAAAAAAAAACTAAATAATAAAATCCTTTCATGTGCATTATCAGCGTTCAACGGGCTAATGAGTAAAATAATGATAATGATAATAATATATAAATCAAGAACAAACAAATTAAAATATTAACAAATGCTATAAAGGCATTTGTTTAAAAACTATTTATGGAAAAAATTTTACAGATTTTTATTTTTATTATGAAAATGATATTAAAATTTTTCTAAAATTGTCCATTAACAAATTCCTTAAACCACTGTTAACTAAATAGAATATAAATAGGATAAACTCTTTCAAAACACACTGTACGTTTTATAAATTGAAAACGAGGCGAGAAACGTGTGAGTTTTAAAAAAATGCACGTTATGAAAGAGGAAGGAAAAAAATTAGAAATCAAACCAGCTTTTTATGAAGACCTCGTCTTGAGACAGGGCCAATAGGGGACCCAACGACACACCATCTTCATTACGCACAAAGTGTTTAGACACAGGAGAAAGACTGTAGAGCCTTTGGAAAGACCCAAAATCATCAGCAACCACAGAGCAACCGAGCACAGAGTGGCATGCCAGCATCCTAAGGATGCGGTCCAGCATTGTTGCTGCGTCGGGGTTCTTGGTGGGGAGATGAGCCACAATCTGTGAGGGAGAGAGCTTGGCTTCTGGACCAGCTTTGGCTAAGATATCAAAAACACCAAGCTCGTTAGCCGATTGCAAGGCCATAGGCAGCACAATGGAGGTCGTGAGCTGCATGGCATAGGAGAAACTCTCTTCTTCTTCTTCTTTTTTATCACGATCAAGATCAAAAATTCCTGAGTGGGTTTCTATTGGAGAGCCCATTATAGTGTTGGCTTTGAAATAGATGGAAACAATGACTTTTATGAGAGTTTCTTTGAGATTTTGCTCTCAAAGATTAGTTTTATATCCTAAGAGGTCTTTTCTGAACAAGGGAGGGAGATTGGGATGCAATTTTTCATCTACATTTATTCAATTCTTTCTCTACTACACCATAGTTTTTTCAATACATAACTGACAGCACTTATACTTGTCTTTTTATGCGCACACTTAGGGTCCGTTTGGTTAGGAGAATGGAAAAGTGAGAAGATAGAAAATACAGAGATGATAGAAAAGTGGAAGAATATAAAAAATTTTAGTTTCTCTCATTTGTGTTTGGTTAGAAGAGTGGAAAAATAGATGAATGGAAAACTTTTTTGCTTTATTGAAAATAAAATTTGTACAAATTAACCATCATGTCCCTATTAAATAAAATAAAAGGTAACACATTATACTTTTTTTTTTTAATTATGTATGGATAGACACTAATTAAAGTATAATAAATAAATAAGCATAACAAAATGAAAACAAAAAAAAAACAACCAAAATTAATGAAAAAATAAACATATGAGCACCAAAAAAAAAAAAAAAAAAAAGCTACACATCCAAAAAAAGTCAAAGAAAATAAAAAGAAGAAAAGAAAAAAAGCTATGTTCAGATAAAAGAAAAGAATAAAAAAATAAAAAATAAAAAACAAAAACCATCACGGCAGTAAAAAAAAAAAAAAAATCAAGGAAAAAAAAGTCAACACCTCAGTAACAAAGAAGAAAAAATGAAATGAAAAAAATAAAAAGCCAATATATTGGAGACTTGAAGATGAATTTTAAGGGTATTTTTGAAAGTACATTTCATGAGTTTCTTCCTCTTAATTTTCTATCCATTTTGGGGAGAAAACTTTTTGGTGGAACAGGAAAGAAAACACTTAGGCCCTACTGTTTATTTTCCTTCCTCCCACCCAACCAAACACACTCTAAAAAGGTTTTCCTTCCTATTTTCTCTCCAATGTTTTCCATCCTCTCTATTTCACCTAGGGTTGTCCAGATCAACCCGCCCTATCCACCTGAACCCGACCCGGAACCACCCGATCCGACTGCTTTGATAGTCGGACTCAGGTCCTGACTCCAAAAAACCGAAGTCCGACCGCTAGAGTAGTTGGATCGGGTGGTTTCGGGTTGGGTCCGAGCGAGTGGGGTGGGTTGGGCAGGTAGCAAGTTCAATGGTGACTCCGCCGTGGGAAGAGTCGCTTCTTTCTTGCTTGATAGGGGGATCTAGACAGCCCTAGGTGAAATAGAGAGGATGAAAATCATTGGAGAGAAAATAAGTAGAAAAACTTAATTACATGCAAGCAATGGAAACACTTAGTTACATGCAAGTAAATGACCATAAAGGACACAAATTTAAAATATATAGAAAACTACAGACATTAAGGATAAATAGAGAAAAGTTAATAGATATCCTAAAGGTAATAATTTATGAAATATTTTAAAAAAAATTACAAAAAATGATAAAATAAATGATTTTTTTTTCTTATAAAAGTTATATTAAATCTTCCTAAAATGATCGATTAACCAATGTTTTAAGGTATAGGCGAAGCTAGGGTGGTGCCAAAGGGGGCCATGGCCTCCTAACTTTTGAAATTTTCCACTAATTTTATTTTATATCTGGTAATAAATCTAAAATTACACAAAAATTATCCACTAGCACCTTTAAAAAAAATTTCTAGCTCTACCACTGCTTTAAGAATACCTGTTAACCGGTACTCATAGTCAAATAATCTTACACACAACCAATTACACACAAATCTATATATAAGTTTTTTTAAACTAAATTCATGATTTGAAGTCATGATATATATTAGTTTAAGACGGTGTATACACGTGTAATGCGTGGGTAACAAGTAACAACACTACGTCACTACCCAAGCATCAATAAAGGAGTTAAAGTGAACTTGACCTATCTGTTTTGTTAAAGCGGTGTGTCGGTGTGTACACATGGGTAACGCTTGGGTAACAACACTACGTCACTACCCAAGCACTAATATAGGACTTAAAGTCAACTCTCTTTTTTCTTTTTTTTGAGAACAGTCTTAAAGTCAACTTGACCTCCATGTTTTGTTCACAAATTGATTATAAATTCAATTAATTGATTGGTGGATAACTGGTTATATAGGATTTGAAGGATTTAACCAACGCCTAAATTAAGGCTAACTACCCTTTTGATTTGCCTTGATATTATATTACATCATAATATTATATTATTGTAATCTTAAATTAATATAATTTCAATACAATAATACAGTATTATATTTAGATTATGGTAATGTTAGAAAAAAGCAAATAAACTAAAAACTTTAATGTCACATCATTATAATGTACATCACATTAAGGACACATCACAACAAACTAAATGCCCACTAATACATGATAGATGCCATGGGTTCTACAAGTTCTAGTTTTTATTTTTGGGGGGAGGGGGGAGAAAAACTTCACCTTCTAGTTAATTTGGAATATAATGTTTTTTTTATGGAATTCGGAATATAGTTTTTTATTTTTTATTTTTGACAGGATCGGAATTTATGTCAATATTTCACCTGCCAAAATTATATAATAATAAAAAAATAGTTTGGAATATAATCCAATATGATAAAAACCAGCATGTATCACGTCACATAAAAGTATTTTTTTTCTTTTTCCTTTTTTTTTTTTTTTTGCTAAATACCTAAAGTAGTTTTTGAAGTTGTCATGGGATTAATGTCAAATACATGTTTTTTTTTTTTTTTTGGTAGAACGCCAGATACATGTTAGTTAGTTTTTTTTTTTTTTTTTTTAAACGCTACTAATAAATGTTTACATGGAAAACATGAAATTCTCAAATCGGTAAAATGTAAAATATAGAAAAAATATGCATTAAAGAAAAATAATCGCACAAGATATTATTTATATAGTTCAACAATTTGCTTATGTAAGGACACGATTTGTAACGACTCATAATAATATTGGGTTCGCACGTAAAAGGGCCCAAACAATATCATTTATAGAGCGTGGGTTTGAAAGGCTAGGTCTAGGTCACAAAACAGTGGATTTTTCGTTGTGTTTATACATAATTAACTCGTGTTCGCCCTAGGAGTCTTTCTGTTGGAGGTGGGCTGAAAGGCTCTGGTTTTTGGCCATTTTTCCCAGCCCTTTTTTCTGGATTGCTTACTTTTCCTTTTATACTAGCCTGTATCCTTTATCCAATGTCCACATGTGGGTTCGATTTTCCAGGACTAATACTTGTCCCATCAACCCATACACAGAGTGGTTGGGGGTGGTTGTAAAAGCTGAAGAGTATGGCTCTGTCAGGTGTAGAGTATTGAATGGCAGTAAGGGCAGCTTTCCCTTTGTCCTTGGTCGTTATACTATCCAGCGTACCCTTCTCTATTAACCTAGATATTTTAGATTTTTTTCCCAAATTGTTCCTATACCGTTTTTGCCCTTCCTTCCAAGAAGACCTCGGATATGCCAAAAACAGAATCATCATCGGCTGTGTCTCAAAATTATTTGGACTTTTATTACCTATCCTCGGCTATAACCTTCCTCGGCTCGGGTCTTGGGCCTCAATGTAAAAATGGGTTAGGGCCACAAATTATTGGACCCCACAATAGCACCTCAAAATCCTGCTGTCCGACCTCTTGGTCGGAGAGGAGGGTTTTGGTAATGCCACGCCTTTATTGCGGTCTGCTTAGATCTGCCCTTCATCAATGTGAGCGTCTCTTCATCTATCCAGGAAACATATCGAACTACTTGACATACTTTTGAATTCATTCATGATGCGTTCCTGCCGCTTCATTATCCGAAACACGCCTTTAATGAGTTCCCTTTACGAGGCCATTTAAATTCAACGGTTATTGACGGCGTGGGGAAGTGGAATGGGTATATTCTCGTTTACCGATTCTCTTGGAAATTTGGACAGATTAAATGCCTCCCGTTTTTCCCTTCATATAAGAAGGAAAATAAGAGGTTACCTCTCTTACACAGAGACCTTTCAATCCTTTTAAAGTCTGAAAACCCTTAGCCTCCCCCAAAGTTTCCCTTATCCGCTCGCTTACACCTTGAATTGTGATTCGTTTACGATAGAAGCGGGAATGAAGAGACCATACCCTTCCCAGAAATGCTACGTTCTTGTGAAGCTCAAAATGGCTCGGTCAGGGTAGGGATGGCAGAGACTCAAGATACTTCTCATCCTCCTTTCAGCCAAAATCCGAAGCAGGGACTCGTCGCGTCAAACTTTTGGCGCGACTGAGCTGGGGTCACCCATTATCAGTACCAGCCGCTCTCTTATGAGCATAGCTAACATGGCACCAGCGTGTTAGGAGTCAGGACTGACGCAGGGACAAAGTATCCCTGCTTCTTCCTCTCTTCCTTCACTAGTGCCTCCTTTTGCCTCTCCTTCTTCTTCTTTCCCATCACCAGATTCATCCTGGTGCTTTTCCTTCTTCCTCTTCTTCTCCTCTCCCACCAAGGAAGGTCCTCCTCTCAATATGGGTGCCACTGGGGCAGAATTTGGAAAGACTTGGGAGCAGAGCTTAAAAAGATTTCTGGTTGTTTTTTTTTTTTTTTTATCGTTTTTGTAACTCGTTTTCTATATAGGCTTTGTTTAAGCCCTTCATTGTACGCTGTAATACCTCTTTATATTAATAAAGGTCGTCATTTCTTTATTTCGTATATTCTATCTCTTCTTTTGAAATGGTTATGCCGTGAATAGACGTACTATCCTGTGACTTTTTTTTTATTTTTATACTATGAACGATGCTTAGGGCCGAGATCCCAGTTAATAAAAAGACATTGCTCTATGCTTATTGAAACTATCCGCATAATAATGCCGATTTGAACAAATGATACAAATCCTTACTAAGAAGAAAAGAAAAAGATGTTATGATGAGCTTATTATAGCTGTCTGGCATAATGACGCCGACCTGAGAAAACAATACTTAGGGCCGAAATCCCTTTCTAAGAAAAAAGATGTTATTATGAACTTATTAGAGGTATCGTGTATAATAAGACCGACCTGAAAATGGGTTGTATACCCCAAATTTGAACGAGGTGATGGGTGAATGCTCGATGCCACTTAGGAAGTAATTATCCGAGGATATATAACCCAAAAACGTACAGCCCCTGTAGGTTGTTGAGTAATAAGGCATTTCGCCATCTTCTCAATAACTTTCATAGCCTTAACCTTTTCTGGTATTTGGTCCGAGAACTGAGCGACTTAGAATTCTTCTTAAGTAGCTGACTTCTCCATAGGTTTGAGTTCGAGGACCATGTGATACCTTGGTTCTATCCAAAACTTGATTTCTAAGTAGTTGGTTTCCCCATAGGTTTGAGTCCAAGGACCATGCGATACCTTGGTTCTGTCCAAAACTTGATTTCTAAGTAGTTGGTTTCCCCATAGGTTTGAGTCTGAGGACCATGCAATACCTTGGTTCTGTCCAAAACTTGATTTCTATAAGTAGTTGGTTTCCCCATAGGTTTGAGTCCGAGGACCATGCAATACCTTGGTTCTGTCCAAAACTTGATATTTAAGTAGTTGGTTTCCCCATAGGTTTGAGTTCGAGGACCATGCAATACCTTGGTTTTGTCCAAAACTTGATTTTTAAGTAGTTAGTTTCCCCATAGGTTTGAGTCCGAGGACCATGCAATACCTTGGTTCTGTCCAAAACTTGATTTCTATAAGTAGTTGGTTTCCCCATAGGTTTGAGTCTGAGGACCATGCAATACCTTGGTTCTGTCCAAAACTTAATTTCTATAAGTAGTTGGTTTCCCCATAGGTTTGAGTCCGAGGACCATGCAATACCTTGGTTCTGTCCAAAACTTGATTTCTAAGTAGTTGGTTTCCCCATAGGTTTGAGTCCAAGGACCATGCAATACCTTGGTTTTGTCCAAAACTTGATTTCTATAAGTAGTCGGTTTCCCCATAGGTTTGAGTCCGAGAACCATGCAATACCTTGATTCTGTCCAAAACTTGATATTTAAGTAGTTGGGGGAATTAACCCCTCAACTGCAGCGTGGGACCTTGGTTTTTGGGGGGTTAGCTCCTCGGCCAAGCCCCTAAAACCATCCGTGCTGCTGACGCTACGAAGCGCAGCCCCTAGTGAAGAAACCTAGCCCCTAGTGGAATTTTGTGCTAAAACACTACACCCAATTGTTTGAAATGATGTGAGTGATTGTCTCAACCCATCACCTGTGCCAAGACACAAGCCTTCCCACAGACGACGCCAATTGTAAGGACACGATTTGTAACGACCCATAATAATATTGGATTCGCACGTAAAAGGGCCCAAACAATATCATTTATAGAGCGTGGATTTGAAAGACTAGGCCTAGGTCACAAGACAGTGGATTTTTCATGGTGTTTATACATAATTAACTCGTGTTCGCCCTAGGAGTCTCTCTCCTAGAGGTGGGCTGAGAGGCTCTAGTTTTTTGCCATTTTTCCCAGCCCCTTTTTCTGGATTGCTTACTTTTCCTTTTATACTAGCCTGTATCCTTTATCCAACGTCCACGTGTGGGTTCGATTTTCCAGGACTGATACTTGTCCCATCAGCCCATACCCAGAGTGGTTGGGGGTGGATGTAAAAGCTGAAGAGTATGACTTTGTCAGGTGCAGAGTATTGAATGGCAGTAAGGGCAGCTTTCCCTTTGTCCTTGGTCGTTATACTATCTTGCGTACCCTTCTCTATTGACCTAGATATTTTAGATTTTTTCCCAAATTGTTCCTATACCGTTTTTGCCCTTCCTTCCAGGGAGACCTCGGATATGCCGAGGACAGAATCATCCTCGGCTGTGTCTCAAAATTATTTGGACTTTTATTACCTATCCTCGGCTATAACCTTCCTCGGCTCGAGCCTTAGACCCCAATGTAAAAATGGGCCAGGGCCGCAAATTATTGGACCCCACAGCTTACATCACTGTTCACAAGGAAAAAAATATATAAGATGCAGTAGTACAATTTTCTCTCTTAAAACAACACACCAAACTCTAATCTAAAATAATAGTTTTTTTATCATGTGCACATGATTTATAATAGGCTAAAAAACGGACCAAAAAACGGGCCAAAAAAGCCCAAGCCTCTACTCTATAGATTAAATCTTAGAAAAAATCTATTAAAAATTATAGCACTTTTATATCAAGTTGGGTAATAATTTAAATCAAACACAACTAAGTTCCACAAAACCAATAATTTAGACCCCAAAATCAAATTTTGCAGCTTAATGCTTAATTAATCCAAAATTAACATTAGTATAAGAAATATACGTGATTAACTAATTTTCATATTCCCATCCAAAAAAAAAAAAAATTCATATTACATTGCATATAACAAAACTAAAGTATATAAATAAAAGCAATATAAAAGATGCGAAATAAGAAAATGAGCGAGAATTAGCGCTTATTTGCTTCTAGCTAGTGTCCTGCTTCTAGTGAATTGACAACATCATGTCTAAGGTTTTATATGGACCTGGGTACATGGTTGATGAATGCAAATTCGCCAGTCGAAGTGAATGTGTCCAGATGGAGCCAAGCCCTCATCACTATAACAATAGAAATGGTAAGGTGGCATCCTCAGAGTGGTCACCAGTGTGGTGCCTATCACAACGTCTCCGATGCCAAAGTCAATATAAGGAAGCTCTAGAAAAATAAAGTAATGTAGTGAAATAACAACAAGTATTTCTAAGTGTGTCTATGTATCTTATGTTGGTGCTGGGAGGGTTGTATATATACATCCCTGTAGCTCCTAGCCGTTATGGCTATTATGGTGGCTTTAATGCCTCTTTTGGTAACGCCTCATGGTCAATCATGTGAGTTTTGATGGCTCACAACGGTCTGTACAGCTGTCTCTATAACCTTCCAAGACATTTATTTGATTGCATTGAATGACTTCTTTATCTTTGTCAGTAATGTGGCCACTTCGTCGGAGGGACCAGGTTGATCCATCTGTTAATGCTGCCTTGTCAGTTTGGATGAGATCATCCAGGTAAGTTTGGTTCGTCAATCCCATCAATGGTGATGAAGACCTAGACACCAAACCATCTCCATGGCACAAAAACATCACTACAACATGGTAAATTCATCATCATAATTTCGTAACCCGAAGTGTTGTACTGTGAAAACTCAAACCTCCAAGCTTAAGACAGAGTACATGGCAAAGACCTAGAGACCCAACTTTGTTTCCACTCACAAAAGGATATTATTGATTTTTATATAGACCTACTATTGACAATCTGGATTTTTCCCTCGTCAAATCAAACACAAATACTTGTTTGCACATAACTATAACTGTCACTAACAATTCTCACAAATGGCTTGCACTTCCATTCTCAAAAACATGGTGGATAGATAGATAAATATATATATATATATATATATATATATCCTTTCCAATTTGAGGTGGTTTAATTTTTTACAAGTTTTAGATGATTGGATGAGAATACTCTAAGGCCCTGTTTGGTTAAGATTATAGAAAAATGGTAGAATAGAAAATGTTGAGAATAAAAAATGTGTATTTTTCATTATGTGCATTTAGAAGCGAGAATAAAAAGTGAAAGGATAAATAGTAAATTACTATTATACACTTACTATTAGAAGTAGGAAAAAAAGAGTTAGGGTAGTTTTGTTTTTTTTTTTTTTTTCTCAATGTCATTTTCTCCCTAATTTGGAAAGGGAAAAACTCTATCCATCCCCAATTTTTTTTTTTTTTTTTAGTACTCTAATCAAACAAAGGAAAATCCTTCTATTTTTTTTTTTTTTTTTTTTTTTTTGTCTCCCCATCTTTCATATTTTCCCTTTTTACCCTAGCCAAACATAGTGTAAAAAAAACTCATTTAGGGTCCATTTGGATTGAACTTATTGTTACTGAAAACTGAAAACACTGTAGCAAAATAATTTTTAAATGTGTAAATAGTACCGTGGGACCCATTTTTAATATTTTTTTAATGAATAAAGTGGTTGTGGGTCCCATAAACAGTACATAAACAGTACTGCTACAGTATATAAACAGTACTGCTATAGCTGCAAAACGCGTGAAATGAAAAAAAAAAAAAAAAAAAAAAAAGGAACGCAGACGTAAGAGGCAAGTTTCAACTGAATCCAAATGGCACCTTAGAGTCTACTTCTAACTTACTCACCTCACTCCCCCACACAAAAAAATAATAATAATAAAAAATAAAATCAGTCCCAGTAAAAGACTTAATTTATATATGGTAATAAATAAATTTCTAGAAAACATAAATTTAAATGAAAATAAATACATAATAAATTAAATAAGCACTTCTTTACATACATAAAAAACAGATAAGCATGTTTATAAATCTTCTATCAAAGTTGAGCGGCCAAACATGCACTATAGTCATGTCCATGAATTTTCCAATGTCAGTAGTACTGTAGTACACCTTAAAAGCATCAACTTTGAATGATGTCCACAATTACCCCGATAAAAATCAGCCCTTTTTAAACTCCCCTGGAAATGGTAACCAAATCCCAAAAGGAAGGCAGAGCCTCCTCGATAAATTTTCCAACTTTAGATCAACCATTGTGACCACATATACTTCTTAATCAAAGAGACCTCGCCGGATTAGAGTGGTGCCCAACTGTGATCATCATCATCAACGGCCTTCAAGTTCTATGGCGGGCAGGTGCAAGAGCAGGATACCCTCTCACTTCTTCAAGATAATCCTTCCCTCCACCATTCAACACATGAAACTGGTAAGTAATGTACCCTGCTACACTATATTTCAATGACTTACATGTTTGATTTTGAATATGTTCACTTGCTCGTGCATGCATGTGAGTTCTTGCTTCAGTTTTTATTTCTAATCCGTTTTTGCCTAATTTAGTTTATCTAATTATAATGTTTATCAAGAAAAACTTTATCTAATCACTACAATGGAGGGATACGTTGAGTCCAATTTTTTTTTTTTTTGGGTGAGAAGATAAAAAATACATACTTGAAATATATGAATTTGAAAGTGGCAAAACTAGTATTACATAATGGTAAAAGAAATTGATAAAAAGTGAAGATAATATTTATTATTTAATGATAAATTTTGACTGCCAAAAATTAAAAATAATTATAAACATAAACAAAATTGAGAAAAGAAAAAAAAAAAAAAAAAATCTTTTGCTTCACTAGGAGTTGGAAGTTTATTGTCTGGTTGTCTCACATCATTCAAACATGTTAAAAAATTAGTATTTTTTTTTTTTTTTTTTTTTTTTGTGGCCAAAAACATTAACAAATTTTAGTTAAGGCTTTCTTGGTGAAATTTTGATCCCTTTTCAAAATTAGTTGTCCTTGTTGTCTTCCACAACGCATTGATACTGATTGTCCTGTGTTGAGCACCTTTAAAACACTGTGAATTAGAAACAGCTCTATTGGTGTTTTTTTTTTTTTTTTCAATCTTTTTAATGTTATGTTTCTTGTTCATTGTGAGAAGCCCTTCTTTCAGCAAAATCTTCAATAATGTAGCTAACCAAATTGCAAAACATTCTACCCAAGCTAAAGTGGGAGAGGTGAAATGTGATGACCAGTAAAATGCCTGTTCATCACATGGTTGACATATCATTATTGCCTCATTGATATTCAGAGAATATGTTGATTTTAGTTTCCTCATTTCATTTTATTAGAACTACCCTGCCAATAGATATGTTGAGATAATTTTGAAAACTTGGAACAACGACTGGTGATTCTACGAAAATTAAGAAAATGGGAGAAACAAGAAACCAGATCAAATTTTAAAAGTTCAATTAAAGTGATTGGTCTGTGTCGCCAATCCTAGCTAGTCTAAGAATTGTAATTATTAGAAGCAATATTTCTAAATCTTGGAAACATATGTTTAGTTGATTTCATTTTACATTGTACATAAAGACAGTTTATATAAGTTGATTTGTGGCTGCAGAGCATCCCTGAAAAGTTTGTGAGGGAATTTGGGGATGAACTATCCACTGTTTCCGAACTCACCGTACCCTATGGTCCTAGTTGGCAAGTGGGATTGGAGAAAGTTGACAAGAACATTTGGTTTTGTGATGGTTGGAAGGATTTTGTCGAATACCATTCTATTTGTTATGGTTACTTTCTAGTCTTTGAATATCAAGGAAATTCAAATTTCCATGTTCTTGTATTTGATAAGACTGCCACTGAGATTCAGTATCCGTTGAGCAAGAACTGTAAATTAGAAGATCAGGTGGACATTATGGAATTAGATGATGCAAACATATCAATGCACGACAAGAATGAAAACGAAATGTCTAACTCAGATGATGAGTTGCCCACAAACCAAAAAGAAGTGGGAGAAAAGTCTGTAAAGAAACAAATTTCTGGCATGTCTTCGAAAGGGAAACTCATGATGTCCAGAGGAAGAGAGAGAGTAATGCAAGCAGCCAAAAGGCTTAGGCCTAAAAACCCTTCTTTCATGGGAATCATAGGGCGTGCTAATATGCATAAACATATAATGGTGAGCCTTTATAGAAGATATGATTATGAATTGTTTTTCAAATTATCTCCATGAAAATATGCTTGATTAGCTGCAATCTTTCTTTCTTGTGCAGTATATTCCTGCCAGATTTGCTATCAAGCATCTTTGTGGTCCTCAAATTGCGAAGCTGGAGACATCTGATGGAAGGCAATGGTCTGTCAATTGCCATAATAGAGGTCCCTTAAGTTCAGCTATGAACATAGGGCGGGGATGGATCGTATTTGCCAGGGAGAATAATTTAGAATGTTAGTGTATAGCTTGTACTAGTTTAGCCCATTGGGCTTAGCCCAGTATATTGTACTTGTACTTTACTTCTTTTACTTGTACTGCACACATATCTAGCCTATATAAGGCTCTCTATTGTACATTATTACACACATTAACATACAGACTATTCAGTCTTTCTCACACTTTATATTCTTAACATGGTATCAGAGCCAATCCTCTGACTTTCTGGTTCCTGTGGACATCTCCAGCGTTCTTCCGCTGCCCTCGCCTTCATCCAGTCACCACTGCCAGAAGCGAGTCACCGTCGTCACGCCCACAGTCCAGCAACTCTCGGATCTCATCGTTCTGCTCACCCAACTGTAAAAGCAAAGGCATTGAGTGACAGAACAGAAAATTCCGAGCAAAACCCAACCAAGAACGGCCAGAAAACACCTTCCACGCGCCCCCACGCGCCGCCTGAATTTTCTGCCTCACGAGCACGCGCTCCACACGCCGCCACGCGCCTCCACGCGCCGTCCCTCTAACTCACGCGCCACACGCGCCAGTCCAGCAGGCCCCACGCGCCCTCACGCGCTGTCACGCGCCCACGCGCCAGACTTGTTTCACGGACTGCCACGTCAGCCCTAGTCTGACGTCAGCACACGTCATCCGTTGACCAGACCGTTGACTTTGACCGTTGACCAAGTCAAAAATTTTCAACAGGACCTGTCTTGCTCAGTTTTTCGCGTAGATTCTGATTTTGGGCTCCGTTTCTGCATTTGAGGTCTCTAAATCTCACTTTTGTGTCATTTTCTTCATTATGGCTCAACAAAGTGAACGAGATATCATACGTCCTATCACCATCATGTTGGATGGTCCTACTAACTATCATGCATGGTCTCAGAATATGACTGTCTTTCTCAAGGGTCGTAAACTGTGGCGATATGTGACTGGTTCAATTCCTAAGCCAGTACCAAACCCTAAGTCCAAAGCCACAGATGCTGAGGAGTCTTCCAAGACTGCTGCTACAACAGATGATTATGAAGAACGTCTAGAGGAATGGGAGAGTATTCAGAGTAAGATCTTGTCTTGGTTTATCAATACCTCTATTCCCTCCATTCATAATCTTCTTCCTCGTCTTGAAACTGCTGAGGCTACTTGGAAATTTTTGGCCGATCGCTATAACTGCACTAATGATTCAAGCTTGGAGTTTCACATTGAATCAAAACTTTATCAAATGCGCCAAGAGACAGGTCAGTCTATTTTTTATTTTTATTCTCAGACTTCTACTATGTGGGAACAACTCTCTGCTGCAGATCCTCCACTAGTGTGTTCTAAGGATATTGAGCTCTTTGTCAAATATCGAGATCGCCGTAGATTTATGCACTTCATGATGGGTTTACGTGAGGACTTTGAGCCTACTAGAGCTTCTCTGCTTAGCCGGTCTCCTACTCCTTCTCTTGATGCTGCAGTCAAGGAGCTCATTTCTAAGGAGAATCGTCGGCCTACTTATCACATGACATCATCTGATCATGTATTGGCTACACCTTCACCACAGCCTCCCATTGCTGCATTCACTGCTCCTCCGCGAATAAACTCTGGGCGACCCACCTCTCAGTCTTCCAAAAGTGCTCACTGCAAGTTTTGCCGTGCCAAAGGCCATGACATTTCTGTTTGTCGTAAGCTACAGAAATTTGTGCAAGAGCAGAATAAAGCTTCTCTTCCTCAGGCAGCTGCTGTGTGTCCTTCAGATCCATCGGTTCCTACAGGTCCATCTTTGACTTCCTCACTTACTACGGCTGATATTGAGGCAGTTGTTCAACAGGTTTTATCCCGCACTTCCACTGCCCTTTCTGTCACCTCAGGTAAACAACCTTGGTTTTTTGATACTGCATGTTGTAACCATATGACTCCAGATGAATCCCAATTTTCTGATAAGACACCCTTAGAACATCCAATCACCATTTACACTGCTGATGGAACTCCTATGCCTGTTAGTCATAAAGGAACAATCTCTTCTTCTTGTTTATCCCTTAGTGACACTTTTCATATTCCAAAGTTATCCCTAAATTTGCTTTCTGTTGGTCAACTTTGCGAATTAGGCGTAGATCTTCTATTTACTAATCATGGTGTGGATGTGCAGGATCCCCGGACGGGTCAAGTGCTTGGGACAGGCCGTAAGGTTGGTCGTATGTTTGAGGTTCATGACTTGAAGATTCCTTCACAAGTTGTTTCTGCAGCTGCTACCACTGCCACCTCCTCACCTGATCTATGGCATGCTCGTCTTGGTCATCCATCCTTATCTCGTCTTCAGTTGTTAGCTTCTCAAGGTCATTTAGGTTCAGTTCAGTTTCAAAAATTTGATTGTACTTCCTGTCATTTTGGCAAACAAACAAAATTGCCCTTTAATAAAAGTGACTCCTTTTCTTCTGCTCCTTTTGATCTTATACATTCTGATATTTGGGGTCCTGCACCTGTTCCCACTGAGGGGGGATCTAAATACTTTGTCATATTTGTGGATGATTTTTCTCGTTATACTTGGATTTATCTGCTTCACCATAGGTCTGAACTTGTTTCTATTTACCAAACATTTCATAAAATGATTGAAACACAGTTCAATCGCACCGTTAAAGTCTTTCGATCAGATAATGCTCAAGAATATAATGATAAATCTTTCCTATCCTTTTTAGACAGACATGGTACTCTTCCTCAGCGGTCTTGTCCTTACACCTCTCAGCAAAATGGTCGTGCAGAACGAAAACATTGTCACATTCTTGATGTTGTCCGCACCCTTCTTATTTCAGCCTCTCTTCCTGAACGCTTTTGGGGTGAGGCAACACTCACTGCTGTGCACACCATTAATCGTATTCTTTCACCAACTACACACAACAAATCACCATTTGAGCTTCTCTATGGTCAAACTCCTGACTACTCCTCTCTTCGGGTTTTTGGTTGTGCTTGCTTTGTCTCTCTTCCTCCTCATGAACGAACAAAGCTCCAACCTCGTACTCGTCTCTGTTGTTTCCTTGGTTATGGTGTGTCCCAAAAAGGTTTTCGCTGCTATGATCCCATTTCTCATCGCCTTCGTGTCTCCCGTCATGTTGAGTTTTGGGAACATCGTCCTTTCACGAGTCTTCAGCAGTTTCCTGCATCTTCTTCCTCAGAGTCTCCTATTTTTACTGATCTTTTCCTTCCTCTCTATCCTGAACTTGTGGAGGATTCTTCAACATCGACTGCCTCTCCAGACGACTCATCTCCGGTTCTGTCTCCGGCATATGACCCGCCTGTCTTGGATCCTGTGGCACCACCCTCTCCTGAGTCTCCTATTGGTCCTGAACTTCGTCGTTCCACTCGGGTAAGCATTCCTCCCCCTTATCTCACTGATTATCATTGCTCTTTTGCTCTTGCCACTCTCTATGAACCTCACACCTATCGTGAGGCTCATACTGACCCTCTTTGGCAGCAAGCTATGAATGAAGAACTAGATGCCCTTCATAAAAATCACACTTGGGATATGGTTGACTTGCCTCCTGGTCAGTCTGTAGTAGGTTGTAGGTGGGTTTACAAGATCAAGACCAAGGCTGATGGATCTGTTGAAAGATACAAGGCTCGCCTAGTTGCCAAGGGCTTTACTCAGGAGTATGGTATTGACTATGAGGAAACATTTGCTCCTGTTGCTCGTCTTGCATCTGTTAGATGTCTCATTGCTGTGGCTGCTGTTCGCCGTTGGCCTCTTTATCAAATGGATGTGAAGAATGCTTTCCTCAATGGAGACCTTCATGAAGAAGTGTACATGCAACCACCCCCTGGCTATCCACACTCAGGCAATCAAGTTTGCCGCCTTCGCCGTGCCCTTTATGGCCTCAAGCAGGCTCCTCGAGCTTGGTTTGAGAAGTTTAGCTCAGTTGTTGCTCAGCAGGGTTTCACTTCGAGTCCTCATGACACTGCTCTCTTTGTTCGAAGATCTTCTACTGGTATCACTCTTATTCTTCTTTATGTTGATGATATGATTATTACTGGAGATGATTCTGCAGGTATCCGCTCTCTTCAGCACTTCCTTAGTCAGCATTTTGAGATGAAAGATCTGGGCACTCTCAGCTATTTTCTTGGGCTAGAGGTTACCTCATCCTCTGATGGATACTATCTTTCCCAGGCTAAATATGCTTCTGATCTTCTCTCCAAAGCCGGTGTCACCGATAATAAGACTGTTTCCACTCCTTTGGAATACAATGCAAAACTCACACCCTTGGATGGTGAACCTATATCCGATGCTACTCGTTATCGTCAGTTGGTTGGCAGTTTGATCTATCTCACTGTTACTCGTCCGGATATTTCACATGCCGTGGGTATGGTTAGTAAGTTCATGGATGCACCTCGTTCTGTCCACTATGCTGCTGTTCTTCGGATTCTCCGCTATGTCAAAGGCACACTTTATCATGGTTTGCATTACTCCTCTCGATCGTCTCTCGAGCTTCATGCTTATTCAGATGCTGACTGGGCAGGTGATCCGACTGATCGATGCTCTATCACAGGTTTCTGTTTCCTGTTAGGTACTTCTCTGGTTTCGTGGCGCAATAAGAAGCAGGATGTGGTTTCCCGTTCTAGTACTGAGGCTGAGTATCGTGCCCTTGCCAACACCACTTGTGAGCTTGTTTGGCTTCGCTGGCTCTTGGCTGACATGGATGCTCCACAGCCCACTGCCACTCCTCTTTATTGTGACAATCGTAGTGCTATCTACATTGCTCATAATGATGTCTTTCATGAACGCACTAAGCATATTGAGATCGACTGCCACATCACTCGCCAGCATCTCAAGAAAGGAAATCTCAAGTTATTCTCCATCTCCTCTGCTGACCAGCCTGCTGATATCTTTACCAAGACTCACCCGCCTGGTCGTCTTCGAGATCTTATATCCAAACTCCAGTTGGCTTCCTCCTTGCCACCTCGAGTTTGAGGGGGGATGTTAGTGTATAGCTTGTACTAGTTTAGCCCATTGGGCTTAGCCCAGTATATTGTACTTGTACTTTACTTCTTTTACTTGTACTGCACACATATCTAGCCTATATAAGGCTCTCTATTGTACATTATTACACACATTAATATACAGACTATTCAGTCTTTCTCACACTTTATATTCTTAACATAGAAGAAGGAGATGTTTGTGTCTTTGAGCTGATCAAGGGGAAGCCTGTTGTGCTTAATGTGTCAATATTTCGTGTAGCTGATTATGCATTGCCAGTGAAATAAGCTTCAAAGACTAAAAGATATCGGGTGCAAACTTTAGCTTCAGAGATGTTTGACGTGTCAAAGCTTAGTTTTTGTTTTTACCTTTATAATATCTATAGACTTGGTCCAGGTTTGTATGTCCGATGGGCCTTGAACTCTTGATTCTAAAACTTTTGTCTAAGCTTGTGATACAGCTAGTGAATCTTACTGAAGAAGTTTGTACTTTGTAGTACATGTTAATTGGTTTGTTATGTTACTTTGTTTTCAATTATAAAATGAGTTCTATCTTTAAATATATATATATATATATATATATATATATAAATGTATGTATATATATAATGAGTAATGCTACAAGCACAAACTATTTTACAATATGTTTACAAATTATTGATATAACAAATTTTTACTTGTTTTCATCTAATCTCATCACTAACATAACTCTTTTACTTACCAATTCTACCTCGCCCCACGTTAATAAAGGCTATACCCTAAATCCTCTACAATTTAAATAATTAAACAAATCGATACTAACTTATTTAAATGCATGGATATTAAGATTTTTGTTTTGGTGGTAATATTATCTTGTTAAACACTTAGATAATATTATTCAATTCTTATTAAAAATTAAAAATTTGTTTGATTTGATGAGATAACTTTAGTTGTAATTTAGTATCTTTATATTAATGAAACAGGTTTTATTAAAAAAAATATATAAATAATTGTGAAACAAATTAATATGAAATTGAATTTTACAGGACAAACAAAAACTCAAGCCGGAATTAGGACAAGATATAATCAAGTAGGCGAGAATGAAGGTCTCATCTTTTTATTAAAGAAAAATGTTACACTTATCAGAAAAAAGTTCATAAGGCATTATAATATGAGTAGCCACTATATGGTGAGCCTTTATACATGATGTGATTATGAAATTTTCAAATATCGCCCTAAATATGAATAGTCGCAATCTTTCTCTCTTGTGCAGTATGTACCTGCTAGATTTGCTTTCAAGTATCTTCATCAACATGACCAAATTGCCAAACTAGAGAATTCTGATGGAAGACAATGGCCTGTCAAGTGCTATTACAAACCTTCAAGCTCGGCAAGGAATATGGGGCGGGGATGGATTGAGTTTGCCAGGCATAATGATTTAGCAGAAGGAGATGTTTAAGTCTTTGAACTAATCAAGAGAAAGCCTGTTGTACTTGGTGTATGTTTGGATCCACGTTTTCCTGCGTTTGCTGCGTTTTCCTTTTATTTTTTTTTTATTTTTATTTTTTTTTTTGTTTTTACGCGTTTTGAGTATTGCGGTTACTGTTCAATGAACAGTAACCGCAAAAGTGGACTTTCTGCCGTGAACAGTGCACATATGCACTGTTCACGGACCCACAAATTTCATTTTTTATCAATTTTTTCATTAAAAATGGGTCCCACAGCACTATTCACATATTTAAAAATTATTTTGCTACAGTGTTTTCAGTTTTCAGTTTTCAGTTTCAGCAAAATAAGTTCTATCCAAACACACCCTAGATCATAAAATCTACACAGCCCACAAACAGAAAAGAGAAACAGATTTTGGGAGAGAGTGAGCGAGTGAGTGAGAGAGAGAGAGAGAATTATTTTTTGTTTTTACAGACACAAGAGCCACTGCTCAGAGCTAAAAAGCTCATCACATCACCTGCAAAAAATATCAGAGAGAGAGAGAGAGAGAAAAGGGCAAAGAGATGGGTTGGGAGACTTAAATTGAGGTAGCAGCCCGGTGCAGAAGAGCATGGCGGCGGTTGCAGAGTGAGTATGTGAGAGAGAGACATAGGGTGTGTTTGGATAGAACTTATTTTGCTGAAACTGAAAACTGAAAACTGAAAACACTGTAGCAAAATAATTTTTAAATATGTGAATAGTGCTGTGGGACCCATTTTTAATGAAAAAATTGATAAAAAATGAAATTTGTGGGTCCGTGAACAGTGCATATGTGCACTGTTCACGGCAGAAAGTCCACTTTTGCGGTTACTGTTCATTGAACAGTAACCGCAATACTCAAAACGCGTAAAAACAAAAAAAAAAATAAAAATAAAAAAAAAATAAAAGGAAAACGCAGCAAACGCAGGAAAACGTGGATCCAAACATACACTTAATGTGTCGATGTTTCGTGTAGTTGACTATGATATACCAACGAAATAAGCTTCAGACTAAGATCTTGGTTTCAGAGATATTTGACGTGCCTATGCTTATGAGATGCCTTTTGTTTTTGGCTAAAGTTTACAAGGTGCCTTTATTATATCCATGGACCTAATTAGTTCTTGTTATTCTGATGGGTCTTGGGCGCTTGATTGTAAAACTTTTGTCTAAGCTTGTGATACAGCTAGTAAATCTTAGCAGTACTAGTTGGTTTGTTATGCCACTTTGTTTTCAATTATATAATGAGTAAAAAATGTTAGCTTTATACTATTTTACAATATTTTCACAAATTATTAATATAAAAATTTTTTATTGGTTCTCATATGAGCCTATCATGACATAACTCTTTTACTTATCAATAACTATTCAATGTTTGTTTGTTATGTGGCTTTGTTTTCAATTATATAATGAGTAAGGAATGTTAGATTTATATACTATTTCATAATATTTTCACAAATTATTAATATGAAAATTTTTTACTGGTTTTTATATGGGTCCATTACTAACATAACTTTTTTATTCACAGATAATTATTCAACACATCATCCATTTATAAAATAGTTTGTGGTTTTATCATTTTCATTATATTATTGGACCTGGTCTTTTTTTTTTCTTTTTTTTTTTTTTTCCCTGCCTAAGGCTAATTTAAAGTTTTTTGGATCATTGTAATGAACTGGGCTGGGCCAGGTTAGTCAAGTTGACCTGGTGTTCTGTTTGAAGTTGAACAACCCTATACCGCCACTTCGGAAGAAATTACAAAACCTTACAAGTCAAATAGTCAATACTTCCGCTTCGGATGAAATTACCAAACCATAATTAGTCCTGCCTTTATACAAAGCTTTAATTTCTATTTTAGTAAGTGGATGATAAAGAATGTAAATTAATTATGGATAAACTACATATTTGATCCATATCTTTTAGGTTAAATGTCAATTTGGTCTCTAACCTTTCAAATGTTTTAGTTTAGTCTATAATCTTTTGTCATTGTGTCAAAATGGTCCCTACGGTTAAATGATGGATAAAAAATATTGACATGGCTAATAACTAAAATAAAATATTATTTTCATGCAATATAAATTGCCACGTCTTTCACCATCTCAACCTCAACATAAACTTAAAAAAAATGTTAGGTGAAGGTGAGGTAGATTTTTATTAGATTAACGGAACCCTTTTAATTTTTATCACTCTCCATTATGGCATTATCATTTATCCCAAGCCTACGCTCTTCTTCCCAAATAAAGCTTTTATTCTCCGGTCAAGAATCATAACACCTTTCCATTCAAGATCGTAATGCCAGATCTTCATTAAAACCAAATAATAACACCAATGATAGATATGTCCAGACCATCAAAATTAAAACTAAAAAAAATATTTTCTGTAAAAACCTTCATTTTTCTCGCAAGCCAAACAACCCAAAGACCCTTGCCGAGCTACACATACACAGCGACCCAAAAGCTTGCCAATTTGAGCTTTTCGCACCGTCTAACCACTCCCTTACGATTCTACCTAACTCGATCTCCTCAGCCACCATGTCCACCGAACATTGCTTCATCTTCTTCCCATATGGTAACTCGGTAACTCCGTCTCCATGATCCAACCCCGTCCATGTCATTCCTTGGATTCTTGCAAGATCCCACTGTCGAAGTCTAGGAACATGAGGTTGCCAGTGGGGTGGATGGTGGAGGGTGTAGGTGATTTCATGGAGAGAGAGAGAGAGAGAGAGAGAGAGAGATAACAATGCTTATAAAATTTGGGTGTTGTTAATATTGGCTGAGGTAGTGAGGTGTATTTTTAATTGAGATGGCAAGTTTTAATTAGTCCACTTGGAATCCATGTGACAGTTTATGTGGCATGAAAATAATATTTTATTTTGACCATTAGTCACGTCAATATTTTTCATTTATCACTTAACGGTTATGATCATTTTGACACAATATCAAAAGGTTAGAGACAAAATTGACACATTTGAAATATATATTAAGGACCAAATTAACATTTAGCCTAAAGATTAGGGACCAAATATGTAGATTACCCATTAATTATTTAACAAAAATTCAATTCTTCTTTCCATTTTAAACGGCCATATTATTGTATTTGAATTCTGAGTTTTGACAATTCAACCCATTTGGTTTGGTTCCAAAGAAGGCAACGGAAGGGAAAATAAATTCTTTTAGAATAAAGTAATTTTAATATTTTATTTTGATATATATATTAAATTAAAGACTTGTGATAGCCTAGTGGCAATTTTAGATGGCAAAACAAATAATATTTTAATATTATGGTGAACCACGTTAGCTTTTTTCATCCTCTACTTAATGATATGGACTATCTTTACACAATACAAAAAAATTGGAAACCAAAATTGACACTTTTAAAATGTTAGGGAACATTATGACTCCTAGGACAAATGTTGGGACCAAAAAGGCAATTTACCTTGGTTTTTTTTTTTTTACCTTTTAAAATTTTTGCTTATTTGTTATGTAAAGAAAAAAAAATCTTAAGTTTAACTATATTCTTGCCAACTTTCAACCGGAGCACACTTAATTTATAAATAATCTAGCTTTATTTGATGTTTTATGTATAATATGTATAGTAGTATACACGTTTTATTTTCTTTTTCTTTTCCTTTTTCTTTTTCTTTTTCTTTTTCTATAGAGAGTACTCACAATAGTAGCTTGTTTTAGCCCAATAAATTTCTAACGTGAACCTATATGTATTGATTGACCCAACCCATATGTCATGTCTAAATATAAGGACCCAAATTGTTACTGATCTCAAAGTACTATGATATTTATAAAAATCTCAATATTTTATATGAACCTTTTTAGAATCCTATTACTATAATTTATTTATTTCATATTTGGAAAAGACTATTAAATTTGAAGAATCTGATATCTTGGCTCATTATGTCAATAATGATAACCATGTAATATGGATAGAGAAAAACTTTAATATAATTGAGTTGACTTTAGTTCATGATGTATTGTGTTTATCCTCTTCTTAATAAAGTTACAAATTTTTTATTTAAAAAAAAAATTATTAACCCATGTCATTAATAGTAATATTTAATTATTTACTGACTGAAAAAATTTCAAAAGGACAGAAACTTTTTTGGAAGAGAATTTCTTCAAGTCACTATGGCGATTCAAAGTGACCATTGAAGCATACTTTTAATCATATTGCCTCCACCCCCTTGCATAAGGCTTTATTTATAGCAAAATTGAATAAGGCTTTATTTATATCAAAATTGAATTATACTTCTATGAAACATAAATTAAAAAAAAAAAATACATAAATAAATAAATTAATAAGCTTGTTTTTTATAAATTTTCTCTTGAAGCGTCAAGGTGAGCTGTCAAACATCCACGATATCCATAATCTAATGCTGTAGACCTTAAAAGCATCAATTTGGTGTTGGAATGATGTCCACTATCACTCTGATAAATCAGTCCCGAAGTCTCAAACAATCAAACTCCATTGGTAATCACACCACATCACATCACAAAGGAAGACGCAGTTTCTTCAAGAAATTTTCCACTGTTGATACAACCATCTTGATCATACATACTTTTCATGATGGTAGCTAAATCAAAGGCTCACCGGACTAGAATGGTGCCCAACTGGAATTATAATCATCATCAACAGCCTTCAAGTTCTATGACGGCCAGGTACAGTACCCTCTCACTTCTTCAAGATAATCCTCCCATCCACCATGCAACAAATGAAACTGGTAATTATCACTCACTTACTATATATACCTTAATTTTTAAGCCTAGTGAATAGTAATACCCTGGTTTCTTAGAAATTAAGACACAGGATAACAAATAAGGAAGCAATCTTTACCAGTACTACTATATTGCAATGGCTTGCAAATTTGGTTTTGAATATTATCGAGTTCTTGCATGCACCATTTTAATGATATAAGTTGCCTGGTTCTTGTTTCACTGTTTTTTTTTTTTTTTTTTTGGGGGGGGGGGGGGGGTGGGTGGTATTTAGAAACAGAACGGGTACTTGATTACTTGCTAGTTCTTGGTTTTGATTTCTATCCATTTTTGCCTAAATTAGTTTATCTAATTATATAATGGAGGTATACGTTGAATGCAAAGTTTTTTTTTTTTTTTTAAAGATTAAAAACACTTTGAATATACGAATTTGAAATACATTGATTTTGTTAAAAGACATGGACGAAAAGTGAGTATAGTGTTTAATTATAAATTTTGGCTACTAATAATTGAAAATTAATAATTAAAAAATGGAGTTAATTAAGGAGTAGGAAGTTTATTTTCTCACACCATTAAAAATCTTTGAAAATTGATAAATTGTAGCTAACATTTTGTTGGTGAAAATTGTGTTACCAATTCAAAATTAGTTGCCCTTGTTGTCTTCCACGATGTATTGATACTGATTCTGCTGTGTTGAGCAGCTTTCTAAACCTTTGGAACTGTTATTTTTATTTTTGTTAGCATATTTTGTGTCAAAATTTTCTTATAATTAACTTCTGAATACATTGTATTTAGTTATTAGTGGGTCTATTAGTATTTTTTTGTTGATCGGAATTCCTCATGACAACTTTTGAAATTAGTTAAGGTAGAAATTTCTGTTGACACTCTAGTGATGTTGGGTTGACTAAAATTGCATGAACTTGAGAAAATTCAGTTACGAATTCACTTGCTGTTCTAGCCCTTTACCCATCCTACATATTCATCATTTCCCACGAAATTCAATCCTAATTCCCATTTGAGAGTTGAGAGAAACCTAGCAAAAATTAAGAGCCAACACCCATCCATTCTCTCTAATCTCTCCCTCTCACCATAGCCAAATCCTTGAGAGGAGATTAGATCCTTCACACCTATCACCATATTAGTGTTGTGAGTGTTGTTTGGAGCCTTGGTAAATGGTAAATTATTGCTTATTGGAGCTACCACAAATCAGCCATGGAGGTTGAAGATATAATTGGTGGTTGATTGCAATTCTTGTAACTTGAATAGAGAAAAAACTTGAGGAGTCAGTTGCAATCAAAAGCTTGGAGAGAAGGGGTGCAAGATTACAACACTAGGCTTGGAGGGTTGTGTTGTCTAATTTGTACAAGTATCTATTCTAGTGCTGTAGAGAGGTTTTTTCACATGCTTCTTGGGTTTTCATTCTTTAATAACATATCTACTGTTTTCTTGTAGTATTGTGTCTTTAAATTTCAAGTGGTTTTAGACTCTATATGCTCTAATGTGTTTATGCATGCATATGTTGGTATCCATGCTTAAATCAAGTGGTAAACCATGTAAACTTGGTGTTAATTGATAGGTTTGTCCTAATTGATTAAGCCATAATTTAAAATTTGGGACCTAAATGAATGCTAAGGTTGGATTAGGTATTTCTTAGAAATACTAGGAATTAGGAACAACAATTTTGGTGGTTTTTTTTTAAATAAAAATAAAAATTATTTTTAATGTTTTGTTTCTTGTTCAAAAATGTTAGGAAGCCCTTCTTTCTATAAAATCTTCAATAATGTAGCTAAACAAATTGCAAAATATTCCACCGGGTAAGACTTAGGTACAGTACTTATGCGCTATTCTTTAAGTTCCATTTTTAAGATTCTACCATATAGATTTTTCCTTATGGGATGGAAGTGTATTTTTTAGTTAAATAGTCACATAACTGAATTTTAAGAGAATCTTAAAAAGAGAACTTAAGGAATAATAATTAAGATACTGTATCTAAGTTTTGTCTTATTCCACCGAGGACAAAGTGGTAGAGATGAATTATATGATGGACCATGAGCCAATAAAATGCATGTTCATCACATGGTTTACAAATCATTGCCTCATTGATGTTCAAAGAATATATCAATCTGAATATGTTAGTTCTTGTTTCCTCATTTCATTTTATTAGAATCGCCATGCTAATTGGCATTTTGAGATAATTTTTGAATACTTGGAACTAGGATTGGTGATTCTAAAAAAATTAAGCCAATGGGAGAAACAAGAAATCAAATCAAAATTTTTTTAAAAGTTCAATTAAAGTGATTGGTTTGGGTAGCCAAGGTTCACTAATTTTACAATTGTAATTATTAGAGACCATATTTCTACATCTTTGAATCACATGTTTCATTGATATCATTTTACATTTTAATTTAAAGACAAAATAACTTAATTTGGTGAGCTGCAGATGATCCCTGAAAAGTTTGTGAGGGAATTTGGGAATGAACTATCCACTGTTGCCAAACTCACTGTAACTCATGGTCATATTTGGCAAGTTGGATTGGAGAAAGCTGACAAGAGCATTTGGTTTTGTGATGGTTGGAAGGATTTTGCAGAATACCATTGTATTTGTTATGGATACTTTCTAGTCTTTAGATATGAAGGAAATTCAAATTTCCATGTTCTTGTATTTGATAAGACTGCCACTGAAATTCAGTATCCACTGAGCAAGAATTGTAATTTGGAAGATCAGGTGGAAATCGTGGAATTAGATGATGCATACATATCAATGCATGACAAGTTGAATGAAAATGAAATTTCTAACTCAGAAAAGTTTCCCTCAAAATATGAAGAAGTGAAAGAAAAGTTTGTAAAGAAAAAAATTTCCGGCACATCATCAAAAGGGGAACTCATGATGTCCAGAGGAGGAGAGAGAGCAATCCAAGCTGCCAGAACGTTTAAGCCTAAAAATCCTTCTTTCATGGGAATCATACAGCTGTATAATATAAGTAACCGTTACATGGTGAGTTGTTATACATGATTTGATTATTAAGTTTACAAATATCGCCTTGAAATATGTTTAGCCTTGAAATATGTTTAGTCGCAATCTTTCTTTCTTGTGCAGTATGTACCTGCAGGATTTGCTTTTAAGTATCTTCGTCAGCGACAAATTGCCAAACTGGAGACTTCTGATGGAAGACAATGGCCTGTCAATTGCTATTACAGAGAACCTTCAAGCTCAGCAATGAATATAGGGCGGGGATGGATCGTATTTGCCAGGGAGAATAATTTAGAAGAAGGAGATGTTTGTGTTTTTGAGCTGATCAAAAGGAAGCCTGTTGTGCTTAATGTGTCAATATTTCGTGTAGTTGACTATGCACATAATGCACTACTAGTGAAATAGGCTTCAGAATCCAAACTTGGTTTCAGAGATGTTTGAACTTTGAAGTGCCTAATTAAGCTTATGAGGCACCTTTTTTTTGGTTGTTGTTGGGGGGGGGTGGGGGTGTGGGTGGGTGTGGTGGCTAAAGTTTACAAGGTACCTTTATATCTATGGACTATATTAGTTCTGGTTAGTGGGATGAGTCTTGAACTCTGGATTCTAAAACTTTTGTCTAAGCTTGTTGATACAGCTAGTGAATCAATTTGAAGAATTTTGTTATTTTACTTTGTCTCCAATTATATAATTATTGGACCTGGTTTTTTTATTTTTCTTTTTTTCCTGCGAAAGGCTAATTTTATAGATTCTTGGATCACTGTATTGGACTGGCCTGGGCCAGGTTGGTCGAGTGGGCCGGGTGTTTGTACAACTCTTGTTATAAGATCACAAGCTCCACTACCAATTTGTTAAAATTTGTGCTTAACAGAGTGCGTTAACAAAGACAATAAATTAAACCATGCACATAAGATGATAAAATTTTGTGTGGATTAGTCAACTATATATATAAATTGAGTAGTAATTTTTTTTTTGGGTTTTAAAAATGAATCAGTCTATTTCGTAATAGCTGGCCAGTGGTCCAACAGATCATGAAGACTTAACTGGTAGTCAAATATAATCTATAGATTCAACATAGAAAGGGACAAAGATAGAGACAAATAGAACATACTTGGAAAACTGTACAGTTTTTTTTTTTCTTTTTTTTTTTTTAGAAACAAACACACACAAATTACACAAATTAAAACAACCATTGATTACACAAATTACGTGATCCATTGACATATTATTGTCCTCTGTCCTTTTTCACCAATACTCATTACTCCTCTAGAGATAGAGATAGAACATTAGAACTCAGTCATATCGTCTTTTCTTCTCTCTCTCTCTCTCTCTCTCTCTCTCTCTCTTCATTCTTTGTTTGTGAGAGAGAGAGATTGTGAGTTGTGACTATTGGAGATGTAAAAAATAAGATTTGTAAGTTTTTTTTTTTTTTCTGTCTATAATCTCCGTCAGAAAAATAAGATCAATAGTCATTGTTCTTTGTTTTTTCTTCTCCAACCCCATCCAATTGATTTTATTTTATAGTATTTGGGATTTTTTAATTATCAAATATATATATGATATAATATTTATTAATTTCAAAATGATATTACATAAACTTTTTATCTAAGATTAAGATCATATAGTAATATAGTATACTCCACTTTAAAATGGTGTCCACAATGATTCTAGTGAAAGGCATGTTCCATTAGTCACAATTTATTACCTAAACAAGATTTACAAAAACAAATGGTGAAATTTATGCATTTACAACATAATTACTCCCTCCGTCCCACTTTGTTTGTCCTCTATTCCATTTTGGGATGTCCCAAAATATTGTTCTGTTTCTAAAAATAAAAATTATTAGTTTACTAATGTTCCTATTATACCCCTATGTCTCATTAAGAATAACTCTTTTTAAAAAAAGCTGATAAATTTATTTAAGGGTAGTTTTGTAAACTTATACATTTTTATAAAGCAGACAAGACAATAAATGATGTTCCCTTAAAATATTTGACTTTTCAAACAGGACAAACAAAGTGGGACGGAGGGAGTACTTTATAAAAATGAAAAAAAATTATATTTTCTAATATTAATTTAATATTTTTTATAAAAGTTTCTTTGAGATAAGTGGGAAGTGAAATATTAAACTAAAAATGCTTTATTTTTTTTATTAATCAAGAGTAAGTCTACCATCACAATTATTTTTACAATTTTAGTCACAACTTGTGAGTTGTAAATGTGGAACAAAAATAATAATTCTACATGAATCTATGATTTTACCACTTACAAATTATTACATGGACAAGTTGAGGCAAAATTGTAAAAATAGTTGCAGACTTAATTACTCTAAAATCAGTCAATCTATTAGCGGTCCAGTTGCATGGTACGGTAGTCTCAGCTCTTTACAGTTAACTCTTATGCCACATGCCAAAAGGCAAGACAGAGTTTAACTAGTAGTGAAATATAGCATGTAGATATTGCAGAGACAAACAAAGATAGAGACAGAATAGAACGAAATGGAGAAACTGTACAGAGGAGTATACTCCGATTCCTATTCCTACGTAGCTATGCACAATTAACATGATATAGCGCTGACATCCTTCTTCTTTTTCTTAAAAGTTCTGCTACTGACACGTGACACCAAAAAAATTAACATATTCTCTTTTTTACGTCATCAACTCAACACTCATCTAGAAGTAACACCTATGAAGCACGGACGCGGCACCTGAGGTGCCGCACCGGCGTCGGACGCGGCCGGACGCGGCGACGCGCGAGGGACGCCGTTGCCCACGCGTCCGGCCGCGTCCGACCGAGTCATGCCACGTGGCAGTCTCGATTTTCTAGCCGACTCGCGCCGATGCGGCTCCGATTCGGGCCGATTCGGGCTGAATCGGGCTGACTCGGGCCGTATCGGCAGATATCGGCCCGTATCGGCAGATATCGGCCGTATCGGCCGAAACGGCCGAAATTAAAAAAAAAAAAAAAAAAAAAAAAAAAAAAAAAAAAAAAAACACACAGAACGCACCGTTTAAAGAAAACACTAAACCCTACTCACTCGTTTCTCACCTCTCTGCCTCACTCTCATTAGTTCTCTCATCACTACCTCTCTCTCATTCTGTCTCACTCTCTCTTGCTCTGATCTCTTGCAAGTTGTATTCTAATTTCCGAACATCATGAATGTTTTAGTTTCAATCTTGTGGGTTGTGTTTAATTTATGAACATCATGTTTTAGTTATTATCTACTATTGTCTATTGCTCTTAAATTTGGTATATATTTGTATAATGTAAAAAAGTATGCTTAGCAATATATTAAAAATATAAATAAAAAATATTTTTAATAATTTTTTAATCGCCGAGTCCCGCCGCACCCGCACCCACCTTTTTCAAAAATTGCCGAGTCCCGCACCCGCACCCGCACCCGCACCCGAGTCCCGAAACGCACCCGTGCTACATAGAGTAACACACACTCATTTTCCTGAGCAATAGATATATAGAATAACTAGTCTACTCACTCATTTACTGATCGAGCATATTTACTAGTCCACGAGCTTATTTACTTAAATCTGATCACATAGAGCTATAGAACTTAGACTTACCCATTCGGACCACCACAACAAACACAAAGTAAGCAAGAAGGTAGACTTATTGTTTTCTCATGGCACCGAAGTTGACTGATATAGACCTTAGTGGATTGCGATGGACTGAAAGGATTGAATTGGATCCAAGTGGACCGAATGAACTGAACTAAACTGAATGGACCGAAGTTAACAGAATTGGATCACTGAATTAGACCAAATTGGACTTAAATGAACCAAAATGCTATAATGATATAGCTCAATAGAAGCGTAACAATAGTAAATAATATGATTTAGTTTTTAAATATGGGAAATGTTAACCAGCACTGTGCGGTGCTGGTTAATGTTTCCAAAATTGGGTCTGACGTATTAAAGGTTATAAAAAAATATTAAAAAAATGGCTAAAAAAAGATAAAAAATTGTTAAACAATTACCAAAAAGTTGAAAAAGTAGAATAAATGCAGCAAAAAGCTACAAAAGATGGTTGTTAACGGGCACCTTACGATGCCCGTTAACACAACCCTTTAAATATTATATAGATTTGTAAAAAAACAAATAGAAGTTAAATATATATATATATATATATAATTCTTTCATTCAAGAGAGATGTAGTGAGGATAGTATGGGAATAATATTTCAATGCAATAATTCTTATGTAGTTTTTGCAAAGAGTAATTTAGGGACATGCCAAGAGACTCGTAGCTTAATTGATACTTCCTAATGTTCCAATTGAAATTTTTAGGGCTCAAATCTCTTATCTCCGATTATTGAATTATTAAAAAATAAATAAAAACAAATTTAGGGACACAAAATTTTGGTTTCGGCTTACCCATGGTGCTCCAGTAGTGCAAGCTAGTATCAATTATTTTCCACAAACACTTCCAATTAACATATCGTCAATTCAAACTTACTCGGGTATATCCTTTCGAAAAAAAAAAAAAAAAGAACTTAGTTGGCTATTAATGTGCTTAAGTGCTAAGTGTTTAAATAATGGGGATACACTCTATATCATTGGTAAGGAGATATGAACCTAGGCGATTTTGTTGGAAACATCATGAGATATTAATTGAATTACAATTATTTTGAAAATAATTTGAAAGTTAGAATAGGATGGAGGAAGGAGATTTAAATCTAATGATTTCGTAAATATTTTAAATTTTTTACAACTATCTTATATGATAGATTATAATTAACTATTTATCACTTGTATAAACGTTACATAGAAGATTTATTTTTTCATTATAACCACGTCAAAAAGTTGCAAGAAAGGTTGCATGAAATGTCCTACAATTATTGAGAACCTGTATCTTCCCAACAATGCTACGATTAATGTGGTCTTCTATGTCACCACTCACTGGTATAAAGCAAAGGAGACTTGACAATGACAAGTAATCAAGACATTGTATAGATATCATATAATAGAATAGAGACATAAAAAGCTGAAGACTTGAGAAAAGATGCACATGGGAATGGAGTCCTGTCTAGTCTACCAGCATACAACTTATAGATACAATACATACAACCTCATCCACACCACACACTCATTCAACTGCATCATTGTTGATTTTAACATGTTGGAAAAATGATGAAATATGGGCTGGTTAAGAATTTCTCTAAATCACATGTTTTCCATACATGCAACTGCATCATTGTTAAAATATGTGTTTCTCTCAATTTTATTGATTAGATTACTCTGTAAGTGATTCCATCAGGCAATTTGAGTATTTGATTGGACAAAAAATAAGAACATTTGGTGAACTTAGAAATAGGGTAAAAGCCTAAAGACTAATTATTCAAGTTTTTGTTTTCGGTGTTCTCAAAAAAAAAAGTTATTGTTTTGTGTAGCATTGCTCCAATGCTCACTAATATTGAAATTATGATGATCAGTAGCCATTAATGTAAACCTTGGACAATTTTCTTGATTTAATTTTCTTTGATGTAAAGCATGCACATAAGATGATAATATTGTGTGGATTAGTCAACTATATATATATATAAATTGAGTAGCATTTTTTATTTTGTTTTTAAAAATGAATCAGTCTATTTCGTAGTAGCTGGCCAGTGGTCCAACAGGCCACAAAGACTTAACTGTCTATATATATATATATATATATATAAATTGAGTAGCATTTTTTATTTTGTTTTTAAAAATGAATCAGTCTATTTCGTAGTAGTTGGCCAGTGGTCCAACAGGCCACAAAGACTTAACTGGTAGTCAAATATAATCAATAGATTTAACATAGACAGGGACAAAGATAGAGACCAATTAGAACATACTTGGAAACTGTACAGATGAGTATTAAAACAACCGTTGATTACACAAATTAGGTGATCCATCTGATATATTGTTGTCCTTTTCTTATGAGTTCTGCTACTGACACGTGACATTAAAAAAACTCATATATATATTCTGCAAAAAAAAGAAAACTGTACAGAGTAGTATTAACTCCAATTCCAATTCCTATTCCTACGTAACTATGCACAATTAACATGATACAGCTTTCACCCAAAAAAAAACATGATGCAGCTGACATACTTCTTTTTCTTACAAGTTCTGCTAGTGACATGATACAGGATACAGCTTTCACCAAGAACCGTTATTAGAACTCACTCACACTCATTTTTACTGAGCAATAGATATATAGAATAACAAGTCCACTCACTCGTTTACTGATGGAGCTAACATATATAGAATTCCACTAGCTCTTTTAGTCAAATCTTATTAGATAGAGCTATAGAACTTACTTACCCATTTGGAGGTGAAAATGGGTAATTACCCATAAAAATCTAACTATTCAGTTAGTTGGCCGGGTTTGTAAAGAATTTGGGAATTTAGCAACTCGAGCCTTAAAGGCTCGATTTTGGGCTCTAAATCGAGTTTTTAAGGCTCGATTTTCATGAGTCGTTCGCATATGACCTGGCAAATTTTCCAGGTGGCGTCTGAATGGAAATCGAGTCTCTGAGACTCGATTTACATATGAAAAGAAAACAAAAACCACTACAACTTGTTCATCAGAGAAGGAAGGAAAAAAAAAAAAAAAAAAAAAAAAAAAAACCAGAGAAGAATGGGTTCATCAGAGAAGAAAGAAAAAAAAAACCCAAAAACAGTCGGTGACCTGGGTCGCGCGGGGCAACCTGGGTCGCGCGGTGCGACCTGGGTCGCGCGCGGCCTGGATCTGTCGCGGCCCGGGTCGGCTTGAGCTGATCTCCATTCCTTCTTCTTCTTCTTCTTCTTCTTCTTCTTCTTCTCTTTCTTTTTCTTTTTTTTCTTTCTTTCTGCGTTTTTTCCGCTGATTCTGCATCTGGGTTATTAATATTTTATTTTTGGGTTGGAAATCGAGTTTTAGAGACTCGATTTCCATGTAGACGCCACCTGGACAATTAGAACTAGAGACTTTGGCACTTCCTTGAATGTTAACATCCACAAACAAATAATGTTAGCAAATATTGAAAAAGAGTAGAACATGCATTATTTTCTACAAACACCAATGTTTAATTTTTCCTTTTTTCTTTTTTCTTTTTTTTTTTTTTTGGTTTTAACCCCTAAGTTAAACTTGACAATTTTACTAAGACTTTATCCAAATATTTTCACAATAAATCCTAGGTGGTTAATTGTTATTAGTTCTAATTTAAATTCACTACTTAAATTACTTTTTTTCTTACCTATCGTTGAGGTCTAAAAAGTCATAATTTTGCACCAAGGCCCAAAAATGGCACAAAGAATTGAACTCTATAAAAGATAAAATACTTGAGCCTACAATAAAGAAAAAAAGATGGTAGGCCCAAATCCATTAAGGGTTTCTTGAAACCTAAATCCATGAATGGGTAAGCCTTAGAAATCATGAAATGAAGAGAAGAATGAAAGCCCAGCCCGCCAAGGCCAGGAAATCGTTAGGGAGCCCAGTCACTACAACAAAATGTATTTTCAGTGACAAAAAAATTCCTCACTAAAAGTCCAGTTTTTCGTCACTAAGGACCTTTAGTGACGAAATTGGACTTTTAGTGATGAAACTCATTTCGTCACTGTAGCCTCGTCACTAAAAGTCCTGGTGACGAAAAATTTCGTCACTAAAAGTCCAATTTGATTTATTTTAAAAAAAAATTTAGTGACGAAAACGTTTCGTCACTAAATGTTTTCCTCACTAAAAGCACTATTCAGTGACAAAAATATTTCGTCACGAAAAACACTTTAGTTTACTAAGTCATATTTAGTGACAAATAATTTCGTCACTAAAACTATGTTCAGATACATATAGTGATGAAAAAATTCGTCACTAAAACTATTTTTAAGAAAATCTAGGCACATATAGTGACGAAAATTTTCGTCACTAAAAGCATTTCTTACAAAATTTTGCTATATTTAGTGACGAAATTTTCGTCACTAAAACAATTTTTTGTTGGTATATTTTTGACGAAAAAATTCGTCACTAAAACTTATTTTCTGTTTTTATTTTTTTCATGACTTTGATATTAACCTGTAACCTGTCATTATATTATTAAAACCTCACATTTGAAAACACATTTATTTCAACAACACATTTATAAAAAAAAGATCCATAAATTCCACAAGTAAAAAATAAAACAAGTATCCAATTCAAACTCCTTCCATATAATAATTGTTTGCAATACATACAATAACTCTACCTAAACCCTATTTTAAAACTAATGGAAGATGTCCTCATATGTCTTCAAGTAATGCCAAAAGTAAATCCCCTAAAAGCCACCAATAAGAAATCTGCACAAATATAAAAACAATACTTCGTTAAAATCGTAAAGTAAAAACATTAACTATGTTATAAGAAACATTTCTAACAATGCATTAAGAGTAACCCGCTTGCTCCAACACAACAACCCTCCACAAAACCAATCACAAACATCACAAGTATAATGCTTACAAGCATTGAATTAAATAAAGGAACACAATTGCTACTAATCAACAAGTTTCATTCACATTTGTAAGAAATTAAAAACACTCCCAATATGAATTTAAACGACCTTATAACACCACGCAAGCCACCCGCTTGCTCCAACACAACAACCCACCACAAAACAAATTTCCAACATCACAACTATAATGCTTACAAGTATTGAAATTGAATAAAGGAACACAATTGCTACTAATCAACAAGTTTCATTCACATTTGCAAGAAATTAAAAACACTCCCAATATTAATTTAAATCACCTTATAACACCATGCAAGCCACCCGCTTGCTCCAACACAACAACCCACCACAAAACAAATTTCCAACATCACAAGTATATATATAGAGTTTTATAAGTTTTTAACTAGAATATACTTACTTTGCTCAAGCTAAGTTTACAACTTTTAGAAAAAATCCAAAGTTAACTTGTGTTCTTCACCTTGTTCCTTATAATGTCTTCAGTCACCAAAGAGAAAGAGAGTTGGAGATAAAAGAAAGATAACTTTTAGTGAACCAAATTTAAAATACATATTCTTTATTCTTTTTCCTGTTTCTAAACAGTGGTATACCCAGACCCAATCATTAGAGAAAATATGCACCAATTACAAAAATTTCAATTTTCATATCTATCTATATATAGGCATTTAAAGGACAACTACAAAGACATCCTTTTTCTCAGTTAATAAACTTGGTAGTTCAGGAAATTGCAAGCTGCTACTTCTCTTAATTGCAATCAAACAGAGCCCAACTGTCAATACCTTATATATATCCTTCTACAATTACCATAAGCAATGCATTTTATTTTTGCTAAAGGGACACTTACTGTTGAAATGTTTTCCTGCACAAAGAGAAACAAAATTGAAAATTGAGGAACACAAAAAATAATCTAAAATAACTAACTAAACCATAAAACAGAGACAAATCAAAAGAATAAATAACTAACTAAACCACAAAATTTGAGCTAGACCTCATTGGAAAATCATGCTCCTTCGTCAACAAATGTTTTTAAGTTTTTAACATCAAGTGGAGCAAAGAATTTATCTTCACATCAAAATCTTTTGGTGGCACCCTAAATTTATATATAAAACAATGTGACACAGTTGTAGACTAAATGCAAAAAGACAGTGTGATAGAGTTGTACTCTTAATGCATGTAATGTGCAATCAATAAGCGAATTCACTCGTGATGGCACATGCCAGGCCAAAAGGATTGAGCACAAGAAACCTTATTTCATTTCAAGTTGTACACTAAAATCATAGATCATGACCCATCTTGGTATAAGTTACATATAACAAAAAAGCCTCTAAATTCAACTCCATTAACTCTAACTAGAGTTATATCTTCTATTAAATCTTTCTATTCTAGTCTATTCTCAAATTGATACATGTCATCATACTTTTCATGCCAGCATATGCATTGAAATAGGTCATAGATCGAAAAGTCATATTAGACCAGTTCCCCTCATCCATCCAAACAAATAAACAAATAAATATTAGCATGAACTTCTGGCTCAATCTCTCCCTCAGGAACAATCAATCTAAAATTAGAAAAAAGGCCTCCCTCAGGAACAACTTGGTTCATTAAGACATCAAACTTCAAGAATCCCTAGTTGTTGGAGACCACCGAATTCTGGTAGAGCATTAAAAAATTTGACAAGGCTTAAGGCTATAAAATAAACAAAGAGGGATTGGCTAACAATGACCACAGGGACTTAATTCATAATCAAGCAGCAAGGATTCATGGGAACCCCTAACCTTAGTTACCAAACAGAACAGACTAGCATTGTTAAAATAAATATTAGCAACTTCCAAACCATAATAGCATATCGAATTATAAATATCACTAACACAATTCCAAAATTGTTCAAATTGCAAATGCATTAAATAATCTCAAATCACCACTATATCAGTTATAATTTCACACAAAAATTAGTATTCTGCATTGACAGGCTATTTGAGCTAAAACTACCTCTTCAACTTTAGTTTTTCCAACAACAACCTTGTCCTTGGTCTCCTCAACACCTTTCCTAAGCAGAAAAATTAACATCAAGCGTTTAGAAACAAAAATTAACAAAAAAAATTAACTCAAAAGGAGAGAAAGAAAAAAAAAAAAAAAAAAAAAAAAAAAAAAAAAAAAAAAAACCAAAAGCATCGCAAACTGAAGCGTCACCAGAAGCATCGCGAAGGATGAAGCGTCGCCCTGAAAGCATCCCCGAAAGTTGAAACATCGTCGGAAGCATCGCGAAGGATGAATCGACGACGGCGAGCTGAGGCTACAGCGTCGACGGAAGGAGAAGCGTCGCCGAAAAGGCGAATTGTCGCCGGGGTTAAGGAAGGTGAAGCGTCGCTGGAAGCGTTTGGGAGCTGAAGTGTTACGATTGCATTTGAATCGTTGCGAAGGAAGGCGATGGCGACAGCGAGCTGAGGCTACGGCGGCGACGGAAGACGAAGCGTCGCCGGCGACTTGGAGTGAGGTAGGCTAAGTGGGTTTCGCCGAATGAGTTTGGGAAAAAATATAAGTTTCGTCGAATGAGTGGGTTTCGTCAAATTGATATATAAAAGAACCTATAGTGACGACTTTAGTTTCGTCTCTAAAAGTTCTATTTTTTTGTGACGAAACAGTTTCGTCACTAAAGGTGCTATTAGTCATGGCTTTAGCAACAAATCTGCGTTTCGTCACTAATAGCATGACTAGTAGCACCTTTAGTGACGAAACTATTTCATCACAAAAAAATGAACTATTAGCGACGAATTTTTTTTGTCGCTGTAGATCCATTTGCTTCCCGCCTACCCTTTTTGTTTGGCACCCTGAATTTAGCATACCCTATAGTAACGAAATCTAAATTTCGTCACTAAAGGTTAATATTTTTTTATATATATTTAGTGACGAAATATAAATTTCGTCACTATATGGTACTTTTTTGTAACGAAAATATTTTCCTCACTAAAATTCGTCACTGTAGTTACATTTTGTTGTAGTGAGTGGTAAGAACTGGGCTAGGATGTCCAGGGACTGCCAGGAGCTCAGGATCCTCGGGACGTGTAGCAAAGCTAGGATGAGATTAAGATAGCTCAAAGGGAGTGCCAAGAAACACAAGGAACAAGAACAGATATGTCCCTATCAGCTATCCAATGATGCAGAAAGGAACCAGAAAGCTTGGAAACCAACAATTCATAAACAAGGGGCTAGTACCTCGAGAAACCCAGAAAGAAGAACCATGAAGGGAAGTAGCTGGGAAGACATTCAACCTAGCAGGAAGGATTTAGCTCACTTAGGAAAAATGACAAAAGGAAAGGTAGCCAAAAGCTGAGTCTGAAAAAGGAGGGAACTAGAAGCCTTAAAAGGAGAAAGACCCAAGGTCAACTCTTTAAGACATACCAAGACGGAAAGTCAGCAGGAGATTTTTAAGGACTCCTAACATTTACTTTGTGTCTTGGCCAAAATGGCCAAATACCACAAATTTTTGAAATTTTTTGCAAAAAAACACTATGTTAGAATATAGGGAAATACCACTTTTAATGGTACTCGAGTTTCATAAACTCGAGTTCCTAGAAGTTTTCCACCGTGGGACTGCTGAGGTGGAAATTGGGCAATTAAAAAAAATTATGTGGTACTTGAGCATGGTAAACTCGAGTACCATGCAACACAATACTCGAGTATACCAGGTTTGAGTACCATTTTGTAATAAAATGCTGTTTTTTTTTAAAAAAAAAATTATTTCTAAGGTACTTGAGCTCACCAAGCTTGAGTACCTTGTAATTTTTTTTTGGATTATCAACAAATAAACATAAACATAAAATGATGTTTATTTTATTTATAGAGTACTCGAGCTCACCATGCTCGAGTACCTAGTAAATTTTTATTTTTATTTTTATTTTTTTTGGGGATTATCGACAAATAAACATAAACATAAAAATAAGTAGCTTTTTTACATTTTTATTTATTTAAATAGAAGCATTGTAAAATATAGAGATTTTAATTTCTACATTAAGTAAAATTGTTCACTGTTTTCTCATAAACATTGTTCATTGTTTTCTGCATAAACTATTTCTAGCATTTTGCATAAAATTATTTTCTGTTCAAAATTATTTAAAAAATTGTTCACTCTCTTTTCTACGTAAATTATTTTCTATTCACTATTTAAAAAATCATTCACTGTTTTCTCATAAAACACCTAGTGAAATCGTTTTTTTCTAAATCTAAACGCCAAATCTGAATGCTTTTTCATGTTTGAATTTCACAATAATCGAATCTATTTTTCTGCATTGATAAAATCTGTTTTCACATTAATAAAATTTGCACACTGCCCATCATGTTTATAGTATATTCGAATCTGCTTACTGCATTCATAAAATCTGTTTTTTGCATTAAGTTGTACTGTTCACTGTTTTCTTATAAAAATTATTCACAGTTTTTTCCATAAACAATTTCTAGCATTCTACATAAAATTATTTTCTGTTCAGCATTATTTAAAAAATTGTTCACTCTCTTTTCTGCGTAAATTATTTTATGTTCACTATTTAAAAAATCGTTCACTGTTTTCTCATAAAACACTTAGTGAAATCGTTTTTTCTAAATCTAAACGCCAAATCTGAATGCTTTTTCATGTTTGAATTTCACAATAATCGAATCTATTTTTCTGCATTGATAAAAATATGTTTCTACATTAATAAAATTTGCACTCTGCCCATCATGTTTACTGTATATTCGAATATGCTTACTGCATTCATAAAATATTTTTTTTTCATTAAGTAAAATTGTACATGTTTTCTCATAAAAATTGTTCACAGTTTTCTACATAAACTATTTCTAGCATTCTGCATAAAATTATTCTCTGTTCAGCATTATTTAAAAAATTATTCACTCTCTTTTTTGCGTAAATTATTTTCTGTTCACTATTTAAAAAAATTGTTCCCTGTTTTCTCATAAAACACCTGGTGAAATCTTGTTTTCTAATTTTAAAAGCCAAATATGAATGCTTTTTCATGTTTAAATTTCAAAATGAACAAATTTGTTTTTCCACATTGATAAAATCTATTTCTATATTAATAAAATTTGCACTCTGCACATTATGTTTACTGTATATTCGAATCTACTTACTGCATTCATAAAATCTGTTTTTTGCATTTAGTAAAACTATTCATTGTTTTATCATAAAAAGTGTTCACTGTTTTATGCGTAAACTATTTCTAGCATTCTGCATAAAATTATTTTCTGTTTAGCATTATTTAAAAAATTGTTCACTCTCTTTTCTTTGTAAATTATTTTCTGTTCACTATTTAAAAAAATTGTTCTCTATTTTCTCATAAAACACCTAGTGAAATCTTGTTTTCTAATTTTAAAAGCCAAATCTTGTTTCTAACCCAAATCCAACCCAACCCACCCAATTACCCAATTATCAAAAATTACCAAAATGCCCCTAAAGTGAAAAACTCAAAATTCTACGTTCAATCTTTTGCTACTAATTTTCTTGGCAAACAAAAAGCAAAAAGAGATTGTGAATCTCATACCCGAATGTATCGTCCAATCGGATCTTTCTCCACAACCTCACCAACCTCAACTTCCGATTTTGAAACCACACTGAAATCCATAGCTAAAGTAAAGAATTAAGAGAGAGAGAGAGAGAGAGAGAGAGAGAGAGAGAGAGAGAGAGAGAGAGTGAAATTGTTTTTAAGAGGAAAAGAAAAAGAAAACAAATCGCAAACCCTATCAAAGAAGTTGTTTGATTTTGACGTTGATTGGAAAACAAAGAAGCTGTTGTTTTGAGAAGGCTTCACAGGCAATGGAGTGGGAATCGGATGCCGATCGGAACCGGAATCGGCATCCAATGATTAAACACTACGTTGTGGAGTTGGATTCCATGGTAGAGCGTAGAAGAAGAAGAGGAATTTCTGAGGTTGGAAAAGCTATACGAGATCGATTCGGAGAGGAGAGCGAAGTAGAGGAGTGAGGCGAGTGAGAGTGAGAATGAGAGTTGGGCGGTGGAACCGCGCGCAAATGGGTTTTGTTAGGTTGGTTTGCTTAGAGGGGTTTAGGAATCTGAATATATGATTGGAGGCTGAGAAAATGAAAGAAAATTTTAAAATTTGAAAACCTAGTGAAACGATTAGAGAGGCTGAAAGAGGGGTAGGACTGGGTTTTTTATTTTTATTTTGGATGGAAAGGGCTGGGTTGAATTTGGATTAAATTTTTTTTTTTTTTTGGTTAAATGGGTCTCAATGGGTTTTTAGTTAAAACCTAATAATTACTGGGTTTCATTGGGTTGATGCCCAATTAACCCAAATAATAATTGGGTGGGTTTGGGTTCAATTAAAGTGGGAGGGTTTAGGCGGGCAAATGGGTTTGGGTTTATTTTGCCACCCTTAATGTAATAAGAAATCTGAAGGGGCTTTTCAGAATGATTGAATTAGAACCGTCTGATTTGTCCACTAGATTTTGTCATGAGCATGTGTCGAATGTCTATTTGGTGGCGCAGTATAAGTTTGTCAGTGAACTTACATCCTTTATGTATAAAAGCTAACCCAATCAGTATGCATGGGTTTTAACCTAGGTTGGCCAAGATTTAGCCATAGTTTTTGATTGCACGCCAATCGCTCCCACCTTTTTTCTTTTTTCTTTTTTAGCAATTATCATTTATAAAAATGAAAATAAATATTATAAATTTCACAAATTATTGAGTTGGTTGTGTCCATCATTTATAATCGACTAATTCAACAATTATGGAATTTATTGTGGAAAAAGTTGTGAATGTAGTATATTACTTTAAGTCTTATTGATTAGCTTTTTGGTATTTTCATTTTCAAGTGGTTGTCCTATGGCTCAAGTTAAGAAGTAAGAACTAAGTTTTCCTCAAAATCAAGTTTAATAATATTTTTTTAACCTATTATGTGGCGATTCAAATCATCATCCATACATATTAAATTACATGATTTATTAATAAATTATTTAAACAAATTGCATGATTATTAAATAGATTATGTAAATAAAAGTTCATGTTAATATTTTTTGAGTTGCCACGCAGTGGATTAGATGAAGGAAGAACTTTCCTCTAAACTAGGTTGTTGGAAAATTCTATCATTTAGAATGTTTATAATATGAGAATAGGTATTGCCTATAACATTTACTAGAAATATAACTTATTTTTACATTATGATACTTCATTCCTTATAATATGGGTAATACTCCACAATCCACTCCTTTTCTTTTTTGACATTTTTCTTTTTCTTTTTCAATTATTAGCCATCCCCCCCCCCCTTCTCTCTCTCTCTCTCTCAATATGGCAAGCCTAAGACTTATGTTGTTTCTTGGCATGGGCATTACGACATCAAAAGGTTAACAAAATTGTATAATAGATCATTTTGTGAGTTGAGAGAGAGTAAATCTTAATTTGGTGTGGGATTCCATGTCACTACAACAAAAAATGTTTATTACAACAAAAAAAATCGTTGCAATAACATCGAAGTCATTGCAATAGTTTATGCGAAGTGTTGCAATAAAATTTGAGGTAATAAGTTTGTGCTACAAAAAATTTTTGTTGCAATAAATCTTAAATATCTTAATGAAAATTTTGATGTAATAATATATTTGCTATTGCAATAAACAATTTATTACTTCGAATATCTTGTAGCAATAGGCTATTATTTCATAAATTTTATTACAATAGATTGTAAAGAATTGACAAAAATAATTTGGGTTCAAATTATTGCAACGGTATATTTATTGTAATAGTTAATTTTTTCATACTTTTTTTCTTACAATAGATTGTAAAATAATTGGAATTAGATCATTGTAATAATATATTCATTGCAGCTTCATATTTGTCATTACAATAGATTGTAAAATAGTTGATATTTTTATTATTGCAATGTTAAATTTGTTGCAATAAGCCATCTCTTTGAAATTTCGATCTATTATAATATATCGCAAAATGTATAATTGGTATCAAGTTATTACAATGGTTTCTTCAATTTAAGTTATTAAAAAAAAAATTGATTTCTTCAATTTAAGCTATTGCAAAAAATTTTCTAAATTCAATTTAGTATTAAAATCTTTATTGCAACTGAAAATTATAAATTATTATGACTAATTATTATTAATGTAATAATTTACTATTTTTAAGTTACTATTGCAACGACTTTTAATTTTTAGATGTGATATTATGTCTAATACCACTATACTAATTTTGTTGCATTAACACTTGATGTAATAGACTTATTTTGGTGTAGTGTGTGATGATCGTGTCCTTTGTGATGAGCATTTTTCTTTTCCTTTCTAACCAAATTCTAAATTTACAAAGTGTAAAATATTTTTGGCCGATACATTTTAATTTTATTAAAATTCAAATAAAATTTATAAAGAGAATAGAAGAAATAAGAAAAATAATGCAAAATTGTTTAGTTCCCATTTGGGGCAGGTAGTTTAAAACCATACATTTTCAAATACATTCTCTTTTACCCTACTCTCTTTTTAAGTATCAAATTTTCAAACCATTCAATTTTAAAAAGTTGCAAAAGTAAACAATATCAAACAGGCATTAGGTCACTAAGGTTTGAGTCCATCGCACCAAAGGACCAAATGATTACATATTTTTATTTAGTTGGTTAGATAATATTACAGTAACCCAGATTTAAGCTGATCTTTTTAATAAGAAGTCGAGTAAATTTTGTTTAACATATTTATTTGTTGAATTTGACTTTTAAAATAAATTTTCATAAATTAGCCTCATCATCATAATTTATTCAAAACTATCAATGACTTGACCCGCTATAATATGAAAAGTCAAAGTGTCAAACCATTCTTTCCAATTAAACTCGAACTATAATAATTTTTCACTGTCCATAGACTTCATTAGCTTAATTAAGAATCTAAGTTAAAATAAGTTACCAAGGCTTTTGAGTGGAGTTGTGGTGTGCCTTTGTGTTAGAATCCATTTCCCTCTCTCTTGTATGTGTGTGTGTTTGTTTCTCAAAAAAGGAATAGGTAATCATCTCACATTACTTAAGAGAATGCGTTGTGTGTAGTCAGGGCAGGCTCAAGGCCTAGGCAAGTTAGGCCTAAGCCTAAAGCCCCACCAAAAAACAAAATTTTCCTTAAGAAAAAAGACCCCACTTTTCATAGTTAAAGGCCTAAATTTTTATAAAATTTTATATATTTTCTAAAGGTTGTACATTTTTTTTATTAGTGATGTACAAATTTTACTATTGGCTTATAAATTGCCATGTTATTAATTACAAAAAACGTGATATAAACATTCATTAGTTAAATTGATGAAGTTCATCAATGAGAGATAATATCACATTATATTTTGAACATTTTATAGTACTTTTAATTAGCACATTTTTCTTTTTCATTTCTATTAAGACTCTCAAAGTACAAGACCAATAGAATCTTAACTCAATTGAAACCCTAAAATATTTCAAAAAGATGTTGCAAATGTGTTAAATCATCAATTATAGATTAATCTCCCCTAATAGTTTGAGACTTTGATTTTTGTAAACTAATATCCTTCAAAACCATACACCAAATAATATCAATCTCTCTCTCTCTCTCTTAAAATCAAAATATAAAATTAAAAATTAGATTACAACTTTATTTAACTATGCATCGTCTTATATCCAAAATAAAGTATCTTTTTCAATCGCAATATATTTTTATTTCTTTTTATTAATATTTATAATTCAACTATGATATTCAATTCTCTATATGAAATTAACATTAGTCTAGTTGGTATTATTTATGTATTTAATGTATCAAATTAACCTTAATTTGATTAGTATTAAATAATTTTATTTAATTAATATTTACATATTAAAGGTCCCGTATAAATTTTTCGCCTTAGGTCCCAAATTATGTTGGGCCGCCCCTATGTGTAGTATAACTTGTCCCACTCTCCTTTAAAAGTTACCATGGCTTTTGAGTGAAGTTGTGATGTGCCTTTGTATTAGAACTCCTTTCCCTCTCCTTTGTGTGTGTGTGTTTGTTTCTCAAAAAGAAAAAAAAAAAACAAAAAAAAAAATCATTGTGTACAGCTCATTTAGCATCTTTCATGTCACAACACTGAACTGATTAACATAATAATAGTTTAAGTCCCTTTTACGTGGTTTGGTAAGATGCAGACTAATAAGTAATAAGTTAACAATAGGTGCTAATTTACATTATAGTATTGTCGATGTTGATGTTGCTAATATTTGTATTGTTGTTTTAAAGTAAATCTACAATAAATTGAAGTCTCTTTGTAGCTAACGGTGTCTTCTTATATTGAAATGGAAATGTGTAGTTAAAGAATTTTTCTAGTACTCGTAGCCTAAAGTACTTCTACTATTTTCTATCATACTTTTTAATCTTCCTTGTCTTTGGACAAGACTATAAGAAACTATAAGTTCCAAGGGATATTATTCAAAATATAAGTTTAGTAACACAATTAAAAAAAAAAAAAAAAAAAGTTGATGTAACATGTTATTATGAGTGGTTCTAGTACCACAACTCTGTGCACAACTCGCCCATGTGGCGAGTTGTGCACAAAATTGTGTCACCAGAATTTTCATGTTATTATAGATACATAATAAAAGTTATGGCATTGATGGATTTATGGAATACAAATACTTTGTTTTGATTTTTGTGTTCTACTTTTATATTTCAAAGGCTTTGAATTTGGATTCATGAGCAAGTACTATTACTTTTAAGTCTGCATTACAGCTTATCACCTTAATATAGGTCATGAAATATGTTATGAAAAAGTTGTATTTCTAACATCGTTCTTATTATGGGTTCTAGTTAACTTTTTTTTTTTGAGAAACGGGTTCTAGTTAACTTATTGTATAGGTTTCAAGTTTTTATGATTTGTACAAATAAAAGAACGTTGCTTTATTTCAAATTAGTTACTCTCAGTAACCAAGAAAATGCGCTCACCAGGTTTAGAACCCAGGCACGGTCAGATATACAGCTGGAGCTTAACCACTTAGCCAAGCTTGCAAGTTGATGCTTAACGATAACCAAAAATGTACTTGAAGTAAACTTAAAGCAATTTAAAAAAAAAAAAAAAAACTTAACACGATTCTGTTCTACTTAATTAAATTATCCATATCTTACAAGGAAAAAAAATTATAATTAAAATCCTTCAGAAATTAATCATAAATTTTAATGTTTTCATGGTTATTATTTTATTTTATTAACTTTCTTATTTAATTATTAAATATATGCTTGAAAATCATTAAATTTCCCTCACATATATAGATATATTATTCAATTTTTCTAGTTTTATAAATTTAATATTTATATTTAGGTTTTAATTAATTATGACATCATCACGATTCAACCCCGGTTCAACCTCGATTGGACCTCAAAAACCTTGAACCTGTCTTTTTTACGATTCAATGAACTGTCCGGGTTTAAAAACCTTGGTCATGAATGATATCATTGTATCAATCTATTTAGAATCCATTACAAGGGTTCCTTATTATATTAAAAGGTTGATTTTATTAGTCATAAATTTTCGGGTTATATGACAAACTAGTTTTCTTTTTTCTATTTTACTTTGTAATATGACAAATTAGCTTAGATTTGTATCAATACTATCAATGTTATAGTAGTGGATCTCAGCCAAAAAAAAAAAAAGTTATAGTAATGGATAGGTGATGATGCTTTATAGCCAATGTGAGGTTTGAGAGATTGGGCTGCAAAGAGGGTCCTGTAATGTGATTAAATAAAGTGAAAAAGGTTCTCATTTTTTTAATAAGAAAGAATGATTCATCATTGTTGATCAACAAATTGCAGCTTTCCCACTTTGATTGAAAATATTTAGATGATTGGAAAGTTGGGCATTCATTCATATTTTCTACTATTAACACCCATGTTACCTTCCACATTTCCTAACGGACACTAAAAGAAGGGGTTTCCATGAACTATGTTATGTGATTGCTGAGCTTGATGGTGTATTCAATATTGTTGTTTTGGTCTTCACATGAAACTAGAAAAACATGGACATGTTGATTATGCTAAACAAGTCCAACAACCTTTGGGCCATGTTTACCCAATCAGTTTCCAACACAAACCCCATTCTACAAAATTGTGTGGAATGTGGAGTACTGATATTGGGAGTGTTTAGTACATGCACTTAAAAACTGAAAATTGTTGTCTAAAAACATGTGTGGAAATACGTATGGGTGAACAAATGTAAGAAACTAAGTATAATGTTGTTTAAAAATTAAAAATTGTTGTTTGAAAACATGTACCAAACATCTTCTTTGTTTCAAGAACTTAATATGTCAAAAAAAAAAAAAAAAAAAACCTTAATAAGGGCATGAAGCCCAATACACGTTCCTTAGGGGGCTCAGTCCAACTCTTCAACAAGCGCGTCCCTTAGGCCACAGCCTTATTTCAAATGGATTATTCCATAAAAATTGGGCCGCATATGGCCCTTACAGAGATTCACATATTGCATTTTAGGCTCTGGTCATGTCTTAAAATCTTGGCGAGAAAGAAACTTTTTTTTTTTTTTTTGAGAATCTGGCGAGAAAGAAACTTTTATAAAAACGTAATGATGTACTCATAAGGTCTTGAAGATGGATTTGGGTTGGAATGAAGGTTGAACCATAATTAATGATGTACTAATAACTAATTAATATAAAAACAAATGGAAAGATTTGTACAAATTAGTAATGTTAGTCAAAGGTTTAGAGAGGAAATGGTTCGAACTGTGAGATTAGAAGCATATTATAATTATTTTTTTTAAAAGTAATGTTTATTAAATCAATATCTAATGAGTTTTAAACGCAATGAAATGTTTTTTTCAATTTAATACAGGGTGCTTTAAAGTTTAAATGTAATGAAAAGCCCATCTTTTAAGTTTAATCCCCCCCCCCCCCAACCCTAAAGTGACTAAGACTTATATTTATATAATATATTGGTTGATTTTATAATATTTTTCCACATAAATTTTTGAGGTCTCACAATTTTATACACCATCATTCTAATATATATATCAATTGAATTGAATTGAATTGAATTTTTTTTTATTTAAACCCTCAATTAGAATCATAATACATCATATCATATCTCTTTTTATTAAAAAATAAATAATTCTATATATAAACAAAATCATAATAAAATGTCTATTTAGCAAAACAAAAAACAAAAGAGAAAAAAATTATATCATATTAAAACTTTTTGTAGGTTGCATAGGTTACTGACTAGTATATAAAGATTAAAAACAGTTGTCTCCTTGTGCAACACCATCAATCTTACAAATACCAAGTCCAAACAATGTATTGGATTAAACAAACATAGCTCAAAAGGACATCATTTGTGGAGTATCTTCATATTTGATTTAACAGATTTAAAACATATTCTTTGAGGGCACTCTATAAGTGTGTCTCTGTTTTGGTTTTAAGAAAACATAAAGGCTAAGTGATATCTTTCAAAAACTAAGAATTACATCTGGAGGGACCGAACCAAGATCATTGGCGGTCAAGAACCAAATATGGATGGAACCAAGTGTGTTTGAGAAATTGACAAATGCGTAACCACATTAATGAAGATTTAGTTGGAGTGTTAAACAGACCTAAAATCTTATTTCCATTAATGGTACTCCGAACTACCATCTAGAAATAAGAGACTAGTGTCAAGAGAAAAATGTGCATTCTTCTTATTGAAACACACACCATAGCTAATACACTATTTTTTGCTCTCTGGTGAAATTTTTTTGTTGAAAGTACCGTAAATAAAATGTAAAAACTAAATAAAAATAAGTGGATAACTCATGTGAGACTTACAAATAGTAGGAAAAATAAGCAATAAATTGGCTTATAATCAAGATTCAAATGCTCTCTAAGTATTGGCGCAATCTCAAAAGTCCCCTAGAGGATCACAAAGAACTGAAAGAAGTAACTAGAAAGTTCATCTCTACTTCGAGGAGATCATGACAAAGAAAATGTAAAATCCCAGTGTTCAACTCCTTCAACCCATTAGTATTACACACAAACATGCATGTTAAAATATGAATGTTTTACATTTTACTAGAGAGGTGAGCTATGTCCTTTGCGTTAGGTAATGGTAATTTAAACCATCGACAAATCTAGTCACATGGTGGTTTAGATAGTTAGATACCTGTCTCTCTATACGCCTATCTGACACAGTCTCGGATAATGATTAACCCAACTCATCTGAAGCAACAACATGGGTGGAAGGTGATACATCACCCTCATATCCCTTCTTCTGCTATATGACAATTTACACTCTTCACAGTCACACAGTGACGCTAATGAGGTACCTACATTCATACTTTATGGGTCCTATTTTATATATATACAATAGAGGCCAACTCCTATTTTTATAGGTTATGTCTTTAAAAATGTTATATATATATATATATATATATAAAATAGAGGCGGAATTATAAATTTTTGTTAAAGGCCAACTCCTATTTTTATAGGTTGTCTTTAAAAATGTTTAATATATATAGGTAATGTAAAAGATTTTTTAAAAAAAAAAGGGTTTTGGGGGGGGGGGGAGGATAGGGTAAATTCTATTAACATATCCTAAGATATAAACTAGGTCCAAGACTTTTCAAAACTAACTAATAAAGTTCTTAAAGCCAACTTAGTCCCTAAAATAGTTGAGAAAAAATAACTAATTGGTCTAATAGTGTTTAGGGACTAAGTTGGCTTTAGGGATCAATTGGTTTGTTTTGAAAAGCTTTGGACCTAGTTGGTATTATCCCAAACTTCAGGGTATGTTAGTGGAGTTTTATACCTTCTTTTTTTTAATAACTTGAACTTTTATTAAGAAAGAAAAATGAAGGAACAAAAGAAGTTAAATCATCCCTACAAACATCAGCAATAACAAGAGAGAGATTGAACTTATTACAAGAAAAAAAAAAATTCTTTTAAGACTACCAACCAGTTTAGCAGTAGCATGGGCTGCAGCGTAACAAACTCTACTAATCCAACAAAAATTGCAACTCAAAAAAGTCTTAATTACTTATTTCTAATTTGTCTCTAATATGTATATAAGTATATAACATTCCTCTCACATTAGGATAATCCCTACAAGTATAGGGTCGAACCCCATGTGAGATAAATGTTACATATCCCATTACCACCAAATATCGCATTATGTCATTCAGATTGACCTTAGACTGCAGCCTTAAAGACACACTGCTTTGTTTGCAATATCTATATATAATAATAATAATAACAACAACAACAACAACAACAACAACAACAATAATAATAATAATAGGTGAAGTTAAGAGAAATTCAAATTAGAATTTCAATTTTGCACCATGTGTTCTAAATTATTTATTTTTAAAGAATTTTATTTCTTAATTTTAGAATTAAATGTGGGACCACATCATAAGTATTCATCTAAGTGAGTTATTAAGTACAAAAACAAAAGAGTCTAGAATAAATGAATCTTAAAAAAAAAAAAAAAAAGTGCTTCACAATAATTAAAAAGAAAAAAAAAACATGGACAATTTACATTTTATACCTAATAATAACCTTACAAATTTTTTTAAAAAGTCGACAAAATATAAAAATGACTATCAATAGTATTTTTTTTTTTTTTTTTTAGAGAGTTTCAACCTATGATGTATGCTCCTAATGATAACTCTTTATCATCAGACCAAGACACCAATCAGTTTTTGGTGTAGGCGGTGATTGAACCCCAGATCTCTTATACAACCATCAAAGACTTTACCAGTTGAATCAATTTTTGGTGTAGGCGGGGATTGAACCTTAGATCTCTTATACAACCATCAGAGACTTTACTAGTTGAGCTAACTGGAACCCACACTATCAATAGTATTTAAATTATATATATAAGAATTATATTATGCATCTTAATATATATTTTTAAGTATTTTTATGCATATGCATGAAGTTACAAGCTAGTTTAGATTAAGCTAAGGCTACTTTTATTATCTTTTTCTTCAATTAATTATGGAATTTTATTGCACAACTAATCCAATACTATTTACTATTTAAAGAAGTATACATGAATTATCAAAAGTAATTCACATCATCCTCTCTCACCAAATCCCCACTCCTTTAATTTGGCCCTAACCAAAACCTGAAAAGGGAGGGAAGAAAAACTGTGTATCCGATCCCAGTGGTCCAAAGCTCTCATTATTAAGACATTTGGAAGAACAGTGGGCTATCAATTCCTATCCCAGCGAGTCCGTGAGCTCTGGAAACCATCAAACAAGTTGGACCTTGTTGACCTTGGCAATGACTATTTCCTTGCTCATTTTAAGTCCAATGATGACTTGGATCACGTTCTGAAAAATGGTCCCTAGTTTATAGGGCAGCACTTCCTTGCCATAAAATCCTGGGAACCTAAGTTTCAAGCTACTAAAGCTAACTTTTCTCAGGTAGCCATTTGGATACGTCTTCCCTATCTGCCCATTGAATACTATGAACCTGAAATACTCAAAAAAATCAGCTCAAAAATAGGACCAGTTCTTAGAATTTATGGGCACACTGCCACGAACTCTAGAGGTCGCTTTGCTCGATTGTGTGTCCAAGTTTGTCTCGACAAGCCCCTTATCAAGAATATCCTCATCGAAAAGTTCAAGCAACAAGTAACTTATGAAGGTATTCACTCACTCTGTTTTTCATGTGGTCGTTTAGGCCATAAGAAAGAGCATTGCCAGTACACTATTAGAGAAACCCAACAAGCTGTTAGCCAAGAGTAGCAAAGGTCAGATAACTCAAGCCCGTGCAATGCCTCAGCAACCCCAGCCACCCATAGCTCTAAACCAAGCCCTACTGGGTCTTTGCCACCTGCTAATAAGCCTGACTCCTTTGGACCATGGCTTCTGGTGATTAGGAAAATGCCTACTGGAAAACCTAGGCCTAATGCCAAAGCCACGTCCCTTCAACCACCAAAACCCCATGTTACTTCCTTCACACGACAAAGTCCCATCCATCATCCCATCCCACAGCCCCATAAAGTAAATGGACGGGAACCAAGTGCCACTAAAGGTAAAAGGAAGCTAGTTACTCCAACTAGCCACACTCAAAAGCCAACTGTTAAGCCTAATTCAAAGCCCACTAGCTCTTCTAAAGCCCCTAAAGCCCAACCAAAGTGCTACAATGAAAAGCAAACAAGGTCACATGCCGCAAGCCCTCCCTAATGGCCCAAACAAATTCTGCCTTATTCTCCTTATAACCTTGATTCAGTTGGGTGTTCTAATACACCTTTCTCCTTTCAAGCTCAAACAGAAACACACACGCCGTACCCTTCTTCTACCTCTCCCACAAACCAACTCTTTACTTCCCACCCATCTGAACCTTGCCCTCAGAATGCTGTGGGCCATATGGCACAAGAACAAAGCTGTAGAGCTGGGGGACTCCATGATCAACAATATAAGATAAGACCCACTGATGATCTACAGATGGACAAGCAAAGAGCTGCTGGAAGCTTAGAGCTTCATCTTTCCACTAACAGAGAAGAGCATGCAAGATGGGTGCCTTCCTCTGACCGATTCGACATGGCATTACACACCCAATCCGTGGTGGAGATTCACACTGGACCAACTGCCACTCTTGCTTTTAGGTCTGAGGACCTCCAACAACTCAAAATGTCTCTTGGAGAGCGAACTCTCCGAAGCATCTCTCAATCTAATGGAGAGAGAGATAATGCCACTAGAGATATGTCAGAGGAAGTTCTTGACCAGGGAGTCAACAGGAGTACTAATTCAGGGCATTTTACCTCAGCTGAAACTAATCCAAACAATGGTTGCAACAGCGAGCTTCACCATAGGCACTCTGACCAAGCAAACTCAGCTGAACCTTCTAGAGCATGCTATCACTCTGATGTCGGGAACCCATGTGGACAAGGAGAACTTGCGATAGGTGGGATGGAATTGGATGACCTTCAGGAGGGATTTTGCCGTAGAATGTGAGTCCTTTGAACCCCACCTATCTCCCAAAATGAATATTTTAGTCTAGAATTGTAGGGGGGCCATGATACCCTCCTTTAGAAGCTCTATTCGTGATCTACTGAGACCTGTATTAGCGGATCCAAAGCTGGAGAGATCCTCTGAACCCTTCCATATGATGGTGTCCATACTACTGATCCTATTAGATATGCTGGGGGTATCTGGCTCCTATGGTGTAAAGACATGGTTGATCTTGAAGTCCTTACGGCCACAGAACAAGAGATTCACGCCATAGTTAAGGTAAACAATTCTGACCCCCCCTTGTCTCCTCTCTTCTGTTTATGGCAGCCTTAGGTTAGTTGAGCATAAAATTCTTTGGGAAAATGTATGCTCTGTTTCTGTTCTCCATAATCTTCCTTGGGCCATTATGGGAGACTTTAATGACATCCTTAATGATTCTGAAAAATTAGGAGGCAATAAAGTTAACATGGCCAGAGCCACGGCCTACAGTGATTGCATGAGTTTTTGCAACATGATTGACCTCGGGTTTTCTGGGCCCATCTTCACTTGGACCAACCGTAGGGATGTCAATGGGCTTATCCAAACTAGAATTGATCGATGCTCGGCCAACTCATCTTGGACTATTGCTTACCCTGAAGCAAACGTAACCCACCTCCCTAGGCTTAGCTCTGATCATTGCCCACTCCTTTTAAGCTTATCTAGGATGGATCGCAACAAGCTACAACGGCCCTTCAAATTTGAAAAAATGTGGCTCTCCCATTCAGGCTTTCCTACCATTGTTGAAAAGGCCTGGGATCAAGCTTCTTCCCTCGACCAAGCCATCTCCTCTTTCACCACCCTTGCCATTACATGGAATAAAGAGGACTTTGGCAACCTCTTTGCTAGAAAGAAGAAAATATTGGCTCGACTTAATGGGGTACAAAAAGCTATTGCAACTAGACCATCTACTTTTCTTCTTTCTTTTGACTGGGAACTATCACAGGAATATACAGAAATCCTAATCTGTGAAGAGGATTTTTGGGCACTTAAACCCCACCTGGATTGGCAAATTCATGGGGATCGGAACACAGCCTTCTTCCATGTAAAAACCATCACTCACAGGAGGTACAATAGAATTGATCGCATGAAAAACCTCCTTGGTGATTGGTTGGCCAATGAGCAACAAGTGATTGAGCACATTCTTAAAGGATTCCAAGAGCTTTACAAATCCCAACACACCGCCTCTATTACTCACTCTGACTTTGAAATAGACTGGGCTGTTGCGCTTTCTGAAAAGGAATCCTCCCTTCTCTCCTCTAATGTCTCCTCCTTGGAAATTAAGAGTGTCATCTTCTCCCTAAAACCTTTTAAAGCTCTAGGAATTGATGGCGTACGTGTAGGGTTTTTTCAGCACTTCTGGCTAACTCTTGAGCATTCAGTCACTAAGGAAGTTAAGAACATCTTCTCTACAGGCAAGATGCCACACTACCTTAATCAGACCCTTGTTGCCCTCATTCCTAAGAGGATTAGACCTGAGCTCCTTGGGCATTTTAGACCAATCAACTTGTACACAACAGTTTACAAAGCTGTCACAAAAATTATTGTCAACAAAATCAGGCCTTTAATGCCTCAGCTGATTTCCCCCTTTCAGACAGCCTTCATCCCAGGCAGGAAAGGCCTTGACAACATGATAATAACCCAAGAAATCCTTCACTCCATGGGAAAGAAAAAAGGTCGCACTGGTGTTATGGCACTTAAGATCAATCTTGAAAAGGCTTTTGACAGATTAGAATGGAGTTTTATCCGAGAAGTTCTAATCCATTTCAACTTTCCCCCAAACCTTATAACTATAATCATGGAGTACATCTCATCCACTTCTACTACAATTCTCTTCAATGGAGGCAAGCTAGAACCTTTTCTTTCATTGCGTGGGATTCGCCAAGGCGACCCTATTTCGCCATACATATTCATCCAATGCCTTGAATACCTTGGGCTTCTCATCCATGAAAAGACTACTAGCAAGACTTGGAAAGCTGTCAAGGCTTCTAGAACCGGCCCGGCCTTCACCCATTTGTTCTTCGCGGACGACCTTATTCTTTTTGGACAGGCTTCTCTCACCACTACGAGGGCAATTGAGGATGTTCTCACTCACTTCTGCCAACTCTCTGGCTAGAAGGTCAGCAATGACAAGTCTCGGATCCTCTTTTCAAAAAACACTCTGCCTACTATCCAAGATGATATTTGTAACTTGCTTGGCTTTTTGGAAACATCCAAATTCGACAAATACTTGGGATTTCCTCTTAAATTTTCTGATCAAGGTAGTAAAGATTTTGACTTCATCATTCAGAAAACCCAAGAAAAACTGGCGGGGTGGCAAGCTAACTTACTTTCCCTAGCAGGTAGACGCATCCTAATTCAATCTTCCTCCTCTACAATAGCAGATTATGTGATGCAAGGAGCTTTGCTGCCAAGCAAAGTATGCCAGGAGATTGATCGGGCAAACCGCAATTTCCTATAGGGGTCTACACCTGAAAAGAGGAGAATGCACATGGTCAAGTGGGATACTATCTCCCTCCCTACTGATCATGGGGGTCTTAGTATACATGCTGCTTGTCCAAGAAATCTCTCTCCTAGCCAAGCTAGATTGGAAAATTTCAGTGGGAGATAACTCTCCTTGGGTTAAAGTTCTGAAGGCTAAATACCTCTCCAACCATGCAATACCTACCCCGTAGACCTCTAAGGGCTCTTGCTCACGCACCCGGGCAGCTTGCAAGGCGGCAAAACCACTACTTGACAAAGGTCTAAGAAAGGTCATCAACATGGGTAATGGTTCTTCGTTTTGGTATGACAAATGGTGCACTATAGGCTTGTTCAGGTCCATGCTTGTGGGTCCCCTCAATGCTCAGGAAGAAAACAATTTGGTCAGTGACTTTGTTGCTTCTAATGGTTGCTAGAATTGGGATAACCTCTCCTTCTCTCCTCCCCAAGTAATGACACTATTGCATGGTCTCCTTTAAGTGATGGAAATTTCACATTGGGTTCGGCCTACTTGCTAGCTAAAGGTTTAAATGTTTTGAACCCTACTACTAATAATCTTAACTAGATTTGGAAAATGAACACCCCTCAAAAAATTATCCTTTTTGTTTGGCTCTGTTCTCACAATAGTATATCGTTTAGAAAAGTTTTGGGTTCAAGGGGTTTAACCATAGATCAAGCTTGTCCACTCTGTCACAGCCATGAGGAAACAATTAATCATCTCCTTAGAGAGTGTCACTTCTCAGTAAGTTTCTGGAACCAGCTTGGTCTTCCTTCAAATGTCATCCAATCCTTTGGGCTTCCCCTCCTTGATTGGCTACACTTCAATGGTACTTCCAAGCTTTACTCTCAACGTTATCGTGTACCATGGGGAATCATTTTTTGCTTCAAGCTTTGGTCACTTTGGCTAAACAGAAACTCAGTTGTTCATCAAAAGAACCAAGCAACCCCTCCTAGCATTAAAGAGTGTATTGCAAGAGCTACAGAATTTTTCTACCTCACTCAAGGAGCCAACCAGCCAATCCCTCGAAGAAGTTTGCATATCTCTTGGATCAAGCCGAACCCCGGATGGTGTAAACTCAACACCAATGCCTCTGTTTTGGTAGCCTCGAATCATGCTTGTGGTGGAGGTCTTATTAGAGATTCAAGTGGTGACTAGGTGAAAGGTTTCTCTAGAAAAATTGGCATGTCTAGCTGCCTTTTAGCTGAGCTTTAGGCATTAAGAGATGGGCTAATTATGGCTAGAGATCTTCATATTGAAAAACTCATTATTAATGTGGATGCACTTGAAGTTATTAACCTCCTCTCTCACACAAAAGCCACTAATCGGCTAACCCAACCCATTGTGGATTATTGCAGGAACGCTCTCCAAGCTTTCCAGGAGGTCCAGCTACAACACTGCTTCAGGGAGACTAACCGTGCTGCTGACTTCCTTGCTAAACTAGGACATAGCCAGCTTGATCCTTTTGTTTATTATGTATCCCCTCCTTTTGATGTTATGGAGGTCTTAACTAATGATGCTATTGGTGTTTTGTATACCCGAACCACTCGGGGTGTAACTGTTTCTATTTAATCTAATCTAATTACCTCCTCTTTACCACACAAAAAAGAAAAAAAAAAAAAATGAATGTCAAAATGCATACTTAAAAAGAAAAGATTGTGTTACTTAAATAAGTTGAATCTAATCTCCTTGATGATACTATGGTTGCTGGCATTTGCGATTACGACTGTTTATAATGCCCAGTTATAGCACACTGACCTTATACCACAAATTTCGTATGTCGTTTACATGGCTCACAAACAATCTGCGTGTGATTCTTTACACCAATTTATGACTGATGAGCTGCAAGTTTGGATTGAGTGATTCGATGCAGTCTCTTTCAGCATTTATCCAATAAATTAGACCTTTGAGGTCTGGATTCTCAAAAATTAAAAGAATAGTAAAAAAAATAAAAAATAAAAACCTTGGGAATATAAACTTTAACATACTTCAAAATTATATGTTGTCGGCTGTAGTGGATCCATAGCATCCAATTCAGTATATATAATAAGTTCAGTGTGCTTTAAAACTTAATGTTAAATATTCTTATTATCAGTGAAATGTTAACGAATGTTCTAAAAAGCATTGGATTAGTAACTATTTTTAAAAATATTTTATAGAAAAATAATAAAATAATTAATTACGTTGACAGCTTTTTATATTTTCTATGAAAATGATATTAAAACTTTCCTAATATGTTTTATTAACAAGTATTTTGTATCAAATGATACCACGTCATCTGTATCTCTATATCAAAACCCAATAAATGAGAGACATGTGTGTAAAATTAACTACCTCACTAACACATGTTTTTTATTTGTTAGTAGGGTAGTCATCTTTTGCAGACATATCTCACACTTAAATTTTAATACCGTTGACGTGTTATCATTTGATACCAAATACCTTCTTATTAACATAACCCTTAATATTATATGAGAAGGGGAAAAACATACATATATTAAAGATTCGCTTGTTTAAGCTTATAAATTAGGTTTCTAAAAAAATAATAAAAGGAGGCTATGTAAAAAAATTTAAACTTCTCATTTTTTTTTAGCATTGTTTTATTTTATTTAAAAATTATAATAAACAGAGTGGAAAAATTTAAGCAAGAAGATCTACCTTAGATTTGCTAGTTAAAGTCAAACACATCGCGCATGCCTACATTGGATATAATTGTGGAATTTTTATTTTATTTTGTTTTATTTTATTTTATGTTAATTAGTTAATGCAACCATATGTATAAATTCAATTGAAGAACATAAGGTATATTACATAGGGAACCATACCAATGTTTTCCTCCAATTTGTATAAAATATAAGTTTATTGAGTTTGAATTCTATTCACTAAAAAAGAGGGGGAAAAAACCATTGATATCTTAACTTGATGTAAAAGAGCAAATATTATAAAATGGACATCATATGTTTTAAATGCTATTGACTCTCAAACAATGTGAGAATTCAAAATTCTCAGGAGTACTAAAATTAGAGGTTTTTGGCTAACTAATATTGAGATAATTAATATTAGGAAAAAACAAGCATTGAGATTATTAAAAAAACAAATATATTCACATTCCTAAGTAGCAAAAAACAAGCATTGAGATTATTAAAAAAACCAATATATTCAAATTCCTAAGATTGTAACTTTCATGTAATTTGGCAATTTTGATCTTCTTGCTTAAATTTGCCACTCTGTTTATTATAATTTTTAAATAAAATAAAATAATGCTAAAAAATGAGAACTTTAAAAAATTCTACATTACCTTCTTTTATTATTTTTTAGAAACCTAATTTATAAGCTTAAACAAGCCAATCTTTAATATATGTATGTTTTTCCCCCTTCCCATATAAAATTAAGGGTCGTCATGATAACAAATGCTCATAGGGCAATTGTTTATAAAGCATATTAGGAAAGTTTTAATATTATTTTCAAGGGAAATTATTGTATACTCCCGGAGTATTATAAATGCGTACTCCCTTTTCTCACATAAATGGTGGATCCCACTAATTAAATTTATGGTGGGATCCACCATTCATGTGAGAGGAAGGAGTACACATTTATGGTACTCCAGGAGTACCTAACAATTTTCCAAAAATAAAGATATCAACGTAATTAATTGTTTTATCATTTTTTCCATAAAATGTTTTTAAATATAGTTCCTAAACTAATGTCTTAAGGCATTCGTTAACATTTCCCTAATAGTAAGAATATTTCACATTAAGTTCTAAAGAACCGAACATATTGAGTAGTGCTATAACCACAAACTATTTTACAACATTTTTACAAATGGTTGTTGTGGCCAACTTTTTGCTGGTTTGCATCTGAGCCCACCAATTATGCAATAAAAAATAAGTTTATGAATCGCATGATAAATAACATCATTAAGAATATAGAAAATATGTAATCCAACAATGAGATTTTCAAAATACTATCCCATAAAAAATTATTAGGTAGTGTAATTTCATTTAAAATTACCCTAGATGTAACTTGATTTTATCCATGTGACCGAGCAATACACCCACATTTTTTTTCCCCATTTTAAGTGGGAGTAATATGGGACAGGGTGCGAACACAAAATCTTTTGCAAGTTGCTACCATTATAAAAACTGAAGTTTTATTGTATTGAACTTTATGAAATATTACACGAAAGATCACCTTTTTATATTGGTAGAGTATGTGGTGCAATACAAAAGTATGATGGGCCTAGCTAACAAGTTGGGCTCATATTCTAACAAAAATTATAATCACATGAGTTGGCAATTTTGCATTTATTGGGTGCAATTATTACAAAATTTTGGTTTTTTTATTTTATTTTTATTTTTAGTTTCAACTTATGGTGTTCGCTATACCTCTTTATCATCAGACTAAGACATCAATCAGTTTTTGGTGTAGGCGGGAATGAAACCTCAGATTTCTTATATAACTATTAGAGACTTTATCAATTGAGCTAACTGGAACCTACAATTTTAGTATCATTCTTGTACTTTTATTGAGAAACCAAAATTATTCTAAGTTTCATAAAAAAAATTTAAAAATTTATTCCTCAAAATTTTTTTTTTTTTTTTTTTTTTTTTTTTTGAGAATCCACCCCAAGAAGACAGGGGGGGTGGGGAGGGGGGAGGAAGTTTCATTAAACCAATTCAGAAAGGTACACAAGAGCAATGTCTGGGGGAATGTCCTCCATCCAAACATTAAAAGTGGGAAAATCACAAGCTAGTCTAGCAAGCTTATGAGCTACTTTGTTCCCTTGTTTGCGAGTATGATAGAAAACCACTTCTCTAAAAGCTAAGGATGCAATTTTGATGTCCCTAATGATATGGCCAAAGCTGGTAGAGGAGTAGCTTGTACTGTTCAGAGTCTTAATCACTAGTTCCGAGTCACCTTCAACTATCACTTTGTCGAACTGTAGCTCCCTGGCTAAACAGATGGCATTACGGGTTACCAACACTTCCACCATCTCTACTGAGGTAGGTAATGGAATGATTTGTGATGAGGCAACCATTGCTAGACCATGGTCATTTCAAATAATGACACCCAACCCAACAGAGCCAACATCCTTAAATAAAGCCCCATCGAAGTTAATTTTCATCCAGTTCTCAGGTGGTGGAGTCCATTTGACAGGAATGGGAGGGTAGGAGGGGCCAAGAGGGAGAGGACTAGCTCACTGGTATTCCTAGAGAGTGGCACGAGCCAAAGAATTGAGATTTTGCAATGAGACAGTTGGCTCACCAACCTGCAATCTGTTTCTTCGGGTCCAGATAAGCGAAGTAATCATTGCAAACAAATCAAAGATGTCACTCCTACCTTGGCACGACTGAATAACGTCCAGGAAATTAGAGCAGTACTTGGTTTGCCTGGTTAACCATGTGAAGTGGGTTGCCCAGACCCCGGATACGGCAGGACAAGACCAAAGGGCATGTAGGACCATTTCCTGCTCCAAACCATAATTAGGACAGACCGCATCGCACAGGACCTTCCTTTTCACTAGATTTTCCCGAGTAGGTAGAGCACCCAGGCCTACACGCCAAATTAATGTTTTCACTCTATTTGGGACTTTCAAGCTCCATACACCATTCTAAATTCACTTAGACTGGGATACATCTGAGGAACTGGGGCTTTCATTGGCATCCTGTTCCATAAGAAGTCTATACCCTAATTTGACAGTATATTCGCCACTGAAATTCAGGGGCCAATAGATTTTATCATCGCAATCCACCAAACTGAGAGGGATAGATTTAATTAATCCAACTTCGTGAGGCAGGAAGAGATTGTCAACCACATCATGGAGCCAGCACCTTTTAACCCCATCAATCAGAACTGACACCTGAGCTTCATTGTCAAGAAAATCTGGGGGAGACAGCACATGTTTAAGATGAGAGTGAGGGAGCTAGTTGTCCTGGTAGATACGGATCTTCGAACCATTGCCCACTCTCCATTGCATTCCTTTGCTCACCACATCCCTTCCCTTAAGGATGCTTTTCCAAGCATATGAGCCAGTTCCTACTTTGGCATCCAGAATACTACCGTGTGGGAAGAATTTTGCTTTGAAGAACCTATGGAATAGAGTCCTCGTTGTCCAACAGTCGCCAAACTTGCTTTGCCAGCATAGCATCATTGAATTTTTGGAGTTCTTTGAAACCCATACCTCCCAAACTCTTTGGCTTGCACAGAGAACTCCAGCTTGTCCAACAGCTCGCTTGAGAGAGGAGTTGTTCTTTCCACCCTTGGAGCTTTGCCCAAATTCATTCCTTTATGAATGCTAGGCTTGCTTTCTTTGTCTTGCCGACTAAAGCAGGAAGATCGAGATATTTTTCATAGTGCTTGATGTCTTGAACACCCAGAGAATCTTTTATTTGGGTTTGTATGTCAGTAGGCATGGATTTACTGAAGAAAAGACCCATTTTACACATGTTTAACATTTGCCCCGATGCCCTTTCATAGCAAGACAACAGGTTTTGAATCATATGACATTCAGCTAGGGAGGCCCTGCAAAAGACCACGCTGTCATCAGCAAAAAACAAGTGAGTCAGTCTTAGGCCTTTTTTACAAATGGACAGTCCCCTTATATGACCTGCTTCAGCTGCTCTAGCTAAAAGACCATGAAGGCCTTCGGTGCAAAGGATGAATAAATAGGGCGAAAGTGGGTCACCTTGTCAAATGCCCCTAGTGGGGTGGATTACATGCGAGGGTTCACCATTTACCAAGATTGAGTAGCTTACTATCATGATGCACTCCATTATTAGGGCCACCTAACTGTCACAAAAACCCATCCTTTTCATTAGGGCCTCCAAGTAGGACCATTCCACACGGTCGTACGTCTTGCTCATATCAAGTTTCAAAGCCATGAATCTAGAGTTGCCATTATGGTGGTGTTTCATGTAATGGAGGGTTTCAAATGCCATGAAGACATTGTCAGTAATGACTTTCCTAGCTTGGAAAGCACTCTGATTTTTCGATATGATAAAGGGAAAGACAGATTTGAGCCTATTAGCAAGGACTTTTGACACCAGCTTGTCTATCACATTGCACAAGCTTATGGGCCTATTCTCTGTCATGCTTTCCGGGGATTTTACTTTCGGGATCAGGGTGATATTAGTGTGATTGATTTCCTTCGGAATTTTATAGTTATTCACACAATCCAGGACAGCAACATATACCTCATCACCAAGCATGGACTAGAAAGATTGATAGAAGATAGGAGGCATACCGTCGGGGCCAGGGGCAGTAATGGGTTCCATCTCTTTGATAGCTATATCCACTTCTTCACTTGAAAATGGCTTGGTGAGTTGGACGTCCATATCTTTTAAGACTGAAGGGTGGACTGTTTCAAGGATTTCATCAAAGTCGAGAGGGTGTGTCGAGGCAAACAGGGAGTTGTAATAATCAACAACTATCTCTTTGATCTGACTCTCCTCAGTACACCAAGCATTGGCATTGTTTCTCGGTCCGAAAATCTGATTCCTATGATGTCTATGGGAGGCTTTGCTATGGAAATAGCTAGTATCGCGATCACTGCATTTCAGAAATAATGCTCTAGCACGTTACTCCCACATTTGGCTTTCCTTGACATTTGGCTTTCCTTGTCTAGGAGAGCATTGACCTCCAGTTGCAAAGCCTTGACTGTTGCACAGTCTCCAACTCCCTTTGCCGCCGCCAGTTCGGCCTTAGAAAGCAATCTTCCTTTAATTTCAATCATTTTCTTAATGCACCCAAAAGATTGTTTACTCCAAATGGAAAGTCTATCACCACATGATTTAATTTTACCTACAATTTGGGGCATGGTAGCACTCGGAGATGTTTGACCCCACGCCGAGGTGACAGAATCAAAGCATCCCCTATCGCTTAACCACATTTTCTCAAATTTGAACGGTCTGTTCGGTTTGGGAATAATCCCCTCCGGCTTAACAATGATTGGTCTATGATTCGAGGTGTGGGAATGTAGATGCTACACCAATGTACTCGGATTGCAGGCGAACCACTTGTTGTTGGCAACCACCCGATCAAGTCTCTCAAGGACCATTCCACTCAAACGTTTACCTTTCCAGGTGAATTTATCACCGACATAGCCTAAATCCATGAGCCCACACTCGTCCAGAACATCTCTAAAAGCCTTCATCATATTTTCTTGTCTCAGACCAAGCCCCAGTTTTTCGTGAGACCAAAGGATTTCGTTGAAGTCCCCCGCACAAAGCCAGGGGAGGGAGAGGCACCAGTGGAGCTGGCGGAGCAGTGACCAAGTCTCGTGCTTCCTTCTTGTATCCGCAAAGCCATAAATTCCAATGTCTAAGTTTAATAGGCGCTTGTATAAGTACTTTTATTTTTGCAACAAGCACTTTTATTTTTATGGGTTATAGTTATCTTAATTGGTAAAATTTTTTTTCCATCAAATAAACAAATTTCGTCTATACAAAAAATCGATTAGTGTCTTGGTTTAATGATAAAAGACAGTTATTTTAGAGTAGATGTTATAGGTTAAAATTACATTGTATCTAACCAAAAAAAAAAATCCATTTTTAGTTCATGCCAAAAAGAAAAATTGCATATATTGACTAATTGACAAATGAGTAAAGAGATTGTCACAAACAATTTAAAAGGTAAAATTTATTCTCTAATGAAATTATATGTATTGAACCAGTAACGTAAATCAGAAGATTTTAATATTAAGAGGACCAAGGTGTGTAATTTACAAGTTGGTTGTAATTTTCCCTTAATTTATTATTATTTTTATTATTATATAAGAAAAGTAAATTTTAGAAAATGTATAAAAATATTACAATTTTTATTATATAAATAAAAAATGGTAAAAGTAAGTACCATCCCAAACATCACTCTTTTAATTCTAGAGCCAAATAAATGGTTGCAGTTCACACACGTTACACGCATGAGCAATATAAAAACAGCTGATAATATCGTGATAAAGTTTCCAAAACCAAACCAAACAAAACCAACGACTTGACGACTTTGTAGTCATTGTTGGAAGTCTTCAAAGGACACGTGTCCTCTTGAGCCCAGCCGGAGAGTCGGAGAGATGGAGTCGACGCCGTTGATCGGCGGCGGTGACTACACGCCGGCGAGGAGCTTGGCGGAGGTGAAGTGGGTGTTTTGGAGAGAGGCAGTGAAGGTGTGGAAGATAGCCGGACCCATTGCGTTATCACTATATTAAAACTTAAATCCCAAAACAAATTGCCTATTACTGAAACTTAAAAGTTATTTGAAAAAGTTAGATTTCGTAGGGTATAGATTTACATTAATTTTGTGTTACAATGAACTCTAAAGAGCATCCCAATGAAGTTGCTAAATTGACATAAAAGTAAATTTACTAATCAATTCTTCAAAATTGTGGCTACAGTAAAGCAGCTAAACTTCAAAAAGTTTAACTTTGAGCTATAGTGGGCTACTATCTATAGCAACCCATAGCTCAAAACTCAAAACAAAAAATAATATTTTAATGTAAAGGGTTAAAAAAAAGTATTTTAATGTAATGATTATTGTGGTTGTTGACTATTGTGTTAGATATATTATTTTATTGTATTATTTATATTATTTTAATGCGTTGAATATTAATATAAAACCTTCGTTGTATGGTGTATTATAAAGTGAGTTATTAAAATAGATAAAATAATATTTTAAATTGCTAAAAACTAAATTTTTTAGATGCTTTATTCTGAATGCTCTAAATAGGGTATATATAGGTGCTATCTCTAGGCTAAACCTATACTAAGATGAACATACATTATAGATGGGCTTCTTAGGCCACAACATCGATCTTTAACACAACCCACAATGTCTTTAAGAAGTGCTACTTGGGTTGAGACTTGTGAGCATTTAATAATTTTCCATAACTCACTTATGAGCTCCAATTCTAAAAGAAGGAAGAAAGGAGGATTAGAAATAAGAAAAGGAAACTAAAATTTGGTTTATATTGTTTGAATTTCTAATTTTGACTTGTAAAATCTTGAATTTTATTATTTATAATGTATGTAAGTACGTATGTATTACTACTCAATGCCTTGAATTCTTGTGAATCTTTTTTAATTCTTCTGTCCTCTTTTTTGTCTTGGGCAACTAGCAAAGGTTTACTGTATTATATAAATCTTTGTATTTTGTATTATATACTTTTCTTAATTTGAGTCCCAAAGTGTTTTTTTTTTTTTTTTTTTTTTTTTAAGAAAAAGATTTAGGTGGAAACATCACAATTTTTGTGTTTGATTTATGTACCTTTGCAATGTCAATCCTACAAAGCTACTTGTTCATCGATAAGCCTTACGAAAAACATGAAATTTCCATGGTTTGTGCATCATTTAAGCTAAGAAGAGTTGGTCAGTCTCAACTTTTTGTTTTTTGTTCTCATAATTTCTCTACTGAAAAACATATCATAACCATCCAAAGTGGATGAAAGTTGTTTCTCTAATGAGTTACTTCTTTCTAATGGTCAAAGCTTACATTGTTCGCTCTCAGGGAATAGCTTGATTATGCACAATGTATGTTTGTCATGTAATACAATTAGTTCTATGGTAAATATGTAGCACACGCCCTGTATAAATGTCTTATTAGTCAATGTTGATATCTTCATCTACCAATATTTCATTTTTGTTTGAACAAACAGAGCCTGAATTTATTATACAAACTTGTAGCTTGGTATGGGGAGTGTACTCGAGACGCTTTGTGGTCAAGCTTTTGGTGCTGGACAAGTTCACTTGCTTGGCGTTTACATGCAGCGGTCTTGGATTATCCTATGGATTACCTGCATCATTCTCTTGCCAATTTACATCTTTGCGACCCCACTTCTAAAGCTTCTGGGGCAGGAAGATGATGTAGCTGATATTGCAGGAAAATTTACTATATTAGTTATTCCTTAGTTATTCTCACTTGCCATCAATTTCCCTACGTCGAAATTCCTTAAGGCCGAGAGCAAGGTTAATGTGATTGCCTGGATCGGTTTTGTGGCTCTAATATTACACGTATTACTGTAGGCCAGGTTGTCTATGTTGTAGTTTGGTGCAACGAAGGGTGGACTGGGTTGTCCTGGTTGGCATTCAAAGAGATATGGGCCTTTGTTAGGTTCTCCCTTGCATCAGCATTGATGCTTTGTTTAGAGATCTGGTATTTTATGAGCATAATAATTCTAACTGGTCACCTTGATAATGCAGTGGTTGCTGTTGGTTCCCTATCTATTTGGTAAGATACATAACTTGTGCAGACCCTATGGGAAACATATACTTGGGCATAATAATTCTAACTGGTCACCTTGATATTCCTGTTTTCCTTTTGTTGGTTTGGTCTGGACTATTATGTCTCATTTCTATGTTTAATATTCTGAATTTTCCTTTGCTTTTTACTTATTGATTAAATTTTATTTTTCAGCATGAATATCAATGAGTGGGAAGCCATGTTGTTCATTGGAATAAATGCAGCTATAAGGTACGTACATAACCTATAATCTGAATTCTTTTCACAGCATTTTATGGCAACTGACACTTAAGGCACCAAATTAGACACGGGTGACATAAAAATAAGTAATTATGATTTAAACTATGACAGTGTATCAAGTATTGTTCTAACATACTCCATGAATTTAAGATTCAATTAAAAAATTTAAAGAATGTTGGCAAATTGATTACAAGAGTTGCTTGAGACGGAAATTGCTGTAGTATTAAGAGCTTTATACTGTGTTGGGTTCTATGGAAACTTTGCACCTTGTAGAATGCTTTGTATATGGCATAATGTGGCCCTGTTTTGATGCACTAGGTTGACAAATTATGTTGCTCACTGCATTTAGTGGTGTGAATATGCGCGTTTGTATGCATCTTGCTACAGTATCTGTTTGCGTTTGGTCTATCCTTGTTGTGTCTTCATTCTTACATATATTATTTTACTGCGTAATTTTCGTTCCCTTTTTAAAATATTTTGTTACTCTATAGCTAATTTTCTTCTTTCCTGGTGGCAGTGTCCGAGTTTCCAATGAGCTCGGGTTGGGGCATCCAAGGGCTGCCAAATACTCTGTTTATGTGACAGTCTTTCAGTCTCTCCTTATTGGGATCTTTTTCATGGTTGTTATCCTGATAACTAAAGACTATTTTGCTGTCATATTTACAAGCAGTACAGAGTCACAAGAAGCTATCTCTCGCCTAGCAATCCTCCTTGGTGTGACCATGGTTCTTAACAGTGTTTAACCTGTGATTTCAGGTATCATATTATTTGGCTTCTCCTACTTCTATGTTCTGTAGTAAGCCATGGATTCCTGCCCTTTTAACATCTATGGAATCATTTTTGTAGGGGTTGCCGTTGGTGGTGGGTGGCAAGCATTGGTGGCTTATATAAACTAGGGTTGTTATTACATTTTCGGGCTTCCACTTGGATACCTTCTTGGCTATAAAGAAAATTTAGGAGTGATGGTAAATTTCAATTCCATTTGTACTACTAAGTTATTTGCATTGAAAAAACTTTCCAATAAATGCCACAATATAAGCTTTGTCATTGTCTCCAGAAACAGAACAGGGCCTATTATATCTTTTTTACTTTCCATAATAATCTGCATGTATCAAGTGTAATCTGATAGCTGCAATTTGGTTTTATCTTTGCTTGTTGGCTATTAAAGGGAATAAAGGCCTGAAAGAGAGAAGAAGAAAGAAAACATATTTACTTCCATTGTTTTTGCTCTCCTTCTAGTTTCTTTACTAATCTATTTCGGGATTGTAGGGACTTTGGGCGGGCATGATAAGTGGAACTGCTCTACAAACTTTGCTACTCTTGATTGTACTCTATAAAACCAACTGGAACAAGGAGGTAAGGGATTTTTTTTTACAAGCTACACACTTGAGGCTTTATAAAGCTATGCTTATGACATGAAGCAGTAGGTGAGTGTTTCATTGTACATAAAAACAAAAACATATTAGCACGATGTTTTGAAGCTTTTAATTTACTTAGCCCTGGAAACTTTTGGTCGAAGATGGATTAAAATATTTTTATTTAAAGAGAAAAAGAAAGTGGACAGCCTGATAATTGATTTTACATCTGATATATATATATATATATATATATATATATAGATGGATACTAAACTCTTTCATAGTATTTGTGCATGTTCAAATCCCTTCAAATATTGATAATAAGTCACTGGCAGGTGGAACAAACAACTGAACGCATGCGGAAGTGGGGTGGCCAAGACATCAACGTTGAGAAGACAACTGATAATGTGTGAACTTGCTTATTTATAAACTGGATTATTATTAAGTTCCAACAATTTTGAAGTCCCTTAAATGGTCCCAAAATAACTAACCCCCTAAGACATTGCATGTTAATGTTGTTCGGGGTGTCACGTTTAGTTTTTGCATTGTAGTACTCCAGTTTTCATATTAGCCACAATTTTTAGGTTGGAGTTAGCAGCATCCTGCATAATTGGATATGCATGTTGCTGATCTTTTGATTTAAAGAGTCCTGCTATCTTTGAAACTATATCCAGTTTGAATGTATGCGTTGTAAGCTTAGCTGACATTATTGAAGATGGTTAAGATTACTTATTTCCCATTCTGTCTCAATTTTACATTTTCTTCTTTAACAAAAAGTTTATTGGCGTTTCTCCATCAGTTTTGGCTACAGGAGTAGCTGCAGATAATGTAATTTGAGCTTTATATTTTTTGTTGTTGTTTGCTTTGGCCTCTAGAATACCTCCTGAAGCTTCAGCTAATGGTATGTAGTATATAATTTGGGTAACTTCACCTTGTGTCCTTTTCTCTTGAAATAACTTAGTTTGTTACTTTATTTGTTGAACTACAGCTTCCAATAGTTACACATCATTGTAAGAATAGAAAATATGATTTTTCCAATTAGTTTATATTAATTTTGGTTTAGGCATGCTAAGTGTAAATATTATATGCTAACTAACTATTTCAATCAAGTGTTGTCATCAGTTTAATATTGATTTTGAGAAATACAAGTAACACAATATGTCCTTAATCTTGTTATCGAATCCTTAAATTCATTGGCAGATGTTGCTATGGATGTGGAGTCTGATTCTGGAGGAAAACTCCCTGTGCTACAGGCTGCAATAGCTGTTGCTATATCCTTTATGATATGTAAGACTTCAACTTCTCTCACAAACATATGCGGAATTCAAGGAGGCAGCCTTCCAGCAATAACTGTTGTTGTTGTCATCTTAGCAACTGTTTTCCCAACACAATTTGGTTTCCTTGCACTTGCTGGTGAAACTATTGCCCTGGTTTTGATGTAGGTAATTGAAATATTTCCAGTTAAGTCAATTTGCATCATATGGAAATGCTCCTCTGATATGGAATTATTGCTTTGTGGTGTGAATGCTTATGCAGGTATATTTCTGGATTTGGGTACTTAGCATTTGCTTCTTGCTCACATGCATATATATATATATATATATGGGTTCATATTTTCTGAGTTGAAAAGGAAAAAAAAAAAAAAAAAGAGATTCTTATGTAGCAAATTGTGGTGACTGTGGAAAGCATAAACAAACCTGTTGAGCTTTCATGCTGCAAATACAATTCTTCTTATTTGTCTGCAATAGCTATTTTGTCATCTTTATAATCACCGTAAGTAAGTTGCTTTCACCATCCAAAAACAGTTGCACCACTCATTATTGGCTCATATGTTGTTAATTACCCCTTATATGTGTGTCCAAGGTTTTGTTTCCAAGCTCTTAAGGGGACACTAGACTAACGCTAAAGCTTTTCAAACATTGGTTGTATTTTTATATCGACATGCGATGCAAAACCAAATACACAGCCTCAAGTATGTGAGTTTGATTCATGGATAGCCACCTGGCATCAATGACACGTCATGTGCTTAAGCTGATAAATTCTATCTAAACCTTGAATCAGTTTTTACTCTATTTTTTGCGTTACATTCAGATCACTACTAGTGCATGACTGACACATCCGTATGCGTTACACAAATGCATGGAAAGGAAATGTCTATGGCACACACACGCACACACACAGCAAACACATGCAAACACACAACAAACACACAAACTTCACAATGACAAACGAAGACACACACACACATAATTTAAGGGTCATCAAATAGTCCATGACCCATGGGCTAGCCCAGTAGCCCGCTAGCCCACCAAGCTAATGGGCAGCCTAGCCTGATAATATTGAAACCCGTGGGCATCCCAGTAGCTCAATGGGACAGGCTATGGGTTGGTTTCTTTACCCATGGGCGTTCAGTGGGCCGGCCCGTTAGCCCAGCCCAGTAGCCCGACCCGTTAGCTTGACTCATTGTCCAAAATTTATAACAAAATAATTTGGGGGTTGGGTGGGTGAGGGATTGAACTTTAGACATTATAAAAACTTTAAGACCACACACCTAACCACTAAATACTTTGAATGATTGTGATACAATATGCATAATAAATATATATTTTGGTATTAGTCTAGTAGCTTTGATTTTTAAAACAAAGTTACGAAGATGACTGTTGCCCTACCTCTGTGCCTCTGGAAAGAAAGTCATTCTTTCCTTTGATAAATTCCAAGTCTTTCCTTACAAGTTACAATTATAGAAGAAATTCCTTAAAAAAAAAAAAAAAAAAAAAAAAAAAAGCTTACCGTTGGTTGGGAGAAATTCTTTCCTTAATGAGTTGATATTTGATTCTTCATATATTTCCTTTAAGAATTGATATTTTATTCTTCAAATATTTCCTTTAAGAGTTGATATTTAATTCAATGTAGTTATTTATTCTTATCAATAAAAGTTAATTAATCTTATTTTAGTACCTTTTTAAGAGGTATGTCTTAGTATTTTTTTAATTGAATCTTTTTAGTAGATTTAATTGTTCAATTTGATAGTTTGTAATAATATATAATTATAATTTTTTTGGTTAAATTTTTATAACCCCATTGAAGACCTATTAAAAATGCCCATGGATAGCCCATTAAACCCACCTCACTAGCCCAGCTCGCTAAAGCCCAAATGGGCATTGCCCATGGGTACGTAGGGCCATGGGGTAGGGTTTTTCCATCCAGCCCGACCCGACCTAGCCCATTGACTAGTCAAAAGCCCGTTAAGCCCAGCCCATTAGACCCATGGGCCAAGTAAAAACGGGTCGGGCCGGCCCGGCTCGGCCTATTGACGAGGCCTACACACACACACATATATATATATATATAGCTTTGAACCAGTGGTAGCCAATGACAGAATTGGCCACCAATGTCAATTACAAAACTAGCCACAAAATGAACAGACGGCATTCTCACACAATGGTTATCAACATTTTCTATTGTTTGGGAGATCCACGACAACTTTGCCTCATTTCCCCACCTTAATGGTTTAGTGAGAAGGATAACACTTTTGCTATCCAACACGTCCACTACAAAATTCTAGCAATGATCGTTTTTTAGTTTTTACAAGCATTGAACGAAAATCATCAAAAGTTTGCATAACAGTCTAATTATAAAGAAGCTTATATATCTTGAGGAATACAAGGTAGAGCTTTAACATAGCAATAGAGATGTGGGGACACTCGGACTAGCTTTTCTCTAACCTATAAGAGCAAGATCCTATGGTTATGACTCCCATAATTTTTATTTTTATTTTTTTTAATTAATCCTATGGTTATGACAAAAATATCAGCTTTATTATGCTTTAAAAAAAATAAAAATAAAAACAAAAACTTATAACTCTTATTTCTCAAGAGTCAAGTGGGTCCCAATTGGCAGTAGCAAGATCCTATGGTTATGAATCCCATAATTTTTATTTTTATTTTTTTAAATATTACGGTTATGACAAAAATATCAGTTTTATTATTATTTAAAAAAATTATAAATTTATAACCCTTATTTATTTCTCAAGAGGCTGTACAGCAAGTGTATTACCAGGAAGAATCAGTAGGAGCTCTAACAATCATGGTCCATGTGCAAGATAACACTTAGAAAATAGTCATTAGGCTGCTTGACCATCAAACTACCCTAATTTATAATTTATCTGAAATTATTATTTAAATGCCCACTGCATTTATTGTCTAATAATATATAGTCTACCAAATCAAATCGTATTCAAGATATTGAAAACAATGCTAACTCTTGGCCATTATGTGACAACAACTAGGTGCAAGTTTATGCCTTCACACTTACTGACGGTGCAGTGAGGATATTATAAAAAGAGTGAGTAATTTGTGGGAAAGCTGAATGTTTTGGAGGTGGAGAGGATATAACCATAAAGCTATCATCAAATACCAATTTTTTTACAAACAACTTACAGGTTGACGTAACAATTGTTAGAAACTTAGAATTGCTAAAGAATTAAATTAACAATTTTCTAATAGTTAATATTTTGGGACAATCGGTAATTTATCATGCTTGATTTTTGCATTCTATATATAAATAAATGTTTTCAATAGAAGTTTTAATAAACTAATTTAACTACATACGCAACCTTTGACCTGAGTTAGTAAATGTGTCATCTAAAACATTTATTTATCTAGAAATCTTCTAGAAAATTTCTTGCTGACTAGTCTGCTAGCTAGTATTAACTCTGATACAATACTGCCTCTTAGCATGTTTCTAGGGATGGACCCTTTGAGATTAATTATGTTGTCTCCATGCTTATCAAACTAGCTAACCCCTTTTCTTTGTTCTTTCCTTTATATTATTGTTCCAAAGAAGTTCCTCCACCCGTTGGCCATACAGCCCATACTCCTTTCCTTCCTAATGTCGGAATCATCACGTGGCCTATTTCCTTGTTTTTAATATTATATTATATAATTTTAAGAAAACTTTATATTGTTGGATATCATTTCTTTCATTTATGTGTTTTTAAGACTCAGAATTTTTTTTTTACTATGTACTTTAGTGCTTTAGAGCCATTAAATTGGCCTCCTATGTGTAAAACCCTTATATATATATATATATATATATAAGTTTTTGTTGTAAGGTTTTTACTCTACATTTTTGTTGGAGAATCAAGATGACACTTATGGATTTAAAAGTATTTATCTAGCTAAAACATGATGTTTACTACACTTTCCATTATGAATTAATTGGTATAAGAACATGGAAAAAATAGCAAAGCATACTTGTCACACTCACACTTTTACCCAGTCCTGAGATCTTTTGACATTTTCCCAGTCCATCCAAACAATGATGGGAATTAGAGAATTTTTCTTTAACAATTAAATGGTAGAAAAAAGCAGTTTTTTGTGCAGACCAACATCTCATTGTAGAGTTTTACCAATCAACAATACCATATAGTATAACTCAAACAAACCACATTTACAATTTAAAATTTGGGAAATAAACTAAGCTTGTAAAGGACAAAACCTCTGGCATTAAAAAATGAACTCCTTGGAGTTTGCAGTTTGGTTCTAACTTTAGATAATTAGCTAAATTTTCTAACATACAAACATGAACATCAAAAAAAAAAGGAAACAAACTACATTACAGTTCTGATAAAAAAAAAAAAAAAAAAAAAAAACCCTTGTGTGTCAACCAATGCTTTGGGGTCTAGTTAAAGTATTTATTGGAAACAATATCATGACCCATTTTTTTCAATCTTAGGTATTTGCAACACATGAATATTGGTGATCAAATTCCATGTTACTACAAGATTCCCAACATGTTGTGTCTTGGTCATGTTGTACTTCTATTTTTTTCCTCTTAATTAATCATACTTAAATACATTTTGGTTTTTTTTTTTTCCTTAAATTTTGTTTAGGGGTGTTTCATTCATGTTAACAATTGACGGAGTACAGAAATTATTACACAACTATAGATAGAAGACACAAAAGAGACAGAACGAGCAGAGCCTATAAATTGAAAGCACAGGACCCACTCATGTGACTGAAAGGAGACACAATATTTTATAACTGCCACTTGCCATAACTAATAATACTAGACATTGGCAAGAACAACACCAAAAGGGAACATCAACAACACTTAAGTATCTCCTGTAATGGCTGCTTTATGACAATCACTCCCTTTGCCTCCGAGAGCACCTGTCTCTATATACTTCTTTGCGTTATCCCAGGCACCACCAGATGTGTTCAGGAAAAGAGCCATAAGAATTCCCGAAACTGTTCCAAACATCAGCATGGCAGCCACAACTTTAGCCCCAAGCAGAGGATGCCCTGTATAGGAACCCAAAATCCGGAACAGTAAACCTGCAAGTGATATGAACTTAACTTGAGTCCTTCATTATATAGAATATAGACTGGAATAGATAATACACATCATAGAAAAAAAACAAGTCCATAGATAGTATACCACAATATAAATAAATGAAAACATAAATCAACAAATTGCTTTTCAATACATGGACTATTTGTGTGGTTATACTGCAACTTTAGAATCTAAAATGATACTGCTGCTATAACCACCACTTTGCACGTGCCACACCACTAGGTCTAATACTACTTCCATCGCACAGCACTTCAATAAACAGAGAAAATATATATTTTGAAGCCATAATCATCTCATTTAGAATATTTGACAGTACTTCTACCATTTCCAAATCATACATGATATAAATGTTAGTATAATAGTGGCAGTAGTAATAAAAAATAATAATAACTTGGTCCTCCAATTATTGGGAAAAAATTAAATTTAGTCCCTCGACTATTAATTGTGCCAATTTAATCCCTCAACTTTCAAAATCAAGTCAATTTCATCCTTAGGGCTCCTCTCTTAAATTTTAAAAGATTTAATAATTCACATTGACTTCATTTCAAATTTTTAAACTTCCATTATTAACCTTTAACGTATATTTTGTTTGCCAGGCCTCTCAATAAATTGTCTTCTTACTTCATTAACAACCTCTTGAGCAGTTCGGCCAACTGCAGCACAGGCCCAGGCACTAGATAGGAAAATAAGCATGGAGCCCAACAATCCACCTCCAAAAACTTCGGGGATGGCTATATCAACCTGAAAGCCAATTTGAAATCACAAAATTAAGACAGGATGCAACAGCACTTGAAACAGAAGGAAATTAAAAGTGGGGCTACAATTTTGTCTGTCTGTTTAAAAGGTTCCTGCGCAAATGCAGCTACCTCATCCATATACGCACTAAACAGAAGAAAAGATGCAAGCGCAGCAGAACCAATGGCAAATCCTTTGGTGGTAGCTTTTGTGGTGTTCCCTACCGCATCAAGAAGATCAGTGACCTCTCGAACACCCTTATCATTGACCATGTGGACAAGCTGTGCCTGCATGTACCTTACAATTTGAATCCTCAGCAGTTTGTTCAAATGGCAACCCCAAACCAATCCAACAAGTCTTTTTTCTTTTCTTTTCTTTAAAAAAATATAAAAATATAAAAATATAAAATAAAATTGTTTTCATGAATGGTTTGTTTGTGTGTGTATATTCCATGCTTACTTTTTTGGAACTTATTCATTCTTTTAACAAATAAGAAAATTTTCTTTTTTCTAAAATTTGACACAAAATTATTGAAATTTGAAATGTAATATTTTCTAAGAAGAAAAATTTGTCCTTATCAAGTTATTAGTCCTTATCTAAGAAGCACGTACAAATATGAGTATAACAAAAAAACAAAGAGTAAATTGGCTGAATAAATACGACACCTCAAGTGAAGTATTCTAGTTTCCTAAAATATTTTTTAGTAATCTACGTCCTCTCAAATTTAAATTCCCTTAATTACCGGCTAAATTTAAATTGAATCAAAATAAAGATGCTTGATGCTAATGTCCTACGTACTAGGCTTTAAGATTTAAGGATTTTTTTTTTCCCCTTTACAACATGTGGGAGAAGAGAATTCCAACTTAGGTTCTATATTCATGGATAGAGCCATGACAAAAGTCACTAAAAAGTAAAAACACAAAGCTCTTGACAATTTTAAGAAAAGTGTGGTTGTGATTTTTGATCACCTATATAATATCTATTGATTAAGCATCATGAAAATTGTGATTAGTAATTTTTATCTTGTGTTAGATATAATTTTCTTTTCAGGTTCTCTCTCTCTCTCTCTCTCTCTCTCTCTCTCTCTCTCTCTCTCTCTCAGGGGATGGATAATTTTGACATAAATTGTATCATGATTGAGTACCCACATTTATTTCATCATCTTGTTTTTGGTTTTGTTTATATTTCTTTTGGTATTATTTTTCTCCTAACACAATTTTGCCCTTTTTACAGGATATGAGGCACCACATTTGAGGTATTTCCACTTCTCAACTTTACCTCTAATGTGATTTTTAAAGAACTTCGTAGATATAACATGAAATGAAACCTTTTTTTTTTTTTAATTATTGAACAACATGAGTATGCAGTCCTGGATCCCCTGCTTGTCCTAACCGTTTTGTAATTAGATAAAATGGGTGCTATTTGTTTGCCTAATTTGACAAAAAAATGAAAGCAATATTTTTAAACAATTTGATTAATAACAGGTTTTCTTCTTTATGATGGGTTAACATATATATATATATATATATATATATAAATATATATTTAAATATGGCAAAAAAAAGAGTAGACAATCTAGAAATAATGTGGACCTATATATACTTTTTGGTGTATTTTAATAATAATAATAATAATAATAATAATAATAATAATAATTGTATTAATTTTGGAAGTTACAAATTATGGAATATTACTTAAAAAAAAAAAAAAAAATTATAGTGAGAGAGAGAGAGACAGAGCACAAACATGCATATAGTTTGCATTGCAATCAACAAGGACCCCTAGCTAGAAGAGCTAGAGCACAATAATTACATTACTCTTAACTGACTTTTTGACTGATGCAACTCTAGCTTCTCTTAAATGGATGGAGAAATATAGGTGCAAATTACCTTTACTATATATGGTTAATGGTTTTACTTATAAAAATGTAATATTTAGTGCATTTTATATGACAAACTTACACCTTTGGCATTCATGCACAGACAAACACATACAGAAAGGTGGGTGAATATATGCATAAAACCCACAATATAGTTCAAAGATCATATTTTGAGAACTAAAGGATCAAGTATGATATGATATTTAGGTTTTGAGGCTGAGAGAGAGAGAGAGAGACTGTGAGTGAGTCTATGATGACTAACAGGAGATTCTAGTGCTTTCCTTTCCCCACCCTGACATCCAGAAAGTTTCACAGATCATTATGCATACTCTATCTTTGACCGTCTCTTAACAAATATTGTCCTCTCAATAGCAATATGTATAGTAAATGAATTAATATTTCTATTGGCACCGGCATTTGCCACCTTCAATTTTTGATAGTGAGAGACCTTGCTATTCTATCTCACTTTGGCTTCTTCTTTTGAAGGCAACCCCATTGTGTGTCCTTGGCTGTGTGTGAGAGAGAAACAGACTCAGAATTATAAATGGGGTTCTCTATTATTTTACACTTATAGTATACATTGTATATATATGTCAGAATAAAACTGTAAAAATAAAATGAGCTAGCGACAAATTCTGATAGTATAGTGATGTAAGCTAAAAGAAGGGTGTTGGAGCTAGATAGTAGTGGTAGACATATATATTTTCTGTTGGATTTTTGTTCTGTTTTAATAGCACTTCCAATACTTTTATATATATATATATATTTGTAATGGAATCGGAAAGAAGTTGGTATGGGAGGAAAGAATGCCACAAGAGTCTTGGTCAAGTGCTCAGGTGTTGAACAATGCCCCATCCCTTTCTTGCAATAAAGGAAGTGGGAATCTCTGCTCTTCTCATCCTTCCCAATGTCCCATTTGATATTCAAAATTCTTCAAATCTAAGAAAGAACCAAATGAAATTGATTTATTGAAAAAACTGTCTTTATGGTATGTATTGTGGCTTTAAATTAAGATGGTGTAATCAGACAATGAAACACCTTATGTACTAATGCATGGTGCAAAGCACGCAAATATCCCTCCCCTAAATATAAAAAAATATAAAAACATAAATCTATTTATAATATTTCATGAAAAGCCCAGTACTAAGGATACCATTTTTGTTTCATAATAACTTGTTAAATTGGAAAGTTTGTGATTGAAACAATATTATTTAATTTGAGTCTATCATTAATTAGGATCCTCCACATCTGAAATGGGTCCATTACAAATCATAAGATATTTCTAGGACACAATTTTTTTTCATAACTTGTTAAGTTAACAAGTTGTAATTAGAATGACATATTTTTCATTTGATTGATATCACTTTCATTTATATTAGGATCATCTATATAATTGCACTAGATCTATTGCATGGTTTATATTAAATATTATAAATTTAAAAGTGTATCTAGTGATACATCATTTAAAATTGTAAATTATGTAGTACTTTGTACACTGTTATGTCTAGGAAATAAATTCTTTACCATTAAATTGACCCTCTCAATTTCAAAGAAAATGAAGAGGATTATGTTCTTTTTATGTATGGCCAATTCCAACAACTCATGTGAGTAGTTATGAAAATATTGTGTGGCTAAAAATTTATTGTTACATGTTGGTATAAGTGCAAAGAAAGGGAGGAGAGTCTAAATTTAATATTATTTTGGAATGTTTGAAATTGTATTATAATGAAATGAGACGTAGAAAGTTTTGAGGAAATACTGTGGAGAACCAAAAAAGAAAAAAAAAAAATGAGATGTAGGGTTAGATTGCCATTTTTGTCTTTAGGAAACACAAATGCAAACTACAGCTCAGTTACCTGGTTTTGTTTGAAATGGTTGGTGATTAGGCATATGTGTGATGTCCGAAGATCTAAAATTCAGTGTTTCTTGGAGTTAATGAAATGTATCTTACCCATTTAGCAAAAAAATGATTTGTTTTCATCAATATAAATTGGGATCCACATTTCCCAATGGCAACAAATGTCTTAATAGGGCTTTTAAAATTTGTACTATTTTTCTAGGGGTGTAGCTAGCAAATGATGTACTCCGTTTTGTTTACTAAGTCATGCATGCATGCATACCTAAAATCATATTTATGCATGTCATGGAATCATGCATGCATGTGTACGCACTTAATGCATGCTGGACATGGCTAACAAAGAATAGAAGTGTGTAAGTATTATTTTTTTTAAAATAGATGAAGTTTGCTTTTATGTTTGGCTCAAGTTGTGTGTATATATATATATATATATATATATATATATTCCTTGGCTTCTTGGATATGCTGGCCTTATTTTTGTTTGTACAAGTTGTGGGTTCTTTCAGCATATCTCCCTACAAATTTATGAACACGGATTAGTAAGAGTCAATGGAATCTAGTTAGGAAACTAAAAATCTAGAAGAGGTTGAAACTCTTTCTTTGGAGAATTGCAGAAATGAGAAAACTTAATGCCAACCAAACCCACCCATAAATCCAAAACTCAACCAGAATATGATATGTCCCCTAGATTAGATGTATGATAGAGGTAGTAAAAATAGAGCACTTATTTTTCATATGCCCCATTGTCAATCATAGCTTAGAGGAGAGGAGTACAGTATGTCCAATAATCCTCTTAATAGTAAAATTGAGCGAGGTTGAACCTTATGGCATGAGCATGAATTGTCCATTTACTTTACATATACAGTGAGACTAACAGATGTGCAAATGCACTAGTTACAATGGATTGTCAACAACATAGCATTTTGAAAGTTCATGATCCATGCCCATCTTTTGTATATCCAACTTTTGTATGGTATATGAAGCACCTTGGGACTAGTAGAATGTGAGATTTGAATTCTTTTGGGCTTGCTATTGTATAAACTCTCTAATATATAAATAATACTCCCTTCTTTTATCAAAAAATAAATTGAGCAAGGCTTAGTGGTCACATAAATAAGTCCTTTTTTTTTCATGTGATTTTATTTTTTATTGTTAAACATGCTCTTATATTTGCTAAAATTTTGGATTATTTGTGGTTTTCAAGATTTTTTTTAATTAGTTCCATTGTAATTGTTCTATTCATTTGGATAGACAATTCGGTCAATAAGTTTTGCAAACATCCCTTCCCAACAAATTCATGATATTGGGTTTGAACTTATCTTCTACCCCAGTAAATTCTTAGGCATTAGTAAGTAAATGAACTTAAATTACCTGTGATTCGTTTGGGTGCAATAGGTCTGTAGCTGGGGCACAATGGGGGAAGAAGACCAACCAGGTTCTTTAGCACATTCTCACCAACAAGACTTAATTGCTGCACCCAGGGGCGGTGGAGCTTTGTATTAGCTTGGGGGCCCCTGAAATAATATATATTTTTTAAATTATACCATAAATATTAAAATATTAAAATTTGAAAGGTTAGGAGTTGGTCCCCTCCCCAAAATGTCCAATAATCCTCTTTAAAGTAAAATTGAGTGACTGGCTTAGTGGTCATATGCCTTACATAGACAACTCTCTCTTTCTTTCTTTTTTTTCTTTTTTCTTTTATATATATTGGTGGATTCGGTCATTTATAAAACTTTCTATTTGAATGTGCATGATAATAGATTAATTTTATTTAAAGAAAGTTAATCATTAAGCATAACTTTGATAACAAATAATACTTATTTTTAGTGTATTTTTATACATATCTAATATCAAACTAGATAACTTTTATATTTTTGTTAGAATTCAAACAACAATAAGTTCTAAAAATTTAGTAAATATACATACTTAAAGTATATACGCATTTGTATATCACTGGTAGCTCCACCTCTAAGCTAGGGTGGTCATTGCAAAAAAATGTATATATATTTGCCACACAAAAAATTATATACTAAACTAACCTATCATGACCATTTTGATAAAAATGCCGAACAACTTGACTTAAGCAACACATCCCTAGAGAAATATTCAAATAATTTTTGTCCTAATATACATATGTATATATATATATATATATATATATATATATTTTAGGCTACTTACTTTTATTGGTACGAAAAGAAAAGAAAATATCAATGTTAGTTGTATTTGTTGCGTTAACCGGTGCCTTTAAGATAATCGCTAATAAATTTTTTTTTGACACAATTTTATAAAAGCTATTTTTTCTTTTCTCATATAAATAATTACTAATTTTGTTTTTTCTAAAGCAATGTTCTTAAGACATTCTTTAACTTTTCTGTAAGTAATAATGACCGTTGTCTGAAAAAATCTAAAACTTTAACGAGTGACCGTGATATAAGCAACTGAACGCATGCGGAAGTGGGGTGACCAAGACATCAACATCGAGAAGACAACCGATAATGTGTGAACTTGCTTATTAATAAACTGGGTTATTATTAAGTTCCAACAATTTTGAAGTCCCTTAAATGGTCCCAAAATAACTAACTCCCTAAGACATTGCATGTTAATGTTGTTCGGGGTGTCACGTTTAGTTTTTGCATTGAAGTACTCTGGTTTTCATATTAGCCACAATTTTTAGGCTGGAGTTAGCAGCATCCTGCATAACTGGATATGCATGTTGCTGATCTTTTGATTTAAAGAGTCCTGCTATCTCTGAAACTATATCCAATTTGAATGTATGCGTTGTAAGCTTAGCTGACATTATTGAAGATGGTTAATATTATTTATTTCCCATTCTGTCTCAATTTTACATTTTCTTCTCTAACAAAAAGTTTATAACTTAATAAGTACTCCTATTACTTCTAGTTTTAGAGGTTCCTTTTTCTGTATGCAATGTTGTGATAGTAAGGTTGCTTTCATTTGAATAGTTAGGAATTTTCTTTCTTTTTTAGGGACTAAATGTCATCAGCCAGTGTGTTCAAAAGCTCAATGTCCCATCTGCTTTGCACATTCTATAGGATACAAATGCATATTCCAGCGAGTAGTTTGATATTTTTAATTTTATGACTTCTGGATCTTGAGAAATATATTCTAAGTGGACATATGAAAGCTCTGCATTAGGTTGTGTACGGGTCGTGTTATATTGGGCTGAGTTTAGTGTATTTTCCAACCCAATTTGACTTCATCAAATTGAGAAATCTTCAATTCAACCTAATATTAGCTCTAAAAAGCAAAAACCAAGCCAACCCATTTGAGTCCATCTTTGAATCAAATTATTACAATTTACATTGAGCCTAATTCTCCAATTCCAGTAAAATTAAGCATGCGTTTAGCATGTTGGAAGTTTGCTGTATTTCAACATTTTGATTATTTTTGTGGGCCCCTTTTCACTATTCATGAAACTCATAGTTGAAAGGAAAAACGCAACTTATTTTTGACAAAAACAATGCGTTTAGCAACGGTCATTTTTTGAATCTCTGCTTTCTTTTTAACTGTATCTTGCAAGATCTCCCTTCTTCTTCCTCATCAATGCCCTAACCTCCTCATTAAGGCCCCAACTTCGTCCTCAAGCTTTTAAATTTTACATCTACCACCAACTACCCAAATTTATGCAAAGTATCTGATATACAAACTCTCTGGAATAGCCTTCATCACTGTGATATTCTTGGCTGCGAGAAAAAATCAACCACAAAACTGATGCCACCACTGTGAGGGAGAGACGCCAATGTCAGACCCCTGTGAATCTCAATAATCAAAATAAATTAAACTAACACATTTAAAATAAACCCATGATCTAAAATAAATCAAACTAAGAAACTTAAAATATACACACATGTATATTAATAAATTAATATTGTGCTTTGGATAGGGTTACTTGGATTAAAAATTTTGACAACCTTAACCTAATCCAACCCAAGTTTCAAATTAACTTAAGAAGTCAATTCAACTTATCAACCCATGAAAAACCAATCCAAAATGTTGGGTTAGATTAGGTTGTGTCCGGCAAATCATTGGGTTTAATGTACATCTCTAAATTAATTTCTGCTAGCCATTTTTAAGTGAAGCAATTTTAAAATTAATGAGATAATTAATCAATTATAGACATTATGTTTGAATGGAGGGAGAAAAGTTGTGATGTAAGATCTTTGAATGAGGACTGAGAAGGCATGTGTTTTAGTTTCTCCAATCCTGTCCAACATTTGAGGAAAATGAAGGAACTATATATTGATGGTGGATATTTTATAAAAATAAATTAAAAATACTAAGGTAAAAAAGCTTTGACTGATTCAAGGTCTGGGTTAGGATGGCCGAGTGGTCTAAGGCGCCAGACTCAAGTTCTGGTCCTCTAACGAGGGCGTGGGTTCAAATCCCACTTCTGACTATTTTTTCTTCTTATTTTAATTTTTTCCCCAGCCCTTCTTTTTCTACACTTTACTAACCCAAATCTAGGGTGTTTACGGTGTTCCTGCTCCGCCAGTATGCTTTTGTTTTAACGCTAAAAATGAAAAAGATATTACTGCATGCACATGAAACATAAAACCATCAAGCCATCAATTCTAGGGTGTTTCCTGCTCCGCCAGTATGTTTTTGTTCTCACGCTAAAAATGAAAAAGCAATGAATGCATGCACATGAAAATAAAGCCATCAATCCATCAATTCTAGGGTGTTTACAGTGTTCCTGCTCCGCCAGTATGTTTTCGTTTTAACGCTAAATTTGAAATGGCTATGAATGCATGCACATGATATTCTGAAATGTTGGTGAGCTGTTCTCTCTATAAAATATCAGTTCACTACCTCACTTCAATCACCTTAACTTCTATTCTCCCAAAAAAAAAAAAAAAAGTCTCACCTTAACTTCTCTTCTCCCTCTCTCAACGAAAATGGCTGGGGCTGGAAACCATGTTACTGTCAATGTCTTCAACCCAGACATTGCTATGAACATGATAGCAACTGCCCCGACTGAATTTCCGGACACTGAGATTTGGTTCCGACTCTCAGGCCAAATCTCTCAAGGGGGCTATCAGATGATTGTGAATGACATGATTCTGAGCAATGTAACACGAAACCGAGCTGATAGAATTGTCAATCAACGCCCCGCCCCTTTTTTACCACCACCAACCATACCAATTCTGACATTGAACGAGTTTCATTCTGCCTTTGCGGAACGTGAGACTCCGTTCATGATTTTTGTTCCTGGTCATCCGGTTGTCCATCCTAACGTTCGGCAAGCCATCATCAACGCGGCAATTCTCAATGGTGTTGAAGTTGACCCTAGGCCACCTCCTGAGGCTTAAAAGGGCTGTTCCTAGCTCGATCGTGTTGCTGCTTGGAGTTGGACGCAGTTGTTTTAGGTTAAAAACTGGGTTGAGTGTACTGTGTTTGTTTTATGATGTGTTTAACATTTTCTGTTGTTGCTGTGGCATGTGTTTAGTTTGGTTTGTTCCAAGAATGTTCACCGTCCTTTCAAATGTAGCAACTTTGAAAATTATAATAAAATTTGTCTATTTGGTTTGCAGAGCACTATTTTTTTTTTTTTTTTACATTTCTCTTCTTTGACTTCCTAACGGGTTTGTTTTTCTACTTTGACTTCCTAACGAGAATTGTGTATATTATGCTCAAGTCTTATGGATGGTCATCATATTTCTCATCTATCTCAAGTTGGTGGCAATTTAGATGGAAAATTTGATGAAGGCTCTGCCAGTTTGATCCTAGACACAAAACCTTCAAAAGTCGTGTCTAATTACGTTGAACTCTGGCTTAGGGTTGTATGAAGGGTTATTTCTTTTCTCGTCATGCTCAGATTATATCTGTGTGGATTTTTCACATAATTGTTGCTGTTTTGACATTCTTCAGGGTGCATATGTCATTACAATATACTTTAACTCATTTCTGTTCTAATTTCATGTGGTTTCATGTGTATAAATTAAATGGATTTCTTTTTTAATTTTTATTATTGTCCAAAAAGTGATTCTGTCTATTTCAAACCTTTTTCTCCTTAAAATAATCATTACTACAGTAAAATGTGTTTCCCTTCTGATGGTGTAATTTTCTTGCTTGTAGTTTGTGTTTTCTTTCCTATTGGGGGGATGGGTTTACAAATTTTAAATTTTTTTTTTTTTTTTTTTTTTTTTTTTTTTTACTTTTTATTTCTTGTTCTTCCCTGTAAATGTTGGTCTTTGACACTTTGTTAACGAAAAATAATGGAGCTCTCTTGTAATTCTTTAGGATTGGTTCAAATGTGCACATTGTCTATTTGAACTCTCTCCTCTATGAAGTCGAGGAGAGAGTTCACATTATTTTACTTATAAAAAAAATAGTGGTGTTCCTTGTTTTAGACATTTTGTGAATTGAGGAATAAATTTATTTTTCTGTTTTTGCAAATATCTTGTATTCTTTTTTATATGAACAATAATAGGCTTTGATGAAATTTTATTTAATATGGTGACATGCTGTCTTAAATGGTGGACCTCATTTAAGAATTTATTGATGTGGAGTTGTTGCTATGTCTTTTGCCTGTGAAACTTGAAATGATGGACAGGTTTACTTCTGGACATATGGAAATATTAAAACACTTATTTCTCGGATACCAAGTTGAGCTTGAGTGGGTTACAAGAAGACACGAGTTGAGAGAAAGATAACATGGGGTTAAATTTTCAAGATTTCCGTTTGAAGTTTGGTAAACGAGGAAGAGGACATGAGACCCGCTTTCTAAGCGACAACGTTTTGAGCAACTTTTCATCGACATGTGGTGTGGTTTTAGAGGTTTTTGACTTTTTTTTTTTTTAATTTAAAAAATACTAAAAAAAAAATGATGTTTTCTGTTAATTTGACTGAAAATACCAAATTGGTCATGTAATAGCAAAAAAGACAGTTGGTCAACAAATGGAAATAAATGAAGGTTTTACTGCTTACTATCACAACAAATTTGTTTAGAGATGGGAAATCAAATCTGATTATGATATCCAATGCACAAACTCAGAAGGTTTACATCATGGAATTGAATAAGAAAGGGTACCTTTTTTATTAAATCACAGTTTAAGAACTGGTTAAGAAAAAATACAAGTGTTGGTCCTCGGGACTAGTCTGAGGTTGGGTTTACAAATGGATAGATTCTTTTCTTTCTTTTTCCCTCTCCTCATGCTTCTAGATCTTCCTCTTGCTTTTATATCCAACTACAACTTATCTGGATCAAACACTTGGAGGGCTGAGATTGCCCTCCTACAACTCTGGTCCCATCCAGAACATAATAGCAAACTTTACCCTATAATCTTAACTGTGCCACCACTATTCATGGTTATTTCCTCATTAGTGCGGCCAGAGGAGTGGTTGTCTCGTATTTAATGCGGAGAGAATGGCTTCTACACCCTTCTTTCTTCATCTTTCTCGTATTCTATGCCGCCATGTGGCCTTTTAGCGACGGTCAATAAGCACCGCTATAGGACTTCATGTACAACATACCCTATGTACCTTTTAGTAGCAGTTTCGCCCGCCGCTATAGGTTATTATTATCTTTTTTTCCCTTCCTGGGTCCTAAAACCACATTTCTATTACAAATAACATGTAATAATTTTAGCTCCACTAAGACATTAGGAGCACAACAATGAACAAAAATGCAACATAATACATCTCTTGAAAATAAAACTAGGCTAATCTATGTAATTGCATTCAAAACTGAATAATTTGTACAGCTTATGGATATTTATACATGCCATGCTTAAGTACTAACTTCTAAGGAATTTAACATACTCAGCACAAGGCCTAATGCCAGCTGTACAAACTGCTAACAGAATTACTAACTTCTAGCTAACAGCCTTGGTTGCTAACTAATTGAGTTACAAAAGCTCTAGCTAACTCTGGCTGTTACTTAAAGTTGCTTATTACAATTTTACACTAAAACTACTAGATTATTCTTCTTACTGCTGCTGCTGCTGTAAGCTAATGAGTAATGTTAATACATCAGGCTACTGCATCATTACTATACATAATATGGAGTAAAGTCAAATGAAATATGTGCAAACTATCTAGATGGATTGCATCACAAATTTAACAAGATTAAAGTACAAACAATATAAAAATGTTCTATAACAATTTCCAGGATACAAAACACATAAAATTTCCAAAACGAGGGTACATTCTCTGCACAAGTACAAAACCATGTACCCCAAAAACGGTTCAATTTGGGATTACGTATGTGTGTCTATATTTAGAGAGAGAGAAGGAGAGATTGATGGGTCAACCAATATAATTAAACGCAAAACATTTTTGAAAAAAGTACAACAAAAAGCTACCCGAGAGAATTTGCGGACAGTTTTATTGTTCTAATGTCCAGACAAACCTGACAAGCAAATACCAGAGTTGTGTTGGTCTCTATAAAGTATGATCAATGATGTTAAAACACTATTAAAGTGAAAAAAAAAAAAAAAAAAAAAAAAAAAGGAAGATACCTGCCCAGACATGCTATCCAATGTATGCCATACTGCACCAGTTTGACCTTCACTTTTAACTTGAACAATCATCGAACCAAGAACAGCACTTTTCCCAATTATATCCCAATCATATATTGTCACATTAATCTGCCACCCAGTAGAGAACAAAATCAGCTTCATATTCCAAGCCTACTTAAAGAACCAGTAAAGCCAATAGAGAGATCTATGTTAACAAAAAAACAGGCCAAATTATATGTCATCTTTCTTACTTCACATCGTACATTTTAACACATATGTCCAATGAAAGGATTTGATTTATTAAGGCTATTTTAATATGCTGGAATTATTCAAAACTGCAATGGCTCCTGCTGAAGTTACATTTCTTCTTCCTACCAAATTCTTTTTTCTTTTTTTTTTTGTTAGTTCCAATGCTAACCCATGTCTTTATGTATGCGTTGTTGGGTTTTCAATGTAAATTAGATTCAAGTTGTGGGTTTCTGTGCTGGAATTACAATATTAGGTAACAGATTGTGTTCATAACCATGTGCCTGTATAAATTTTTAATTTATGTATGGCAAATAGTTTTCTTCTATGTAAATATGACATTTGGGCTGGCACCAAACAACCCTGTTTAAAAGCAGTACAAAAAATAAAAACTGTGACTTGGCACTTGAGCTGGCCCTATTTAGCCCTCAAAAAAATTTTAAATAAAACACCACAATTCAGCCAAGCCCAAAACGGAACATCCACACCCAACCAACCCCATCAAATTGCACCAGGTCGAGGCCAGTCATTAAGGAGAATTTAGGCCCACAAGTGAGGGAGGTGTTATAATAATAATAATAATTAAATAATTAAATTCTCTATTTCCTAATAGCTTAGACTTTCAGGACAAGTGGTAGTTTAACAAGAAACATTAAACTTAACCTTCATCTAGATTTTGAATAAATATGTGGAAAAAAATATTAGTAGAAAGATATATAAGGATCTTGGTGTCATATTTATGCAAGGAGTACAAGCAATATCATTTCATGATTTCTTCCACAATTTTTTATTTTTGAACCCAATTTATTTTTTAATTTTGATGTTGACTTTAATTTTTTTTAGGATAATGGGATTTTTTTTCTTTTGTTTTCGAAATTTTTTCCTGATTGATGTAATCCTTGCAAGCCTATTTCAAAGAGCCCTAGTAAACACAGAAAACACTTTTTTTTTTTGGAAATTTTCCAATTGTTGGGTGTAGATTCCTAAGTTTTTCCTAAATTCCCATCCTATCTCCCCATCCTATTCCTTCTATATCTCACCCAGATTAGAGAATTTATGGATAGGGAAGGGCTATACATAGGGTTTCCCCTTAAGAGTTTGAATTTCTCAAGCGACATTGAGACATTTTTTTTTGGACAAAGACTTTGTTGTAGTTGTTGTTGTCTGGATAGGAAAGGGCTACCCCTATTAACCATCCCATCCTTTCAACCAGGGGAAAAAAGGGTCTAAGTTTCCTGCATACTCTTGTTTTGATAGCTTATAAGGAAATATTATTAAAAAAAAGGAATAGAACAAAAGATACACAGAGTTAAGGAACACCAACTGCATTTCAAATGACATTGCACCATATAATCATTTAGATTCTTAAAAAAAACCTAAATCTTCACCACGAAATGGTCTCACTTTGTTTCAAAAATAAACAGAGCAGATCCTAATACACAAAAAGTCCCATGACTTGGATGACATTAAACACCAAGAATATAAATCAATTTGAAAAACCAATAAAAACTAAGTCTTTTTTTGAACATTCAATAATTTCAATAAGGAAGACGGATTTGAACTCCGGAAGTCTCAATTTAAAACACCAATGAGGTGCCAGACCAGTTGAGCTCTTGGGCCAATAAAAATTCAATTCAAATTCAAATAAACAAAATACGGAGTACTTTCTATAACTACTTTCCTAACCACAAGAATCAACTAGAAGCAATGAGATTTAAGTATCTAGTTGGAAAGATTAGCAAGAGAGAATTTTTGGAATAAAAACACAGCTCAAGTCTCACAAATGAAATAAATAAATTGAAAAACACGAAAATCTCATATTGAATAACAATTTTTTTTGGCATAAAAACAAAGCGCATATATATTTCTCTCTCTCTCTCTCTCTCTCTCTCTCTCCAAGAAATAACAAAATGTAGATTATAATTTCTTTAATAGTTGAATTTGGAAGGGTACCTGGAGGGCATGTTGAAACCTGCCGTACTTGCGGAGCTCCTTAACGCACTTTTCGAGAGTTGCTTTATGGACGGAATTGCCATTGTGGACGTAACCATTTAACGTCTCTGCCACGCTCCCTCCGCTGGCTCCCAGAGCCGATAGCCTCCGATACAGTCGCTGCCCATGCTAACTGGCCAGTGGATCTTTAGAAGAAATTAGCACTCTTAGTAACAAAATACATTAGCGAAGTCCGTAAAAGTTTATTTAGAATTATTTTACAGCTTTATCTGATGTAAATATTTCAATTTCCTACATTGATCCATCAACTTCTTCATAATAGCTTTTGTGAAGGTCATCACATGTATTTTGTAAGTAGTTTTATTGTTACAATTTCATTATGCATTTTTAATATATATACTATTTATAAGATTTATTCAATGGATCTTTTTTTTCCTCCCCTAAAGGTTAATACTAGATTATAGCATCATCTTCTAATCAATAACTATTAATAAAAATTTATAATTAAAAAGAAAAAGAAAAAAGAATTGATGGGTTTTTCACATTTCAACATTTGGACATCCAAGTATAAAAAAAATATATGATTGTCAACATAAATGAATATTGTCAAACCCAAATGCATAAACTCATTTAAATGCTAAGAAAACCTAAATACAATAACATTCTTGACATGATTTCATATCTTCAGCTCAACACAACAAACTTCATTTTCCACAATTCTAATCAAAAGGACTAAAAAGACAATTATAGTATTAAAGACTACAATCTCCAATATGAGTCAAATTGTTTCTTCCCTGGAACAAACTTCCAAGTGGTAAATTAAATAAATATTTTTTTCTAAGGTGACTATGCTACCTAACAGACAAAAGAATACTATTTTTTGGTTCCACACATATATTGTGATTTGTGAGATCTAGGCTAGGTTAATGTACCCAAAACATAACATATCATCTCTGTCCTAATTATTATCAAATAAACTAGCTAGTGTTCATAATATTTCTTTTGTTCTTGCTGAACTAAAACTTTTAATTGAACTAACGAATATATTCCTCACACTTTTTTTGTTTAATTATAATTTTCAATTATGACATCCTAGATTGAAACAACATTAAAAAGAATTTACATTTAATGAATAAAGTCTTCCTCCTACAGTTTCTGCATAGTAAAATGCTAATGGTAAGACCAGTCTATGAGAACTATTTTATGTTTTTTCCCTTCAATTTCTACTTTTATTTCTACGCACCTAGACAATGAGGACAAAAAACAGCATGTTCATTTAGTGGACCAATCAGCCCAACAAGGTAGATTGTCTGCAACATTTTTTTCAGGCCTCTTTTCCTTGATGATTTTGAGCAAAAGAGAAACTCAAATTTGTGGACCAAGTATATGGAGAAACTAAAATTGATCATTTTCTAACTTGGGTGCATTACAAATAGGAATTTAAACACAAAATTTTACCCCCAAATATGCAACTTGATAACAAACATCTTATGATTATTGGCTAAAAAAGAGTGTTAATCAAACCATATTTATCACTGTCATCATTGTGTTCATCGTCTTGATCTACTTTACACCCAAGTTAGAAAGATTGCTGCTAACATTATTGCGGTTAGCAGACTGCTTGTGTTATCAAACTCTTTCTTTGTGATCTTCTGTATTTGAGTTCTGAAACTATGGGTGGTTCCATTTTCTTTTTTCTCGAATCCAAATCGTTTGAATTTTCTGTGGAAGAGGGTGGTTCTTTCTTCTTGTTACGCATTTTTGAAAGATATAAGGATTCTCTCCGATCGGTTTTCATGGGAAAAGAGAGTGCTTTTCGGTTGCTTACGTATATTGAGGATCACTTGTCAAATACCCGTCCTGATAACTTTGCTAGAACCTTCAGGGATGGTAATAAGGTTTTGATTTTGCAAATGGGATTCAATGCACATGGAAGCTTTCTTATGATCTCTGAGCTTCTGCATGGTCGTCGGAAGGGCCTCATCATTGTACCAGAAGGAAAGCTGGGTAGTGGGTGGAGAGGTTTTGGCTTTCATCTTCGCAAGGCCATTGCTCCCGTCTCTCCTGGCGTCAAGTTGCCACCTCTTTCTGCCCCGTTTCCGTCATTGCAAAAGTCCAGATAGCATAAGTCTTTTCTGGCGGCAGCGGTGGAAGGTGATCGGAAATCCTTTGGTGGTAGTAGAACTGGAAAGCTTGCATTGCCCAATATTCAAAATTCTATCAAATCAAATCTAGCTCACAAGTCTAGATTGAGCAGTCAGAAGTCTCAGAGCCTGGATTTGCGTGATAGGGGTGCTGGGCAGGTAAGCACAGTTCCTGAGGATGAAGTCACGCTTTAACTTTAGGATGACGCTCTTACAATGGCTGACTCTCCCCTCTCGCTAGAAGTTTCTTTACATTTGGTACGTGGGCTGAATGGCAAGTGGGACATTAAGAGTTCAAACATTAAGGAAGTGGGCTGTTCTGGTGTTGGGCCCTTGAAAGATGTCTTTAAGCCCAATGCTCTAGCTGAAGCCCCCCCACTTAACCCACCTCATGTTCCCAAACTTAAGCCCAAGACTTCGTTGGTCTGGCAGCCCAGAAGAACTACTTGTAAAGAACTTCTGACCACCATGAGCTGCCCGTCGCGAGAGACCCATTCTCCAGATTGGTTAAGTCCTGGCGCGAGATCCTTCCAGTCGTCGCCGTGCCCTTCGACTTTGCCTCTGAGGTCGTCGGTGGTCTCCGATGTCGCCGCTGCCCATTCTCTCATAACCGACAAGTCCGTCGAAGCCAGGTTTGAGCCACCGGCGACGACGGACTCGAATCTTGTTTCCGATGTAGCCGAGTCTGTGCTTCTCGGCTCCGACGAGTCCGAGGAGGCCAGGAATGGGGTCTCCGATGTCGCCGCTGCCCATTCTCTCATAACCGACAAGTCCGTCGAAGCCAGGTTTGAGCCACCGGCGACAACGGACTCGAATCTTGTTTCCGATGTAGCCGAGTCTGTGCTTCTCGGCTCCGACGAGTCCGAGGAGGCCAGGTATGGGTCGGTTTGCTCCACAGTTCACGATGAGAGCTTAATGCTTGATCCCCGACTGTTTCTCCAGGAGCATTCTGGCAATTTTGACAAGAAATGGGGAAACTCGGAGCAGTGGTTTCTTGAATTACGCGATGGGAGGAGGGTTGCGGTTCCGGTGCAGATTGCTTTGCCTCCTTGTGAAGCTTCAGAGGTTTTGGAAAAGCAACAACAGCTTGTTACGTTGGAATTTTCTGAAGTCAAGAACATGTCTTTGGCTCTGTTCGAAGAAGATGATGTATTGGTGGAGGATTGGGCTTCGGATTCCTTCTCAGAGGAAGCTAATCAGCCCCTAGTGGTTGATCCAATTGCTTTTTCTCTACCCTTGGCCAAGGAGAAGCAGTCTCTTGTAGATGGGGATAGTGTTGTGGGTGTGGACACTTCAAGGAGTCAGGAACCTTACTCCGATTGGTTTCAAAAGAGATTCAATAACTTTGATAGCTTCCTTGGCACGTCACTTGTGGGTTTAGAAGATCAAGCAACAGAATTTTTATTGGCTGTTGAAGCTGAATTATATCGGAGGGCTGAGGTGAAAAAGAAATCGTGTGGTTCAAAAGGTTCGGGGGTGAAAGGTTTAAGAGAGTTGAAAGGGTTGTTTAGTTCCATTAATTATGGCTCTTCATCTTCTAGGCGATGTGGTATTAATAGGAATCGGGTTCTTTCCGTTGCTCAATGAATTTAAAGCTTATTTCCTGGAATGTCAGAGGTCTGAACGAAGTTGACAAGAGGCTTCAGATTCGTAACTTGTTGCGATCCTGGAAGGCTGATATTGTGTGTTTGCAAGAGACCAAACTAGAGTGGATTACTAGAGGTACTGTTCGAAGTATTTGGAGTTGTCCTTATGTCAATTGGTTGTACCTGGGCTCTGAAGGTGCTTCTGGAGGCATTTTATTGATGTGGGATAGCCGGGTTGTGGAAAAGGTGGAGGAAGCGGTGGGGCATTTTTCAGTTTCTTGCAAGTTTAAAAATGTAGGCGACCAATTTGAGTGGGCTTTCACAGGTGTATATGGGCCTAATTTGAACAATAGGCGTAGGTTGATGTGGGAGGAACTAACCGGGCTGATCAGTTGGTGGGATTTGCCTTGGTGCCTTGGAGGGGACTTTAATATTATCCGCTTCCCTTCTGAGCGTTTGGGGGCTGCCAGCTTCTCCAGGTCTATGTTTGGTTTTTCTGACTTTGTTTCTTTGCATGGGTTGTTGGATATTCATATGGAAGGGGGCCTTTATACCTGGTCTAATACTTCCTCAGCTTCTAGGCTAGACCGGTTCCTTTTCTCCCCTCTTTTGGCTGATCACTTCTCTCAGTTCACCCAAAAAAGGATGCCTAGAGTTCTTTCTGACCATTTTCCTATTTCGTTGGAGGGTGGGTGTCAGCGAAGAGGCAGAATTCCCTTCCGTTTTGAAAATATGTGGTTAAGGGTGGATAACTTTGTAGACAAAGTGAAGGAGTGGTGGGCTTCCTATTTGTTCCATGGTACCCCTAGTTTTATTCTTGCTAAGAAGTTGGCTGCATTGAAGTCGGACTTAAAAAAGTGGAATGAAACTGAGTTTGGCAATGTCTCTTTTAAGAAACAGGCCCTTTGGAGTAAGTTGATTGATTTGGATGCTAAAGAGGAGATTCATAGTCTATCTGCTGAGGAGAAGTTAGCTCAATCTAACCTTCGTTCAGATATTGAAAAGTTGACTCTTATGGAAGAGACTAGTTGGAGACAAAAGTCTAGGGTATTGCATTTGAAAGAAGGGGATGCCAATACCAAATTCTTTCATAGAATGGCTAATTCCAACAGGAAAAATAATGCCATCGAAAGCCTTATGGTTAATGGTACTTTGTCGTCGGATCAGGGTATAATTGCAGACTTCGTTTCTCATTTCTTCATGAATTTGTACTCTGAGCAGCAGGTTGAGCGGACGTTTCCGGATTCGTTGGTTTTTCCAATGATATCTGGGGAGAATGCGGATTGGTTAGAGAGGCCTTTTGAAGAGGCAGAAATCTTTGATGTTATTCAAAATTTTCATGGTGATAAATCCCCTGGTCCTGATGGCTTCCCTATGGCTTTTTTCCAAGCTTGCTGGGAGATTGTTAAGCCGGATCTCATGGCTGTTTTTCATCATTTTTTTGCCAATGATCAGTTTGAGAAAAGCTTAAACACAACTTTTGTTACTCTTATTCCTAAAAAACATGCAGCTAATGAGATTGGAGATTTTCGGCCCATTAGCTTGGTTGGGGGGGTTTACAAAATTATTGCTAAAGTTTTGGCTAATCGTCTCCGCTTGGTGATGGGGGATTTAATCTCTGCATCTCAGAATGCTTTTGTGAGGGGCAGACAAATCCTTGATCCTGTTCTTATTGCTAATGAATGCCTTGACAGTAGATTGAAGTCTGGGTTGCCGGGGCTGATTTGTAAGTTGGATGTTGAGAAGGCTTTTGACCATGTAAACTGGAATTTTCTGCTTCAGATGTTAGAAAGAAGTGGTTTCTCTGCCAAATGGAGACAATGGATTCGCTTTTGTCTTTCTACTGTCCGCTTCTCCATCTTGATCAATGGCTCTCCTTGTGGTTTTTTTGGTAGCACCAGAGGCTTGAGGCAAGGTGATCCGTTGTCTCCTTTGTTGTTTGTTTTGGTGATGGAAGCTCTTGGTCGTATGTTGGACAAAGCAATGCTTGAAGGTCGCATGTCGGGCTTTAGTGTAGGTAACTTGGAGGGAAGATCCATGGCGGTGTCTCATCTCCTCTTTGCAGATGACACGCTTATTTTCTGTAAGGCTGATTTAGATCAGATTTTGTTCCTTCGCATGATTCTTATTTGGTTTGAGGCGGTGTCTGGCCTTAAGATCAACCTGGGCAAGTCAGAATTGGTTCCGGTTGGGGTAGTCAATGATTTTGACCTTTTCTTGGTTGTTCTTGGCTGCAAGCAGGGCTCTCTCCCTATGAAATACCTAGGTCTTCCTTTGGGAGCTAAATTCAAGGATAAGTCTATATGGAATCCTATTCTAGAGAAAATGGAGAGGAGATTGGCGGGTTGAAAACGTTTATACTTATCCAAGGGAGGTAGAGTCACCCTTATCAAAAGCACCCTATCTAATCTACCCACTTATTTTCTTTCTTTATTTCCTATTCCTGCTAGTGTGGCTAACCGTATTGAGAAGCTCCAGCGGAATTTCTTGTGGGGCAGTCTTGGAGAGGATCCTAAAATCCATTTGGTTAAATGGGCTACCGTTTGTTCTCCTACTTCTGCGGGTGGCTTAGGGATAAGGAAGATTAGACTTTTCAATGAAGCTTTACTTGGAAAGTGGCTTTGGCGATTTGGGGTTGAGGTAGATGCCCTTTGGAGGCAAGTGATAGAGACAAAGTATGGTTGTATGTGGGGGGGCTGGTTCTCCAGAACTGTGATTGGCCCTTATGGTGTTGGTTTATGGAAAAATATCAGTCAGGGATGGCCTTCTTTCTCTCACCATATTATGTATGATATTGGCGATGGATCTAGAGTGAAGTTTTGGCAAGACTGGTGGTGTGGAGAGACTTCTCTTGCTGTTAGATTTCCAGACTTGTTCAGATTTTGTAGGAATAAGGATGCTAGTGTGGCTGAGCATATGATGTTCGCTCATGGTGTCCTCTTTTGGGATGTGAGATTCATTAGGAGTGTGCATGCTCGGGATCTAGAGTCTATGTCCGACTTCATGGCATCTATTTATGGTTCGCATATAAGGGGGCGAGGTGGGGATAAATTGTGTTGGATTCCTAACAAAGTTAAGGGTTTCTTGGTTAGTGGTTATTATAGAATTTTAGCTGGCACCGCTTCCATTGGGTTTCCTTGGAAAAGTATATGGAAGCAAAAGATTCCCTCTAGAGTAGCTTTCTTTGTTTGGACTGCTGCTTTAGGGAAATGCTTGACGATTGATAATTTACGTAAAAGGAAGGTGTGGATTCTGGATTGGTGCTACATGTGTAAGAGAAATGGTGAATCGGTTGACCATCTATTTCTTCATTGTCCTTTTGCTTCGGATCTATGGTCTATGGTTTTGGGCCTTTTTGGAGTTTCTTGGGTTATGCCGCACTCTGTTCTGGGGCTGTTATGGTGTTGGCAAGGCAGCTTTGGTCGTCATCGAAATGGTTATATTTGGTCCATCATCCCTCATTGCTTATTGGTGTCTTTGGAGGGAGAGGAATAGTAGATGTTTTGAAGATACTGAGAATTCTATTCCTGACCTCAAGCTTCTCTTTTTTAGAACTTTAAGGGATTGGTTGTTTGCTTTGCAAGATAAATCTTTCCCCTCTTTTATTGATTTCCTAGACTCTTGTAATTTTTGTATTTGATTTCTTTTCCCTTGTACACTTCCTGTGCACTAGGGTGTTCCCTTTTTTATCAATATATCTTTTACTTATCAAAAAAAAAAAAAAACATTATTGCGGTTAGTGCGTAGAAACTCCTTGAGCAATTTGGTACTTTGCCAATTCTTGCACATGGAACATGATGAATTAGCTAAGCATATTAATAAATATAAATATAAATATAAAATGGGAAGAATAATAAACAGGTAAGTTCACAAAATTAGGTATATTAGAAGGAAAATCCATTACAGAAAAAACAAAAATCAGGGAACGTGGTGGTCGATACCAAGTTTAGGAAATAGCTTCTTCTATAATAAATAAATAAATACATAAGTTTTAGGAAATAGCTCTTTTTAACCCAAATCCCTACTGTCCATTGATTAAAAATTAAAAATACATAAAATAAACTATTGAAGTACTTTTTAGAGCCTACTTAGCTCAACAGAATAACATAAAGAAATAATTCTATTCACGATAATCTCCATGCAATCTCAATTTCACCCAAAAAATCATCAACTTAGAAAAATAACCTCTCTAAAAAAGCAGCCAATTGGTAGATTGAACTTTTATTTTTATTATATAGACTTATTTCTATATGGTAAATTTAACTTTTATCAATAATAAATTAATAAGTATGAATTGAATTTGAGAAAAAGAAACCAATATTTAGAGCAATCACATTTGGCTCCCTAAAGTAGGGTAAGACACCAATTTAAGTAGAGCAGTCCAACAAAAGCCCCAAATTGGACTACTCTATTTAAGTAGAGCAGGTGAAAAAAATACTATTGTCTGTCCGCAGGGAATAGATAATGACGTCCTACTTTTTTATTCCGCCATCGATAAACATAAAAGACACCACTCTTTATCAGATCCATCAAAATTGTTCAGTAAAGTAAAAATTAAAATTAATCAGAACAAACCTAAGAGATCAAACGAAAATGAATGTGGTAGGTTGATTTCATTTTCAAATCCAATAATGTTAGAATAAGAATCAAACAACCAAAAGAGAGAATTTAGAATGGACAGAGAGAGATTAGAGAGACCTGTGATCTTGTCGAGGACGACGAGGAGTCTTCGTATTCCTCGCCGTCGTATTGGTTCCCACAATCTTAACCGTCGATCTTGTCATTAGCAGCTAAACAGAGAGAGGGGATCAAATATAATAGATACCCAGAAAATAAAAGAATCGAATTGACAAATTTTCTCAGCAAAAAAATCAAAGTAATAGCTCATCATTCCCAAAATTCCCGACTGAGAGAGAAAGCGGGTAGAGGAGATTGAGAGAAAGAGAGATATCGAGATTGAAGGAGAAATATAGAATTATTGTCATTGATAATCCAAAATGCCAAAATTTGTTGAACTTACCCAACCGAGTAGACGCCGAAAACACCTCCCTGGAGCCGCCGAAGTCGATTTTTGTTTTGGGTTTACTGGAGAATCCGCAAATAGCTCTCTCAATCTCCTTCTCTCAATCCGAAACCGAAAATAGCTCTTGTGAGGAAGAGAAAAGAATTTGGGGAAGGGGGCGGCTGGGAGATAAGAAAAGATAAATTTATATGATGCTTTCAAAATTTTAAATAAATTATAAGCAACGTCAAGTCTCGAACAAGAGACCATTTGGGCAAAACACATGCTGCACACCACTAAGCTAGTGATGCGAGTAATACAATAAAGTTACATAAATAAATATATAATTTATATAATAATAATTATATATTTTATTACTATTTAAATAAATATAATTTAAAAATATATAATTATTATTATATAAATTATATATTTTTTTTAATTTATATAAAATATAATAATAAATTATTATATTCAATAAATTACCATTTTTTACTAACAATTACCATTTTGTCGTGCATTTTTGTAATTGTACATGAATCAAACACATCTATATATCTAAGTGAGTTAATGAGTGCAAAATATTAAAAATCTAATATTAATGAGATATGAAATAAAATTTAAAAACAAAAAACAATCACATATATTCAATAAAAATCACCACACAACTTTCTTCCAAAAAAAAAAAAAAATACCACACAACAAAAATTATCACACGTTCTATATTATTAAAAAAAAAAAAATGATCATAGCAATTATATATTAAATTTATATAAGAGTTTTAATATGTGACTAACTACCTTAAATTTTCCCATCAAAAAAAAACTACGTTTACTTTAAAAAAAGATAGTCAGATTGAGAGAATATATATAGCCATTTTCTCAACCAATAACTTATTGTTGAATGCATATTTTGAAAATCAATAACTTATTCTTAACATGCATGCCAATTCACATTGTCAAAATTCACATCAAATTAAGAAATATAGCGTTGGGTTCAAGTTACACTTTATGTAACTTTAAAAAATATTATACCAACCAATAACTTATTGTTGAATTCAAATTTTGAAAAGCCAACCGTTGGATCACATTTTCTATATGTTCTTAACATGCATGCCAATTTTAATGCCAATCGGGTGTAATTTACCATTTGATCTTTAAACTCATCTTTTATGCGTTATTTTAAATTACAAAAACTTAAATTTAAACAATTAATTGATGACATGACTATTAATCTTTGATCACCTTGAAATATTTTATGCTTGTAAAATATATAAAGATAATGTCATCTAACGGTAGATTTGTCAAAATTCACATCGAATTAAGAAATATAGCGTTAGGTTCAAGTTACACTTGATATAACTCTAAAAAATGTTACACCAACCAATAACTTATTATTGAATTCATATTTTGAAAATCCAACCGTTGGATCCCATTTTCTATATGTTCTTAACATGCATGCCAATTTTAATGTCAATCGGGTGTAATTTACCATTTGATCTTTAAACTCATCTTTTATGCGTTTATTTTAAATTACAAAAACTTGAATTTAAACAATTGATTAATGACATGACTATTAATCTTTGATCACCTTGAAATATTTTATGCTTGTAAAATATATAAAGATAATGTCATCTAACGGTAGATTTGTCAAAATTCACATCGAATTAAGAAATATAGCGTTAGGTTCAAGTTACACTTGATATAACTCTAAAAAATGTTACACCAACCAATAACTTATTATTGAATTCATATTTTGAAAATCCAACCGTTGGATCCCATTTTCTATATGTTCTTAACATGCATGCCAATTTTAATGTCAATCGGGTGTAATTTACCATTTGATCTTTAAACTCATCTTTTATGCATTTATTTTAAATTACAAAAACTTGAATTTAAACAATTGATTAATGACATGACTATTAATCTTTGATCACCTTGAAATATTTTATGCTTGTAAAATATATAAAGATAATGTAATCTAACGGTAGATTTGTCAAAATTCACATCGAATTAAGAAATATAAGGTTGGGTTCAAGTTATACTTGATATAACTCTAAAAATGTTACACCAACCAATAACTTATTGTTGAATTCATATTTTGAAAATTCAACCGTTGGATCACATTTTCTATTTGCTCTCAACATGCATACCAATTTTCATGCCAATCAAATGTAATTTATGCTTTGATCTTTAAACTTATCTTTTATGCGTTATTTTAAACTAAGAAAACTTAAATTTAAACACTTGATTGATGACATGGCTATTAATCTTTGATCACCTTGAAATTTTTTATGCATGAAAAATATATGAAGATAATGTAATCTAACGGTAGATTTATCAAAATTCACATCAAATTAATAAATATAAGGTTGGGTTCAAGTTACACTTGATGTAGCTCTAAAAAATGTCACACGAACCAATAACTTATTATTGAATTCATATTTTGAAAATCCAACCGTTGGCTCACATTTTATATTTTCTCTTAACATGCATGCTAATTTTCATGTCAATCGGGTGTAATTTACCATTTCATCTTTAAACTCATATTTTATGCGTTATTTTAAACTACAAAAATTTGAATTTAAACAATTGATTGATAATATGGTTATAAATCTCTGATCACCTTGAAATTTTGTAAGCAAGAAAAGTATGTGAAGATAATGTAATCTAATAGTAGATTTGTCAAAATTCACATCGAATTAAGAAATATAGGGTTGGGTTCAAGTTATACTTGATGTAACACTAAAAAATGTCACACCAACCAATAACTTATTGTTGAATTCATATTTTGAAAATTCAACCGTTGGATCACATTTTCTATATGTTTTTAACATGCATGACAATTTTTTTGCCAATCGGATGAAATTTACCCTTTGATCTTTAAACTCATCTTTTATGCGTTATTTTAAACTACGAAAACTTGAATTTAAACAATTGATTGATGACATGGCTATTAATCTTTGATCACCTTAAAATTTTTTAAGCATGAAAAATATATGAAGATAATGTAATCTAACTGTAGATTTGTCAAAATTCACATCAAATTAAGAAATATAATGTTGAGTTCAAGTTATACTTGATGTAACTCTAAAAAATGTCACACGAACCAATAACTTATTATTGATTTCATATTTTGAAAATTCAACCCTTGGATCACATTTTCTATTTGCTCTTAACATGCATGCCAATTTTAATGTCAATCGGGTGTAATTTACCATTTGATCTTTAAACTCATCTTTCATGCGTTATTTTAAATTACAAAAACTTGAATTTAAACAATTGATTGATGTGACTACTAATTTTTGATCACTTTAAAATTTTGTATGCTTGAAAAATATATGAAGATAATGTAATGTAACGGTAGATTAGTCAAAATTCACAGTGAATTAAGAAATATAGGGTTGGGTTCAAGTTATACATGATGTAACTCTAAAAATGTTACACCAACCAATAACTTATTGTTGAATTCACATTTTGAAAATCCAACTGTTGGATCACATTTTCTATTTGTTCTTAACATGCATGCCAATTTTCATGCCAATCGGGTGTAATTTACCATTTGATCTTTAAACTCATCTTTTATGCATTATTTTAAATTACAAAAACTTGAATTTAAATAATTGATTGATGACATAACTATTAATCTTTGATCACTTTGAAATTTTGTATGCTTGAAAAATATATGAAGATAATGTAATCTAACGGTAGATTTGTCAAAATTCACATCGAATTAAGAAATATAGCGTTGGGTTCAAGTTACACTTGATGTAACTCTAGAAAATATTACACCAACCAATAACTTATTGTTGAATTCATATTTTGAAAATCCAACCGTTGGATCACATTTTATATTTGTTCGTAACATGCATGCCAATTTTCTTGCCAATCGAGTGTAATTTACCATTTGATCTTTAAATTCATCTTTTATGCGTTATTTTAAATTACAAAAACTTGAATTTAAACAATTGATTGATGACATAACTATTAATCTTTGATTACCTTGAAATTTTGTATGAGTAAAAAATATATGAAGATAATGTAATCTAACGGTAGATTTGTTAAAATTCACATTGAATTAAGAAATATATCGTTGGGTTCAAGTTACACTTGATGTAACTCTAAAAAATGTTACACTAACCAATAACTTATTGTTGAATTCACATTTTGAAAATCCAACTCTTGGATCACATTTTCTATATGTTCTTAACATGCATACCAGTTTTCATGCCAATCGGGTGTAATTACTATTTGATCTTTAAACTCATCTTTTATGCGTTATTTTAAATTACAAAAACTTGAATTTAAACAATTGATTGATGACATGACTATTAATCTTTGATCATCTTAAAATTTTGTATGCATGAAAAATATATGAAGATAATATAATCTAACGGTAGATTTGTCAAAATTCACATCGAATTAAGAAATATATCGTTGGGTTCAAGTTACACTTGATATAACTCTAAAAAATGTTACACCAACCAATAACTTATTGTTGAATTGAAATTTTGAAAACCAAACCGTTGGATCATATTTTATATATGTTCTTAACATGCATGCCAATTTTCATGTCAATCGGGTGTAATTTACTATTTGATCTTTAAGTGGGAAGGCGAAAAAATAGAGGGAAATTTAAATGTCTTTTGCGGCGGTCCAACCCGCCTCAAAAAGGAGTACATATTGCGGCATGTCAATCCGCTATATCTAAGCTTAATGCCGCTAAAACAGGTTTATTGTGGCGGGTCATTGGCCCGCCGCTGTAGTACACTGCAAAATACTAGAGCTATTGCGGCGGGCATATAGAACGCCGCAATGGATCTCATGTACAGCGGCGGGCCAAAAACGCGCCACAATAGGCAACATATAGCGGTAGTTTTCGCACCCGTCGCAATAGCTCAGTTTTCTTGTAGTGATTTGGGATCCTCATCCCCATAGGTCATTATGAAAATGATAAGCAAAGATATTACGAATTTTCTATTCCCTCCATCCCATTTTGTTAGACTTATTTCTAAAATCCAAAATTTTAAGAAAATGATCATTTAATGTATGGTCTTTTACAAAAAATTGAAGACCCTTGACTCATTGGAAATAAGAGAAATGTCCAATGTATGTTTCCAACATTCCCAAATCTCAATGATACACTTCAAAACTTTGCTTGCTACCTGCCAGGCAATCCTAATTGATTTTCAAATTGATGTAACAATAAATATGATTAATATATATGTCACTTTAACACCATAATATATATATATGGTGATACATCTATTTATATATATATATATATATATATATATATTTATGCTTTGTGATACATCTATTTATACCTTTTATGCAATAAAAGTATATATTAATATCCCTAGATTACTCATCTTAAATAGTTGGCTTAAGAATATAGAAAATTTATGGCACCATTTGTCAAGAGAAAAATATATTGATACAAGGAATAATCCAAATAACATAAGGTGTTTCTTTTAATAAAATGAGGTTATATCCTTGAAGCAAAGCTTATAAACTGTCTATTCCAATATAGTTTCAAATTAATTAAGCCTCATCTTTTAGTATAGAAATATATTTAGAGGAAGAGATCTTTCTAGTACACTTTTTCACCTGCATATAAGTAATTGGATAGGGACCAGATTAAGAGTGCAATGAACATGGTAGCAAAGGCAAGCTCCATTGTTGTAATAATTCCCAAAGCAGCTTAACGTATATATATTGTGGATAATTTTGCGATAACAATTTGACCAATCACTTATGATATTTGCTCAATTGTCACAAGTTTTGCTACTTCTTAGAAGCGAAATCTGTGATTTCATATTGTTAAACAACTCATCATTGCCAATAGGTACAAAAGAAACTGCAGATGAGGATAGAGTCCAAGGTAAGTACATGTAGGCTATATTATAGAAAGCCCAAAAGATTACTTTTTAGGCTGTTCGCTAACATTCTAGTAGCACTCAAAGGAGTACAATTGCATTTCAAGCTACATTATAAAGGAGATTCCTGGCCAAACAAGTGCATCACAAAAAGTTACTGTTGTGTGTCAAAATGGAAGTTCAAGATAAAACAGGCCCTGCAGCAAACACTACAACAAAAAATGTTTATTACAACAAAAAAAATCGTAGCAATAACATCGAAGTCATTGCAATAGTTTATGCGAAGTGTTGCAATAAAATTTACCATTTGATCTTTAAACTCATCTTTTATGCGTTATTTTAAATTACAAAAACTTGAATTTAAACAATTGATTAATGACATGACTATTAATTTTTGATCACCTTGAAATTTTGTATGCTTGAAAAATATATGAAGATAATGTAATCTAACGGTAAATTTGTCAAAATTCACATCGAATTAAGAAATATAAGGTTGGATTCAAGTTATACTTGATATAACTCTAAAAATGTTACACCAACCAATAACTTATTGTTGAATTCATATTTTGAAAATTCAACCGTTGGATCACATTTTCTATTTGCTCTCAACATGCATACCAATTTTCATGCCAATCGAATGTAATTTACGCTTTGATCTTTAAACTTATATTTTATGCATTATTTTAAACTAAGAAAACTTAAATTTAAACACTTGATTGATGACATGGCTATTAATCTTTGATCACCTTGAAATTTTTTATGCATGAAAAATATATGAAGATAATGTAATCTAACGGTAGATTTGTCAAAATTCACATCAAATTAATAAATATAAGGTTGGGTTCAAGTTACACTTGATGTAGCTCTAAAAAATGTCACACGAACCAATAACTTATTATTGAATTCATATTTTGAAAATCCAACCGTTGGCTCACATTTTATATTTTCTCTTAACATGCATGCTAATTTTCATGTCAATCGGGTGTAATTTACCATTTCATCTTTAAACTCATATTTTATGCGTTATTTTAAACTACAAAAATTTGAATTTAAACAATTGATTGATAACATGGTTATAAATCTCTGATCACCTTGAAATTTTGTAAGCAAGAAAAGTATGTGAAGATAATGTAATCTAAGAGTAGATTTGTCAAAATTCACATCGAATTAAGAAATATAGGGTTGGGTTCAAGTTATACTTGATGTAACACTAAAAAATGTCACACCAACCAATAACTTATTGTTGAATTCATATTTTGAAAATTCAACCGTTGGATCACATTTTCTATATGTTTTTAACATGCAAGACAATTTTTTTACCAATCGGATGAAATTTACCCTTTGATCTTTAAACTCATCTTTTATGCGTTATTTTAAACTACGAAAACTTGAATTTAAACAATTGATTGATGACATGGCTATTAATCTTTGATCACCTTGAAATTTTTTAAGCATGAAAAATATATGAAGATAATGTAATCTAACTGTAGATTTGTCAAAATTCACATCAAATTAAGAAATATAATGTTGAGTTCAAGTTATACTTGATGTAACTCTAAAAAATGTCACACGAACCAATAACTTATTATTGATTTCATATTTTGAAAATCCAACCCTTGGATCACATTTTCTATTTGCTCTTAACATGCATGCCAATTTTAATGTCAATCGGGTGTAATTTACCATTTGATCTTTAAACTCATCTTTTATGCGTTATTTTAAATTACAAAAACTTGAATTTAAACAATTAATTGATGACATGACTATTAATCTTTGATCACCTTGAAATATTTTATGCTTGTAAAATATATAAAGATAATGTCATCTAACGGTAGATTTGTCAAAATTCACATCGAATTAAGAAATATAGCGTTAGGTTCAAGTTACACTTGATATAACTCTAAAAAATGTTACACCAACCAATAACTTATTATTGAATTCATATTTTGAAAATCCAACCGTTGGATCACATTTTCTATATGTTCTTAACATGCATGCCAATTTTAATGTCAATCGGGTGTAATTTACCATTTGATCTTTAAACTCATCTTTTATGCGTTATTTTAAATTACAAAAACTTGAATTTAAACAATTGATTAATGACATAACTATTAATTTTTGATCACCTTGAAATTTTGTATGCTTGAAAAATATATGAAGATAATGTAATCTAACGGTAAATTTGTCAAAATTCACATCGAATTAAGAAATATAGGGTTGGGTTCAAGTTATACTTGATGTAACTCTAAAAATGTTACACCAACCAATAACTTATTATTGAATTCATATTTTGAAAATCCAACCGTTGGATCACATTTTCTATATGTTCTTAACATGCATGCCAATTTTAATGTCAATCGGGTGTAATTTACCATTTGATCTTTAAACTCATCTTTTATGCGTTATTTTAAATTACAAAAACTTGAATTTAAACAATTGATTAATGACATAACTATTAATTTTTTATCACCTTGAAATTTTGTATGCTTGAAAAATATATGAAGATAATGTAATCTAACGGTAAATTTGTCAAAATTCACATCGAATTAAGAAATATAGGGTTGGGTTCAAGTTATACTTGATGTAACTCTAAAAATGTTACACCAACCAATAACTTATTGTTGAATTCATATTTTGAAAATCCAACCGTTGGATCACATTTTCTATTTTCCCTCAACATGCATGCCAATTTTCATGCCAATCGAATGTAATTTACGCTTTGATCTTTAAACTTATCTTTTATGCGTTATTTTAAACTAGGAAAACTTAAATTTAAACACTTGATTGATGACATGGCTATTAATCGTTGGGTTCAAGTTACGCTTGATGTAACTCTAAAAAATGTTACACTAACCAATAACTTATTGTTGAATTCATATTTTGAAAATCCAACCCTTGGATCACATTTTCTATATGTTCTTAACATGCATACCAGTTTTCATGCCAATCGGGTGTAATTACTATTTGATCTTTAAACTCATCTTTTATGCGTTGTTTTAAATTACAAAAACTTGAATTTAAACAATTGATTGATGACATGACTATTAATTTTTGATCACCTTGAAATTTTGTATGCTTGAAAAATATATGAAGATAATGTAATCTAACGGTAGATTTGTCAAAATTCACATCGAATTAAAAAATATAGCGTTGGGTTCAAGTTACACTTGATGTAACTCTAAAAAATGTTACACCAATCAATAACTTATTGTTGAATTCATATTTTGAAAATCTAACCGTTGGATCACATTTTCTATTTGTTCTTAACATGCATGCCAATTTTTATGCCAATCGGGTATAATTTACCATATGATCTTTAAACTCATATTTTATGCGTTATTTTAAATTACAAAAACTTAAATTTAAACAATTGATTGATGACATGGCTATTAATTTTTAATCACCTTGAAATTTTGTATGCATGAAAAATATATAAAGATAATGTAATTTAACTGTAGATTTGTCAAAATTCATATCAAATTAATAAATATAAGGTTGGGTTCAAGTTACACTTGATATAACTCTAAAAAATGTTACACCAACCAATAACTTATTGTTGAATTGAAATTTTGAAAATCGAACCGTTGGATCATATTTTATATATGTTCTTAACATGCATGCCAATTTTCATGTCAATCGGGTGTAATTTACTATTTGATCTTTAAGCGGGAAGGTGAAAAAATAGAGAGAAATTTAAATGTCTATTGCGGCGGGTCAATCCGCTATATCTAAGCTTAATGCTGCTAAAACAGGTTTATTGCGGCGGGTCATTGGCCCGCCGCTGTAGTACGCCGCAAAATACTAGAGCTATTGCGGCGGGCATATAGGACGCCGCAATAGATCTCATGTACAGCGGCGGGCCAAAAACGCGCCACAATAGGCAACATATAGCGGTAGTTTTCGCACCCGTTGCAATAGCTCAGTTTTCTTGTAGTGATTTGGGATCCTCATCCCCATAGGTCATTATGAAAATGATAAGCAAAGATATTACGAATATTCTATTCCCTCCATCCCATTTTGTTAGACTTATTTATAAAATCCAAAATTTTAAGAAAACGATCATTTAATGTATGGTCTTTTACAAAAAATTGAAGACCCTTGACTCATTGGAAATAAGAGAAATGTCCAATGTATGTTACCAACATTCCCAAATCTCAATGATACACTTCAAAACTTTGCTTGCTACCTGCCAGGCAATCCTAATTGATTTTCAAATTGATGTAACAATAAAAATGATTAATATATATGTCACTTTAACACCATAATAAATATATATATATATATATATATATATATATATTTATGCTTTGTGATACATCTATTTATACCTTTTATGCAATAAAAGTATATATTAATATCCCTAGATTACTCATCTTAAATAGTTGGCTTAAGAATATAGAAATTTTATGACACCATTTGTCAAGAGAAAAATATATTGATACAAGGAATAATCCAAATAACATAAGGTGTTTCTTTTAATAAAATGAGGTTATATCCTTGAAGCAAAGCTTATAAACCGTCTATTCCAATATAGTTTCAAATTAATTAAGCCTCATCTTTTAGTATAGAAATATATTTAGAGGAAGAGATCTTTCTAGTACACTTTTTCACCTGCATATAAGTAATTGGATAGGGACCAGATTAAGAGTGCAACGAACATGGTAGCAAAGGCAAGCTCCATTGTTGTAATAATTCCCAGAGCAGCTTAACGTATATATATTGTGGATAATTTTGCGATAACAATTTGACCAATCACTTATAATATTTGCTCAATTGTCACAAGTTTTGCTACTTCTTAGAAGCGAAATCTGTGATTTCATATTGTTAAATAACTCATCATTGCCAATAGGTACAAAAGAAACTGCAGATGAGGATAGAGTCCAAGGTAAGTACATGTAGGCTATATTAGAGAAAGCCCAAAAGATTACTTTTTAGGCTGTTCGCTAACATTCTAGCAGCACTCAAAGGAGTACAATTGCATTTCAAGCTACATTACAGAGGAGATTCCTGGCCAAACAAGTGCATCACAAAAAGTTACTGTTGTGTGTCAAAATGGAAGTTCAAGATAAAACAGGCCCTGCAGCAAACACTACAACAAAAAATGTTTATTACAACAAAAAAAATCGTTGCAATAACATCGAAGTCATTGCAATAGTTTATGCGGAGTGTTGCAATAAAATTTGAGGTAATAAGTTTGTGCTACAAAAAAATTTTGTTGCAATAAATCTTAAATATTTTAATGAAAATTTTGATGTAATAATATATTTGCTATTGCAATAAAAAATTTATTACTTTGAATATCTTGTAGCAATAAACTATTATTTCATAAATTTTATTACAATAGATTGTAAAGAATTGACAAAAATAATTTGGGTTCAAATTATTGCAACGGTATATTTATTGTAATAGTTAAATTTTTCATATTTTTTCTAGATTGTAAAATAATTGGAATTAGATCATTGTAATAATATATTCATTGAAGCTTCATATTTGTCATTGCAATAGATTGTAAAATAATTGATATTTTATTTATTGCAATGTTAAATTTGTTGCAATAAGCCATCTCTTTGAAATTTCGATCTATTATAATATATCGCAAAATATATAATTGGTATCAAATTATTACAATGGTTTCTTCAATTTAAGTTGTAGTTGCACGATTTTCCTGGCCCAAACTCTTTTGATCAGGCCCTGGCCCAAAGCGTAACACACAATAAATGTTTGTAGAGGATGGGTGAAAGAACTTAGCCTCAGTGAACCTGGTCGGCCTTAGGTATGGAGAATGTTGTTGCAGGGATAAAAACACCTGAATGGATATTCCCCAGAAGATTTTATTTCCTGAGTGATGAATACAGTTTTTTCCCGTCCCCTTCTTTGAGGGATTCTATTACATTATATAGCTCTATTATTCCTATCTGAACCTTACACTTGTTGATTATCTAAGCCCCCACTTGAGCACCTGTCCTATCAGACACCTTTATCATCCCCTTGTGAGTTGCAGTGGCCAAGGCAGTATTGTTCAGGGGTCTTTTCCTCATTAATGCGGCCAAGAGGGTGGTTGTGGCACATTTAATGTGGCGGTAGCAGCTTTCCATGAGATATTTTGGGTTTTATTCTTTTTATATGCTTGGGGGGTGAGCTGCAGTGGTAGGGGCGAGCTCTTGGCCTGGACTTTGTAGCGTCCGAGGAGATGTTACTCTTCGGACAGGTTTCCTTTACCATAGTTGGGCTCGAATAACGTTTTGGCTATGACTTCTCCTCGGACGTGATGCTTTTCGGACGGGCCTGTGTTTAGGTGGCCCATTGTTTTGGGCCGAGCCCCACATAAGTTATTAAAAAAAAATTGATTTCTTCAATTTAAGTTATTAAAAAAATTGATTTCTTCAATTTAAGCAATTGCAAAAAATTTTCTAAATTCAATTTAGTATTAAAATCTCTATTGCAACTAAAAATTATAAATTATTACAACTAATTATTATTAATGTAATAATTTACTATTTTTAAGTTACTATTGCAACGACTTTTAATTTTTAGGTGTGATATTATGTCTAATACCACTATACTAATTTTGTTGCATTAACACTTGATGTAATAGACTTATTTTGGTGTAGTGAAAGCAAGTACACATCCAAACAAATAATTAACGCTTGACCCACTGAAAGCTCTTTCTTGCTTTAGCTTTGCCCGGTTTTTTCCTTTCCACCACATGTGAGTCTCTTGTCAAGAAACCAGCTGGTAAACAAATTAGCTGTTTTAGTTTATGATAATTATAAGATCATGATTAATTAACAATAAAAATTCAGAATGTAAGAACTAGCCTTGTAAAGATGCATTGCCACAAATTATATTTGAAAGAGCTACCCGGTAAAGTGGGAAAGAGTTTTTTATGTTTTCCTCATAATAAGGTGTAATGTGCAATATATGGTATATTAGCCTTATTAGGCAGAAAAAAAAGAATATATAAAAAGTTAATATGTATTTAGAGATTGTACCATCTCTGAGTGCGGGACGTAGGTCTGGTTCCCAATTTTGCAAGGCCCTACTGATCCCCAACCGAATAGCTCTGACTTGACCTGTCACCAAGTTCAGGCAATTAGTTCATGAGGTCAGCAATTAAGTTACTGGTTTATAGATAGTACAAGAATATAAAGCTCATAGTCATATATTAAAAAATCAGAAAAGGAAAGGAATCAGCTTCCTCTATAATATTAATACTACAAGGCCAAAGCCCAAAAGCTATTTGTAAATTATACACTTCAACCACAACCAACCCCCCCACCCCCTCAAAAAATAAGTAATCAAAAAGGTCTAATAACTTAGTCCATGTATGTTTCCAACATGTGCAGGCAGAGCTAATATAATGAAATAGCCAAGATTTTCTAAATTAAATCACCACCACTCAAATCACAAATATAATTTAGATTTTCATGAGAATATATATATTTGGACATTTCTTCTTTCTTTACATTGGTTTTCAAAAATAAAATCCTAAAAAGAGGTTGGAAAATTTTCATAATAAAAAGGAACACTAATGAACCAAAAAAACAAAGCAAACACTAAAAACCAAGATTAAAAATGAAAAATAAAAAATGTAAGGTTTTTAGTAGTAGGTATTAATACAAATTAGACAAAAGTCTAGAAACTTCCCTCCATCTTTATGTAGGGCGAAGATGCCATTTAGCCCAAAGACCATAGGTAGCAGAAAAAACCAGAAAGGTGAAGACAAAAGTCCCAACTAATATCCTCAGTAAAGATGGCACCCTTTATGGATAAGGAAACGAGGTAATGATATTCTAACCTTGAAATTGATGTCAAGGAGCACCCATTCAGTTTCTCAATTTCAATCACCTTTATAATCTATAATACATCTACAAACCTTATCAAAACATTATAATCTATAATACATCTACAGACCTTATGAAAAAATCTTCTTCTGGCGTCTTGTATTCCACTGCTAGCATACAGTTTAGAAAAGGTGAAGACGACTGTTTCTTATAATCTGTCACATTACAGCCTCCAATTCTAGCACTCTATATGAAAAGGCAGAGGGGCTTCATATTAGGAGGGATGTTGGGAGTGATAGTCTACATTGGTGCCTCAATGGTAGTGGTAAGTTCGATACTCAGTCATTATTGATGCCTCAATGATGTTATATCCTTGAAGCAAAGCTTATAAACTGTCTATTCCAATATAGTTTCAAATTAATTAAGCATCATCTTTTAGTATAGAAATATATTTAGAGGAAGAGATCTTTCTAGTACACTTTTTCATCTCATATAAGTAATTGAATGGAGACCAGATTAAGAGTGCAACGAACATGGCAGCAAAGGCAAGCTCCATTGTTGTAACAATTCCCAGAGCAGCTTGAGGTATATCTGTTGTGGATAATTTTGCTATAACATTTTGACTAATCACTTATGATATTTGCTCAATTGTCTCAAGTTTTGCTACTTCTTATTTAGAGCGAAATCTGTGATTTCATATTGTTAAACAACTCATCATTGCCAATAGGTACAAATGTAACTGCCGATGAGGATAGAGCCCAAGGGAAGTACATGCAAGCTATATTAATTAGAGAAATCCTAAAAGATTACTTTTTAGGCTGTTCACTAAAATTCTAGCAGCACTCAATGGAGTACAATTGCTTTACAAGCAATTGTAAAGCAACGTAAACAAATTAGCTGTTTTTTCCTTTCCACCACATGTGAGTCCCTTGTCAAGAAATGTAAACAAATTAGCTGTTTTAGTATTTGATAATTATAAGATCATGATTAATTAACAATTAGAATTCAGAATGCAAGAACTAGCCTTGTAAAGATGCATTGCCACAAATTATATTTGAAAGAGCTACCCAGTAAAGTGGGAAAGAATTTTTTATGTTTTCCTCAGAATATGGTTTGATGTGCAATATATGGTATATTAGCCTTAATCAGGCAATTAGTTCATGAGGTCCGCAATTAAGTTACTAGTTTATAGATAGTACAAGAATATAGAGCTTGATAGTCCCAGTTATATTCTCATCCATAGAAAAGACAGTGGACGAGAGTAACATCAATCTTCGTCCATCTCATGGTACCCGCCTGACGAAGATGAGGCCATTCACCCACAATCAATGACGAAGCGTTACATGACAGTAATGAGTTCCGTACCGTTGGAGAGACAAAGATCTTATCATTAACACGCCACAGGGGCTTTACAGATACCACATTGAAACCACCATTAAAGCACCACCAACTATTAGAAGGAAGAAACAAGCGAATATACATATACTAGCGCCCCAAGACCTGAGAAGGTACTGAAACTCTAGCTAATACACACTCATACTCTGATATTGAATCATCTTTTCTCTTCTAACTATCTAACTTTACCATCAGAGGCTTTGTGGTAGGCACCACACCGATGACCCACCTTTCTTCCATTCTTCATTTACATTTTCAGGATCCTTAGCGGCTATGGACGGCTTCCCTCTAGACGATCATTCTAACTGATGATTTCAGCATCAACAATTTGGCACCGTCTGGGGGGATCGACTTCCTTCGTAGTTCCATTCAACTCACAAGTCCAGATGGAATCCAACCCCAACCAAGATCTTGCAGCATTAGCTTTGCAAATCTAGACGCTCATAGCGTGGGGGAGCTTACCAGACAGAACCAAGAGGTAAGATTGCGACTACAATAAGAAAATTATCGCTCGAAGACCAACCAAGACGATGATGGAGATAGCCAGAGGAGACGGCCAGTCACTCCAAAAGGGGGGAGCTCGGACCTTCTCAGAGAAATGAGAAAAGAGATGGACAAGCTGAGGAATGCAATCAAGGAGAAGACAGACCAAAGTCTAGATAGAATGGTTAGGAGGATAGATTCACCCTTCACCACTATGGTCCTAGAATGCTCGGTACCCTCAAAGTTTCATCTACCATAACTCGAGCCATTTGACGGATTGAAGGATCCCTTGGATAACCTCAACATTTCAAGACAACTTTAGGTCTACAATAGCCCCTCAACGAGATACTATGTTGTTCTTTCCCCACCACTCTCAAAGGAGCAGCTAGGGAGGGGTTCACTAAGCTACCAACATCATCCATCGACAACTTCAAGCAGCTAGGCAATCCTTTCCTCCATCACTTCGTCTATGGGTAGCGCCCGAAAAGGCCGGCAAACCACTTACTTACCATCAGGCAAAGAGAAAAAGAGACCCTGAGGTCGTATGTAACGCGTTTTACTCAAGAAATTTTGGAGGTGGACGAAGTAGATGATAAAGTATAGCTGAAGACCTTTAAAGTTGGATTGAAGTCTAGGGAGTTCACGGTCTCTCTAGCGAAGAACCCTTCCAAGAAGATAGCAGAAACGCTCTTGAAGGCACAGAAATACATGAATGCTGAAGACACCCTGGTAGCAATAGAAGGGGGAGACAAGCCTAAGGAGAAGAGGAAAGAGAAGGAGGATGACCGAAGAGGACGAAAACGGGAACAAGCAGATCGTCAGAATATTGAAGGGAACAAATGGAGGGATGAGAAAAACCCTCGGATGGTAAAATTCACTCTTTTAGTTATGCTCGTTGACCAAATTTTGGCGCAAATTAAAGACGAATACTACCTCAAATAGCCTAGGCCGTTACACTCGTCGCCCAACGTGCATGACAAGAGAAAATACTGCCATTTTCACAAAGATCACAGGCATTACACAGAGGATTACAGAGACCTAAAGAAGCAGATAGAAGAGTTCATATGAAAAAGAAAGTTGCAGAAGTTCATAAAGAAGGGAGATTCCAGCAAGTCTAGGGATGATAACAAAGGTCAACGCGAAGCCTCTTAAAGGGACGAAGACCATATACCCCTTCGTCCACAAAGTGCCATAGGGGAGATAAAGACAATCACAGGAGGACCGTCAACAGGGGGATCGTTCAAGTCCCTCAGGAAGTCATACCAAAGGCAAGTGAACAACGTTCATGGGATGCCACCCCTGAAGCAAAGGTGGATGGACCAAGATATTCTTTTCTTAGAAGAAGATGCCAAAGGAGTGAAACAGCCTCATGACAACCCGTTGGTTATTATGCTTATGATTGAAGGATTCAATACCAGGAGGGTTTTGGTAGACAATGGGAGCTCGGCAAATATCATTTACCTCTCTTCCTTCCAGTAGTTGAAAGTGTACCCGAAGAAGCTTCTTCCATTCGAATCCACCCTCATTAGTTTTAGTGGAGACAAAGTGTACCCGCGGGGAATAGTAACACTGACGGTCACAGCTAGCTCGTACCCCCTCCAAGTAACCAATAAATACCTTCTTGGTAGTAGACTCACCTTCATCCTATAATGTGATCATAGGAAGGCCTACTCTCAATCGTTGGAAAGCAACCACTTCCACATATTGCCTGAAGGTGAAGATCCTAACAGAACATGGAATTAAGGAACTAAAAGGAGACCAAGTGCTGGCATGAGAATGTTACCAGGCAGTCTTGGCGTCCAAAGAAAACCATACGTGGATAATTGAAGAAAAGACGCTGGAAATTGTCGAGAAACTATATACGGTTAAGTTGGTCGAAAGAGATCCTACAAAGATAACCCAGGTAGGGACGAGTTTGAACCTCCAGACAAAGAAAGAAATCGTCAGCTTTCTGAAGGATAACCTGGACATATTCGCTTAGAGTCATGAAGATATGCCTAGCATACCAGCAGAAAAGACAGTGGACGAGAGTAACATCAATCTTCGTCCATCTCATGGTACCCGCCAGACAAAGATGAAACCATTCACCCACAATCAATGATGAAGCGTTACATGTCAATAATGAGTCTCCGTACCGTTGGAGAGACAAAGATCTTATCATTAACACTCCACAGGAGCGTTACAGATACCACATTGAAACCACCATTAAAGCACCACCAATGGCTAGAAGGAAGAAACAAGCGCATATATATACCAACGCCCTAAGACTTGAGAAGGTACTGAAACTCTAGCTAATACACATTCATACTCTGATATTGAATCTTCTTTTCTCTTCTAGCTATCTGACTTTACCATCGGAAGCGTTGTGGCAGGCACCACACCGATGACCCACCTTTCTTCCATTCTTGAAAAGATATATATATATATATACACACACACACACACACACACACACACACATATATATATATATATATATGGACATTTCTTCTTTCTTTACATTGGTTTTCAAAAATAAAATCCTAAAAAGAGGTTGGAAATTTTTCATAATAAAAAGGAACACTAATGAACAAAAAAAATAAAGCAAACACTATAAACCAGGTTTTTAAAAAAATGTAACATTTTTCTTAGCAGGTATTAATACAACTCAGACAAAAGTCTTGAAACTTCCCTCCACCTTTATGTAGGGGGAAGATGCCATTTGGCCTAAAAACCATAGGTAGCGGAAAAAACCAGAAAGGTTAAGACAAAAGTCCCAACTAATATCCTCAGTAAAGATGACACCCTTTTTGGACAAGGAAACAAGATAATGATATTCTGAACTTGAAATTGATGTCAAGGAGCACCCATTCAGTTTCTCAATTTCAATCACCTTTATAAACTATAATACATCTACAAACATTATGAAAACATCTCCTTCTAGCGTCTTGTATTCCACTGCTAGCATACATTTTAGAAAAGGTGAAGACGACTGTTTCTTATAATCTGTTTACAACCCCCTATTCCAACACTCTATATGAAAAGGTAGAGGGGCTTCATATTAGGAGGGATGTTGGGAGTGACAGTCTACATTATTGCCTTAATGGCAATGGTAAGTTTGATACTCGATCCATTTACCATGAGCTTTGGGATGCTCCTAACTCCATCTTCCCTTGGTAAGGCATTTGGAAAGTAAAGGTTCCTAAAAGGGTGGCTTTTTTTATGTCGATAGTAGCTCATTGTCAGATTCTTACTTTGTATAATCTCTTGAGTAGGGGTCTCCCTTTGGCGAATTAGTGTCGTATGTGCCGTTGTACTGGGGAATCTGTGGACCATCTCCTTCTTCATTTTTGTCATGTAGCACATTCTTTATGGGTGCATATGCTTCAGGTTTTTAGGATTTAATGGGTCATGCTACGCTCTATAGTGAGTTTATTATTTTGTTGGAGACACTAACTTAGGAAACATTATCCGGATATTTTGAATTTAGTTTCAGATTGTTTAATGTGGATTGTTTGGATGGAACAAATCATTGCTCCATTGAGAATACTAAGAAATCATTGGTTTAGTTAAAAGATTTGTGCTAGCGAACTCTTTTTGATTGGTCTTGGTGTTGGGATTCCTCGGATTGTTCTTCTATCATAGAGTTCATCTCTTCTCTTAAAATAGTCTCTTGATTTCTCTGTTTCTTTTCCTTTTGTTGTTGCTGTTGTTGTTGTTTTTTTGTGTGTGTGTGTGTGTGTGTGTGTGTGTGTGTGTGTGTGTGTGTGTGTGTTCATTATTGTGAACACCTTTTATTCTCCTTTATTTATCTTTTATCAATAAAATTACGCTTATTACCTATAAAAAAAAGTCGATGAATTAAAAAAAAAAAAAAAAAGATGCTAATAAATTGGAGTAGACTAATTTCAGGGAGAGTCAATTGCTAGCAACTGAGAAACAGATTCTTCCTCTTAAGTATAAACATACCCAAGGAATCACCAATACAGTGCAATCCTTAATGAGGTATATTTTACAGTAATAACCATCTTAATACATCTATTCAAAAGGGCAAAGATATGGGGATAAAAAATGCCACGTAGAAGCAAGTTTGGGTGGTTGAACTAGAGAAGTAGAATTAACAAACAATCAATGTCAATAGTCTTTCGACCAAATAGCATCTCCTCCCATATAAACAAGAGATGGAGGGTGAGGTCATGGGTACAATCATGTATAGGTGTATGAGTTGTATATACGAATCAAAAGAAAAATCAAATAAATAACAAACACCACACCAAGCATGCTGAGGATGAGGAAGGAATATAATGGGAAACGGGGATTGTGTAACATACTTTTTTTTGAAGAAATTTTGTTAGAAAATACAATCTATTCCCCTAGAAATGACAATCTAAGATTCAAGGAATGAACACAATGTCTAAAAGTGCAGAGGTTGGTGGAGCCTACTAAGAAATTGTCATCTCAAACCATTAGTGGAAAGACTTGAATGAATCACAATGGTCTTACACTATATAGGCAAAATCAGTTGGAAAACTGAGCAACAATACTTGTTAGGTAAGGAGCTTATGAGAATGTAAAGATGGTTTGGTAAGCAAATACTGACAAAAAATATATACAATACCAGAGAGAGAGAGAGAGGTGGAGTTCAATGGGTCATGCCAGGATTTGTGGCATGTTTACTATTTTGTTGGAGAAATTGGCTTGGGAAGTATAAATCAGATATTTGGAATTTGGTTCTAGGTTGTTTGATAAGGATTGTTTGGTCAGAGCGAAATCATCACTTGTTTAAGGATAGTAAAAAATCATTGGATCATTTAAAAGATTTGTGTCAGCAAACTCTATTTGATTGGTATTGATGTTGGGGTTCCTCAAAATGTTCATCTAGCATTGAGTTTCTTGCTTCTCTTAGTATAGCCCTTTGATTTTTTGTGTCCTTTTGTTTTCTTTACTCTTTGCCCTTTTGTGTTTGTCATCGTGGATCCTTTGCTTCTTATTTTTTTATGATCAATTATACCACTCTTATTACCTATCAGAGAGAGAGAGAGAGAGAGAGAGAGAGAGAGAGAGAGAGAGAGAGAGAGAGAGAGAGAGAGAGAGAGAGAGAGAGAGAGAGAGAGAGAGCCACGCTAAATCAAGTTTCTTACAGTATGTTTGGCTAACATCAAAGCTATTTTTGAACTTGGCTTATGCTCAATTAATATTTTAAGTAATCTATCATAAAGTACAAGTAGACAAAGCAATCAAAAGAATTCAACTTCTACTCAGTACAACTACTGGTTCTTAACATAGGAACATCTTCTTTTCTTTTTCTTTTTCTTTTTCTTTTTTGGGAAAGCCAGATGGGGTGGGGTCAAACTCAGAAATGATGTGGAAGGAAAAACTAGTTCAACTACTGATTCCTATTGATAGAAAGATGTGAGTTGATGTAAAAGGCACTATTTTCATATGTAGATAAGTTTAAAGGCCAAAATGAAGAACAAATTATGTGTCGAGGCCATAGACAAACTAGTAATATTAGTAATGACTAAACATTTCGTGGGAATGGCGAGGGGGAAAAGTCCATATCGGTTTGAGAATATGTGGTTAAAGACGGACGGGTTTATAGATAGGGTTTATTCCTGGTGGAATCGACATTCTTTCTCTGGTACACCTTGTTATGTGTTTGACAAAAAATTGAAGGCTTTGAAAGAAGATATTATTCAGTGGAACCGTAGTGAGTTTGGTCATGTCAAACATAAAAAGACAGAATTATTGGAGGCTTTGAAATTTTTAGATGCCAAGGAAGAGGAGTTTGGCCTCTCTAATGCAGAGACATGTGAGAGAGTTTTGGTGAGATCTCAAGTAGAGAATCTTCTTTCAATGGAAGAAATCTCATAGAGACAAAAAAACGAGGATGTTATGTATTAAGGAAGGAGATAAAAATACTAAATTCTTCCATAAGGTGGCTAATTCCCGTAAAAGGTATAATTATCTAAGTATTTTGGAGGTGGATGGACTGATTTATGAGGAGGAATCTGAGGTGGCTACTCAAGTAGTACAATTTTATTAGAATTTGTATCAGGAGACAGAGGAGAAGAGGCCTTTTGTGGAAGGTTTGGAGTTTGATCAGGTAAACGGATTGGAGAGGGGCTAGCTTGAAAGGAAGTTTGAAAAGGAGGAGATTCTTCTAGCTGTTAAAGAGTTGGAAGGAGATAAAGCTCCAAGTCCAGATGGTTTCTCTATGGCCTTTTTTCACCATTGTTGGAGAGTTATGGAAAGTGATATTTTAGTAGTATTTGAAGAGCCTCATCAACACAATAAGTTTGAAAAATCTTTAAATGCTACTTTCATAGCATTAATCCCTAAGAAGAATGATGCTTCCAATATTCGAGACTTCAGACCTATTAGCCTGGTGGGGAGTTGGTACAAGATCTTGTCTAAGGTTTTGGAAAATCGCTTGAAAGTGGTTTTAGATGAACTGATATCTGAGTCTCAGAATAGTTTTGTGGGTGGTAGACAAATACTTGATTCAATCCTTATTACCAATGAGTATTTTGATAGTCGAGTGAAGAGTTAGGGGTGTACATGGGTGTGGTTTGTGGAGAAGTATCCAGATGGGTTGGGAGGTTTTTAGCAAAAATATTCGGTTTGAGATAGGGGTGGGAGATAGAGTGAAGTTTTGGATAGATCGGTGGTGTGGGGATTTACCACTCCAACTAACCTTCCCAGTTGTGTATAGGATTGCTACTAATAGAATCATATGTGGCCTCTTCTTTTGAACGACTGGGGATATAGGAACAAAGAAGTTGGAATGTTTGTTTAATTCAAAACCCAAATGATTGGGAGATAGGTGTTATGGATGAATTACTTCATACCTTGGGATCTAATTTACCTCCAACTAAGAATGAAGACCATATGAAATGGAAGTTGATGAAGAATGGGGATTTTGACACCTGCTCATTTTATAATAATCTACAAGATCCCTTGCCCATTATCTTTCCTTGGAAAGGAATTTGGAAGGTTAAGACTCCTCAGCATGTTTCTTTCTTTGTTTGGACCGCAATTTGGGATAAAATTCTTACGGGTGATAATTTGCGAGGTAGAGGCTTTGATTTTGTTGACTGGTGCATTATATGTCGTTGTAATAGGAAGACAGTGGATCATTTGCTACTCCATTGTGAAAAAGCTTATCGGTTGTGGAGCTTAATTCTTAGATCTTTCAGGATTTCATGGATCTTGCCAAGATCAGTTGCAGATAATCTTTTTGGTTAGTAGAATTGGTTTGGAAAACACTCTTCTAGCATTTAGAATTTAGTTCCGTTGTGCCTAATGTGGTGTATTTAAAAGGAGCGAAATTGGCGGACTTTTGAGGACATGGAAAAATCCAATGACCAGTTGCTTGCTTATTGTAGTGGTTCTCCTTTTGAATGGTCTAGGGTTTGGGGACTCACCTCTAGTGATTCTCTACCTTTGTTCCTTAGTTTTCTCATTTGTAATCAGCCTGTTCTTTGTCTTTTTGTTTTTTTGTTTTTTGTTTTTTTTATATAATCTTTGGTTTGCCTTATGCTTATTTTGCATGAGGTGACTTTTTGAATATACTTTTTTCTTACTTATCAAAAATATATATATATATATATATATATTTATATATATATATATATTTGTTAAAATGATGAAAAAGCCTGAATATGAAGCGACCTACGTATCTTTAGGTCAATTTTCATTTATCCTTCATTGTATTTTCTAATTTTACAGAACTTTTTTTTAATCTTCTTCAAACATGTCCCAGCATTTCATACACCTAAAAAAAGAGCTACTTCAAAAGCATTATGCGACCAGAAATTTCACTTACGTAATTGGGCATCATTATTTACAATTCAATGTTTGGACTATGGCTATTGCAAAGATGAGATCAGATCCATAGTTGAGGATGGTTTGGCAAATTTAACACTCTAATGTTTTGGCAAATTTATCATTTTTCATTAAAGGTAGTTCTAAATCCTGTACAGGAGTAATACAGAAAATGAAACCAAGAAGACATATATAGATGTACCTAACATTAACGGTCAAAACCCCTGAATCAATGCAACTAGTATGTACTTTTGTATGACATAATTTTTCCAACCAATGAGCTGTTGTTTTAAAGAAACCAGAGGAATATATATCGCTTTCATGTGAAAACTTTAAGTTTAGGGCAAATTATAACTTACCCACCTGTGATTTGGTCAAAATTTAAGTTACTTACCGTAATTTGAAATTTGACACTTTACCCATTTAAGGTTCGACCTAAATTTAAATTGTTTAACTGTGATTTAAAATCCATGATGCAAGTGTTTTGTTGGATTGTTTTTGATCTTATTTGATTTTGTATTTTTATGATTTTTTGTGTTTTTGGAGAAAGATACATAAAAGTAGAGCAAAATTACATTTTAAACCTGTTTTTAACAGAAGTGGGTTACGGAACTTTAATTAAGCTAACTTCATGTGGATAAAATATTAACTTTCAAACAACGTGTAAACAACTTAAATTTTAGCCAAACTTGTAAATTGTAATTTTCACTTAAATTTATAAAGCAACATAAACAGTAAAGCAATTACTACTGACAAAGCTTTGATGACAGAAAAGATCAGTGGCAATTGCTCTAGGATGAACTGAATTTGCAGTTATCTCCGCCCCATTTTCGTGCTTTGTACTGTATCAGTATTTGTCATCATGACTTAACCATGAGCTTTAGTGGTAATCGACCTCCACGGTGCCAGTTTCAACCTCATTTGGAAAGTTCATTAGAGGAAGTATATTCTCTTACCATCCTTCTTTATGTTTTTCAATAACAAAATTTCCACTTTCGCGTTATTGCTTATGAGCAAAGGTCATCCCAAAAATTACCGTATGCATACAATGTGATCATTTATCTGATATTTTTATATTATTAGAAAATATTGTTCCACATTGATTGATGTCCATGAACAAGGAATACCTTGGCCGTCTAGAAATTTCATTAGCATGCAGAATATTAGCAAGCTTTGATTGACCATATGCAGATAAACCGTTATATGTGTAGATAAAAAAAGCTGGCTTGATTAATATTTTATGAACAAAAAAAATTAAGAATAAAAACCTTACAAGTTACAACTAACTCCAATCTGTGTGTCTTCATAACAAGCTCAAATAGTTCTTGAAAAGAGACACATAGCATAATCACAAAATTGACCTATTTCTCCCTTGAAATGGAAACACCAACCCTCTCCCCATTCTTCAAATTTTTTTTAACTTCTTATGGGAGACTGTAACCACACCCCCAACAAACACCCCCCCCCCCCCCCCCCCCGCCCCAACAGAATCTCAATAAATTATAGCAAGTCTGAAGTTCATTAATTCTTTTGCCTGATTCATCGGCCACAAGATGAGTGGAGGGGTGGCTTCTTGACATTATTTTTCCAAGTATACCAGTTACCCTCATGGGAGAAATACATACTAGATGTGAAGTCCGCAAATAGTTGACAGACTAAAGGGAAAATAACTCAAACCTAGCATTCTGACTAAAGGGAAAACAATATCCCAAAGTATATCCAGGATGCCCTCAGAATAGTTGCAGTGTTACCCTAATGGATCATTGATTTTGTCAAACTGAATCCCTTCAAGATATGAAAATTGGTGATGGGGGAAGAGACATTCACAATCTTAAACGATCACCAGTGATGGTTGAAAGTCCAAATAAATTCCATCTCAGTAGCACAGGATGAAAGCTACCACTTAATTAATGTATTTAATTTCTCACAAAATATTGCATAAGAGAATGAAACATACCTAGGTGGCTTGTTGCAAATTGTAGTTCGATGTTGTCTTTGGAAACCATGAATGGTGTTGCTATGACTCCTGCATTGTTACTTACAAGGAAAACAAATTGCTCTCTGATCATAATATCAAGTTTGAATATTTATTTCATACAAAAAATGGATTGATATTTAATAAATAATAATAAACAAGCTGGAGACAATAATAAACTTAGCTTGAGTAGCTAAGTTTGCCTTACAGCCTACTGTAGAAGGCAATATTCCTCCATAGAACCGGTTAACAAAGATCAAATACAGCTATAGTTAAATCACTTAGATATTGAAATTACCAGAATGCAGCCACTGAACGCAAAACTCAGTAATCTTAAAACATCTGTTGCAATATTCTCAACACACATTTACTTAACAAAAAAATATTTCAACACACAGGTATGGATGAAGAAGCTTCCATCTAATGCAGTTGCTTTCTTTCCAATGTTTCTGCAATCGTACCACGCTAAGCAAATAGCAGAACTCATTATAACATCCACAGGCTAATCTGAATCTTGTTCCACAACTTGTGCTCCTCCTTTCTCCATGGCAAGAATTTTTTGGTAGGTACTTCTGGATACTATCATTTGCTTATCAAAATTTTGAGCGTTCACAATGATGACTATTTCAGGGGAAGACACCATGCTTTGTGAAATATTCTCAGATTTCATTGCAAATGGCATGGTGGGAAGTGGCAGAGGCATACAGCAAGCTTCTGCTTCATCTGCAGCTCCTGAAGATCCCATGTCAAACGTGTCCTCAATGGGTAAAAAGTTTAGCAGTTTCTCCAACTTCTTGATATTCCTAACCTCTTGCTAAGATAGAATTGGTGTTAGCATAGTTGTCTATAGATTAAAATATTCTTGCAAACTGAGAAGTTAATGACATGAACCAAGAATTGACCGTAAAATTAGAAATAGACAGCTAATGCCAATAAAGATATAGAACTCACAGAAGTATAACATCCCTTTAGCAGATCAGCAGCATGAACTCATAATCCATGATTGGAAAATGATCTCAAGATTGACATTATCCAAGTTTCATGCAATAAAGCCATATCTGTCGAGAATCAATAGCTGACCCCAACATCTTGGGACGCTTTGTTGTTATTGTTTTAAAGCTTGAAAATAATATCAAATCCAACTCTTATGTCACTGGTTTTTCCCAGAATAATTTATCTTGTTGAATAAATAAATAAAACAAGGAAATCACAATACATTTTTTTTTTTTTAAACTCACTTCTCAACATTTCCATATGCCCCACAATTTTTTTCCTACAGCCCCATTGATGCAGGATAACCAGAACAAAATTGAAACAACAATAAAATAAAGGGATATGACCTAGGAGTTAGCACCTAAGCTTTGCTTTGAGTCAGCACCAAGCGGGAAAACCACTAAAAGTCAACACTTAGGGTAGACCTGGAGTCAACACCAGACCAAAGAAAGACCAAACGGCCATTGTTTTTCATTCATCAAAATATCAACTAACCTCCTCAAGGAGTACAATAGATTGCTTATAAAGAATTGTTAAACCCTAGTTCTAATTGGCTAGGAAACCCTAATTGACTTATTACAAAAATAATCTTGCTTCCAAATTAAAATACTAATAGCCTAATAAACTACTAGGACCTAGAACATAAAAATACAATTGACTTGCAAACATAAATAATACTAAATAAAAATCTTCTTACGTCTCCCGCATCATTCTCCTCTTATTGGAGAAAACTTGACCTCGAGTTTTAAAACATTGAAGGATTAGAGTGCTGACAAGTAACACTTGCTTCAAATCTGGAATCACCTTAGGGAGCACAGGGGAAAGAAAAACCTTGAATTCCATCACATCAAACTCATTTGGAACAACAAAATCAATGTGTGGAATCAGTATAATCTCCTCTTGAATCTTATGAACCATAGGAAATAGTGTGGTTTTAACCTTTTCGACTTCACCAAGATGTAGATCTTCAAGCACCATTGAGGGTTGATCAGAAGCACATTCAACAACTTCAACTTTCACATTATGTGCACCCTCAAGCTTGCTGCATTGTTTTTGAGTGGGTGCCATTATCTTTTCCAGCTGGGCATTAATCCTAGCGATTATTTGCTCCCCCAATTTCCACAACATAGGTGAAACATTCTAATTTTCCTTTCTTACAATAGCAAAAAGTGAACTGAGAAGATCCAAAGAAATGTCTTCACTTTCATCTATGACTAGATTCATAATTGTTTCCATGGCTGAAAGTACAGCAGGTTGATTGTTAGACCTAATTATCTTTAAGAAACTTTGAAACATCTTAACAACCAATGCATCACACTCAAGATCCAACATCACCAAGCATAACTTGACCTTTGCAATGGTATCAAGAATTGAAACCACCTTCTTATAAGAGCGAAGTAGACACATGAGACATATTTTCAAATGCTACCAAAATCAATTGAAATATTTCTTTCATTTGCTCATCCTTATATGGGGCATCTAGTGCTGTTGTCCTTGTAATCTCAATAAGGCAAGATAAAACTGAAACCTTCACATCCATTTCAGCATGTCACAAAAGTTTATTAGTGATTAGTGCCTTCACTGAGGGTAAAAGTGCATCTTGCATTGATTTGGATGGTTCTTGCTCCACATATGCTAACAAATCTTCAACTTTATCAAGAAGAGTGAGGAGATCATCAATGGAGGAGGGAGGGTTAAGGAGTGTATTCCCAGCCTCCTTAATCTCCTTCTCAAATTCTCTATCAAAGGCAGTCATTTTCAGCTCAGACTTGGAGTCACAAAACACCGATATGGAAATTTCTGCGAAGTTGAAGAACACTTGATGTGCACGGGTTGGCTTTTGGGTTTAATGGGTTAATATGACTGCTTATATGTTTTTTAAAATTGAGCTAGGGTGGGTTTTGTAGTGGATGCGTATAGGACTGGGCTATTTGGTTAATTGTTTTGATGGTTTTTTTTTTTTTTTTTTTTGGGCTAGTGGGACAGGCTGAGCTTATTCTAAGATGGGTAGGGGAAAATCTCTTCACAAGATAAACTAAAGAGGTGAATTTAGAAAATAGAAAGACTCAGACAGGGCTGCGGGTTTTACCTATTGATATCATCACTGGGTTGCTGGTGGAATTGCAACGGCGTCATACTGGTCAAGTGAGGGCCATGGCAGCAGTGGCTCTTGTGGCAGCAGCTTCGATGGGCGTTTGGTGATGGCAGTTCTTGTAATCTAGGAGCTTCGGTTTATCGGTGGCGTGGGTTTGGGATTTCTGCGTAGAAGAGCATGACAATGGGGGAAGGATTTTTGGACTCTGGTGGTGGTAAAGCTGTCACTTGCGGTGGTTGTTTATGGTGTGTGGGTTACTGTGGATTGATGGGATGCAGAACAAGGGATTTTGACAGTGGCGAGATGGTGGAGGTAAAGGGTGATGCCGGCAGGATTTTATGGGGTTTACTGTAGTAGTAGGCAAAGATATAATTTTTCTGTGGGTGGAAAATGCAATGGCTGAAACTTTTTTTTTTTTTTTTGTTCTGGATTGACTGCGATGATGCTTCAAACAGATCAATGTTTGCTTTGATACCAAATATGATGCAGGACAACCATAACAAAATTGAAACAACAATAAAATAAAGGGATATGACCTAAGAGTCAGCACCTAAACCTTGCTTAGAGTCAACACCAAGCGGGGAAACCACTAGGAGTCAGCACCTAGAATAAACTTGGAGTCAGCACTAGACCAAAAAAAGACCAAACGGCCATTGTTTTTCATTCATCAAAATATCAACTAACCTCCTCAAGGAGTATAATAGATTGCTTATAAAGGATTGTTAAATCCTAATTCTAATTGGCTAGGAAACCCTAATTGCCTTATTACAAAAAGGGATAATTACAGATAACCCACCTGTGGTTTGGGAGAAAATCACCTTGCCTACCCGTGGTTTGAAAAGTGTCACTTAACCCACCTGAGGTATGTTCCGTTTGTTTTCCGTAACCCACCTCTGTTAAAATCAGGGTTAAATAAGTATTCTTGCTCAAATTTTATGTCTCTCTCCTCCCAAAACAAAAAATAACACAAAAATGCAAAAGAAACAAGATCAAAAAGTGGTATTTGTCTCTCTCTCCATTCACACAAATTTTGCACATGAAGAACATACCCAACTACGATCCACTGCCAAACCCATTAACAAGAAAAAAATCAAAAACAAAATCTAGCAACCCAGACCACGACCACGATCCACCCATCAAAAACAAAATAAAAAACAAAACCCATTAAACCACGACCACGATCCACCCAAAAAGGGGAGACATGGCGGCGAAATCCAGCAACCCAGCTACCACGAAACCCAGACAAAATCCAGCCATCCACCACAAAACAAACCAAAATCCATTACCACAAACCCACTACCACGGCCAAAATCCACCACCATCAAACCCACAAACCATTAAACCCGAAACCCACATTGAACACGGCGAAACCCACGGCTTGGGTTGGCGAGAGTAAGGGTCGGCGGCGAGTGGAGGAATACGTTTGGGTAGGGGAGTTGGGCCGGTGAGGAGTGGAGGAAGATCGGTGAGCTGGGTCGGCGGAATGGGCTGGATCGGAGCTGGGGAGGCGAGCTGGGTTTATGGTGGATAGGCTTGTGCATATCGGCGATGGAGGAAAAGAGAGAAACTCAGTGGGAAGATGTGAGGAGAGAGACGGCTGGGATGAAATGAAAGAAAAGGAAGAAAAAAATAAGGAAAAAAAATCATTAAAATAATAAGAGTAGTGTGAACATGCTAATACAATTTTTTTTTTTGGTATGTTCTTCATGTTCAAAATTTGTGTGAATATAGAGAGACAAATACCACTTTTTAATCTTGTTTCTCTTCTATTTTTGTGTTATTTTTTGTTTTGGGAGGAGAGAGACATAAAATTTGAGCAAGAATACTTATTTAACCCTGATTTTAACAGAGGTGGGTTACGGAAAACAAACGGAACATACCTCAGGTGGGTTAAGTGACACTTTTCAAACCACGGGTAGGCAAGGTGATTTTCGCCCAAACCACAGGTGGGTTATCTGTAATTATCCCTTACAAAAATAACATTGCTTCCAAATTAAAATACTAATAGCCTAATAAACTACTAGAACCTAAAACATAAAAATACAATTGACTTGCAAACATAAATCATACTAAATAAAAATCTTCTTGCGTCTCCCGCATCACCCACCTTTTCTACCTTCTATTGGACTCAATATTATCAATAGCGACCTTCTCTTTTTTTTTTGGAAAATGTTTTCCACTGAAATAAATGGAACATAATTTAGTGAAACTTTACACACAAAAACACATCATAAAGACATATACTTGGACAGGCAAGGTTTGTGTCTCCCCTCCCAGGACTTGGTCTGGCAGGACTAACACCAAAGTGATGGCCTTTTGCTCAAGTGCCATATTCATCTTTCTGTTTCGCAAATTATGCTGTTCCATTTGTTCAAATTGGAAAACATATATAAACCTTTAACTTGATATTGAACTCCAGTCTTTTAATAGAAAGTAGTCTGGGGCACATGTGTGTACATGCATCTTCATAGACACATGCAAGTCAAGCCGAACATACTCCCATGGAAAAATTAACATGTAAGCATGTAACACTCTGAAATCGTCTAATAATATTGCATTTGCACTCAATATTGTGACACATAACTGTTGATAATTATGACTAGGAAGCTATTTACACAAGTGGCATGTAATGTTCATTACTGAAAGATGTGCATGTAATTTGACAAATAGACAGATAAGAATTGTGTCTCTACAAAAAAGGGCAAAGAGTTACCATTGTCGTTTCACAATAACAGGGCATATCAACACCTTCACACAGTGCTTTGCAAGCACTAGATTTATCCAGTTCCACTTTCAAGAAGTGATTAGGAGGCAATCCAACCAGATTTGGGGAAAAAGACGATATTCTAGATATGCCATACGAACCTCCATATTCCAAGATTATGCTGAATTTGTTGAAGAGAAATGATGCAGAAATATGCCTTCAGGAAAAAGAAAACAATTATTATTTACAGCTTTGGAACTCCTTAGCTTACAATAGACCTTTGAAGTATACTGTGCAGTTCTCCACTAAACACAAGACTGATTTATGATGACACAAAAATGGATATTCTAGAAACATAAAAGTCATAACCATCACAAAATAAATACATAATAGAGTTAAAGAAAAAATATGCAGGAGTGGCATAATTTCAAGTTCACTACAGTGTAAATTTTAGTTTAAGGGGTAAATGAGATCAAGATATTAATGAGGCAAAGGAAATCATCCATAGAAGGATAAATTGGATATAAATTAATAAATAGTGCTTCTCTCATTTAATGATGACTTTCAAGAAAAGGACAGGGATGACATAAATCAAACATTAGTTCATGCAGGAAGCACTACACAGGCTAAATATGCTTAAGAACCCTTTTCATAGTAAAAAGGAAAAGAAAACACCTAGATGTATTGGAAACTATAACAGATATAGAGACATTGATAATATTGTACAGAACTGAAAACAATTAGATACGTACTGTCATACTAAGGTCAAATGCAGAGCTCTACAATCTATCAGTGGTGAGAACATCTTACGAGGCTAGTATTGTATTAAAGACACATTTCCTACTCATGAGAATACCATAAAATACCAAATCTTATGAGACTAAAACTTACTCGTGGGATGCCAATAGGCAATCTGGAAACAGCAGGGTATCTGTTCTAGTAAACCTGAAGTCTGTTTTACACAGATCTGGTTGCTTTGCACGTGGATAGTAATTTTGGAACTCACTAAATGATAATCCCAACGACATCAACAAACTCTTCAACGACCACCAGAATATTTTTTCAGCCACAATCAATACTTTTAAGTTACTCTTGGCAGTGTTTGAAAGTAAAATCTCCTGAATAACAGCCAGTGAGGGATGTAAGCTACATATTTCTCTGTCAATCTTCTGGTGTGCATCTTCAATCAAGGACTGTAGGATGCGGAGTCTTGATTTTAAGCATTCCAAGCTTTGACATAACTTGTCTACATAAAGATGCACTGGAAGGATGCCATAAAAACACATGAACCAAGCCATCTGTTTAATTGCACATAAGGTAACAAGTTCCATAATGTTTTCATCTCCGTGCGAAGTGGTTCTTTGCGCATTTATTTTCTTAATGCAGTCCATCAATTTTTGTTTTGGAAGGCTGAGCAATTTATGGTTATCTGCTGCTAGAAATGGGAGATCTGTCTTTATTAGCTCTCTTTCTTTTTGCAGGACAGCTAGATAGCTCTTTTCAAAGTTGTCTATGATGACCATAATAGTATCAGAAAGCTTAACTTGATACAACACAACTTCCCAACTCTGCAATTGTACTCCAGTGGACACACATGCTGCCTTTGAGTGACTGGATGGAACATCAGGAATCATAGCATTAGTGTCAAAAGTGTTAAGAGTAGAGTCAACATCCCCAGAATTAGCTTTCCGAGGATTCAAGAAAAAATCAAGATCATTGAATTGTGATAGACTTGAACAACAAAGCCCTCTCAGCACATTTTTTCAGCTAAATGTTCTCCATTTCCTGCTTCTGGATATTGATCATCCAACAATTTGTTTGAAGTCCCTCCCACAATATCACCATTAGGCACAAAAATGCCATCAGAAAGCAAGTTTTGTGATTGCTTGTTTTCTTTTGTGTTTGGCCCATTCAAAGCATTATCTGAGAAAACAAAGTCAAATACCAATTTGCCATTATCAAAAGCTTCCAAATCAAAATCAAAATCAAAGCTATGTGAATCTACCTCCTCCAACATACTCTGATAGGAAGAATAGTTTCTCGAGTTGCATTTATCTTCATCCAAAAGATGCCAATCCAAGTATATCCCATCAGATGCAGATAGGGGCTGTGGCTTTAAGTCAGCTAGTATTTCTTCAACAATGGAGGATAGTGAGCTTATCTTTTTATGATCAGAGAAAAGAGGAACACAAGCAATGATTTGAATATGTTATCCACCAAGGCTAGTTCATGACTAACAATCAATTCATTAAAATTATTAAAGTTCACGTCTCCCCTAAACATGCAGTCACATGTTTCTGGTTCATTTGTGGTCTGTGTCTTAAAGAAGACAACAAAAAATTGAGAGGAATCCATATCAAGGAACTGGAATTCCTCAAAAATAACAGGGCTCACACAGGAGTTTCCTTCAATCTGTGAAGTTTCCACCATGCTTATAAAGTCCAATTCTGGAAACATGTCCACAGATGCCAGTTCAGATTCCAGGCATTGTTGTGAGATATCACATCCCCTTGAGCCAAATGCAAGGAAACTAAAAAATGTCAGTGTTGGTACCAAATCCTATTCATATCTAAAAATCCCATTTTATCTCTTTTGTTTCACAATCATATATGAAACAACAATAAACAGCAAGAGTGATCAATCCCAAATGATTTTTTTTTTTTTTGAGAAAACCTTCCCAGCAAAAGCAAGGGAGAGCTATGTATTAACAATTTCTGCAGAGTATTCTGCATAGGAGCTTACAGGAACTTCTTTTATCCAAGTACAAAAAGGGAAAGAGAAATTACAAGCTTCCCTAGCTAGTCTATGAGCTACTTTGTTTCCCAATCTACGAGTATGACAGAAAATTAGGGACCTAAAGCAGGGAGAAAAGGACTTAACATCAGAAATTATATGCCCAAAGGGAGCTGCCGAGAAGTCATCAGAGTTCAAAGCTTGGATTGCAATTGCAGAGTCGCCCTCAAGGATGACCTGATCAAATCCCAGTTCAAAGGCGAAGATCACCGCCCTTCTTGCTGCCAACACTTCCACTGTCTCCACTGAAGTGGGCAGAGGAATAATTTGAGTTAGAGCAGCCATTACAAGACCGTAGTCGTTTCGGATAATGATACCAAGACCTGCAGCATCTCGATCCTGGAAAATAGCCCCATCGAAGTTGGCTTTTACCCAACCCGAAGGTGGAGGCACCCACTTGGGGATGCTCTGAGCCGGGGAAGACTTGAGGGGAGCTAAGTTAGCCTGTTGGAATTCTTGAAGGGCATCCTTGGCCAAAGTGTTAACCAATTTCAGATCCTCCACAACTTCACCTAGTCTCACCCTGTTGCGCCTGAACCAAATTTGATAGGAAATCATTGCAAAAAGGTCAAGGGGGTGAGACTTCTCCACACACAGCTGAAAGACATCACGGAAAGAAGAGCTACCACTAGCTTCATTTTTCAGTAAGTTAAAATGCAATGCCCACACATTAGATAGCTTAGGACAAGACCATAGGGCATGTAAGGAAGTCTCTGGAGCCAAACCGCAAGCCTGACAGGTCGGGTCAGTGAGGACTTTCCTCTTAACCAGGTTAGCCCGGGTTGGTAAGGCATTAGAGATGGCTCGCCACAGCAATGTCTTTACTCTGTTAGGGGTGTTCAATTTCCAAAGACTCCTCCACGAGCTTTTAGGCAAGGACCCCGGGGAAGATACAACATTAGAATTTTGATCCTCGCTCATAAGAAGTTTGTAACCCCCTTTCACCGAATACAGACCATCTAAATTGCTGTACCAGCAGAGTTTGTCAGCTACTTCAATGAGGCTTAGAGGGATTGCTTTGATCATTCTAGCTTCATGGACCAGAAAATTATTGTCAATTACCTCATCAATCCAGCATTTACGATCTTTATCAATCAAAATAGCCACCTTAGCATCTTCGCCGAAGAAAGGAGGAGCAAATTGGATTGCTGGATAATGAGGGTCAGGAAGCCAATTTGCTCCGTATATTGGAATGTTTTCTCCATTTCCCACACGCCAATGGGACCCTCTTTTAATAAGATCTCGGTTTTTAAGGATACTATTCCAAGCGAAGGAACCCCTGCCTTCCTTTGCATCAAAGATAGAGCCTCTAGGAAAGAATTTCGCCTTGAAAAATCTGTGGAAGAGAGAGGGCTTATCTTCCGAGAGGCGCCACACTTGCTTAGCTAGCAAAGCTTCATTGAATTTCTGAAGATCCTTAAAACCCAAGCTGCCCATGTCTTTTGGAAGGCAGAGAGAGCTCCACTTAGACCAATGAATCTTCCTTTGGTTTCCCCTGTGACCCCACCAGAATTTACGAATTAATTGCTCTATGTCGTTGCATAGGGTGGAGGGGAGTTTAAAGCAACTCATGGCAAAGGTAGGGATGGCCTGAATCACTGCCTTCAACAATATTTCTCGACCCGCTTGGGAGAGGAGTTGCTCTTTCCAACCCTGAAGTTTGGCCCACACCCACTCCTTGATAAATCTAAGACTAGCTTTCTTGTTTCTGCCCACAAGGGTAGGGAGACCGAGGTATTTCTCATATTGCTTGACCTCCTGAGCACCCATTAAGCTAGTGATTTGCTCGATGGTTTCAGCTCGGGTAGCTTTGCTGAAAAAGAGAGAAGTCTTAGACTTGTTTAACTGCTGACCGGAGGCTCTTTCATAGCTGCCCAAAATATTTAGGATCTTGATGCTTTCCGAAGTAGAGGCTCTACAGAAAAGGATGCTGTCGTCAGCAAAGAAGAGGTGAGTTAGCCACTGTTTTAAAAACCGGACCGGACCGACCGGTCCAACCGGGAACCGGAAGCCAATCCGGTCCGGTTAAAAGCTCCAAAACCGGTCAATAACCGGTCAACAACCGGAAAACCGGCCAAAAACCGGTCAAAAATCGGGGTTGAACCGGAAATTTAAAAAAAAACGGTTCTTTGACCGGTTCGGTTTTTAAAACCATGGAGTTAGCCGGGGGCCCTTTCTACAAATGGAGATCCCCCTGATGTGGCCGGATTCAGCTGAATGGCGGAGAAGGCTATGGAGACCTTCAGTGCAGAAAAGGAAGAGGAATGGGGAGAGCGGGTCTCCCTGTCTGATTCCTCTAGTAGGGTGGATGGTTTGTGTGGGTTCACCGCATGGTTTTAAAAACCGAACCAGTCAAAGAACCGTTTTTTTTTAAATTTCCGGTTCAACCCCGGTTTTGACCGGTTTTTGGCCGGTTTTCCGGTTGTTGACCGGTTATTGACCGGTTTTGGAGCTTTTAACCGGACCGGATTGGCTTCCGGTTCCCGGTTGAACCGGTCGGACCGGCCGGTCCGGTCCGGTCCGGTTTTTAAAACAGTGGTTCACCGTTAATGAGAATCGAATAGCTAACTGTTGAAATGCATTCCATCATTAAGGCCACCCACTTGTCAGCAAAACCCATGCTCTTCATAATTAACTCCAGATATTTCCATTCAACCCGGTCGTACGCTTTGCTCATATCTAATTTCAAGGCCATGAATCCCGACTTGCCCGACTGGTGATGCTTCATGTAATGCAGAGTTTCGAAAGCCATCAATATGTTGTCAGTGATAACCCTACCTGCCTGAAAGGCACTTTGGTTCTCTGAAATAATTTCAAGCAGTAAACATTTAAGTCTGTTGGCCAGCACCTTAGATACTAACTTATAAATCACACTGCATAAACTTATAGGACGGAATTCAGAAATTCGTTCAGGTGATTTAACTTTTGGAATTAATGCTATATGCGTAAGGTTAATTTCCTCTGGGATCTTGCAGTTATTTAGGCAATCTAACACAGCAGAACATACATCATCGCTAACTAAATTCCAAAAAGATTGGTAGAAGAGAGGGGGCATACCGTCGGGACCCGGGGCTGAGATGGCTTTCATCTGGTTTACTGCTAGAACCACTTCTTCCTTGTTGAACTCCCTTAGAAGCTTTACATTCATTTCTTCAGTTACTGATGGTTGGATTTTTTCCAGGACGACCCCAAAATCAGATGGTGAGGAGGTGGAAAACAGGGCTTGATAATACTCAACTGCGATTTCTTTAATTTGATTCACTTCCGAACACCAAATATTTTGAGCATTTCTCAGGCCCAAAATCCTGTTCCTTCTGAAACGTTGGGAAGCTTTATTGTGGAAGTAAGCAGTATTCCTGTCACCACAGGTCAGGAAAAGCGCGCGGGAACGCTGTTGCCACATCAAATTTTCTGAGTCCAGAATGTCATTTATTTCCTTCTGAAGGGACTTCACCACAAGAAAATCACCTCCCTTAGCCGCGGCCATTTCAGCTTTTCCAAGGAGTTTCTTCTTTTCCTCAAGCCTCTTTTTGACGCTGCCAAAGGAATTTTTGCTCCATTCCGACAACTTCGAGCCACAGACTTTAACCTTCCCTGCCACCTCCGACATTGTAATCCCCACCAAAGGAGGACCCCAGGCACTCTTGACAGTGGCACTACACCCCCTATCCTTAAGCCACATTTGTTCAAATTTAAAGGGGCGATTTGGATTAGGGGAGATACCTTGAGGCTTCACCAGGATGGCTTGGTGATCCGATGAGTTGGAGTGGAGGTTTTGGACTTTAGTGCCCGGGTTTTTTGCGAGCCAAAGAGAGTTTGCTACTGCTCTGTCCAACCGTTCCAGCACATAGCCACCATGCCGACGCCCTTTCCAGGTGAATTTTTTCCCTACAAAACCCAAATCCTTCAGGCCGAGCTCGTCCAAGACATCACGAAATGCTTTCATTTGCAGCTCACTTCTAGGACCCAAGCCACATTTCTCGTGAGACCAGAGGATTTCATTGAAATCCCCTGCGCAAACCCACGGCACAGAGGAGCTAGCACGGAGATGGCGCAGGAGATCCCAAGTGTCATTTTTCCTAGCTGGATCCGCAAAGCCGTAAATACATGTAAGATGAAACTTATTTTCCTGGTCATCGCCCACCATGCTGTCGATGTGATTCGGCGATGAAGATGATATTGCGATCTTAAGAGCGTTTTTCCAAAACAGAGCAAGACAACCCAGGCGATTTACTTGAGGAGAAACCCAGTATTGATCGAAGCCCAACTCAGAACACAAACCGATTAGCCTAGCTTCTCCCACCCACGTCTCGGCTAAGAAGAGGGCGGAGGGATCTTGTGCCCGAACAAAACATTCGAGCTCGCGAACGGTGCGTAGGTTCCCAAGCCCGCGCACGTTCCAGAAAAGGAGACTCATTTTGCTCGGCGGGGCTGCCTACCAGCCACCGCCGTTTGGGAAGGAGATGAAGGTGCATCATCCTTTGAGGTTGCTCTTCGTTTCTAAGGGGTTGAGTCTACTGCATTTGGTAGGGGTCCTCTTTTACCCAAAGAGAATTCTAGGTGCTCATCAGATACAAGGAAGTTTGGCCGTTGAAAACGGGTCCATTTTCTTCCACTAGCCGAGTCAACATCTGCATGGGCCTGGGAGATATTGGAGATATCAGCAAGTGGGCTTGCCTTAACGTTATCCACCGGTTTGTCTGCTGGGGGGGCCTCATTTGGGATGTTAAGCCCAATTGGTTGGGATGTGATTTGGACCGGATTGGATTCATTTGGGCTTCGCTGCTCAGTAGTCGACCCTTCAACATATTGGATATCTCTGTCAATCTCATCTATTATTTGTTCGAACGAGGTAGCTTGGGTAGGCTTCTGTAGGGAAACACAATAGGGAGGCTCCGAAAAGACTGAAAAGGGAGCGGTCACCTTTTCAGAGTTGTCGGGGGCTGGGTTCAAAATTTGGGCTTGATTTTTTGGCGGTAAGTTTTTGGTGTCATTGCCTTCTGTCGCCTTTTGTGGATTCTGAGCGTGGAGTGGAGTTCCGGCGTGACTCTGCCCATATTTTCCGGCCTTCTTTTGGGCATAAAAACTCTGGACTGAGAGGGAGCCTTTCTTAGAAGCAAAGTAGGGGCCTGCTCTTAACCAAGGGCCATACTGTTGGTTTTCTTTGCTAAGTGAGCCTTCACTTTCTATCCATTTTTCACAGTCCTTATCTGGATGTGTGAGGCAGCCGCACCAGTAACAAACATTTGGTAGGCGTTCGTATCTAAAGGAAACCCAGTGAGCTTCATTGTTGTCTAGCGTTATAAGCCGACCACGACACAGGGGTAGGGAGATATCTAGAGCTACTCGAACACGGATGAAGCTACCACCGTCCCAATCGTTTGGGTTCTCTGTTTGCATGACAGTCCCCAAGGGCTCGCAAATCTTTTCGGCCACTCCTCTGTTCCTGAAACGTAAAGGAATGTCGTGTATTTGTATCCAAAAAGACACTGTGTTAAAGTTTGAGCTTACCATCTCTGTTTCGTTTTCATATCTTGAAACCACCATGAGGTTTTTGTCGAAGCTCCACGGCTCTGCTGCTATGATTCTGTCAACGTCTTCTTTGTAATCAAAAGAGAAAAGCACCAGATGATCTCCAATGTATTTCATTCTGAATCCCGTTTTGGTCCTCCATAAGGGATTGAATGTATTTGCTATGGCTTCCAGGTTGATCGGTCGTTTGGTTAGGAATCGAGCCACCAAGGAAAATTCTGAAGTGGCTTGGTCGGATTTCAGAGCTAGACCTGAACCCTCTTTTTCGGAAAGAGTAAGGGATTTCCATCGGTTTGACAAGTCCTCCATCTTTAGCTAAAAGGGTGGAAGAGGTGGGGGGAGGGGAGTGTGTAGTGTTTCCCTATAAACCCAGAAGAAAAACCTACTAGCCTGAGAATAACCTTGTTATTCACAGGGACCTAAACTCCTCGGAGAAGGAACTACAATGCTACGTGACAGTGAGAGTTTTCAGGGAGAAAACCCCACTGAAAGAGCAACCCAATCCTGAATGATTTTAACAATAAAAGTGGCAACGTTTTACACAACCAGCAAACACAACACAATTTTTTGCAAGTTAATATATAGTGGGAGCTTTGTGCACTGGGCACAACTTTTTTAAATGTTTTGTGTAAATGGGTTAGTGTTAAAACGGGTTGACATGCTTTGACACGATTAATAAATGGGTCAATTTCGTGTTGACCTACTTAATTTGCAATCAATTTGAATGATAGACATATTTTGACATGTAATCCATTTAACCCATATCGATAAATGTCATTTTTATCCAACATAAATTTGCATTTTAAATATAGAATTGAGTAATTAAATGGATTTTAATGGTTATATTGAGAAACACACTCAAAACAGCATTGGTTAAATCAAGCTTACGTTTCAGCACAAAGACCAAACCCTAACACGAAGAAAATCCTCAAACAGTTCAAAAATATCCACAGAAGAGAGTGAAGAGAGATATTGTTTTTACCTGCGAAAGCCGAGTCTCGTGGAAGCAAGGTGTTGGAGCAGCGGCATCGGAGTCTTCGATATCGGCGTGGTCGATACGGTGAGGGAGAACTTTAGATTTAGTTCTTCAAATTTCAAAAATAGAACAATTTAGTTCATGAAATTAGGATAATTCAACTTTGATTCTTGAAATATGAAGTTGGTTTGATTTTTTCCCTCCAAATATGTGGTTTGCTCAATTTGGCCCCTGAAAGATGGGGTGTTTAGTCTCCCATTGAAAAATATAGGAATCGATCAAATTGTTCTCCTTTTTTTTTTTATATCGAACCCAAATTTTTTAAAATTTAAAGATCAAAATCAAACCAACACTTTTAGTGACCAAAAATGTAATTTATCAAAAAGAAAATCTAAGCAAGAAGTCTAATACCTTTACAATATTGGGTCTTATTAACGGATTCTCTTATAAAAATTGTCAAATTATTAATAAACTATTTTTTAAAAAATTTAACATTATTTTTATGAGAAATATAAAAAATTTTCAAAAAAATTAGTTGTTTTTTTATTTTTCTATAAAAATTAAAAAGTTTATAAACTAATCTTTTTAAAGCATCCATTAACTTTTTTTTCCCCAACAAAAATTTTACCATCTTTTAAGAAGCACGTAACATATGGATGATAAAATAAAAGGTTTAATTACCACTTTAGTTCCTAAGGTTTGTCCTATTTGTTTTTTATCCCGTGCAAAGTAGTTTTATCACCTGAGTACCATAGAGAACAATAAAAGCTAGGAATGCAAGCAGTAGAGATTGCAATCCCGCTCTCATTCCATGGCCAATAACTGCCTCAACATGTCACTTTGAGGAAGTTAGTACATCCACACTGATCTCTCCCTTCCATAAAAGTGCTAAACCACCTCCCCTATTATGATGAGGCACAACATGTAAATTTGCAAATTGTATCTTGCGACAAACTCTCTCTACCACATCTCTGTCAACTTTGCTCTCCATCAAAAAACCAATTTGGGAGCTTTATTGCCAATTAAGGCAACGAGTTCCTCTTTTGTCAGTGGATTCCCAAACCCACAACAGTTCCAAGTTAGGCAACTCATCGAGAACGTTGGTGCTGGATCCCAGTAGCCACCTGAAAATTTTCTTTGTTATCCATACCTCCCTTCGCCACACGTTTCTTTTTCAGCACCCTTTCATCTGTAATCTCCAAAACTGGACGACGGTCTTCATCATTAAACATGATCATACTTTCACCGCTATTACCCACAGCACAAGCTAATTTTTTCCACTTCTTAGCTGAATCCATGGGACACTCAGAATTCAGCCTATTAGTAATGTCATTCAATTGCCCCTTTGTTGATTGAAAGGAAAATACATTGGTAGGGTTGGGATGGATAGTACCATGACAAGCATTTTTATTCTCTTTCTGATTACCTAATTATCATTCAACTTTTGGTAGTTAAGGCCAAACTTTTGTAGTCTACATTGCTTAGTATTCCCTATTCATTTTGAGGGTGCTAGTTTCACATGATTATGTGATCGTGGTGACAAATATATAGCACTGTTTGCTAGTTGCCATGCTTTCATGAACACAATGCCTTCCATGTGGATGTCCTGTACTTATTCCTGAGCAATGCAAAGTTTCTTAAATGAAATTGAGTTTTCCAAAAGGGGACTGACAAAAGACATGTGAAGCTCTAGAATGGTAGGAAAGTGAGAGAATTTATTTTTTAAGTGTTATATTATTGTGTGAGTTATTTCTGTTTTATCTTTCTTTTCAGATGATTCAAAAGTCATTCCATGTATTCTGATTTTTGGATCCAAGTAGAGATCTTTCAGCACTTGCACGTGGAGGCTTGGTCAGCTTTGACTTACCCTATATATATATACTTGTTTTTCCTTAAGGTTCTGGTGCATGGATCGGCTGAGGCCACAGAGCATTTGAAGCAACACTGCTTGAAGCATGTTTGCCCGCATGTTTATGCTCCTCATATTGAGGAAACGATTGATGTCACCTCTGATTTGTGCGTTTATAAGGTAGAAGTAGAGAAACATTTGTTTTCTTTGTGGACCAGTGATTTTAGAAATCAAAATTCGTAATATTCTTGTAAAATGAAATGCAGGTACAACTTTCTGAGAAGCTGATGAGTAATGTGCTCTTTAAGAAGGTAAACACACAATAGTCTTGTGTCTAAACAATATCATAGCATTTATATGTGATCTCCCTCAGCATGTCTGATGTAAATGCAATCACAGCTTGGAGATTATGAAATAGCTTAGGTTGATGCTGAAGTAGGGACGACAGTGAGTGGCAAGCTGTCTCTACTTCCCGGTTCAAATGCAGCTCCACTGCATAAATCTGTTCTTGTTGGTGATCTTAAAATGGCAGATTTCAAGCAGTTTCTCGCCAGTAAGGGTGTCCAGGTACAGTTCCTCCACTTGGGTGTCATTTATTACCTTTTTATTTCCCTTATGAGTCTATGACACATGCGATAAATGTGAGCCACTTGATAATCAACAACTGTCAGTCGGTCTGCCCATGTTTGGTCCTTCAGTATTTAGATATGGAAAATGGACTCATCTTATATGTGCTAGAGCCAAAGTTGGGAAAGATTTTAGTCCAGAATTGAACGTGCTAGATAGAGGAAAGATCATAGCTTGTTAGCTTTACAGGTTGAATTTGCCGGTGGGGCTTTGCGATGTGGGGAGTATGTGACAATACGCAAGGTTGAGGATGCAAGCCAGAAAGTGAGTGATTCTGTGTTACACTTTCATTTTTGGTTGTGTAAAGGAATTGAACTTTCTTTCAAGCTAGTAGCAGTTTTGAACTATGACAATTGCAGGGATGATCCTCTTTTCCTGTTTGTGGATGAAAAGCCTCATTAGTAACTCGTCTTTTTTGCAAGGTGGTGGTTCTGGTCTTCAGCAAATTCTAATTGAAGGCCCCTCATGTGAGGATTATTATAAGATCCGGGATTATCTATACTCACAGTTCCCTTTGCTTTAAGTCTAGATTTAATACCTGTAATCCCATTTGGCTAAAGCTCTATGTGAAATTGGTAGTACTTCCTGTAAGTGGAGAACACTAACTTCTAAGTTCTGTGCAAGCGCAATCTAGTTGAGTATTTGTAAATGTATCATGCAAGCGCAATCAAGCCCTTCTTTTAAATTTTCATAATTATGCATTAATCTGAATAGGTAATCTCTTTTTTTTTTTTCTTTTTTTTTTTAATACCAGAATAGGTAATCTTTTAATTGTTCACTTGTGTGTGCAATTACTTACGAAAGGTGAATTAAAATTGTGTTTTTATTCTATTCATTTTCGAGTATTAAAATCTCATCAAACTCATTAAAGTCCAAATGTATCAAATGTGAAAAGTACTACCTTTTTTTAAATGGTACCAAAAGATTGAGATTCAAAGTTTCAAATTTTTGTTAGGGGAATTAGAGGTATTGTCAGTGTTGTATTGCATTGCATCACTTGCTGGATCTCAATCTGGATATAAATTTAGGGCTTTTTGTGTGGTGATGAATAAGAGAAATGCATTTTTGCTTAAAAGATTCTGAAGCCATATTGCCGACTATGCTACAATGTATTTATAGATATGGAAATATTAAAACATTTCATTTCTCAGAAACTAAGTTGAGCTTGAGTGAGTTACAACAAGATGCGAGTTGAGAGAAAGATAACTTCGGGTGAAATTTTCAAGATTTTTGTGTAGAATTTGGTAAACGAAGAAGAGGACATGAGACTCGCTTTCTAAGCGACAACGTTTTGAGCAATTTTTCATTGACATGTGGTGTGGGTCTAGATTTTAGAGTTATTAGACACTTAAAAAAAAAAAAATTAAAAATACTAAAAAAATGATGTTTTCTGTTAATTTGACTAAAAATGCCAAATTGGTCATTATGAAAATGATAAGGAGAGATATTGCTAATTTTCTATTCCCTCTGTACCGTTTTGTTAGTCTTATTTATAAAATCCAAAATCTTAAAAAAAACAACCATTTAATGTATGGCCTTTAACATAAAATTGAAGACCCTCCACTCATTGGAAATAAGAGAAATGCCCAACATATGTTTCCAACATTCCCAAATCTCAATGATACACTTCAAAACTTTGCTTGCTACCTACTAAGTGTTGAGGGAGAAATTGATGCCTCTGAATAAAATATTGGGAAGCCAAGCCAAAACTCAACTATGGGCTCTTGAGATAGTGCCCAAAGGCTTTCAGTGTGGTGACAAGCCTATCCAAGCAAGACATAAAGGCTGCACTTGACAAAACAGCAACAAAAGCCTAATAGAAAAACACTTTACAATACTTAATTAATACGTTAGTGGTCCTGTCCTGATTATACAAGGAAAATAAATTCTCCAGCAGTAAAGGTGAAATTACACTTACGAGTCCAAAAAAGTAAATCTTCCAGCGGTAAAGGTGAAATTACACGTAAGTGTCCAGCAGTCAATGATTAAATAAATTTAGGAAGGTATTCACTCTTGGGAGTCCTTGTGTGTCTCGGTCAGGGGAACTTATTGTACTTTCGGCCATCATTATGTCAATGTGAGGGAAGAATTCGATTGTTACAAATACTTTATATCCTTCAATAGTAAAACAAAAAGTAAAAATTAAAGGTTCCATGGGAAGAAGAAAGTGATTAATTGGCATGGTGTGAAGGGAGAGAGAGATCCCAGCTCAGTGCAGCAAGTATTAAACTAAGATTTTGGTGAATATGTGTGCATAAAGCATGAATGAGGTAATGTGGGCTGTTTTGAGTGAGTGGGATGGGATTAATACTGAGGTTAAGACTTTAGTGAGTAGTGGGTTGTTGGTGACTAATTGGGAGACATTTATGAGCTGTAATTGTGTAAAGGAGGAAAAAGAATATTTGAGGTTAGGTGAGTGTGGGCTAAGGGGAATGGGTTGTAAGCTTGAGTAGAGCTGAATTGCAAGCAAAATGACCAACCAATCAGAAAGTTTCAGAGGGAGTAGTTGTGTGTTTATGGGCTGAGGTGCTTATGTTTTTATAATGGAGTTTTAAAGAAGCATTAATTAACAAGAATCCAAAAAACGTAGGACTGATTAGAGGCAGGGAATCAAGGTTAATCTTCCTAGGATCTAGCCAGAAGTAGGAGATTTACTTTTGGGGCTGCCTTGCTTCTTTGGGCAATATGACACATGGTGGGTTTTTGGAGTGTTTTGCATTAAATGCCAGGATTTCTGGAGCTGAGTTTAACCAATGGGATTAAGTCAAGTATCAAGGAAAAATCTTAATGCTACAATTGAGATTTAGACCCCAAGAAGTAGGATTCAACACCCCAAGCGAGGTGTCAAACTTTAAGTCCACTTCAAGGGGTTCCGCTGGAGATCCCTTTATGCCTTCCAAACCACATTTTCCCAATTTTTCCATTTTAGGATTCATGGGCTTGGCACATAAATCATGTCTCGAACGTTTTTGACATTTATAGCATCAATTTGTTGAGGTTTGGATAACTTGGTTTCAGCTCCCTTTCCGCTGGAGATACAATCTTGAGGAAGATGATTGAGTTCCATCACCCTTTAGACTTCAGCTGATATCACAACCCTTGAGTACTATTCACGTCAGGTAGAGGGTGACAGAAAGCTAATGGGACAGCTCCTAGTTCATCCTCAAAGACTTGGTTCTCTTGTAGGGGCCTCCAGCTGTACCTTGGTGAGGGACAAACAAGGGATGGTTGTCCACTTTCAATCCTCTGCCTCTTGTTGGGGTCTTTTGGATTGGGCTTGCTCACATGGGCTGGTTCCTTTGGGCTGGGTTGTGTGCATCCTACAAAATGGACATCAATAACACATGTTGCCATGGGTTTTCATTCCTCATGGACTTTTATTAGTGAATATTCTTTGGGTTTTCATAGATACTTGCAATGGGCCTTTAGGCAATTAGTTGTAATGTTTGAAACAATAGGACAAATTTCAAAATACCTTTGTAAATAACATTTACTATGATGAATAACATTTAGATGTGATAGTGTTTGTTTAATTAATCATCTTATGATGAGGAAATGAGTTATAACATATGAGAAATGATCAAAAGTATAATCACATGATTATTGGAATTGGAACCAAGTTGTGTTGACATTCCTTCTCAAAAAAAAAAAGTTGTGTTGACATTAATATATATGATGCAGATCATTGGAAAGTGGAAACTTTGATAAATTAGTTAGCTTCATTCTTTTAATTAACTAGTCGCTAACCGGTGCGACACACGGGATAATTAACAAATGTTAAATAATTTCAAGCATTTATTACATCTAGGTTTTTTTTTTTTTTTTTTTTGTTTTGTATCTACTCCATCTGTATTTTGCATAGAGGTCTCAAACATGTTGCCACAATCCATAAATAAAAAAATAAATAGCATTATTAATCACGTAAAATTTCAATTAAGTTCATATATTTCCTTGCAGAAAAATGCATAGCATATCTAACTTCATAGGATCTATACATTGCTATATATTCTAAACCTTACCTCTATATATTTTTCTAGCCTTATCCACCAAAAACCACACTCCAAATAACCCTAATTCCTTCCATACAGTTACAAACTACGGAAACTATTCAGAAGTATGAAACAACAAATAACAAATCAACTATTTATACCTAGGTTTTCTATTTCCTACTTGGATAACAAAATACCAATACCCAAAATAATACACTACGAAATACTCACAAAAAAAGGTCCAAAAACTCTCCAATCTCCTCCCCTCCATCAACTTCTCTCATGTTGCTACTCATTAAGCCATGCTTTCCACATGCCCAAAACCTTGTTAAAATCCTCAACTCTATTTATAATAAGTGATTGTCTCTCTTAGTAATCATTTGTCAATTGCATATGAGGACCAGATTTCTCAACTAACCCATGCTTGATAAACCAATTAAAATCTCAACTTGATAATAAAAATAATCAAAGTTGACATTGAAGACCCTCTCAAATTTGAATCAGAGGCTAAGTATTACCTATGATGCTAAATACTTTGTACCACAAATTTCACTAGAGCTAAACAAAGACTAAAACAAAAGAAAAGCACCAAAAAAAAAAATTACCTATATGCATATATCTCAATGCACGTAGCATCTGATAAAGAAAAAACTGATGATGTTCATGGGTCAAGTCATCATTAGCTTTAATCACTTGGTGAAGATCAGATGCCATTAGCTCAAAGACAACGTAAATGCATGTCTTTGAAATCCCTCTTTGATGGTGGCAACATGATGTGCTTAATTTCAACAATATCAGGATGCCGTAAAAGCCTGAGCAACTTGACTTCACGCAAGATCCATATGGACTCAGATATTGTTACAGAATTCTCAAAAAGAGAGAAATAGAGAATTGTGTGTTTTAAATGTAAAAGAAGGGTTTAAGGTTTTTATTACTATTTGAAATTCTAATAATAGAGTTTGTTATGGATTGAAATTCTCAAAAGTAGATGTGCTTTAATTGGAATTGGGACATAAAATAAATAAATAAAATAATAATGATGTGGCAAGTTCTAAAGATGTCAACAAAAAAATCAAAGCCTTTGGTTTTATATATATACTAGTATTATGCCCATACGATGCATGACTTAATAAAAAAATTATATATAAAATTAAAAAAAAAATATTTTTTGATAATATAATTAAATTTAATAACAAATAAAATAGTAAAGATATTTTAAAGATTATGGCAAGTTTTAAATTTCTAAAAGCTTTTAGTAGTAAACGGGCCGGGCTTTGCACGGTTTTCGTCATAAACTTATAACATGAATAATTTTATTGAAAAACACTAATTATTTTTTTGAGGGGAAAAACACTAATTATTGATTGAAGAGAAATGCTATGCCCGGTCAGACTAAAACATAATTTTTACTTATTCAAATAACAATTAAGGTGAAGTAGGGTGAGGAACAACAAATAATAATTATAACATACCAGCATAATAACATTTATATTTAATTATAATGAAGCGCTTGCATCTCAAAGTGTCAAATTAATATCAACACTAAACATGCTAAGATGTTTATGTTAATTAATGTAAATAAGCATAAATTTAATATCAACATCTAACATCCTACTATTGCATGAATTATGATTAAAATTGACCTAATATTTTTACTTTAACCCCAAGCAATCATCCTGAATTTACAAATTAAACTACCCAAATTTATAAAATTAAAAAAAAAAATTGAAAGCAAAATTCACAATAACACACATAAATATATACACACAAAGAAACTTTGAATTCAATAATTACAAATAATATTAATTTCTAAACATTAAAAAAAATCTGGAATTAGAGTTAAAGTAAAGATACTCACATGAAAATTAAATTAACTTTGGTAGCAAGGGGGAGGTAGCGAAGTCATGAAGATTTCACATCACCTTAAATATCCATTGTTTTTACATCACCCTTTTATATTTAATAAATTTTCTGTCTCCATTCTTTGTGGAGTGATGTTCATTATCATGGTTTTGGATGCTCAAATCTTGGTGGATCTACACATATTGGAAAACAAATCTTTCAAAAAGTGAATAACATTTTTGTTAAAATTAATCTATTAGTTTTCATGGAAGATATACAATTGATTTGAAGACCAAAATAAGTATATAAATTAGATCAAAGTTAACAAAAATAACTTAAACAAAAGGCAACCCGCACACAAAACTTATTCAATTTGATGAAAACAAAATGAGGGAATTTTATGAAAAAACAAAAAGAAGAAGGCAAATACATACATGCAATTTTCATAGGTAAGGTAAGTATGAGAAGGAAAGATTAAATCGAGAAACCGTATGGTAGGAAAAGGGAAAAATATACCAAACCATATATATACCCCCACTTTTATATTAGATAATTTTAAGTTGTGAAGAAGTTGATAACTTGGGTGAGAGCTAATCTATGAGCCCTAAGATAGTCCCTTGTGACGGTTCCCATGGGAATTCTCATCCCACCCTTTATAAAGGCAATCATTGGGATGACTACTTCTCCCTTTTGCCTTTTCTCATGCCATTTCCCTTCCTTACAATACCTAATGGAGACTCCCGGTGGGATTCTATATTGAGCTTTAAAGTTATCTATACTTTCCGCGGAGTCTACCAAGTAGGCGAATTTACCTATTTAGTTGGAGATAGGTAAAAGTGAGAAGGAGAGAAAGGGAAATTAAGAGGGCCGAGGAGGAAAGAACTGTGTGAGAGGAAAAATAGAAGGAAAAGTAAACAGAAATGGTTGAAATGACTTACGTTAAATAGGAAACTCTCCTCGAACTAGCTCTTGGTGTTTATGAGTGCAAAGGATCAGTTTATGAGTGCAAAGGTTTAGTGTATGAATGCTATAGTGAGGTGAATGAGGTGTTCGGGAAATATTTATATCAGAAAGATAGTGACGAGCGCGAAAATTCCTACCCGAGTTCCAATAAGATCTCCAGCCGTTGGATCCGCATCATGCCGTAGAACGTGAGGAACATGGAGCCGCAAAAATTTAATAAAGGCGCGTCTTAGATGCCAAAGCGTCAGGAGCGTGCGTTGAGCAGTTAAAAAGGCGCCTGCGCTAACAGAGGTGATGTATGATAAGTGCAAAGTGGTTGTGGCGATATCGAAATCCTCCTTTTTGCCCAAGGAGCAAAAGAGGGGAATTTCAAGGGGTTATTGTGGGGATGTTAGGCCCAGTAGAATATATTGGGCCGAAGACACCTAATAGTCCGAGGACGGGTAAAAGGGGTTATAGAGATCAGCACTAATAAATAAAGGAAGGGATCTAGGCATGAAGTTCCAGGGAGATGATCCGAGGAGGAATGCTTTCTCAACTGAGCAAAGTCGAGGTCAGAAGGTGCGATTTGACATCAAGAGTAACGTTCCAGAAAATTCCACTGTTGAGGATAAGTATTAAGAAGTAATAAGACAGAGGGAGGCTGTGAAATATCTGAGAGAAAGTTGCTACCACCCATTAAATGCTCTGCAGCTAACTCTCTGGCTGCATTTATGTGGAGAAGACCCCTGAGCAGTGCTGTTTTGGCTACCCCAACTCACAGAGGGCCTAAGAGGGTGTCCGATGGGACAAACACTCAAGTAGTGGCCTGGACGATCAACAAATGGAGGGTCAAGATCATCTAAATGGAGTTATATAATATAAGAGACCCTCTCTGGAGAGTGGATCGGAGAATTAAGGGAGAATTACTATAACAATAAGAACTGTACTTGTAACCAACTTCCAAAATTTTATATAAGAACTGATCTCCTTGAACTGTGCCAAGGTCGGTTTTCATTAGATACAGCCTGTCTATTTTTACTTTGTTGTCATTTGGATCCACTATAATTGCTACCCAACTCATTAGAGCCTAATTTTTCCAACCCACTCTCTACAAATTCATTGTATTGGACTTTTTGGGCTTAGATCCTTCGCATTTTTGGGCCTACGACCCAAATCCGGTCCCTACAATTGGCGCCGTCTGTGGGAAATTCTAATATTGTAGTGAGTTCAATGTTCAATTATGGTCGGTTCAGGTTCGAATCGGGAGGAATCTATGGGATCCCAACGTCAAGATTACTTTGTTAATCTTGAGCGGAGAAGGGATCAGGAGGTCAATGTACATACCACCCATACTAGTAGGAGCTAGTCTCCAGGTGGGAGCCACCATTCTCATGAAGAGAATACCAAAGCCATGCAACTGGAGATTGATCATCTGAAAAGGAAGTTGCGCCACGAGCAACGAAGGCGAACTCCCTCCAATTCTGATTTCTCTTCTGACGTGAAGAGGATGGTAGTTATAGACCCAGGTCAAGGACCCCCCAGTGAATCTTTCTCGTGTGAAGGGAATTACCACCATGGGCATAGGAATAAGTTCCCGTCTCGCAAAGGCCTAGGAAATGACGCTATGAGCAAGGCACTAAATCAAATTTCCAAATCACCTTTCACGCATAGAATCGAGGGAGGGAGACTTCCTCAGCCAACATTCGCCATGTACAATTGTCGAACAGATGCTGTGAAGCACGTAAGCCACTTCAACTAAAGAATGGCTGTACACTCCAAGAATGAGGCCTTGATGTGCAAGGTATTCTCATCCAATTTAGGACCTGTGGCCATGAGGTGGTTTGATTGCTTGGGACTAGGTTATATTAATTCTTTTAAAGAACTCACCCAGGCGTTTGGATCTCGCTTTATTACATGCAGTAGAGTTCCTCGGCCCTTAGACTCCTTGTTGTCTATGACCATGTGAGAAGGGGAGACTCTGAAAATGTACTCAGATAGGTACTGGGAGATGTTCAATGAAATTGATAGTGACTTTACTGATGTGGCTGTAAGACCTTTCAAGGTCGGCCTACCTATCGAGCATAGTTTGAGGAAGTCTTTGACTGAAAAACCTGCCAACAGTGTACGTCAACTTATGAACCGAATTGATGAGTATAAGCGGATCGAGGAAGACCAAAAATAAGGGAAAGGGAAGGCTAAGGTTATCCCTTAAGAGAGGAGGGATTTTAGATCGGACCAATACAACAATAACCGGCCCCGAAGGGACTTTGCTGGGTAATCGGGGTCTGCCACTACTCAAATGGTTAACACGGTATTCCGAGAACCAATACACTAAGTCTTGGAGAAAATCAAGAATGAGCCATTCTTTAAGTGGCCAAATAAGATGGGAGGTGACCCTACAAAGTGCAATCAAAGCCTTCATTGCCAACACCACTAGGACCGAGGGCACACTACGGAGGACTGTAGAACTTTAAGGAGTCATCTGGAGCAACTGGTTAGAGAGGGGAGGCTGAAACAATTTCTGCATCAGCCCAATGGACCAGGAGGTCAGACAAGATCAGGATTTTAGGGGGGTGCTTTCTCTAGAGCCCCTTTGGGCACCATTAATGTCATCTTCGCGGCCCTGGGGAGAATCGGTTCTCACCCCTCCAAGGTGATGTCTGTAACCCGGCTACCTGCCGAGGACTTAAGACCTAAGCCAAAGAGGGCTAGAGTGGAGAACAGGCCAACGATGAGTTTCTCTGAGGAGGACAAGGTGGGAACCATACAACCACATGATGATGTCCTGGTATTCACCCTCAGGATAGGGGGTATGATATTAAGAGGGAGATGGTGGATCAAAGCAGTGGAACAGAGATTATGTACCCTGATTTGTATAACGAATTGAGCTTGAAACCTGAGGACTTGAAAACTTATGATTCGCCTCTAGTAAGCTTTGACGGGAAAGTTGTTTTTCCTAAGGGCTAGATTCGACTACCCGTACAAGCAGAATCAAAGATGGTGGAGGTAGATTTCATTGTAGTGGATGCTTATTCTCCTTACACGACTATTGTGGCAAGACCCTAGTTTCATGCCCTAGGAGCCGTTTCCTCCACTCTGCATTTGAAGGTAAATATCCATCTAGGGACTAGATTGAGGAGATGGTTGGGAGCCAGTCCATGGCAAGACAGTACTTAATTGCTGCAATAATGCATCAGCCAGGAGTGGAGTCCTCGCCTCTGCTGAGAGAAGCTTATAGCAATCAAGGTCTCCAGTGTTACTGGTGGAAGAGATAGCCGAGGGGGCAGAGTGTGAGAATTTGGAGAAGATTGTGGTAGATGATGATTCGGAAAGGTTTTTCCAGGTCGGAACTCAACTGCCTCCTCAGGAGAAGGAAGAGCTGGTAGAGTTTCTCAGGAGGAACATTGACGTGTTCGTGTGGAGTTCTTACGAAACTCTTGGGGTGGATTTGAATTTCATCTGTCATCATTTGAATGTCAACCCGGCTGTCCTTTTTAAGAAGTAACCCCTTCGGTGCTCATCTAAAGAGCATTCTAATGCTGTCAAGGAGGAAGTGAACAAGCTTAAGCAGGCTGGGGCTATTAAGGAAGTGTTCTACCCTGAGTGGTTAGCCAATACGGTGGTAGTGAAAAAGAAGAATGGGAAGTGGCGGATATGTGTAGACTTCACAAACTTGAATAAAGCTTGCCCCAAGGATCCTTTCCCTATGCCTCGAATAGATCAGTTGGTGGATGCCATTGTAGGCCATCCTCTGATGAGCTTTTTAGACGTCTTTCAAGGGTACCATCAGATACCTCTGGCTTTGGACGATCAAGAGAAGACGGCTTTTGTTACTCCTATTGGGAAATACCACTACAAGGTGATGCCCTTTAGTTTAAAGAATGCGGGATCTACCTATCAGAGGATGATGACCAAGATGTTTGAGCCACAACTGGGAAAAAATATTGAGATTTATATAGATGATATGGTGATAAAAAGTAAGTTAGAGTCCGAGCATGTTAACGACCTTGGCAATATTTTTAAGATATTAAGGAAACATAAACTGCGCCTTAATGCTTCTAAGTGTTCTTTTGGTGTTGGTTCAAGAAAGTTCTTGGGGTACATGGTCACTTACCGCAGAATCGAAGTCAACTTCGACCAAATTAAAGCAATTAACAGTTTACAGCCACCTCGGAATCCCAAAGAGGTCCAAAAGTTGACAGGGATGACTGCCGCTCTAAACCGATTCATTTCTCGGTCAATAGACAAGTGTAGACCTTTCTTCCAGTTGTTGAACAAGTGGAAGGGATTCGAATGGAATGAGGAGTGTGTCCTAGCCTTCCAGCAATTGAAGGAATACCTTTCTCGGCCACCTATTATGTTCAGACCCGAGGTGGATGAGGTTTTGTTTGCTTACATTGCGGTGGCTCCCCATGCGATGAGTTTGGTGTTGGTGCGGGTTGATAGTGGTGTGCAGAGACCAGTCTATTATGTGAGAAGTCGCTGCATGAGGCTGAGGTGCGCTACCTACCGCTGGAAAAGGCTATTTTGGTAGTGGTGCATGCTACACGTAAGCTCCCCCACTATTTCCAATCTCACACAATAGTTATTCTAACTTAACTTCCACTTAAATCACTTCTTCAGAGTGCTGACTACACTGGGAGGATTGCCATGTGGGGTACGATCTTAGGGGCTTTTGATATCAAGTACATGCCTAGCACCTCTGTCAATGGTCAAGTTCTTGTAGATCTGGTAGCCGAGTTTGCTGAATCCCCATTAGAAGAGAGAATAGAGAAGCAGGACATGAATGGAAAATCAGTTGGTATGATTTCCTTGCAAGAACCCTTATCTTGGAAGGTATACGTTGATGATGCGACAAATCAAAGAGGATCTAGAGTGGGGTTGGTTTTAATATCTCCTAAGAAGATTACTATTAAGAAATCCTTAAGGTTGGGCTTCTCGACCATAAACAATGAGGCTGAATATGAGGCTCTGTTAGTAGGGATGATCATGGTTCAAAAAATGGAAGGAAAAGCAGTGGAGATATTCTCAGATTTAAGGTTGGTGATAGGCCAGGTAAAAGGGGAGTTAGAGGCTAGGGATGTGAGAATGCAAGGATATTTAAGTTGGGTTAGACACTTGCAATCAAGGTTTGAGTCTTTCAACTTGCTGCAAATCCCTAGAAGTGGAAACATGCATGCCGATTCCCTGGCCACTCTTGCAACATCCTCGGCACAAGACTTACCTCAGGTTATCCTTGTTGAAGACTTGTGCAGACCTACTAAGATGAAGAAGGAGATGGTTCAAATTCATCAAATTAGGGTGGGACCTAGTTGGATGGACCTTATAGTGCTATTCCTGAAAGAGGATATCTTGCCCGAGGAGAAATCCAAGGCTGACAAAGTACAAAGGAAGGCTCCTCGGTTTTGGCTATCTAAGAACCAAAAGTTGTACAAGTGCTCTTTCTCTTGGCCATATTTGCTATGCATACACCCTGAAGCGTCAAAGCTACTCCTAGAGGAGTTACATGAAGGGATTTGTGGAAGCCACATAGGAAACAAGTCTTTGTCTCACAAAGCTCTTACTCAAAGATACTGGTGGCCAAACATGCAGAAGGAAGCGCAAGAGTATGTAAAGAAGTGTGACCAATATCAAATATTTGCACCAAACATTCACCAATCAAGGGGAGTCCTTAATCCTCTATCCAGCCCTTGGCTTTTTGCTCAATGGGGTTTGGATATTGTAGGACCTTTCCCTAAGGCGGCAGGGAATAAGAGGTGGTTACTGGTCAGCACGGATTACTTTACCAAATGGGTTGAAGCTGAACCATTGGCAAATATTAGGGACCTGGATGCCAAGAGATTTGTTTGGAAAAATATTGTCAATTGGTTTGGGATCCCCCATACCCTCATCTCTAATAATGGTCTTTAGTTTGATAGCAAAGTTTTCAAGAGATACTGTTGTGACCTGAGAATTATGAATAGGTATTCCACATCAGCTTATCCACAAGGGAATAGACAAGCCAAGGCTGTTAATAAGGTCATAGTGAGTGGACTAAAGAAGAGGTTGGATGATGCGAAGGGAAAATGAATAAAAGAGTTGTCACACGTTCTTTGGACATATCAGACCACACCTCGTAGGTAGGGATGGCAATTTTTCCCCGCCCCGCTTAACCCGCCCCTCCCCGCTTCGCCCCGCGCGGGTTTTCCCCGCCCCGCAAAGGCGATGGGGTGGGGATGGGGCAAGATTTTAGCCCCGCACCACGGGGCGGGGCGGGGATGGGTTTAGGCTTTTTAGACCCGCCCCGCCCCTCCCCGTCCCCGCCCCACCTCGCCCCGCGTTACTAAAAGTTATAATTATAAAATTTTCATACTCTAAAATCCTACTATTTAAACAAACATATTAATATTAGCATATTTTATTCTATCTAATGTGATTCTCTGCCTTTATTTTGTTGTGTGATACTATGAGATTTTTATTTATTTATTTATTTATTTTAATGATTGTCTTGTTAAACACTTGGATATATTGTTCAATTGTTTCTAAAAATTGATTTGATTTGATGGGATAAATTTAGTTGTAATTTCAAGTATATTTTTATTAATGAAATAAGTTTCATTAAAAAAAATTGTACTAGTTGTAGGGCAAATTAACAAAAAGTAGAGTTTTACGAGGTGGGGCGGGGCTTCGTGGGGCCCCAAGGGGCGGGGATGGGGTGAGAAAGTATTCCCCGTCATGCGGGGCGGGGCGGGGATGGGGCAAGATAAAACCATACGGGGCGGGGACGAAGACCCCATCCTTCGACCCCGCCCCGCCCCATTGCCATCCCTACTCGTAGGTCAATGGGGGAGACATCATTTTCAATGACTTATAGAGCTGAGGCTGTTATTCCTCTAGAGACTAGATTCCCAACACTGAAAACGAGTTCTTTCACTCCGAGCAACATTGATGAGCTGCTAGGGAAGAGCTTAGACTTAATTGACCAAAAGGGGATTTAAGTCTTAATTTTCGAGCAACAATGATGAATTGCTAGCAACAATGACGAGTTCTTCAACCCCAAGTAAATGACCAAAAGGGGATTTAAGTCATAATTTTCGACCAGCTAATACAATTGATTTACAAAGCAATAATAAATATTAAAATTAAAATTTAGAGATAAATTAGAAAGTTGCAAAAAAAAAAAAAAAAGTCATGAATGTATTTTTAAAAAAATTCTTGCATGCGCATACAAGGTTTTATGAGCCCTCCCTGCAAAATTTGTGATTGAAGTTCAAAGAAATTCAAGTAGGTTTTTATTTTATTTTGGTTCTACCCCATTGCCCAGACACCACAAGAAGTGCTAGAACCACTAGGTTATCCCTCTAAACCCTAGTGGTTGATCTTTAAATATATCCAAGTAACACACCTGTCTATTACACGACTTCATAATTAGGAAATGGCATCAATAGTAACGTGTTAAATTGTTAATATTCCTATACTACTACTACAATTTTCTTGGTCTCTTTACACAATATGCCATGGATTCCTTTTAATCAAACCAACCATTTCTTTGCTTCTTGCAATTCCATGAATACCTTTATAGCCTCCTCAGGCTCTTTCTAATCAAATCTACCATGCAGAACCTTTTTTCCTCCCCAATATTGACTCTCAAATAAAGCAATTGCCTTTCAAGCCAAAGGAGCAATTATTTCCACAGCTCTTCGATGACTTGGAATCTGCAAAAGGATTGGGTCTTGCATTTTACACTTTCGTACCATTTGCTGATATAATCACAGTTGATTGCACGGCTATACTAGGCAATGTATATACCATCAAAAATAACATTGATGTGGTGGCCAAAACCTTTCTAATGCTTAAGTTAGAAAATAAAGGATGATGGAGCTTTGGTAACAGATGTGCCTTGGATAAGAATCCTACGGTTGGCATTTTATTGTTTTTTTCCTGTACTCTTTGAGTTCACTGAGCTGTAGAGTAGCAACACTGTTATGGCTTTAACCCTTCCTAGCATGTACAGGCGCATTCCACTATGTATGATTCTGCCGGTCTACCCTCTATACCATATTCACCAATAAAGCTACAAGAACTAACAACGAATGTGAACTTGTAAAGAAATCAAAGCACCACAATCACCAACAAATAATCCCCTGTCAAACCTCCTCTAAGATTCAAGTCCTTATTTCTGAACAAGTTGCTTTTTGCAAAACTTGGACTAGCACAATCTGGAGATGACAAATCTGGAGGAAAACTGCAAGAAAGCCCAAGAGCTGAATTAACAAGCTGCTTTGGATTGTCTGTGCATTTTCACTTGCAAGAGTTGCATTAGTAAAAGACATCTGTTGCACTAAACTTAAAATTTACACGATTTCAAATGATACATTAGAAATTATCCAGTGTTTTGTACCAAAAACTGGTAAAAAAATGATACAACGTTCTGAAGTCAAAACTGCCGCATCTCTTAAAAGAGGATATAACCATCGATCTTACAATGAGAACCTCCAAAAGATTCTTTTAAAACTTCTCTCCTGCAGGCCACTGTACCTCCAATGCATATCATAAGTCTCCCACCTCAAAACTGTATTACCCACTCTCTGCAGATTTTTCTTTAGGGGTGGGATAAGTCTTCAATTTTCGATTGAGAATGTTTAGGTTATTGGAGATACTCCAAATAAATCTCAGTGAGAAACATTCGTGTATATAAATCCTTGTGGTCAGGCTTTACACATGCAAGAAGTCAGGGGGTTCTCCCAGAGGTCATAGTTAGGAAAGGTCTCTTCCGGCAATCCAGTCCGTGTCTGATGGGTAACAACCACATCTTCTACAAAGTTGGCCCATACCATGTAAGGGTCTCCAAAAGATTTAGACATAAGCCCCTTGTCCAGTTTTATAGATTTTTGACTGTGACCCATGTACCTGCGTGCCCCAATTATCAGTTTAGCAAAGTTGCCTCCATGGGTCATCACAAATACATCCGACTTCAAGCAGACCAAGAAGTCTAGGGCTGCTAAGCTTGTAACATGCTTCCCGAAACCAGCCAACTCCTCCTTAGTCGCCAACTCCTCTTTCGTAACCTGTCATAAACACTCAAAATGAACAATGAATTAAGAAAAGGAAAAAAAAAAGTGGACAATTTAAAAATCTTCCCTCACTCAACCCAATCAATTTCTTACCAAGCCAACAGAAACAAAAAGTTGTTTAGCTACCATGACATATAATTTCTTAGAAGTTCTCAACTTTTAAATTCTTCATGATCCAAGACTTATTGCATACGTTATACTTTCAAAGTTTTTTTTTCTCCCTAAATGCCATCCATGAGAGGGGGAAGAGAGGGAATGAAGAGTAGGGTGAGGGGATTATTCCAAACAACTGCTACTTTACCAGGTTTGGGAACGTGTTCCTGAGGGGCGCCATTCTGTTATGTCCATCATAGACCTGCCCCGAAGCTACATAAATTTGAGTTTCCTTAGGATAGCCCATTGCCCAGAGAAGCACAGCCACTTCTGCAGGCTCAAGAGGACATCGTCCTTCCTTCCGCTTCTGCAGGGCCAATTGCCAGAGATGGGAACCATTCTGTGTATCAAATCACCACAAGATGAGAAACATTTGGTAAATTGTTTCTATTAACTTCTCTCCCAGAAGCGAATCAAAGTGTCATCATTCCAGGTCACCTTATAACGTCTAGGCCATTCCTTCTTTCTATATTCTGCCATTTTGGCTTTCTCCTCCCTTGTTCCCACAAAATCACAGAATGATAGGCCTACCATCCCTTTTCAAACCAATTTCACAACCAATATTGTTCAGAAACCTTCACAACCAATTTCACATACATGTAAGGATTTGAACTGCCTGTACGGTTTCTCATCCTTGATGCCAGTGAATCAGCCATCTGCTCAATCTCAGGAAGAAATTTCAGAGCATGATAATTCACCCTGCACCTTAGCCTGTTGATTTCTTGAGGAACATTGTCATACCTGAACCCAGATCATTGCATGTGACAATCATTACATTTTTTTGGATAAATCCAGAACTGCGACTGCAGTAAAACATTATCAATGTAAAATTGTGCTGGTGCATACTTAGGAATGTTTTTTACTGTCCGTCTAAATAACATAACACAATTTTGCAATCAAAACAAGTCATAAGCAATTGGCATAAATTAAACATCAAGATAACATTTAGTTCATTCATAAATGTTGACCTTATAATTCATAAGGTCAATCCAGGCATTTTGCATTCAGTAAAACCTTAAATAAACTATCTTGAAGTCCTATGTGAAAAAGTTTTCAATTCCCTCTATTGTCACTAGCAAAAGCAACAACAATTTCAAATTTATTTTTCAATTAGTACAAAAATCCAAACAAACAATTTCATCCAAAGATATAAATTATAAATTTAGTGCAAAAATATTTTTGACTCATAACCATATTTTGTCAAGCGTAAAAGATCAAAGAAAACAATTTATAAATCCTGCAGAGGAAGAATATATGTTTTATTCGGGTTATTGTATTTGTTAATGGCTCTAAATCAGAATCATAGAAAGCAATCAAACCATATACTTGTGAAAAGCTCTGATTTGTCAGTAAACCAATCAGGGATATCACGGACGATTCGCACATCATGCTTCAGGTAGTCAATGAAATGATCTACATCAAAGATGTCTTCAAATTTCCTGCAGAAATTTAAAAAGAAAAGTAAAGATAGGTGTTCCTTAAAAAACACATTACCATGCAGTGCTCAATGACGCGATGGTATCCATTGACCAATTGTTTTTTAGGTGGGAATTTGCTCAATTTAGCTCTGAGAGACAATACTAATGATCAAAATAAAACAATGGCAATAAAAGAAACTATTTGGACATGATGATTGAGCAGAACTTCATAATATCAATAAAGGGTTTTTTTTTTTTTTGATAAGTAATATCGATAAAGGTTAGCCAATTGAAATCAAATTATAAGTGGAGTTCCTCTAGAAGATGCATTGAAATTTCATATGGTAAAATTTCTTTTGAGTTACATAAAATTCAAGTGAAGACTATGATCTGTACTGAGTGAATGAATTAAAAGTCTCACAGAATTAATCAATCTAATCTCCCAATGCACTCATCTGTGAAGTTCTAAAGATGTGATGGTGGAACAGGTGGTTGTGGCAGCATAATGGCCAGTGACAGTGGTTGCGGTGGGTGCAATGGAAACAGTTCTGCTGGGGAGTTTATTTTAAAGGCTTTAGAGAAAGAAAAAAAAAAGGGGGGGGGGGGGGGGGGGGTCACATAAGCACTGGCACTAATGATATTGGAAGCAGAAGGCAGTATTTGGTAGTGGTGTTCGTGTATATAATTGTGATGGTAGTCTGACTGGCAGCCATGAGGGCTATAGATGATGGTAGTGTAAGTTCTACTGGAGTAGGAAATTTAACTGCTGGTGTGGTGATAGCAGTTGTAGGTATTCTTGGAGTGGTGAGGATAATAGAAGTGCATTTGTCATGTAGTAAACTGAAAATAAATAAGCTACTTCCTAGTGAGGAATCAAAGGAGTAGGAACCCTTGAATTCAAACATGGAACCAGGAGTTCCCTTTGATTCCAAAAAGAATTGCATAAACGCAGTTGTTATTTTATACCAAAAATGGAAGAAATGGAATTTGGGGACCGAATTATATTTTAGATCATGAATTCCTCTCCATCCAACTATGCAGGAGACTAAAATAGATATTTATTTTAATTTAGCATTATTTAATTTTGCTAACCGTGTGTGTTTGGTCAATGGTATTTTAATTTTAGGTCATAGTATTCAATTAGGTATTAGTCTTGTAATTTCTAGAAGCAAGGTTATTTTGTAATGACGCAATTAGGGTTTCTTACACCAGTTAGAATTAGGGTTCAATATTCAATGTAAGCAAAGTATATAGGAAGAACTGCAATCAGGGTTGCCTGAATCACCTCTCAAGTTCAATTCTCATTTCTGAGTGACAACCCGTCATGAGAACCAGTCGGGTCACACAAGGCCATTACTGTCATGTCATCATTTGAGAGGCTGACACTTACAGATATTTGAATAGAGCCTTTGAAAATCCATATCGGTAGAACACAACCAGAACGATGCAACAGAAAAGTTAAAAAGCGGGAAAATAAAGGATAGGAACCTAGGAATTAACCCCTAGGCCTACTTGAAGTCAGTACCAAGCATAAAAAACCACTAGAGTCACCACCAAGCTATGGGACAATTTAAATAGAGACTTTATTCATCAAAACAATCTCCCTTTGATAGGAGTACATACTTTACTTATGTAGGAATACTAAACTATAATTCTAAATGGCTTGTTGAAGTAAAAATACTAATAACTAATTAAATACTAGGACCTAAAAATAAAATACAATTGACCAAAAATACAAATGACTTGCAAAATTGAATAATACTAAATTGAAATATATATCTATTTGAGTCTCTCACATCAAAAGAAATTAAATTTATTAGCTGTTTTATGCAAAATGCTGTTTTTAATTTCTATCTCTCTCTCTCTCTCTCTCTAGCCATGTCAAGAAAATCTTCAGTATGATCCATTAGAGAGGCCCGGCTACCTCAAATTAGTCAGAAATATTGTTCCCGGTTAGTTTTTAAGTTCTGTTTTGGATCGATATGGGTGGATTTTGCAGTTTTTTTATTGAATCGAAGTTGTTTCAACTGGTGGTTGAGGAAGGGGGGAACTTTTTCTCTCTTAGGATTTTTGAACGGGGGAAGTATGTCATGCAATCAGTTTTCATGGGTAGGAATGCAGCACGATGGTTATTGCAAAGATTGGAACACACGGTGATTGGGGTTAATCCCAAACAATTCTTCACGCTCAGGGAAGGAGACATTGCATACACAGTGCAACGGGGCTCTAACTCGTTTGGGCAATATTTGTTAGTAACAGAGTTAAAAGTTGGCGGGATGAGAAGATCGATCATTATTCCTGCAGGCAAGGCACAACAAGGTTGGAGGGCCTTCGGAATTGAATTAAGGAGAATGTTAGAACCTTCTCTTTATGCGTTGGGTGGCCCAAAAGCTTTACCGTACAAGTCTAAGTTGGGTTCAGAGATTCACCCTTCTCGGTCCTTTGTTGAAACGGTAAAAGCGTCTGTACAAGTGAGGAAGCACTTGCACCAGCCCTCCATTAGAGAGACAGCGAAGGTTCAAGGAGTGGAGAATACAACGCAGCCTCCGAGAGACGAAGCAGGGATTCAGGTGGTGCATGTTGAAGCTCCGGCAGTTACTGCTAAACCGATTGCCGTGGGAGGTGTGGAGGAGAGTCACCGTGGTATTAATGGAGATGCTAAGATTAAGGAGAATATCCCGGTACAAAATAAATTCAGATTGAATAATTTGAATTTGAAAGAGGATGATTCTGGTAGGGAGCGTCAAATTAGGAGAGCTAGCTGGTTAGGGAAAGGTTTGATTGTGGAAGTAAATGAATTTGGTAAGAGGCGGGTATCTTGGCAACGTTATAGGGGTGATATGAAAGCTGGAAAATGGGTGGCACGTGAGGATAATTCTGCCCAGGCTGTTATTAAGGGAAGGGACAATGGGCCTGCTGAACCTCATGCAATTTGGTTGGGTAAGGTTAAGGGCTGTTCAGGCCCACCGTTGACAAGCCCGTTTGTCTTTGAGGCTGGTACTTGCTCCAAGCAGACCCAAACTAATCCCAGCCCAGGTATTACGGGCCCAATTGTTGATAATGGGATTTTAGAGTCAAGCTCCTCAGGCCCGAGCTTAATCTCGACTGGTGCGAGTACTAAGGTGCTCCCGGCGAGCTCGGTGGGTGATTCTATTCCTCCAACGGCGACGGCGATGGCTCCGATGGTCACCGTGGTTTCGAAATCCTCCATATCGGCACCGGAATTTCCAGGTGGGAGTGGGTTTTGCAACCAGGTGAGCCCGAGATGGCATACCCAGTCCCCCACCTTGCCGATATTGACAGCGGAGGAGGTCCAGGCTGCATGCGAGCTGGGTGCGTCTCCTTTAGTTCCGATTTGTTCATCGTTGGAGCCGGCGGGGATGAAGGTGCTGTCGGTAGGGGATCCGATAGATAATCCGGTGGAGAAGTTGGCATCTCCGGCGGTGACGAAGAATGAGGATGAGGAATTGTTGGGTCCGGAGGTAAGGGCGACGGTGAATGAAGGTGCTGATTGTAAGGTGGTTTTTAGTTCTTCTCCCACTATTAGGGAATTGGTCAGTGATTTGGATAAATCATGGGGTAATTCCAAAGAGTGGATGCTACAATTGCGGGATGGTCGACAAATAGTGATTCCGTTATCTTTATATCGATCTCTAGAGAGTGTGTCGGATTGCTCAGAAACTGATGTTGAGACTGTAATAGGTAATGATTCTTTTATCAATGAAGGGCAGATGGTTAGCTGGGCAGAGGACTGTGATGGGTTAGTTGATACTTTGTCTACTGTTACTGAGGCAGAGGAGGAGTTGTGGGAGTTTGATGAGAGACCGATGACTTGGGACTGTAGTGGTAAGCCTTTAGTTGTGGCACCTTTGGCCACAGAAGTTCCTTTGGAGCTGGAGTGTTGTTCTGAGCTGGGGGTTGGGTGTATGGAGTCGGTTAATGGTAATACTTTATCACAATGGGTAACAAATAGGGTTAAGGCCTTTAGAAAATCAGTGGGTACTTCTTTGGAAGGTTTTGAGGAGCAAATTACGGGATTGTTGCTAGCTTTAGAGGCCAGGAAAAAGAGTAAAAAGCTGAAAGCAGTAGATGATCAAATGAAGCACGGCAAGTCTAGGCAGAAAGGTCAGCGGGAGTTGAAAAATTTATTGACCTCTATGAATGTCGAGGTTGGTTCAACGAAATCAAGGAATGTAAGTAAGGAGCGGGCTGTGGTGGTTCATCAATGAATTTGAAGATTATTTCTTGGAATGTTCGAGGGCTGAATGATAGGGATAAAAGGCTGCGGGTTCGTAATATGGTTAGGAGATGGGGGCCGGATGTTATTTGTCTTCAAGAAACTAAAATGGAGTTGATAACTAGAGCTGTGATTCGCAGCTTGTGGAGGGGTCAACATGTTGATTGGTCTTATCTAGGCTCATGTGGAGCGTCTGGAGGGGTGCTTCTGATGTGGGATACACGGGCTGTGAATAAAGTGGAGGAAGCTGTGGGGCGATTTTCAGTCTCTTGTAGATTTACAAGTGTGTCAGATCAGTATGTCTGGGCGTTTTCTGGTGTTTATGGTCCTAATTCTGTGAGAGACAGAAGGTTGTTATGGGAGGAATTAGTTGGTGTGAACAGTTGGTGGAATGTTCCATGGTGTATGGGTGGTGACTTTAATGTGGTAAGGTTTCTTTCTGAGCGCTCTGGTTCTACCTCTTTTACTGCTGCTATGCGGGAGTTTTCCAGTTTTATTTCTGAGCAAGGTCTTATTGATATTCCGCTGCAAGGGGGACTCTTCACTTGGTCTAATTCTCGTGAAGTTGTTTCAAAGGCTAGGCTAGATAGATTTTTGTTTTCTGCAGATTGGGAGGATAAATTTCCATCTGTTTCTCAACAACGCTTACCTAGGCTGTTATCTGATCACTTCCCGATTGTTCTTGAGGGTGGTTCATTTCAGAGAGGTAGGAGGCCGTTTAGATTTGAGAATATGTGGCTTAAAGATGAGGGTTTTGTTGAGAGGGTGCGATCTTGGTGGGATTCTTATAATATAATAGGAGCTCCGAGTTTTGTTTTGGCTAATAAATTGAAGCTCTTGAAAAATGATTTGAAGAAATGGAATGTGGAGGTTTTTGGAAATGTTGAAGATCGGGTGAGAAAATTGTGGCAAGAGCTTAGTGATTTAGAGATGATTGAAAAAGTTACTTTGATGGAGGAAATTTGTTGGAGGCAAAAGTCTAGAGTACTTTATATTAGAGAAGGAGACAGGAATACCAGATTTTTTCATCGTTTAGCTAACTCTCACAGGAGATTTAATTCTATTGATAGGCTTATGGTGGATGGAGAATTGTCTTCAGATCCAGAGGCTATAGCAGGTTGTATTTCCCATTTTTATAGGCAGCTATATGCTGAAACGGTGGCCCAAAGACCTTTATTAGATGATGTGGAGTTCTCTTGTATCTCGGAGGAAGATGCACGTTGGCTAGAGAGGCCATTTGATGAGGAGGAGGTGTTTGGGGTGATTAGTGACTGTAAGGGTGATAAGGCTCTTGGCCCGAATGGCTTTTCTATGGCGTTTTTTCAGGCTTGTTGGTGTTTTTTGAAGGCTGAAATTATGGCAGTGTTTCAAAATTTTCATACCCAGGCTGTGTTTGAGAAGAGCCTTAATGCTTCTTTTCTTGCTCTTATTCCCAAAAAGGTAGATGCTGTGGAGATTAAGGATTTTCGACCTATTAGCTTAGTTGGTGGGATTTACAAGATTATTTCTAAGGTGTTAGCCAATCGTCTTAGAAGGGTGGCTCATGGGCTTATTTCAGATTCTCATAATGCATTTGTGAAAGGTAGACAGATATTGGACTCTTTTTTAATTGCCTCAGAATGTATTGATAGTAGGTTGAAGTCAGGTGTTCCAGGAGTGTTGTGTAAGTTGGATGTGGAGAAGGCTTATGATCATGTGAGTTGGGGTTTTTTAATGTATATGCTTCAGCGATGTGGGTTTTCAGAGAAATGGAGAAAATGGATAATGTGTTGCATCTCTACTGTTAAATTTTCCATCCTGATCAATGGTAGTCCTTCTGATTTCTTTGGTAATTCTAGGGGGATTCGGCAAAGGGACCCCTTGTCTCCGTTGCTTTTTGATATTGTTATGGAGGGTTTGAGTCGTATGTTGGATGTGGCTGCTACTACTAGTCAATTCTCAGGCTTCTCTGTTGGTAATACGGCTGGTAACTCGGTGATGGTGTCTCATCTTTTATTTGCTGATGACACTCTTATTTTTTGTGATGCTGATCCTACGCAAATAGCTAGTTTGAGAGCAATTCTGGCTAGATTTGAGGAGGTTTCAGGTTTAAGGATTAATTTGGGGAAATCTGAGTTGGTTCCTATAGGGGTGGTGCATAATATGGATGTTTTGGTGGGGATGTTGGGTTGTCGGCAATCCTCTCTTCCATTAACATATTTGGGGCTACCGTTAGGAGCTAAATTTAAGGAGTTGTCAGTTTGGAATCCTGTTTTGGAGAAGATGGAAAGGAGACTAGCAGGCTGGAAGAGGTTGTATCTCTCTAAAGGGGGTAAGGTAACTCTTATTAAAAGTACTCTTTCCTCTTTACCTACATACTTCCTTTCCCTTTTGCCTTTACCTGGGAAGGTGGCTAATCGTATGGAGAAGCTACAACGAGATTTTCTGTGGAGTGGCATTAATGGTGAACATAAATTACACTTAGTCAGTTGGGCTCAGGTTTGTAAGCCGCTGCAGGTTGAGGGGTTGGGTATTAGACGATTGAGGAGTTTTAATTCTGCCTTGTTAGGAAAATGGTTATGGAGGTATGGCATGGAGACCGAAGCTCTATGGAGGAGGGTTATTGAGGTGAAATATGGGAATGATTGGGGTGGTTGGTGCACGAAAAAGGTGACCAGTGCTTATGGTGTTAGTTTGTGGAGACATATTAGGAGTGGCTGGATGAGTTTTTCTAAACTCCTTCTTTTTGATGTGGGGGATGGTACTAGAGTGAAGTTTTGGAAGCATGTGTGGTGTGGTGATCGTACTCTCCAGGAGGCTTTTCCGGAACTTTATTGTATTAGTAGAACAAAGGATTCTTCAGTAGCAGAGGTTATGTGTTGGTCTGGTGGGAGAATTCATTGGGATGCTAAATTTCGTCGTCCTCCACAGGATTGGGAACAAGAATCCTTTGATCTGTTTATGGATATGGTCTACTCTACGACGGTACGGGGTTTGGGTCCAGATCGGGTTTGTTGGAAACCAGCAAGGAGTAGAGGGTTTGAGGTTCGAGGATTCTATCTTTCTTTCTACCCTCATACCATCTTATCTTTCCCTTGGAAAATAATTTGGAAATCAAAGGTTCCTCCAAGGGTTGCTTTCTTTTCATGGTCTGCTTCCTTAGGTAAGATTTTAACAACAGATAATCTCCGCAAACGACGTGTGCTAGTTCTTGATTGGTGCTATATGTGTAAGAAGTGTGGGGAGTCAGTTGATCATCTTCTTCTTCATTGCCCCATTGCCTGTGAGATGTGGTCGTTGGTGTTTTGTTTGTTTGGAATTCATTGGGTTATGCCTCAGAAGGTTATTGAGTTGTTTGAATCTTGGCAGGGGAAGTTTGGACGGCATAGAAATATAGAGTTGTGGAGAATTGTGCCTCATTGCCTGTTATGGTGTATTTGGTGCGAAAGGAATGCTAGAAGCTTTGAGGGATGTGAACGCTCTATGTTAGAGTTTAAGTCTTTTTTTTTACACACTCTCCTGGATTGGAGTGTGGTATTTTGTCATTTTTCTTGTTCTTCCCTTCCTGTTTTATTTGATCGTTGTAACCTTGGTTATTGATTTATGCCCTCATAGTACATCCCCAATGTACTCGGGTTGGCTGTTTTCTTTTGTTTAATAAAATTTTCGTTACTTATCAAAAAAAAAAAAAAAAAAATTATTAGCTGTTTTGGGAAAGGTTTTAAATACTACATGATGACAGCATAATTTCTTAAGATTTTGTTGTCTATGAATGAGAAAAAGATAACTCTTGAGAGGCAAAATGATACATATGCATCATTTTAGTCTGACAGATTTCTCACAAGGTTTTCTAAAATGTTAAACTTCAAAAAACTTAAAGATAAAATAGTAAAGTCTGAAACATAGAAGCAAGGGATTTCCAAGAATATATGGCGACATAGATAATGATATCAGCCAAAGTACAGATCAGGGTTTGTAGAGCGTCAATGTTAAGACTACACTTGGTGTTTTCTTTACTTTATTGAAAAAGATATATTTCTTGCTATTGTCAGAGGTGTAATCCTGATAAACGTGATATTACAATCACAAAAGTTCTCTAATGACAAAATCATTGTTCGCTTTTTATACCATATAAAAGAAAAAATTTGAAGCAGAAATTTTTAAGTTTCAATTCTCATGACATATATCAGAAACAGGGACCATTACTATCAGGATTATACACTCCAATTATTTATTTATACTTATTATGTGACTAGGTGAGTATTTTAGATACAGAAATGTATAACAGTATCAATCAAGATGTCTCACGTTTGGTCTTTCCAAATCTGGTCTTGCTTCAACACTGGCAAAATTAAGGTAGCGTTCATTATTTTAGCCACTGCAACTGCATTGCATATCTGCACACAAGAAAGATTCACCATAAGTAAATTGTTAGAAAGCTATCAGTCATTTAAATACGAATATACGGCAAAGCTTTACAGAAATTAATGAAAATTGAACTGATACAAATTTTAAATTTACATGGGAAACATAATATCAAACTACACCATGACTCACAAGCAACCAGTGGAAAAGTTTAACCCTGCTTCCATAACTACACTTAGGTTTAATAACTGTAATCTACTGTGCATGACCTTATTTAGAAAAAGATCATAGTGGTCATTAATTATAGATTAGCACAACACACAAAACCTGTATATGCTTTACAGAAGTCAATATAGCTCAATGGGCCACACAGAAGAAAACCAAAGATTTTAAGAATGTCCTGATTAATTTCCAAAGATATCACGTCACCATAGTAATAGCATGAAACTTCTATTTTCAAGCGAAAAAGCATGAAAGTTCTATCATGTAAATGACAGTGGCGAAGTTTTTTTAAATGCCATTGAGGCAAGTCACAAGTATCAAATATTTAGAATCTGTTAAATGCAACAAAGTTTAATCTTTATGAAGACAACACTTTCCCTTTCCTTCTTCTCATCATGTATTATGGTTTTATTTTTTTATTTATTTGGGAAAAACTGACATTACGATTTTCCTTTATATATAACCATTGAACCTCTACAACCTATTTTTGTATGTGATTCTTTAAAAATTTATTTGGAGTTTGTGGTCCACATGCATGATTTCAGAACCTGATAGCTTTCTTAAATATCAATTCCCAAAAATAATAAAAAGGGCACTCATAAACTTTAAATTACAGCCCCAGCCCCACATCCCTAAGAAAATCTAGTTTGATCAAATATATAATATGCAATGAAGCTAAGCTAGGCAATAAATCATAGCGCTGGTCTTAAGAGGATAAACATAATAGAAATGGTACTTCAATCATCAATTTTTTGCAACCCATATCTAGTTGGTCCATTTCTGTTAGTTAAGTTATATCCTTAGATAATTGCCCTTCAAATCTTCACCATGAAGGTAAAATCTTCCTTTATATATAACAATTTGAACCTCTAAAATCCACTGTTTTATGTTATTCTTTAAAAAATGTTTGGATGTTGTGGTCCACATACATTATTTTTGAACATCATAGCTTTTTTACATGTCAATTCCCAAAATAATAAGAAACACATTCATAAAATTTAAATTACAGCTCTACATTACTAAGATTACTTAGAAAATCTAGTTTGACCAAATATATAATGTGCTACAAAGCAAGGCACAATAAATTATAGTAGTGTGAGTCTAAAAGATAAACACGACAGAAATGGTGCTTCAATAATCAATTTTATGCATCAAAACTAGTTGCTATATTTCCATAAGTTAAGTTATATCCTTACACAATTACTCCCTCAAATTTGCCAATAAGCAGTAGCTCAACTAGCACCTCCTACCCTTATAAGATCTAGGTAATGGGTGAGATTGTGGGTTCAAGTCCCACTGAGGTATGATGTTAAATTAATCACATGCATATACTATACCACACTAATGCATCTTTTCACCTATTTCGTTCACTTCAAGTTTTCTTAACACAAATACATTGAAGAACCATGAAATATGCAGCAAAATATAAAGAGAGAGGCATGGGAGGAAGAAGGGAATAATAAATATGTATAGATTGAAAACAATACAAAGGAAAAAAAAGGGGGAATTTCTTGATCAGATTACAATTTTGCAGAAAAGAAGTCAAACAGCAATTCTTTGTTGATTCAGACCACCCTCAGCATGGATGAATATATAGCCATTTGTTTCGTTTTCAGGAGGAAGATCTGCAAATAGGCAAGAAAGTTGCTAGAATAAAAAGAAACACATATAAACAGCAAAAGAGAAGCTAAACTTGAAATTAGCAATCAAGAATGTTGCAATAACCATATCAGAAGAAGGTAGGAAGAATAGAATAGCATAACAGATCTTTTTTTACATAAAAAAGATAGGCACAATCTTTAAAATGCAAATTTTAATTTTAACACATCTTTTAACTCCATCATACAACTTTAAGGCACGCATATCAGAAATATGTCTTCATAATAGATTTGAGTGTATAGGGCAACAAATATATGGCCCAGGCCAGGTCTCCTGTGTGACATAAAGAAAAAAAAAATTACACACATATAGTTATAGATCAACCCAGAGAAGTTCTCCAAGGGGGTAAAAAAAATAACAAAAATAAAAAAGAATCCAAAAGAACAAGGAGTTATGGCAGTTGGGGAATTCCAGTAATGCACTAAGTGCTAGATTCTATTCCAAATATCCCACAGCCCCCAGAACACTAAATAGCAATCCACCCTAATTATGACCAATTTCACCCAAAGCATATTGACTATACTGATTGGTTTGTATTCTTTTCAGTGCAGTGAGTTTACTATCGTAAATTCATTGTGCTTTTATTATCAATAAAGCTGTTATTACCTATAAAAAAAAAAGCATATTGACTATACTAGTTATATGTGAGATGAATGGATTAAAGATCTCACAGTTGATAGAAAAATGGAAAATTAGAAGTCAACTTCCTGAATGACACTATCCTTACTTCAGTTCCACAAATATAAACTCTTCCACATAGCCCTAGAAGTATAAACTGAAAAATTGTAAGTATATGTGTGTGTGTGTATATCTCAATCTCAAGGGCATTTTGGTCATTTAGAATGGCAATACTTCTATCTGCGGTTATAAATTAGTTAACTATTTTAGAAAAAATTTTATGAAAAATTTATCAAAAAAATATTAATTACTTTTCATTTTCCCCAAAAAAATTTCTTAAAATGGTTTTGTGTTTTAACTTAAAGTTCATACATAGGATTGTTTATGAATAACTTGTGCTCGACTCAAAAAATAATTGTTTATGTTCGTTTAGCAAACAATCCAAGCTCGAGCCAAGTTTAGGCATGACTACTAAATGAACTAAGCTCAAACATAATAATGAATTTGTGAACAAGCTCATTAACTTGCACGCTCAATTTAACTATGAACATTTCCCCTCTAGACTCCCTAGCATTTTGTACAAGCGGAGGTATCAATTAAGTTACAACACTCTTGAATTAATAATGGATCTGTGGGCGGACAAAAACTGGTCCCTGTGGACCTCCACAGATTACATCTTACAAGTCTCACACAATCTATTTATAATTGAATGACTAGAAATAAACACTCTACAATGGGAAGGTCAAACAATTGATTTCATTGACAAAATACATGTTACCATAGTTGATGAAGCATGACTTCGTCAGCCGAATTGAACGTGCCCAGATGGATCCAAATTCTCACCTGGATACCTGCGTAAATGAGAAGACTGCTCCTTTCAAGGTGGTCACTGGTGTGATGCCTGCCACAACGTCTCCGATGGCCAAGTTAGAACAGGAAAATGTTTTGTAAAATGAAACAGAATAGCAAGATAACAATGAGTGTTTCTTAGAGTGTCTGTGTACCTTGTGTTGGCACTATGAGGGCTTTATATATGTTGCCTTGGATTCTAATCATTGTGATTGATATTGTGATTTTAATGCTTGTCTTGGTAACGCCTCCTGCCTAATAATGGAGCCTTAATATGCTCCCAACGGTTTGTACAGTTGGTTTCGTAACCGTCCGGGGCGTCATTGGCAGTATTGAATAATCCTGGTACCCTCGTTGGTGATGTGGGCACTTGTGTATGTTCGTCTCACAGAATGGTCTTGTTTGCCTTATTGAGATCGTCTGTAATTGATTTCGTCAGTCCCATCAGCTGCGCCCGATTCTGTGGCCGTCATGACACGTCACGATGACCATAGAAGATGAAAGGTTTTTGGACTGTAAGCGGTTCTTGGGATTTCGTGCCGTATTAAATGCGCAGTGGCGGCGCCACAAGCGTCTTGGCCACATGGCGCGTGCGAGTTGGTGGAGTTATTTGCATGACCCTTGGGTTTCCCGCTATTTTTCAGTTGTTTGGGCCTTAGTTTTTAAACCTTCTTTTCCTTCACTTTTTCCAATTTCTTTAATTATTGCTTTGAGTTCCTTCTTGTCCATTCACTCTTGCGACTGTTTCGACCTTGTTCCGGCGATATTCTCTGAATTTCTCTTCGATTGGGTTGCACCTTTCCAAGGTACGTTTCTCTTTTCCTCTCCCTTTATTTCCTTTTTCTTCGTAATCTGTTATAGGTTCCTGATTTTTCCTTTTTCCTTTGCTGTGGTTATTTTCTGTTTTCTGGCTGTTGGGATTTTAGCGTTCACCTCCTTCTTCTGTGTTTTTTTTGGGTGTCCATGGTTAGTAGTTCTGAGGTTAGGATAGCTTGCCCCTCAATTTCTTTCCTTTTCGTGCGTTTAGGGGGGTCTTTAGGCGTTTTCCCAAACCTTGAGGATTTTGTTTTTGAGGGTAATAGTTTGGGCGTTGCATTAGCTGAGTTGTTGCCTTTGCTCCATCAATCAATTGATTGGTTTGAGGGTTTGGTGAGAGAGCAAGGGATGATGTCTGAGGTTAGATCCAGTGAGCTTGATACTGGGTTATCATCTAGTGGTGACCCGATAAAGGGAGATACTGCCGTTTCTACCCCTCGAGAGGTTAGGGCTTTTTACGCCCTCGAGGAGGTGTATGGGCTAGACGCTGACACCGTGGGTAGATTTAAACATAGGTTTCAATTTTCGGAGCGGGTTCGTGTTCGTCGACCCAACGACGAGGATAGAGATTGTCACTTCTTCCCTGGTGAGGTATGCCTCTATGAGGCCGCCTTCACTTGTGGACTTAGGCTCCCCGTCCACCCATTCATGTTGGAGCTTTTAGATCACGTTGGCATTGCTCCTGGGCAACTTATGCCCAATTCATGGAGGATAGTGGTCAACTGTATGGAAATATGGTTGGTCGCTAATGGGAACATGATTAAGGTAGGTGAGCTCATCTATCTGTATCACTTGAAAGGGTCTAAGGAGTACGGATACTATGAGCTAGTACCCTGGGAGAAGAAAACGAGGATTGTCAGGGGTTTACCTTCATCTTTTAGGTATTGGAAGTCAAGATTTTTCTTTGTGTTCGGGGACAATTTTGAGACTCCCTCCAGCGGGGACTAGGGTGATATCCTGAGGTTGCTTTGTCGGTGGGGAACCCCGACCTTAGGTGCGTCAATATTTCTTCGATTTAGTTTGGTTTTGTTTGCTCTTATCGTCACTGACTCCCATGCTTCTTGTTTTACGCAGTTAAGAGACGGCCTAAGCTCAAAAGCAGACATAAGGAGCGTGTTGAGAAGGCGATAGAATACGCCCTGACGATAGAAAGTTAGGACGATCTGGTAGATCCGCGGACCCTTGTATTTTATAATCTTGGTCCTAACCCGTTTCCCTACGTCCTGCGCAACATCGAAATTGAGGGAAAAAAGAGTAAGAACTCGTCAATATTGATTCTCTTGTGTACACTTGGATTTTTTTTTTTTTAACAAGTGTTTTCTTCTTGTAGAAATGACGACCAAATTCAATAAGGATATGTATGTGAAGATGAGGTCCACGAAGGATGAGCTGCTGTCCAATATTGGTAAGAAGGGAGTGCGTGTCACGGGGAAAGGTCCGTCCGTTACTCCAGTTACCTCTGCCACTCCCATCGTCTCTAGGGTTGAGACTGCAAGGACGGCCTCTCCAACTACTTTGGTTGAAGAGATCCCTACTCCTTCTTCGAAAGGCAGCGATTATCGGACAAGGAAAAGGAGAAGGCCGATTCTCACTCATCTACAGTCTGGGACGACGAGGGATTGGCCGTGGAAAGGGCAAACGGGGTCGTGACTGCTGAGGACCTGAAGGTTTTTTCTGGGGTGTCACTCAACGCGGTTGTGAATCAGCATGTACATAAGATCATCCAGGTAAAACGCTCGTGCATCTTTTAGTCTTTTTTTTTTTTTTTTTTTTTTTTTGCTGACAGCTTCAATTTTCTTTCCCAGGTGTTGGGGGAGAGCCTTCACATTGCTTCTGAGTGCCTTACCCGAGAGGCCAAGGTGGCGTCTCTGGTATCCAGGATGGAGGCATTGGAGAAGGAGAACTCCACACTGAAGAAGAAACTCACCGACTCCATGGGCGAGGCCAACACCTTAAAGGAAAACGTCAAGACCTTGAATGACGATCTCAGAGTTGAGCATCAGCTAAACCTGGAGAAGGACGACCAACTTCAAGTAGCCAAGGAGAAGCTCAAGACTATTGCTGCCAGGTTCGTCGAGGCTTTCCAGCAAACTGACGAGTACAACAAAGTGCTCTTCACCCAACACAGGCTTTCCAGCAGAATTCAGGAAGGTGGCCGAAGTCTGCCTCGTATGGCTGCCACACAATCTACAATAGATACAAAAAAAAATTATCATAGCATTTTAAAATGTGAAACAAGGGAGAATACATAGATAAAGGGAAAAACAAAAATTTTAACAAAAGATATGTTAAAGGATGAAGCAATCATATTCTTAAGGAAAATTATCATAACCAAACCGAATTTTTGAATATTATTACCTGGTCTGGCTGCATTGTCACTAATTGCTCGCAATAGTGGACCAAGGCCGTGCCGGATGGCCTACTCTTCGGGCTTCGCACCCGCACCCACTTACAATTACGAGCGAATAACATAAGAACGATAATACAATTTAGTTATTAAAAAGAGTACATTGCATAACACACTAAATATTAGGAAAAGACTTACTTAAATGCAAGTGGAGCATATGGCCATGGGCCATAATCACATCCAGGTGGGGGCTCTATCCTCGGGCACAAGAATGGCAACCTTGCCCATGCCCAATATTGGACCAAGGTGCACGCCCCACCAATCTGCGATGCCCCTTTCTTGCTTGCTCGACACAACTCCGTGTACAACCAGGCCAGGCAACCACTACCCCAACTATACTGTCGCGGATCACGAAGGTTGCGCATGAAGTCCAGGAACATTAGATGCACTCTATCTCCTGACTTGTCCATGAAAAGTTTATCCCCTACTAGCGCTAAAATATAGCACCGGGCATACTGGTGTCTCTGAATCTCCGTTGCATCATGAGGCAGTGGCGCTGCAATGGCCTCAACAAGTCGGCTGATGAGAATTCTTTGCCCCACCAAAGTTTTATTGTCATTCGGCGGAGTAAAACCAAGCAACTCCCCACACACTTGACTCCAATCCCCATCCTCCACAGCAGTCGGCCCAACCAAGACCTCACCGTCTATAGGAAGTCCGAAAATCACCTCCACATCTTGTAGGGTGATTGACATCTCACCATGTGGAAGATGGAACGTATGAGTCTCCAGCCGCCATCGCTTAACTAGGGCCGATATTAGGCAATAATCTATCTCTCTGGAAGGGGCTCTAAACAATCCTTCTAGCCTTAGCAATTTGATAATGTCAATCACCCGATTATCTTGCATCTGAACGTTTGCCATCTCCTTAGTGCGACCACGGCACATAAGTGGGCCCGAGTCCTACAAAATCAATAAAAATTATAGCGGTTGTTAGAACTAGAAATATAACTTTGAAAGAACTTGCTAACTAAAAGTCAAAGCCAACGTAAAAATTAAAGCGGTTGTTAGAACTAGAAATTTCACCTCGCCATTCCAAATGGCCTCTGATCGATGATATAGTTGTCGCGTCAACACTGACCTCTAAAGCGGACCCGGGTGCAAGATCTCTAGCTCCTCATCGATCCGAGACTCCATACTGCAAAGAGTATAGACAATTAAAAAGGTTATGAAAACCCCAATTTCTCTGTGCCAATGTCTGATAAGAGTTCATATATTTTCATTCCATCACCTTCAAAATTATATATATATATATATATATATATAGAAAGATTCAAATGACAGTTAAACATTACAAGTGCATACAAACTAGATAAGAACATGTAGGTAAATAAAAGTTTACACTTGTTGGAACCATAAATTTGAAGTGAAAAAGAAAGAGTTACAGAAACATTCAAGCTTCAAGAGCATCAGCAAAATGTGACCAACTGACCATGCAAGAGGATGGCCCTTAACATAAAATTTGTAGGCCTTCTACATTCCTATTCTAAAATTATTTTCATAAGTAAATAAGATCATATTTTTTAACATTATTCTTTCTTTTGTGCATTTCCTAACTCCTTTCAGTCTCTACATTGGTTGCCACCAAACAGTCATGCATTACAAATGATACTTTCCTACAGAATACAATTAAAGATATTATAAATTAATTAATTAATTAATTAAAGGTTACTCATTAAGGAAATAAAAAAGATTGCTTTGGCACAAAAAATTTGGGTCATTTCATAGGATATTTGTAATTTTGCTTTTATGAGAATCTAAGGGATTTGATTAATGGTTGTCTCAATGACTTGTGATGTTCTACGATGAATGTGACAGCCCAGCTAAGAGTCAGTTTCCAGATCAGAATGCTAGAGCAGTACAAGGGCATCAAATTGGGGAGAACGTTTCGAGAAATGACATGATCAATTTTCTTGTGAATACAGTAAGTATAACCATATGAATTTTTATTTATTTTTTTAAATAAACGCAATAGCCAAGTGTCTATGGTCTTTTATTAATAGGATGGAAATTTTGTGAATGTTAACTTTTGATAGCGATGGTGATTATTGATTTAGACCTTTGAAACTGAAATGTAGCAAGCATCTTTCAAATATGTTGTATGCAATGAGCTCTATGAATATGATGTTATCAGCCATTTCTTGATCAGTATATACCACAACCTAGCTGCTTATTCCAAATGGAAAGTAAATTATTTGTCGTTATTTCTCTTTTCTGTTTTTGACTACTTCTTTGGAATAATATCATTTCATAAAAACCTCAAACTAATCCTATGGTATGGTCATACTTTAATTTTCTTGGATTGTTCCATTCAGGATGATGCATTTTAGCTGTTGGAACAATTGTAAATCACAGCAGAGCCTGTCAATCCATTCACACAATGTATCATGATCATTAGAAGGGATGATTATAAGGTTTTGCTACGATTTCATCTACAACTCTTTTTATCCTTATGCTTAGACAGTTTACCTGGACTTTCTATGTTGTTTAGAAAGTGGTATAATTCACTAGAATTACACTTACGCTTTTAGTTAGTAGCTTTTCATTCCTTAATCATGGATTTGACAATTAAAAAAGTAGGCTTAAATATACTGTTGGTCCCTAAAACTTAGCCCATGAGCAATTTAGTCTATGAAGTGCAAATTCTTAATATTTAGTCCCTAACAAACTTAAAGAGGTTGATTTTAGTACCTAAAAAACTTGATGTGGTCAATTTTAGTCTCTAACGAACTTAAAGTGATCACTTTTAGTTAGTAGCTTTTAGTCTATTTAGCTAGATAAAACATTGTCAGCATGTTAGAACGGACAATTTGGAGGACTTGGTAGTGGTGAAATTTGGAAAGTAGTTCCCTTTTGTATCAAATGGTATATTTGGAGAGAGGAATGTGAAGAATTTTGAGGGACGTGGATTTCCCTTGATGTAGTTGAAATTTCTATTTTGTAGGTTCTCACTATAATTGAACATCATATGCAAATTACTTTTCCATCTCAAATTTGTGGGAGACGTTAGCTTTTGTTTTGGGGTGTTCCTCTAGTATACTTTCTGTGTACTAGGCTTGTGCCCTTAATTGCGCTTTCCTTTTCTGATAATTTCCTCATTAACCAGCAGAATATGACGTCCCACAAGTAGATGTCATGTTAAACCATTAAATAGAGAATGTAACTGAACCATAATGCTCTTGTTTATGTAACTGACATTTGTATCTGTGTGTGGGAGGGAGAGGCCATTTGTGCTAAAGAAAAAAAATAAGAAATGATTGGTTGGTTAAGTGAAGCACTTACAATTCGCCCAAACAGAGGGTAAGCTCATGTAATTTTCCGAGAATTTGAGTTTGTGAACTTACTTTTACTTCTATATACCTCTAATTATTCTTTACACTACTTTTTAGGCTCATTCGGTGGATCTCTCATTTCTTTTTGTCGAAATAGCATCAATTGATTCGTCAGCAGTACTAAACAGGTACAATTCTCTCTCTCACAGTGTGGTTTTTTACCTTAGGGTTCTAAATTTCTGATTGCAATAAATTCGACACAATATCGATTATTGCTTTATTTTCCGTTTGGTTCCCGAGAAAATTTATGAGTAGATATATAAGCGTTATTTTGAAGAGTATCGTGTTTTTTTTTTTTTTTTTTTTTTGTTTAGAACTAAACGAAGTATTTGAATAAATAAACGAAGCTAATTAGTTAGTTTTTGAATCCATATCCGGTTTAATTTTTGTAATTAATTGCTCACAATATGTTTGATTTTCAGTAAAAAACCTAAATTGAGCTTAAAAAATTTATGTACTATTGGCAATGCCTAGAAATGTTGAATTATTTGTATTTATTCTGATTCTGATTTTGCTTTTATGTTTGTTGTTTTTGTTTTTGAAGTTGTAATGGACATGGAATGGTCTGATTCGAAGTATGAACACCGCGAAGAGAGGGATGATGAGTCTCCAATGCGAGAACATTATGATGATTTAGAACAGGATGGGACTGATAAATCGAGCAAGCACCGAAGCAAGGATAGGAAGAAGAGTAGTCGAGGAGGGGAAGATAAGGAACATAGGAGTAAAGACCGAGAACGATCAAAGAGAAGTAGCGATGATGTTGTGAAGGAAAGAGAGAAAGAAAGCAGTAGGGATAGGAGGAAAGATGATAGAGATGAGCGAGAGAAGGATAGGAGCAAAGATAGTAAGGTGAGGGACAAAGAATATGATAGGGAAAAATATAGAGAGAAAGAGCGCGATAGGGATAAAGATAGAAAAGATCGAGGGAAAGACCGTGAGAGGGAGAGGGAGAGAGATGCAGAGAAGGATAGTGATCGAGGACAAGACAAGGAGAGGGTAAAGGAGAAGAACAGGGATAGGGATAGAGATAAAGAAAGAGAAAAGGAAAGGTATAGGCCAAAGGAAAAGGAAAGGGAAAAGCAGAGAGATAAATATAAGGATCTTGAAGGAACCAAATCTAAGATGGACCATGAAGATAATAGGGATAGGGATGCTTCCAAGCAAGGGAGGTTATCCCATCATGCTGAGACTGAAGAAAATACTGAGGGGTCATTAGGTGGAGCGCACTTGTCGGCATCAGAGCTTGAGGAGTGAATATTGAAGTAAGGAAATTTTTATGTATGCTTTCTTTGTTGCATTTTGATATATCAAATCAATAACTGGTATTCGAAACCTTAAGTCCATAAAACCATGTTGACCATACTTTCCTGCTATCTTGGTTGTGCTTGTGTTTTGCCAGTAGCTGCTTTGTACTTAGCACTGTATTAGTTATTATTTAAGTTACTTGTTTTTCCAGCATTCCCTTGGATTTTGTGTCTAAATTAGTTTAGCTGAATGGTGATTATTTGGTATAGTGATTTACATCGTATTTATCTCTTCTACCTTTTTTTTGCATTCTATGTTGGCGGTGTGACAATTCTTCCAGAACTTTAAAAAGCCATTTTTCCAAAACATGTTTGATGTAATGTGAATATATTTCTTTACACCTCTTTTTAACCTTTTTGTTCAGGAAAAGAGAAGAAAGATTGAACAAAAATTCTGAAGGTGTTTCTGAAGTTTTGTCATGGGTCAGTCGGAGTCGTAAGCTTGAGGAGAAAAGGATTGCTGAAAAGGAGAAAGCATTGCGGCTCTCAAAGATTTTTAAGGAACAGGTTGCGTTTTAATTGTGTTTCTTTGTATTATTTTTCTCAAATGATTGATTTCAGGCAGGATCTTTTATTAATATCACAGTGTGAATTTTCTCGGGACAATGTTGGTCAAGGAGACAGTGAAGATGAGGAAGAAAGCCACGGTACTGCGCGTAAGGGTTCTTACTCCTTATGATTTGTCTTGTAAAATCGAATTGATGTTGTGACATGATTTTGAATCAGTCCATTCTGCATTTTATTAGATTTTGAGTGCATAGATTGGACTGATTCAAATACCATACTCATCAAGTTCTATTGAGTAGTCATGAAATTTCCTAATGACATCCAAGCTCCATAATAGAACTAAAATTGTGTGTGTGACTGTAGTTAATTATTCTGATGAGTTTACACCTGTTTATGATTTATGGCCCACTAGTTTGTTCTTCTAGAACCTAATCTGTAAGCAAGTGGTTTTGTTTGATGTGTTCCTAATACTGATATTGTTTCTATTTTGAATACTTTATAGATAATCTGGCAGGAGTTAAAGTTCTTCATGGCATTGACAAAGTAGTGGAAGGTGGGGCAGTTGTTTTAACACTAAAAGATCAGAATATACTTGCAGATGGTGACATCAATGAAGGTAAACTATTTTGGTGATACTTTTTGTTTGTCAGGGCCTTTTAAGATGAGTTGACACATTTATATAATAGAGGTTTTTGGTCTGGTGTGACAGAGATTGATATGCTTGAGAATGTTGAACTTGGAGAACAAAAGCAGCGAGATGAGGCTTACAAGGCTGCAAAGAAGAAAACAGGGATCTATGAGGATAAGTAAGATGGAAACTTATATAATTTGTTAATTATACCCATAATTATATGAAAAAAAATGATTGACATATGTTTTGCATTCTGATGTTTTAGGTTTAATGATGATCCCAGTGCAGAGAAGAAAATGTTGCCACAGTATGATGACCCCACTGCAGATGAGGTTTGATTTATGGTTTTTCCCATCACTCTTTCTTAAAATTTTAGTCTGAGAAATTGCTTTTCCTTTTTCAATTATAACAAGAAATGTTGTGCATGGGGATTGGTCATGAAATTTTTCACTTAATTTATTTTTCTTTCCATGGGTTAGCTCTGGATGAAAGAGGACGTTTCTCTGGCGAAGCAGAGAAAAAACTCCAAGAGGTAATTCTTTCTCCAAATTAAAAAAATAAAAAATAAAACCTGGAAAATGTAGGAGAAGAATGGTTGTGTTTGAGGATGAGGAACTGTGTGCGTAGTCATTTCATTCTTCGAATTATTGTTTGTTGTGACTTCCTATTTATTCAAGTTGTAGTCCCATTCTTTCTACTTTCTGCTCTTATTTTATTGTACTGAATTTATAGGGTTAGGATTTTCCCTTTTGAAATGAATTTTCGCTTCTGTTGGTGTTTGAATGCATTTTAATTACTTAACTAGTTTTTTTCCCCCTAGCTTACGAACATTTTTTCCCCTTATTGCCAGCTTCGTAAAAGGTTAGAGGGTGCTTCCAATAACATTCACTTTGAAGATCTCAATGCAATTGGGAAGATCACATCAGATTACTATACTCAAGAAGAGATGCTTAAATTTAAAAAGCCCAAGAAAAAGAAATCCTTGCGGAAGAAAGAGAAGCTGGATTTGGATGCACTTGAAGCAGAAGCTCTCTCTTCAGGCTTGGGAGTTGGGGATCTTGGCTCTCGGAATGATGCAAGGAGGCAAGCCATCAAAGAGGAGCAAGAAAGAGCAGAGGCTGAATTGAGAAAAAATGCATACCAGTCAGCTTATGCTAAAGCCGATGAGGCATCAAAATCACTGCGGATGGAACAAACTCTTCCTGTTAAATTAGAGGAAGATGAGAATCCTGTTTTTGCAGATGAAGATGATGATCTTTATAAATCTTTAGAAAGAGCAAGGAAATTGGCTCTTAAAAAGCAAGAGGAGGAGGCAGCATCTGGTCCTCAAGCAATTGCACGTCTTGCCACTACTGCCAGCAGTCAAACTGCAGAAGATATAAACCCCACAACTGGAGAGTCGCAAGAAAACAAGGTTGTCTTTACAGAGATGGAGGAGTTTGTCTGGGGTCTCCAGCTTGATGAAGGTATTTTTCTTTTAACGTTTGTTCATGTGTTTGCATAGAATTGAAATTTGAGCTGGCTGTGCCCTGCTTGAATTGAGATTTCTTCATATTTAATATTTTTGACTGCTTTACTATTTCTGGCCATTCAATATCTTGTGGTCAGTTGATATCCATCTTTTTATCTGGTCAAATTCAAGTCTAATAATGACCATTTTTCTTTGGAAGTTTTCCTGATCTTGTGCCTATCGATTTCCTTGAGCTTTCATTTGTACCCCATTAAAATACAATTTCATGTCTTAGTTTGCTACAGGTTTTCAATTCCTCCAATGGTTTTATAAAAATAGAAATAACTTGTACTTTTGTGCTCTTTCAGAAGCCCGTAAGCCTGAAAATGAAGATGTTTTTATGCAAGAAGATGAAGAGCCAAGAGTTTCCGATGAAGAAGTAAAAGATGAGGCTGGTGGATGGATTGAAGTTAAAGATGTCAGTAAAGATGAGCACCCTGCGGATGAGGACATGGAGGAGATAGTTCCAGATGAAGCTATCCATGAAGTTGCAGTTGGGAAAGGGTTATCAGGTGCGCTGAAGCTGCTTAAAGATCGAGGAACACTTAAAGAAAGCATCGAGTGGGGTGGCAGAAACATGGACAAGAAGAAGAGCAAACTCGTGGGTATTGTAGATGATGATGAACCAAAGGAGCCTCGTTCATCCGCTCTAGTCGATTTTAAAAAGGAGATTCGCATTGAGTGGACAGATGAATTTGGGCGAATTGTAAGTGCTTCACTTAACTAGCCAATCATTTCTTATTTTTTTTCTTTAGCACAAATGGCCTCTCCCTCCCACACACAGATACAGATGTCAGTTACATAAACAAGAGCATTATGGTTCAGTTACATTCTCTATTTAATGGTTCAGATTTGAAACATTATATCCTCAAGTTATTCCAAGTTGGTGCTGATATAATTTAAAGGTTCTAGTGGGGCCAATGTTTAATTTGCAATTTCACATGAGCAGGTAGTGAAGAAAATTGGCCTTGTCAATTTGTTTACAAGAAGTCTTCCTATCAATTTCTCTGTTTGTCCTTTTGTTTCCCTGAGGTTTTAATATAATTCTCTTACTTATCAAAAAAAAAAAGTCTTCCTATCAGGATAATGCTGGTTGGACCTGCTATCACTTTGCAATGGTTATTCTATGACACCATCAAAGTTCTAAGTGGATTGTAAGTGCATTGTAAGTGCATTTTGTCCCCTTTCCCCTCCCCCAAAAAAAAAAAAAAATAAGAACCCAATATGATTATCTACTTTTTTATTTTCTTGGGAAGATTTATGTTGCTAAAAAAAATATTTCTATCATATGTTGATTCTTGCATGAGTTCATGTATATTTTAGGCCTTAGTGTCTGATAATTCTATAGGTCTACTACTCATGACTTGCGTCATGAGTGCCTTTGAGGTATGAATTTATGTCTGATAGGGGATTGTGGCATTTGGGTCAAGTGTTGGCACTTTTTTTTACCCATCACTCATGATCATGGTGTGAGCTACTGTTTCGTATTTTAAGTGCTTGTCACAATGACAGAAATTCAAAGTACAAGATTTCTAGTGTTTTGTAATTAAGGTGCTTGTTAAAGAAACTGTGATATGCCAAACAGGACAGCATAGATAGGCAATATCTTTGGTTAGGAGAGAAAAGCATAGACGCAGTCTAAAAGTAAGGCTGCGCTTGATGCAGTCAAGTCTTCGATATATTTCTTGTAAGAAGTGTAGTTGTGTTCAATAGTTGTAGTTCTACGACTACAAGATTTTATTCTTCCACGGACCTACAACTAAAGAATTTTATTTTGTTCCACTAAATTTGCACAATTCTAGAGTCCTACAATTAAGACTTCTAATCTTATGTATTTTTTTCTTGCCGTTATATTCCCCAAATTTCATGTTTAAGCATTCCAAGATGCCAAGATTTATAACCCTGCTCTCAAAATCCCCTTCTTCATAACAAATCTACAAATTAGCAGAGAAAGTCTTTGCAAGTACCATTGAACTAAAATTTCAACATAAGGTAACAAAAAACAGGTTTATTTCTTTCTAATATAAGGGTACTATGTGAAATGAAATTCAATATCTTAGCCTTGTATTGATGATAAATCAAAGTTATCTTACATTCTCATATCTAGGATTGCATGTTTAGTGTGCTCTTTAGAAATTACATTCTTTCAACATGCTTTTCCATAACCATTTGTTTGTATAATTCCTAAAACTTTAGAACATGGGTGCTCGTTCCCAGGTGGTCATTGCTGGAAATAAAGCACTAGGTTTCCTTTAAACAATATTTCAGCAAAGCATTTGCCTCAAAAGTGAATCAAAGTTCCAAAATGCTATCTTTGAATCAAATCCAAAAATGGGTACTTCGGTTTCCTTTAAATACCACATTTAATTTTTTTTTTTCAATTCTAACAATCACAAAAAACTAATGTCACTGCCAAAACATAACCATATTCTCAGAACACCAACAAAAAAAACACAAAAAAAAACCCAAAAAGATCCGAAAAACCCTAGGTCAAATCATGAAATTCCAAAATCTAAAATTGGATAAAGAGAGACAGAGGAATCTAAGAAGCAAAAACGAGAAAGCATTCAGAAGAAAGAGAGAGTACCTTCGGCACGGTGGGCTACGAACGGCGTTGAGAATGAGCTCCGATTGCTTGAGAGACTACCTTCGTGACAGTGGCTACGAATTTGCTTCAGATTAGGGCCACGAATTTGCTTTATGAATGAATGAGTGAGTGAGTGAGTGAGTGAGTGAGTTAGAGTGAGTGAGTTTGAGAGGGCGGAGAGAAAGGGTGTGAGTGAGTGAGTGTGTGTTTGAACATTCAGATTTTGTAATGAGACATTGAAAGAGCTGTGTATCTGTTATATTTCAGCATATCTCGAGTCTTATAAACTCGATATCTACGTGGCTCCACCTGGCAATTTTGTCCAGGTAAGGTTAGCACAAAAACACTTAACTCGAGTTCTAAAACTCGAGTTTTAGAAACTTGAGATGCTATTTTCATACATTGTTTCAGAACAGGGCAACTAACAAAATTGTTAAAATATTATTGTTATTTAGAAAGGGTGTTCTGGAAACTCAAGATGCTACTTTCAAAAATCTTTCAACTCACACGCTAACTTATAATATTCTTGCCCACCACTATGCTAGGTTGCAAATTTCCCCCGACTTCTTCCGTTGAAACAAAGAGAATTGAAGACCCTAATTTGTTCAAAAATGAACTCAGTGAGGCAGGCATGGAGGCTATTGAGATCAGGGCCGAGTCAGAGTGGGAGCATCGACTCAGTGAGTTGGGGAGGGAACCATTATCTGACTCGGCAATGGAGGGGGATCCGAGTGAAGGTCTGGGACGGTAACTTGGAGGAGGCGCTGATGTGGATGCAGAGGAAGATGCAATCGAGCAGGATCGAACGGCTGATAAGGAAGGAGCAGAGGTACCACATCAAGAATCCCGAGAAACGCATCTTGGCTCGCAAGAACCTCGACTGCAAGATTCGATCCCAGGACCTCACTCGCAAGCTCAAAGCCATTCTCGTCAAGAAAGTCAGGTTGGTCCTTATTTCTATTACTTTCATTTCATTTTTTTTATATGCAACATGATGAAAAAATATAAACTAAGGAAAAAAAATAATCCCATTACAACGTTAATTACCTTAATATTTACTAAAAGCTATTGTATCACTAAATATAACAACACTTATTTGATGTATTCTTAGGCAGGCAAGCCAACATTAGCTAACATGTGTGTAACTTAAGGCTCTTAATAGTAATAGCAATGTAAACATACTAATCAATATTTTTGAAATCCTGTAAAACAAATGAATGTACATGTCTCAATTTGGTTGCAAAACTTGACATACCAAAGCAAACCTCTATAGATTGTGCAGCACTTTAAAAAGTCTTAGACACAGAAACTTACCCGAAGAGAATGAACTTCTGATGGATTAATTGATTTGAGAACTTCTTCTTCTAAGAACCTCTCCAACAAAAACTTGTGCTAGACAGCAAAGGCCTCACAAGAACCTCTCCCGTGTTGGGTCGTTTGAACTTAAGTGGGACCTAACACGGGAGGTAAGGTGGAGACAAGGAATTGAACCCAAGATGATATTATGATAATTTCAAGAGCCTTGTAGCTCAATTGGTTGACACCTTCTAATATTTCCATGACATTCAGAGTTCCAAAAAAAAAAAAATACCAATTGTCTCAAAAGGATTTGAAAATATTGATTTTAATAATTTAATCTAACACAGTGTCTAGAAAATTCTTTCTAGACTTTGTTTGAGTTACTTGTCTTGTTTTAAAGTTCTTCTTTTTGGGATGCTTGAATTTGAAAGCTTTGTTGAAGCTGCTGTTGAAAGTGGAAACTTTTGTTGAAGCTAGTTTTTTTTCCCCTTACTAACCACAAATAGAGCAGAGATGTGGAGGAAATGAGTTGAACCTGTAAGATCAAAATTTTGTAGCTAGTGTGAGTGTGTGACTTCATGCTTAGCCTATATGGACCTATCTTCTTGGCTGATAACACAATGAGTGAATTTGCTATCTGATGGGCCTTAGGTGAATCATCTATTGCATTTTGGGTATAAACAATTTGTTGAAGATGGGTGTATTATATTAATCTGGGAAGAGTTTATCTTCTAGCCTCTCGTTGGACTTTCATTTACTATAAGTGTAGAGGCATTTTGTTCTTGGTTCTTTAGAGACTAGAAAGGTTTTGCTTCCTCTAGGGTTATGATGCCTAGGATTGGCATAAATTGGGGTGCTCCTCTTTGAGCTTTTATGGAATTGAACTGATTATGCCAAGAGTCTTGTGGGGTTTTCATTCCTTCATTTGTTAGAATCTCATGTTCCCATTAGAGAAGGGGAGATAGGATGAGATGGCAGTTAAAGAGGAGTGGCGACTTCACTATTCGATCTTTTAATGAGACACTAAGGGGTTCATACCCATGTCTTTCCCTTGGAAAGCCATCCATTTGTTTGGGGGGGGGGGGGGGGGGGGGGGGGGGGGGGGTGGTGTGTGTTAAGGCTCTTTGGAGAGTTTCCTTCTTTGGTGGAGTTTGGATAGTGTTTCCCAGTTTGCGTTTGCTTTGTTTTTTTGTGGGTCCCATGCATTGTTCACGGGACCCGCAAGTACGTTTTTCAGCAAAAACAACTTTAAAATTAGGTCCCACGGCACTATTCACACATTTAAAAATCATTTTGCTACAGTGTTTTCAGTTTTCAGCAATAAGCGGTATTCAAACAGACCATTTGTATAAATAGTGGCTTGATTGAAAATTATTACATGTGAGAACCTTCTCAAGAGGGGTTACTCTATTGTGAGTTGGTGTTGTATGTGCAAATGTAGTGAGGAGATGGTGGGCCATCTTTTGATACATTTTAGTGATTAGTGTCAGTAGTGTGGCAGTTGGGTTATGGAGTTATGTTTATAGGTCCTTTGGGATTCTGTGGGTATTATCACATAAGGTCTTTGATCAATATGTGGGTGGCAGAATTGGGGAGCTACTCATTCTTCAGATTTCTGAAATCTTGTTCCTTTATATTTGCTGTGAACTATATGGAGGAAGGGAATCGACGTACTTTTGAACTTTTGAAGATGTGGAATACACTAGGACTCAATTGCTAGTAGTCTTATACATTGCATCTTATGGATAGTGATTTCACTGAATAATTCATAGAGTCATTACACATGTAGATATTCTTTCCTTTGTAATTCTTTAGGCTCCTTTGTGTCATTTGTGCATGAAGTAGTCTTGTTTCGATAAAATTATTCTTATCTAAAAAAAAAGAAGTCTTGTGGCTCAATTGGCAACTTCTAGTGTTTTTAACAAAGACGTTCAAGATTTAAACCCTTCTCCCCCACTGTCCAATTATAAAAAAAATAATAATTGAACTAATTATTGATTTATTATTTCCTTAAATCCAGGTTTGGGTTTGGGGTACTGTTGCTTGAGTCCATAGCATATAAGGAGTTATAGTTGTGTTTTGTATTTTTAGGCAGGTGATAAGGAATGCAATTTTTTTTAATCTTCCTCAAGTGAGGGTAAAATAGTGGTAATTTCATAGGTTAGTTGTGACTTGTGAGCAACAAGGACCTTGGATTTTCTTTTCCTTTCTTTTTTGAACTTACTTCTACGGTGACTTGGAGATATAGGTAATGGTACTTGAGTCTGGTTACTTTATTTATACACTGGGAATTTAAATAGGGATGCCAAGAGAAGTCTCTCTTTGAAGTATTATGGTTGGAATATCATTGTCTTATTTTTGTTCTTCTTCATCTTCTTAGTTTCTCATTTTCACAACTAGAATATTCTTATATCTTTATTGATTTTGCTCATGTGCACTGATATGCTTGATTGGAATTTGCAGGGGCCTATGAGAATATCTTCAGAGCAGTGTCTTGGTAGAAAAGAGTATCATCATTAAGTATGCTTTTAATTTGCAGGCATCTTGTTTTTGTTCGGGAACTTAAGGGTTTATGCAGCATTCTCTTCTGTACGCACTATAACAAATATGATTGGATTGGCTTTTTTTTAAAATATAAATAATAAATAAATTCTTAAGTTTATACAGTGCAAGGCTCACTAAAATGAAGTCTTTAAAGAAATAATTTGTGAGTGTCTATGAGAAGAGAAGAACTTTAAAGGGAAAAAAAAAAGTTAATAAAGAAAATAGGGATCAACCCATGTGACCCACAAGGTTACCAAACTCATTTGTTTTAGCATGTTGGGTAATGGCAGACATGGCAAAACCAGTCAGAATTTCCTAATTTGACCCAACCTAACCTGAAAAATACCCGACCCAACCACGATTTTTTTACCCGAATAAAAAACAAGTTGACTTGTGATCCGAATAATTTTTTAAAACTTTTTTTTTGGGTAAAAAAAATAATAAAATCAAGACAATATTAGTTTAATAGTTTGTTATGCATGAGTTTTAAGGAAATAATTGAGACCTTTATATATATTTTTTTGAATAAGATTGAGACCTTTATATAAATGCATGCAAATGAATTGAAAGATAAATGGTTGAGATATTCTGTAATGTGTAAAAAATTTTAGATATCAAATAACGAAGTGTATGCCAAGATAATCGGGTTACAGTAGAGTTAAAAATATATATTTAAAATTATAGACATGTATGAGAAATATTCATAAGTGTGAAAAAACTGAAGCCAAAGTATTAATGAAATTAGTATAAATTATGAATGCTTAGGCCTATTTTTTAACAATTCATGTCTAAAATAAACGGTTTTTCAAAATAAATTATGATATTTCCTAGAGTGTGTGTTGCTTAACAATGACATAGTATTCATAAAAGAGACCATATATAAATAAATAAACAATCAAACTTCAATGTATATTCTTAAATTGAAAGAGAGTGTCAACCACAATTGATAATAGATTATAAAATTAGTTTTCAAGATTATAAATTTTTTATATGCTTTTATTATTTGTCAAATTAGTTATCCAATAAGGCATTTGTAATTTTGTTTTATGTTTTGGGATGTTGATATTGTGTAGAAATGAAATTTATGTATTTGTTTTACTTATCCTTTGTACTATTTTATTTTTCTTAGTAATGTTGAGATTTGTATAGTTTTAAAATTATTGAACAAGTATTAGTTTGTTTAGCTGAAATCATTCTTGATATGAGTGGGGAAGTCAAAGTAATGCATTTTACATTAAGTAATTTGCTGTGTGACTTTCCAAATAATAAATATATGTTATTTTCTTTTTTAAAAAAATCATGTGAAACATATGGGTCAATATGGGTCAACCTGACCCAAGATTTTAAAAATAAATATTAAATTTTATATTAAATTTCTTTAGATTTTTTGTCATAAAATTTTCAATTTCTTGAAACTCAATTAATAAATTTTTTTTTTTTTGGGCTAAATAAAACTATCATTGTAATTAATTATTAATGAAGGTGTATCAACTTGTTGTAGAGTTATGTAGCGACTTGAAACAACTATGGATTCTAGAACCAACTTTTATTATAAAGTACATGATGTTGATTGAACGAACGGATGTGTATAAATCCAAAGTAAATTACTTATGACTTAAGCGAAAAAATGATAATAACATGGGAGCTAACTTTTGGTTTAGGCCTTGGCCACATTACCCTTGATCTTTTTAATAAACTCAACATTAATGTTGAATACCTTTGCTAGAATCACCAAATTTATTATCATGACAAAAGATGGTCTTGATGTTGAAAATCATTTACCTTTCTTGAATGTCAAATATGATAGTCCTCTCAAAGTGGCATTATTGAGGAAATTCTGTATTCAATTAGGGGTGACAAATCTTTGGGGACAATTACAACACCCCTAATTTTTTTTTTTTTAATTTTTTTTTTTTTCCTCACTTCTATACATCCATATTCATAAGGTTATTTTTAAAATCTACTACTGTTGCTGCTGCTTCTGGTGCTTGTCCTACTCTATTTGCACTACTTATGGAGCCTTCCTTTTTCTTTTTGATATACAATTCTTTGTTAAACCTGGATTAGTAGAAAAATGAATTGACTTTATAATATTAAACCTGGATGCCAAGAAATAAATGAATTTATCTTGTGTTCTTAACTCGTGTTTGACCTTTTTGAGTTGTCATAGATAGCAGAGAAACCCATGCTTTAATTTATGTCTTTTTGCAAATGTCTTATTAATATTTTCCTTTTTTTTCTTGGTGCATAAACGTAGTGTTTTGATTGATGAGCAGGAGGAGATTAGGAACAAAATTTCTGCTTTAGAAACAGATTTAAGTGAAAAGTATACTTCTGCCCTTACTCAAGTTGTGAGATACAGAGAAGCAAGATGCGAAATGGATAGGAAATTTGATACTCAATACCAACGCAAAATGTAAGACAATGTGCTATGCCATGATGACATTCTTTATTTTAATGAAATAGTGGAGTTTTGGGAATATCCTAGTTTCTGTAGTTGTTTCTTTCTTCTACCTTTGCCTGTGATATCTAAATCCTTACCATATCTTTATAATAATTCTATCAAGTGAATGCACACATGATATAATCTTTCTAGTTGGTGATTTTTAAATTCCTTTATATGGATTTTGTTCTCTTAGATTCAATTTTGTTTGTTTCTATAAAAGATAGTAGAGAATAACAAATGACAGAGGGAGGGATGGAGAGTTATAACGAATTGGAATAAAAAATGGGTAGGTAACTGAATATAGTTATCTAAGTTAAGGGAACGGAAAAAGGTAGATGAAGACCAAAAATCACATTACTAGAAGTAATAAAAAAGGACATGTCAACTTAGGGAGTAACAGAGAATATGTCTTTAGATAGAGTAGATTGGAGACAAAGAATACATATGAGTGACCCTAACTAATATATTGAGGATCCATAGCCAACCCCAAAATTTTGGGACTAAGGCTTTGTTTGTTGGTGTTGTAGGCAACTGAATATTGTTCATTGGTAGGTTTTATGGGAGATCTTTTGATGCTTGGCAATGTTCTTATTTGCAAAAGATATGGATATAAGAAATACATTTGAAAAGGTAACTTCACGTTTAATAATATCTAAAATAAATTTTGATTCTTTTTTTTGGAGGGTAATAAATCTGGAGTTTGATTTAGGTATCTTAACTTTGTCTTGTCTTTGTCAAAAGATGATGTTTAGGCATCTTAACTTTGTTTCAGCATCTATTTCTGCTTGCTGGAGCATGATACAATTTGTTTTAATGTTGATAAGTCTTGAAATCTGAATTGTTTTGTGCATTCCTCATTCCCTAGGTCGCTCAATGGATGTTTGTTTTCTGCTTTTTTTTATTCTTTCCTCTTTTTGGGTTCCATACGGGTCAAATCAATTAAAATAATCCCAGAAATGTCTTTTGATATTTTCTTACAATCATTGCAGTGCAGAAGCACTTGATAATCACTTGACTACTGTTCAGTGGGACCATGAACTGAGGTCACAAATAGAAGAAAGAAAAATAAGAAGTGATGCAGCTTATGAAGAGGCCAAAAGAAAGGAAAAGGCTTCCCATGAAGAAAAACTACGCCAAGAAAAAGCTAAAGCAGAATCTGAGGTTTGTTGGCTTGACCTTTCTGTTCTTTGATGTTTTTTCTGCTAAACATTTTGATATTAGTTCTTTCAAGCCTCATCTATTCATGTTACTCCTGTAGATATCCTTTGAAATGCACGCAGAGTTATCTTGACAGCTCTTGGATTATGAGCAAACTGGAACTCCTTTGGCGCTTCCCATGCCTTTTTTGCTTTTTGGGGCTACATTTTTGCACTTCATGCAAACGCTTTCCATTAGACTACACAAGACTTTGCTATTCCATTTCTTCGTTAGATGCATTTTGTTTTCCACTATTTCTAATTGGGTTTCTGGTCACTTGGTGCCCTTCCTGGTCAGTTCCCTATTGTGACAAAGCACTTCTGGTATAGCTATTGGCATTTCAGGGCTGATTCCATCATCCTTCTAAGTAATAAAAATATTTTGGAATGCAGGCCAGATTTGAGGAAGCAAAAAGAGCTGCTTTGGATGCTGAGAGAAGAGCCACAAAAGAAGCTGCAGAAAGGCTAGCTAGTGAAACCTCAACAAGAGTTGTTGCTAGGGTGGCACAAGAAGATGTCGGACTTCAAATGAATGCCAATGCTGGAACTTCAAGTAAATTTTTTGAATACTTGATGGATTTGATTATAACATGCTTTGTGTATGTTGTTTAGTGACTTGTCTCATTTAATATTTTTCCCTCATCAATTTGCAACGTGATGATAGATAAAGTACTTGGGCTACAGAAAGTGCTCTAAATTTTGAACAGGCAAGACTACACAAATTTAAAGAGGTAGATGAAGGAAACCAAGCTTTGAGGTTGACTTACAATAAGGTATTGCTGACACTACAAGGATTAAGTTTTGAAAAACTGGATTAGTATATATATTTTCCTAAATTTTATTTGGGCCTTATATATTGAAAAGGCTAACGTTATTACTTATTACTCACCTAGATACTGTTATTGTAGATTAGAATTCTGATTTTGTGTCTGTTATTTTATTGAAGTCTAAGTTATAGGCCATGTGACTTGCTTCCTTTATATCGGTAGGTGATGTGGTCTTATTTTTTGTTAGGATTCGAGCAACTATGAAAAGCTTATTAAAAGGTCGATAAATCAAATACATAGGTCAACAAAAGTTGTCAGGTGAGATGGATTTGATTATTGCTGCATTCTAGCGAAATGTTTAATTATCAATGAATTTTTTTTGGTTTGTCTTTATTATCTGTATTACTTTATCTAAATTTTTTTTATCATGATGAGTATAATAATGGCATCAATGTTTTCACTTCACCCCAGCGAATTGCAGCATGTCACTGATATGAAGGACCTAGTTTTTGCTTTACTTATTTATAAATTAAAAAAAAAAAAAAAAAAAAAAAGTTTTTGCTTGCCTTTACAGCTGGTCAGACCAGTAAATTAAGTACCAGCCCTTTTGCCCTGGACTGCCTTAAGGGTTTATTTATTTATTTATTATTATTATAAATTACTGTATTATTCAAGACTTTGAACTAAAAAAGTGATTGTTACGGATCAAACTGGCTGATTTATGATCTTTGATTCATTTGTGAATGTTGTAGACTTGTAGTTGCTGCTTCAGCCTCTTTAGATAGAGGAGGGTTTTCCCTATTCTTGGGGAATCCAATCCTTTAGCTTCAGCTTAAGGAGCTGTACACAAGAATCATTCCCTTCTAATGCTAATAAAGCCTCATTGTTAAAGAACTCAAATTCTTGTTTTATTCATGGCATTCGTTTTGGTTATAATTCTTCACCACAAAAGTAACTAATACTTTTGGATCTTGTTTGTATTGATTTACCAATTGCAGTGAAAAGGCATGTGAAATTGTTAAGATTTTCCATGATCCTCATTGCCCTCAATCTGTCAGCATGGCAGCATTTGCAAAGAAGGTAATTTCATAAATCTGGCCAAAGGCATGCTCTTGTGTTCCACCTAGATTCAGTTTTTGGTTGGATTGTTCATAGAATGGCAGAAATAGACAGAAATTTTTGGAATATGCATGTTAACATGCTTAAAGTTGGAAAATGTGGGATTTTATTTGGTATCTGGAAAGAGTTCAAAAGATTTTTTTTTTTTTTTTTTTTTTGATAATTAAGAGTGTGTTTGGGATGTGATGAAAAGTTCAGCTTATTTTAGTTTTTAACTTCTTTTTGGTACTATTTATTTGTTTCATTGCACTTTTTGATACTATTTATGGATCCCATTGTACTATTTAGCTAACTTTTAACTTTTTTTTTACTACACTTTCAGCAGGAAATTTTTTAAGTTTCAACTAAATAAGCTATTCCCAAACAGACCCTAAGTTTAGAAAGAACATTTAGAATTAAATCTTTATACACATCAAAACAATAGATAATGTAGAATTCGGAAATTGGGGTTAGCCAAGTCTAGAAGTTCTGTACTAACTACTGTGAGTCCAAGTATGGAGTTAAATAAAAATTGTTTGATGATAGGATTTAACATTCTGACTATTATGCTCTGGTGAAGTTCAAATTGAAAATTTTTTCTAGTTCTTGTAGGATATTTACAGTAAATCCTTTTTTTTATAAACAGTAAACAGTAAACTAAAAGAGATGATATTAATATATTTCCCAATTTTGATGGTACAGGTTCTCTCCTATTGTATCAGCCCTGATAATGATGCTTTTGCGTGTGCATATGCCATTGTTCTTGTTACCTCACAGGTTGGATGCTCCTGTGTTTTAACTTCATCTACACATTAGGATGCTACTCAGTGGTTGTAAAAATTAAATAATTTCTTTCAAAACTTCAAGATATTGCAATAATGAGGACTGCTAGTTTCAAGGTTATTGTTTATGCCTGAATTTTTTTTTTTAAAAAGGTTGGAAGTTTGATTTTGAATGGTGTAATTGGTTGTGGTTAGGGTTTGATTTGATTTGATACGTTTTAGGGATATCTCAATGATACAAATTCTAGAAGCCTTCAGGGAAGGCTTTCTTTTTGTATAAAGTTGGAAAAAAAGGTTTGAAGTTCATGAATTGGTTCAAATGACTGAGGAGGATAGCCTTCAGGATGTAGCTCTTTGTTCATATATCGTTATTCTTGAAATAGACAGACAGACATGCATTTTTCACAAACCCTCACACCAATCACAGCAATCCTAATCACAAGGAAGGTGCATATCATTTCTTCATATGTATGTGTGTGCTTGTGCTGCATGCACATGTTTATAGAAAGCAATCTGATGCTCCTTTCCTCGGATTTGTATTTTGTAAGAATAAAGTTTTGCCATACCAAAGTAACTTATCTTTCTAGTGACGTTGTTTTCTGAATTTACTGAAGGATATAGAATTTTCTCTGCAAATTGCTCAATGGGTTGGTTTGCTGAACCAACCTATATTCTAAGTCATTAGTCTGAAATTCTTATCATGTCATTAGTTATGTTGGAAGAGGAATTAAACCCAGCTGCAGCTCTTGTACTTAATTACATTTATTTGCTAATATTTTTATGATATGTGAATCAGGTTCCACATGCAATGGATCTCCTTCTTGCTGAGCTCCACAGAGCCTGCATTTACACTGTTCCAAAGCATATAACCTACTCAGAGGTAATGTTTATCAACTCAAAGAAGCTATTTATTGATGTTTTTAGTGCTATGATTTGGTTATTTTGAATTTGATACTTTGACTTTGACTGTGTTTTGGGGAATTTGTAATGTCATGTCATGTTAGTATTGCATCTAGAGCATGAAGCCATGGGTTCAAGACCTAATAGTGCATGTGTAAATTACTATTAAAAAAATTTGCATTTAGAGGAAAAATAAACAATGGGCATCCTTATTTATACTTATTTTGCATACTTGGTTGACCTATGAATGGTTGGTATGGAGTATATAACTAATAAATCAGAATCTGCTAGATATTAAGTTTGATTTTTGGAGTTTTGTTCTTCCTAATCCTTAAAAATTGCAAAATCGTTTGGTTATCTTGTTTGAAGAGAATTGCTGAGTTCAATAATCAATGTGACTCTTACATATGGTTTATTTACTTAAAAGTCTTATCTTATGTAAAGGTGCCTGCTTTAAACTAGGCAAGAAAAGTCCTGAGTGACCACTGATTAAAACTGGATGTAGTAGAGAACCAAATTGTGATCTTCTTAGCAGTGCTGAGCCTTGATGGTGACTTTGGAATGTTGAATAGTTATGTGAACATGAGAATAAATTTATCAACAGTCCATTCTTTTGCTTAAATTTTTTTTATTGGAGTGGCAGATTGTATATTTTGAGTTGAATGGTAATTATTTTTAAAACATGTATCTATTTTCCCAAATCCAACATTTTGAAAACAGTCAAAGTTGGGAGAGTTTGAAATTTTCCAAATTTCTCTTAATTTTCTGAATTATCCTTTCTATCTATGACCAATCCAATAAATTACCAAAGTCAAAAGTTTAAATTCCTTGGCCTATTTTTTGTTATTGCTGTATTGTTTCTGATGTTGCTGCTAATGCATGGATATTTAATTATATTTTCTTACTGCAGTCGGCATTTGAAAGCAAGGGGGCTTATTATAAGGTTCTTGGATACAAAGAAAGTGACGGAAAGCTTGAGAGCACTCAGTACTATTTGAGACGGTTAGAGTCCTACATGAAATTGTATGGGGCTCTAGTTCAGGTTTGCAACTATGATCTTATGCTTTTGACTTTTGAGGTGTTGAAATGCTTTATTTTTAGCAATGTGCAATTTACAAAACCCCAGCTCTCTTGACATGGTGCTATTGTCACACCTTTCCTTTATCTCTTACTCCCTTCATCTCTGAAAGCAAAAGAAGCTTACCAAGAATGATTGTTTTGGCAGACAGAAGTACAGGGTTTCCAGAACACACATGGCCTCAAAGAAGGTTGGGCATGGATGGCAAGGTTCTTAAATACTCTGCCTGTCAATCGAGATACAGCGGTTGCACTGAGTGTCTTCCTGAAAGTAAGTTGATACAGAAACATAATGCTATTTGCAAAACAATATTTGAAATTGAAAGCCCTTTTAAAGTTTTTTTTTTTTTTTTTTTTTTTTTTTTTTTTTTTTTTTTTTTTTTTTTAATTATGCTTTTACAGATGGCAGGGTTTGCTCTCTTCGGAAAATATAAAACTCGGTTCATCAAAGTACTAAGCTACATCTGGAACAACTTTCTACAAGAATTGAAAGCATGTGAAGATCCAGCTCGTGAAGATCTAAAGTTAAGTGCAACAATTAGGGACATTCAAAACTACATGGAGGATAAGTTGTTCCTTAAGGAGCCGAGGAAAGGGCCCTGATGGGTGGTGCATAGAATTTCAATATATGACGTTTATTTTAGGATGATTGCTTTTCTCACAGACTAAGACACTCATTGGTTTTTGGCTTAGGCAGGGTTGGAATCCCAAATATCTTATTTGATAAAAAGAGACGTTACCATTTTAAGAATTTGTTACTTAGTACTTCATCTGTCATATATTTTTTTTGTAGGATTAACCGAGTTTTGAATTATAGAACTTTTTAAAAAATGGTAAAGCTCTTTGGGATTGATGGATGTTTAAATTTTAAAATCATATGTAAGCAAGAAGTAACGGGTGGAGATCTCGGATGTTCCATATGGCAACTACCAAATGTCCTTGAATTTTAGATAATTCATTCCACGAGCAACGAAGACTATGGATAAATTAGCAGATTGTTTTTTGTTGGGCTCTGCCCCTGCTGTTCTCTCTAATGTAATCTTCTTGGAGCAAGCCTTTGTCTTAGGCTCTCCTGTGCAGCCCTCTGGGTTTTTTTTCTTGGCAATAAAATCTTTAAGCTGATTTTTAAAAATAATAATAGTAATAATAATGAAAATGTGACCATGAACGCTCTGCCTTGTACCATTTTTTTACTTTTCATTAATGGAGAATTTCAGTTCATTTTTTTTTATGTGTAGAAGAGCGTGTGCAATAGATTGACCAAATTTATTTAATTCTTTTTTTGTCTATTGTCTATTGACCAAATTTGGCCATGTCCATTAAAGTAGAACTGTTGAGACTGGGTGTGCATTTGGGTTAGTATTAAAAATTAAAATTATTTCACTATTCAACTTATTTTTATTACTATTCATGGGTCTCACTACACTTTTTGGCACTATTCATGAGCTCCATTGTATTATTTCAACTAACTTTTACCTATATCTACAGTACTTTTAGCAATAATTTTTCAGTTTCAGTAAAATAAGTCGTATCCAAACACACCCTAGATCTCCAAATAAACAATGCTAAAGAAAAATTAAAAGTTTATTTGGCAACAATTAGCAGCCGAGTTAAATTTTTCAACAATCGAGGAGGGGAATATGAACTATGGATGTCTCCATTGAAAATACCAGGTCTCAACGAGTTGAGCTATATTTATTGGATAGGAGGACCATTGAACATTGATGATGTAAATAATTTCTCATATACTTGAAATAACTATCAAAGACAGTAATTTTTTATTTAAATTAAAAATTTTGGCCTTTAATAATATTTTCAACACTAATATTCTTTTTTCCCCAAAAAGGCATTGACTAAGAATTATGATTTTTTTTTTTTAATAAGAAGATGGTAACCTTTATTAAGACAAAAATAATAATATTTCATGAAGCATAGCAAACTTAATAGAATTATGATTATGGTTGTTTTTATAAGTGTTGAGATTGATTTATTACGTTATAAGATTTTTTAGTATAATTTTTTTAATGAATTTTCATTAAAATTTAAGTTTAATCAGTATACCAAACATACCAGGTAGGGGCATAAAAAAAAAAAAACACAGGGAAATATGATAAAATTTTCATTAAGGATGGTTTTAAGTCTTTAATGAAAAAATTAGCAAATAGTTAGATTATGTATTTGTTATTGCTCATGAAATTTTTTAGAGTTCTAACTAACTATCTTAAAATGTATGGATATGCCTATATCTTAAAAAGTACCATGCATGTAAGAAAATTCTCTATGGATAAGAATTTTTGGTATTGTCTGCTCATGTATATTTTAGTATGAAACTTTGTTGTTTTATATTTTGCAAATAAATATACCAAGCAAGGAGCACGACCTTGCACACTCTTTGCACCCTTAACTAAGAGTAATTCTTAGGTATTCTTGGATAGGGACGGACTCAGGATTTCAAGCTAGAGGGCCGGAGTATAAGAAAAAAAAAATCGAAATAGACATCCATATAGTATTAACAAAGACAAATACACAAAATTAGGGGTATGCATGGTCGGGTTGGGTTTAAAAAAATTCAACCCAACCTAACCCATCACAGAGGTTCAACCCAACCCAACTCACGTGGATCAAGTTGAACCCATGGATTGGAAATATATTTTTTTTTTTGTTACTATTATTATTAAATTAAAAAAAAAAATCTCACTTGCCACCTGAGTTGGTAAACAAAATATACATGAACTAATATTTCAACTCAGTTAAAAACAAAATACATCCAATTGAGTTTATAAATAAAATATATATGAACTAGTATCCCAACTCAGTTATAAATAAATAAAAGTGGAGAGGGAGAGTGGGAGTGGGAGGCAGTAAAGAGAGAAATAAGATTGTTAGGGTTTGTGAGATAATTGAGTGTGGGGGGCCATTTAATTAGGAGGTACTATCAAGGCTGTACTAGTTGGGTCTATGGCCCAATCTGAGGACATTGGACCATCCGAGGATGTTCAGATGAAATTATAAGGGGAACAGAATAAAGAGAAGAGTAGAGATAATAAGAGATAAGTCCAACGAATGTTCGAGGAGAAAAGCCATCTCGGTAGCAGGTGTCCGAGGTCGGTAAGAGTGCCATATCATCATGGACCTTCTTCAAAGTTACATCACAACTAAGAGTTGAACATTGGACAAGGGGTTAAAAAAGAAAAGGGCAAACAAATATCTTCAAAAGCTGCTACCTCCGCATTAAATGCCTCTCAACCAACTCTCTGGCCGCATTAATGCGGAAGTGATGCTAGAACAGTGATCAAGCAGCCTTACAGCTACTGATTGATGGTTCTGGGAGTTGCTAGATAGGACAGGAAGAGATTCCCCGAATCTAACCTATACGTATGTGGTAGGGATGACACCAAGATTGTAGTATATAACATGGGAAGCTGTACTAAAAAAGGGGGACCGAAAAAATCAAGCAATTGGAGAATCAGACTGCGAACTCTTGTGTAATTTTATGTTTCAACAAGACAGTTTAATATAAATTCCTTGAGTTACTCTGAGGACAGATTTTCTCGTCCTACCTACTTGTGTCTAACAGTCTTAAATTACCAAATTTAATTGTTTTTCTTCTGGAATAGATCTAGTTCTTTCATCCATGCTCTACAAATTTATTGTTTGGGCAGCTTGGGCCAGAACCCAATCATATTTTGGATCCAATCCAATTTCAATCCTTACATTGAGTTTTATATAGGAAAAGCTAAATAAGAGAAAAAAATTAAATAAAAAAATTTATTAATTATATAATATATTTCTAAATATATATTAAATATATATAATTTAAAGTTTAAATATATATGTGGGTCGGGTCGGGTTGGGTTAGGCGGGTTTGTTATTGTTATGACCCAAACCCAACCCGATCCACTATTAAAAATATTTTCATAACCCAATCCAACCCATCAATCCCTAAAAACCGACCCAACTCGGTGGGTTGGGTTAGGTTGGATCGGTTTAGGAGGGTTGGTGGGTTGGTTGCATACCCCTACACAAAATCATTATTTCTTAATACATTAGATGCAACCATCTACTAATAATGACCCAAAAAAAAAAAAAAAAAAAAAAAAAAAAAAACACACTCACACACACACACACAAAATAATATTGTTTCTTTAGAACATTTGCATCAAATAATGCAAAACAAGGGAAAAAATTTATCACTTTTACACATTTAACCTCCAAAATCACTTATACCAGTCAAACTAAAAATGTGTTAATTTGCAGAGGTGCTATAGTAACTGTGTAAATTTAAATTGACATTACTCACTTTGCATATAGTTTTTCAATTTTTATTTTTTTACGTATCCCAAGGCCGAAGGAAGAGAGTGGATGATAGTTATTGTGTGTGAAGAAAGAAAAACAAATAAAAAAAATCAAGAAAAATTATATTCTAATGTAATGTAGTCTAAAATAGATAATCTGATGTGAAATGTGTTGTGAAATTTTAAAATACTTGCAAGTATACGGACCGTACCGAAGTATAGTTGGACAAGAACAATGTCGAACCCACATGGACTTGAATGAACGTAGGAAAATTAATTAAACCTTAACCAAATTAATCCTAATCTAGTTTAATAAAAATTGGTTGTTTTGAGATTAAATAAACTAAGCAAATAATAAAATTAAGCAAATAGTTTAAACTAAGGAAAAGATATAAAGCAATAAAAAGATGTAAACAATCAAGGGAAAGGAATTAAGGTTTTGAAATCCGCCTTGTAAGTCATATCAGAATATATTTATGATCATTAATTTTTCCCAACTCACTACATGATAGTCTAGAAATCAATTTTGCTACCATGGAAAATATTCTCATTAAAATCCTTATTTTAAAAAAACAAAAGCATGTTCTTCTTTGCTTCTTAAGTATAAAATCAAATCATCAATTGTATTCGTAGCCAAACAAATCACAAGATATATCCAATTCTAAAATCAAATCATAAATTGTATCCATTGACAAACAAATCACAAGCGATATCCAATTTTATAATCAAGAATTAATAAACCAAGCATTCAATTAATTAAGATAAATCCTAAATCATGAGAAAAACATGATTGAACTCAAATCTAGAATCCCATCTTAGTCAATTAATATGTAGCAAGAACAATTTAAGTCATTAAAGAACAACTATTGTGGGAAAAATCAAATCACATAAATATTACTAATAATCCTTAACAAGGTTTCATCCTCAACCTTAATTATAAATTTAGCTACTCATAGTAATTGAAAGAAAACACAAAAATAATGTACTAAACATTAAACTAAACAAATAAAATAAAGAAAGAAATAGTCACAGTGCTAGAGAAAAGCCCTAAAAGAGATTACGTGTTGTTGCCTACGCTCCAATCCTAGCCGCAGCCCTCTATACGTTCAGCCCTCCTATTTTTCTGTTTTGCTTCTATTTATTTCACACAAAGACCGACCTATACCACTTAAAAAGAGAGAAGTGGTCTGACACATTCCTAGTACAAATCGGACAATGACTTTATTTATTATTAGTTGTAGGCCACACGTTCAGGACATTAGAATTGGGCTTCACTTCTCATTCTCTAACTTTCAATCTTTCTTGTCTTTTATTCTTTCTACACATCATGCTGGATTGGGCCTTCTTTCATTCTTCTCTTTTCTTTTCTTTACTTCATTGGATCTCTTCAGAGTTTGGCTTGACTTTGGGCCCATCTTGTAGCATTTGACTTCCACGTGAATTGCTTCTTCAATGATTTTTCTATTCCTTCTCCTTCATTAATTCCCTTTATCATGTAAAACCTTTGTCACCTATAAAACAAGGATTCTTTATAATCAGTCACGAGATAGCTTAAAAGTATGGCCAAAAATGCAAATATGAGAGTATTTTATTATATAAATTTCATGCACATCAAATACCCCCAAACCTACATTTTGCTAGTCCTCGAGCAAAACAGATAAAGAGCAAAACAAAACAAAGAAATTAAAAACATAGAAAAAGAAAATCCTAACTAATCCACTTTCGTTGGAAATTTTGATTGCATTTAGCAAATGCAACAAGCCTTTAAACCCCTAGCTTACACTAGTGGACGAGTTGTAGTCTCGTGAGGGTTTGCAGAGAATATACCCATAAAATTCTAAGAATGAATACTAAAAATAAAAATATAAACAAAACAAAGAAAATCAAACAAATTTTTTTTTTTCATTAGCCTTGTGCAAAGAGGATTAGTTCAAGTTCAAAAACACTACAAATGCTAAAGAAATTTCACATGCCATCAAAACTCAATGTGAGTGAAAAGTGGTAGCCAACCCAAACATACTCTTAGTTTTAGAATAAACTTGACTCGAATCTCTATTTGAAAGTATGCTTCAACTCAAATCTTTCCGGTGTTATCACTCAACAAATGAAATCACTCTGAAATAGGGTGTAACACTCTCAACAATATATGTGAGCGGAGTAATGTAAGCAAAATCAAATACCTCACATATAAATCACATGAAAAATGCTTAATCAAGAAAGAACAAGCAGTCTCATGAAAGGATGCCAAAAAGAATTTATACCACACTTTTTATTTAGTCATATCAATATCTGAACTACACAATCTTCAAGATCAAATAAGGACTTTATTAGGACGTAATGTAGGGCAAAAGTAAAGGGAATGAAATAAAAATGGGTGAAGGTAAATAATAAGAAATGTTTTCAAGATTTGTCGGAATGTCAACTCTTTTTGGAATTTCCATTCAACAATTTTTCTTTTCAACTCTTCTTCTTCAAAGCAGTACTCCTTTCTTACATTTCACTTCTCAAAATTTGATGAGAACCCTTTTTATTTTCTTCTTTTTGATACTTTTCCTTTTTATTTTTTTTTCTTTGAATTCTTTTTTTTCTTTTTTTTTTCTTCTTTTGTTTTTTTTCAATTCTTTTTTTCTTTCTTCTTTGAATTCTCGCACAAACCACCACATTGAAACAAACTGATCAAATTCCATCTTGAAACACTATGAATAAGGGCTTTAAGAAAGAAAGAAAGGCTAATTAAAAGGCTCAACGGGGTGACTAGCGATAATGTATCAAGAAAGAAAAAGAAAAACACATATATGGCTCAAAGTAGACAAAAATGGCCTAATCTCATCTCTCAAAGACTAGTATAGTTAATTCAATATCAATGACTTCAAAAGATTCAAGTGTGGCATAAAATCAGATTTTTTTTTTCTTGGCCAAAAGAAAGAACAATGAGACCACAACAAGGGAAATACGTTATGCACTTACAAATGAATTTTAAGACTAGAAACAATAAATAACCCTCCAAAAATAATGATTGGCTCAAAACTCACAGGGGTTACAGTCTCCACATTGTTATCATCAAGATTTTCTAATCATTTTTATCCTTCAACAACAAGTTGTGTCTAAGTGGCTACGTGCATGTACAATGAATTGAGCATGAAAGCAATGAAATTCTTTAAGCAAGAATAGTATATGAACTCAAAACATAAACCTCAAGCTAGGCAAAAGTTTTTTTTTTTTTTTAAACACAGCTAAACAAAACAAAACAAAAAGATATAAATCTATATACATCCCCCCCAAACCTAAACCAAACATTGTCCTCAATGTTAAAAAATGATACTCTCAAATATATGATTGAATGAAAAAAAAAAAAAAAAAAAAAAAAAACAAACAAACAAAATATTAATATGCAACATGAGAACCAAGTAAAAACAAGTAAAAGGAGGAGACGTACCTTGATCAAGCTGATTGTTATAAATTTTAATTTCTGTCAAATATCAGCTAGAATAAAAGAAAATAAAACTAAACAAGAAAATAAACACAAAATCTAATCTAGAAGCAGAAAATAAACAAAAGAAAAAGAAAAGAAGAAACAAAAATGCAAACCTGATAAACACAACTAGGATCAATCCTGATAAACAGGATCATCCAAGAGGACTTCTTCAAATTATGGAGGCTCAAGTTCTAAAAATGGTTTCAAACGTTGGCCATTAACTTTAAACATATCACCATTTTTAGGATTCGCAATCTCAATAGCACCATAGGGATAAACAATGCAAACTATGAATGGACCAGTCCATCGAGATTGTAACTTACCTGGGAAGAGATGCAAACAAGAATTATAAAGAAGAACTTTTTGACCAGGTTCAAATGATTTTCTCAAGATGTTTTTATCATGAACCCTTTTCATTCGATCCTTATATGATTTGGCACAATTGTATGCATCATTGCATATTTCCTCCAACTCATTGATTTGGAGTTTCCTTTCAGCACTTGCTTTGTCAAGATCAAAATTCAACCGCTTAATAGCCCAATAAGCTCTATGCTCTAACTCAACAGGGAGGTGACAAGCCTTACCATACACAATTCGATAGGGAGACATTCCAATGGGAGTCTTAAATGTTGTACGGTATGCCTATAATGCATCATTGAGTCTTAAAGACCAATCTTTCCGAGTAGGGTTAACTGTTTTCTCCAATATTCTCTTGATTTCCCTATTAGATATCTCTACTTGACCACTTGTCTGTGGGTGATAAGGTGTTGAAACCTTATGAGTGATGCCATATTTCTTCATTAGTTGCTCAAAAACTCTATTGCAAAGGTGCTTTCCTCCATCACTAATAATGGCACGTGGTGTACCAAACCGTGCAAACACATTCTCTCTCAAAAACTTGACTACAACCTTGTGATCATTAGTTCTACATGCAATGGCCTCAACCCACTTAGAAACATAATCAACAGCAACAAGTATGTATAAGTTACCAAAAGAATTAGGAAAAGGACCCATGAAATCAATACCCCAAACATCAAATACCTCAACAATCAAAATAGGGTTCAATGGCATCATATTTCTTTTTCCAATACTCCCCAACTTTTGGCATCTCTCACAGGCTAAACAATATGCATGAGAATCATGAAAAATGGAAGGCCAATAAAATCCACATTGCAAAATCTTGGCAGCAGTCTTTTTGGAACTAAAGTGGCCTTCACAAGCATGATCATGACAAGAAGATATAACATTCTGTTGGTCACTCTCAGATATGCATCTTCTAATTATTTGATCAGAACAGAACTTAAACAAGTATGGATCATCCCGAAAGAAATACTTAACCTCAGCTAGAAATTTAGACCTATCTTGTTTAGTCCAATGCGAAGGCATTTGAGTAGTGACAAGATAGTTTGCAATATCAGCATACCAAGGTCTCTGGGATACATGCAACAACTGCTCATCAGGGAAAGATTCAATAATAGGTAAACTGTCATCAGTGTGCTCAATGATTAATCTAGACAAATGGTCAGCTACAACATTTTTGGTTCCCTTCTTGTCTCGAATCTCAAGATCAAATTCTTGTAACAATAAAATCCATCGGATAAGTCGAGCTTTAGCATCTTTTTTTGGAGAAAAGATACTTTAGTGCAGCATGATCTGAATAAATTAACACCTTAGACCCCAACAAATAGGACCGAAATTTATCCAAGGCAAAAGCAATTGCTAACAACTCCTTTTCTGTTGTAGAGTAGTTCATTTCAACATCATTTAGAGTCTTACTAGCATAATAAATCACATGGGGAACCTTTCCAACCCGCTGTCCTAAAACAGCACCAATTGCATAATCAGAGGCATCACACATAATCTTAAAAGGCACTTTCCAATCAGGTGGTTAAATGATAGGTGCAGATGTCAACTCAGCTTTTAGTCTCTTAAATGCATGGAGACACTCATCACCAAACACAAATGGAGCATCTTTGGCAAGTAAGTTGCATAAGGGCCTTGAGATTTTACTAAAATCCTTGATGAACCTTCGATATAATCCTGCATGACCCAAAAATGATCTAATTTCCTTAACAGATCGAGGAGGTGGAAGATTAGAAATCAAATCTATTTTTGTCTTATCAACCTCAATACCACTTTCTGATATGACATGCCCAAGAACAATTCCCTTTCTCACCATAAAATGACATTTCTCCCAATTAAGAACAAGATTCTTCTCCTTACACCGCACTAACACTAAGGATAGGTGGTGCAAACATTCTTCAAAAGTGGACCCAAACACTGAAAAGTCATCCATAAATACCTCCAAAAATCGTCCCACCATATCAGAAAAAATACTAATCATTCACCTATGAAATGTACCAAGAGCATTACATAAACCAAATGGCATGCGACGGTAGGCAAATGTCCCAAAGGGGCATGTGAAGGTAGTCTTTTCTTGATCTTCTGGTGCAATGGGAATTTGATTATATCCAGAATATCCATCAAGAAAACAATAATAAGCATGACTAGCCAACCTTTCCAACATTTGGTCTATAAAAGGAAGTGGAAAATAATCTTTTCTTGTCATGGCATTCAACTTACGGTAATCAATGCATACTCTCCATCCTGTTTGCACACGAGTTGGGACTAACTAATCATCCTCATTCTTAACAACTGTTATGCCAGATTTCTTTGGTACAACTTGAACTGGACTCACCCAATTACTATCATAAATTGGGTAAATAATACCCACATCCAAAAGCTTCAAAACTTCATCTCTCACTACCTCTTGCATAATAGGGTTTAGACGTCTCTCTTCTAAGTGAATTCTATGCATAACCACAGATGGACTAATACCTTTGATATCAGCAATTGACCAACCTATAGCTTCCTTAGGCTCTTGAAGTACACTTATCAATTGGAGTTCCCTAAGGTCATCCAAATCTGAAGCTATAATGACAGGTAAGGTCTCAGAAGAACCTAAAAAGGCATACTTAAGTGTGTCAGGTAATGGTTTCAACTCCAACTTTGGTGGTTCCACAGCAGACGGGGGTGGGGATGAAGAAAGCGGAAGAGGGATTACTTTTGGTTGCCAACTATCAGTACTTAAGAGAGGAACAGAATCTAACAATGCATTGACCTCTTCAATTGAGTGTTCAATATCAAAATTGCAACCAAAAAGATTTAAGCAAGCCTATAGAGGATCCTCATAACTCAATTGTAGGAAAGTATCATGGACTAGACTCTCAATCATGTCAACCTCATAGATATCCTCATTGTCTAGCACTTGTTTACTTATATGGAAGATATTAAGCTCAACAGTCATATTTCCAAACGAAATCTTCATTACACCACTCCGACAATTGAGCAAAGCATTGGATGTGGCTAAGAAAGGGTGACCCAAAATGACATGGATTTGTGTATTGGCATTTAGAGTAGGTTCAGTGTCTAACACAACAAAATCAACAGGAAAATAGAATGCATCCACCTTAATCAGCACATCCTTAACAATACCTTTAGGGATTTTCACAGACCTATCAGCTAATTGAAGTGTCATGGTTGTTGGTTTTAACTCCCCCAAAACTACCTGTAAGTATACTGAATATGGCAATAAGTTCACACTTGCCCCCAAATCTAGCAAAGCTCGCTCAATGAGATGATCCCTAATTTTGCATAAAATTGTAGGGGATCCTGGGTCCTTACATTTCACTGGATATTTATTCTGAATGATTGAACTAACTTGCTCGGTCAAAAATGTCTTTTTAGGGACATTTGTCTTTCTCTTCATTGTCACAAGATCTTTTAGAAACTTGGCATAAGCAGGAACTTGCTGAATTGCATCAAGAAATGGAATGTTTATTTGCACTTGCTTAAAAACCTCTAAAATATCTCCAATTTGTGCACTTTTCTGAGGACTGATTAAACTTTGAGGAAATGGAGCTTTAGGAACAAACCTCTTATCACGGGGAGAACTAAGATCCTGAATTGGAATGGAGGGTGGGTTGTCCTTTTCTCTATGATCATCATGTGAACTATGAGTTCCTTTTTCCTTTAACACAATATTTTCATCATCCTCCACTTCTGGCATTTTCACTTAATTATTAACTTGCTTACTAGACCTGAGGGTAGTTATAGACTGAACATGTTCTTGTCCATGAGTAGAACTAGAAGAACCATTAATTGCATATTGCCCTTTTGGATTAGGTATAGGTTGACTAGGAAACTTTTCTTTTTCCCTCTCTCCAACTTAGGTTGCTAACTGGCCAACTTGATTTTCCAACTTTGAAATAGCTTGAGTATTCAAATGGGTGGAACTTTTCATCTCTTGAATGGCTTGGCTAGTTGATTGCATGAAAGTTTTGAGAGACTCCTCCAAAGATGGTTGTTGTCTTGGTGGTGCTACAAATTGAGGTGTTGATTGAGTAATGGGAGGATATGCTTGAGTAGGTGGACGAAATTGACTTTGTTGATGCACTTGTTGTCCACCTACATTTGTGGGAGGCTAATTTTGCCTCCATGAGAAATTAGGATGGTTCCTTCAATTTGGATTGTATGTCTCTGAAAAAGGACTAGCAAATGGTTTTCCATAATTATTCAGTGCATTTGCTTGCTCAATGTAAAAATCAGGGTACCCAGCTACAGAAGGACACATTTGTGTTATATGCATAGGACTTGCACAAATAGAGCATGTTTCACTTTGAACTTGATTGACAAAATTCATCCCTTTACCTAAAGCTAAAGCCTCAACCTTACGAGTGAGATTGTCCAACCTAGCTTTTATGTCTAAATCTTCACTGACTTCATACAATCCTCCTTTCTTAATTGCAGGGGCAGATCTCTCTTTACGGTTGGAAAAATCCCATTGTTGTGAACTTTCAAAAAAATCCTCAAGAAATTTGTATGCCTCATCATCTACAAGACTCAAAAATCCACCACCATTCATGGACTCAATTATGTTACGATTTGTCTGAGTCAAACCATTATAAAAATATTGTACTAGTCTCCATGTTTCAAAACCATGATGGGGACACTTTAAGATCAAGTCCTTAAATCTCTCCCAACTCTCATAAAATTTCTCTTGTTCATCCTAATAAAAATCTGCAATTTCTCTCCTCAAAGCATTGATCTTGGCCATTGGGAAAAATTTAGAGAGGAATTTTATGACCAACAGTTCCCATGAAGTGATAGATCCAGGTGACAAAGAATTAAGCCATACTTTTGCCTTATCCTTCAAGGAGAAAGGGAATAAACGCAAGCGAACAGAGTCATTAGTGAAATTCTGAAACTTACAAGTAGCACAAATCTCAAGAAAATCCTTCACATGCATATAAGGATCTTCTCTATCCAATCCATGAAAGTAGGAAGAAGGTGGATTATTTGTGATTTCAACTCAAAATGTGCAGCAATGGTTGTAGGCAATACTATGCAAGATGAAGGGTTGGTGGTTATGGGTGAGAACAACTCCCTAAGAGTTTTTGAATCATCTCCTGTTTCTCCCATTGTGGATGAATAATCAAAACTAACAAGATGATTTTCTTTATCACGTATCCAAGTTCTTATACACCAAGCACAAAGAAAAAAATGAAAAAAAAAATAACTACAGCTCGTAGAAGGAAAAATTCAATTAAGACTTAATTTATTTTCCTAACCAAGTCCCCGACAACGGCGCCAAAAACTTGTTGTGAAATTTTAAAGTACTCGCAAGTGTATGAACCGTACCGAAGTATAGTTGGACAAGAATGAGGTCGAACCCACAGGGACTTGAATGAACGTAGGAAAATTAATTAAACCTTAACCAAATTAATCCTAATCTAGTTTAATAAAAATTGGTTGTTATGAGATTAAATAAACTAAGCAAATAATAAAATTAAGCAAATAGTTAAACTAAGGAAAATATATAAAGCAATAAAAAGATGTAAACAATCAAGGGAAATGAATTAAGGTTTTGGAATCCGCCTTGTAAGTTATATCAGAATATACTTATGATCATTAATTTTTCCTAAGTCACTACATGATAGTCTAGAAATCAATCTTGCTATCATGGAAAATATTCTCATTAAAATCCTTATTTTAAAAAAACAAAAGCATGTTCTTCTTTACTTCTTAAGTATAAAATCAAATCATCAATTGTATTCGTAGCCAAACAAATCACAAGATATATCCAATTCTAAAATCAAATCATAAATTGTATCCATTGACAAACAAATCACAAGCGATATCCAATTTTATAATCAAGAATTAATAAACCAAGCATTCAATTAATTAAGATAAATCCTAAATTATGAGAAAAACATGATTGAACTCATATCTAGAATCTCATCTTAGTCAATTAATATGAAGCAAGAACAATTTAAGTCATTAAAGAACAACTATTGTGGGAAAAATCAAATCACATAAATATTACTAACAATCCTTAACAAGGTTTCATTCTCAACCTTAATTATAAATTTAGCTACTCATAGTAATTGAAAGAAAACACAAAAATAAAGTACTAAATATTAAACTAGACAAATAAAATAGAGAAAGAAATAGTCCCAATACTAGAGAAAAGCCATAAAAAGACTACGTGCTGTTGCCTACGCTCCAATCCTAGCCGCAGCCCTCTATACGTTCAGCCCTCCTATTTTTCTGTTTTGCTCCTATTTATATCACACAAAGACCGACCTATACCACTTAAAAGAGAGAAGCTGCCTGACACATTCCTAGTACAAGTCGGACAATGACTTTATTTATTATTAGTTGTAGGCCACATGTTCAGGACATTAGAATTGGGCTTCACTTCTCATTCTGTAACTTTCAATCTTTCTTTTCTTTTATTCTTTCTACACATCCCGCCTGGATTGGGCCTTCTTTCATTCTTCTCTTTTCTTTTTCTTTACTTCATTGGATCTCTTCAAAGTTTGGCTTGACTTTGGGCCCATCTTGTAGCATTTAACTTCCACGTGAATTGCTTCTTCAATGATTTTTCTATTCCTTCTCCTTCATTAATGCCCTTTATCATGTAAAACCTTTATCACCTATAAAACAATGATTCTTTATAATCTGTCACGAGATAGCTTAAAAGTATGGCCAAAAATGCAAATATGAGAGTATTTTATTATATAAATTTCATGCACATCAAAATGTTTAAAAATGAGTATGTAAAATAGGGAAGGAAAAAAAAAAGGTTCTTATGCTAAAATATATGAAATTTTTTGTATGAGCTGATGTGAATGCTCTTATACTAGGCTAGCTAGGATTTTAAATTTTTTGGGTAGTGTATTGTGTACAAGATGAAAGTGTAAATATCACAAAAAAATAGGAAATAGGAAAATGGGTTTTAAGGTTTACCTTGTCAATGCACCTCCTTCCTTTTTCTTTTTCTTTTTGTTTTCCCTATTTTGATGATTGCTGGTTGTTGCTCTTTCACTTTTGCATATTGTGTTGTGTTGGTTCCTTTTAGTTGCTCCACTTGATGTTTGGCTAGAAAGAAAACTCATAAATAAGTTAAGATTCAAGCAAAATTAAAACCCAACAAAAGAGTAAAGGAAAATGAGAGAAGAAGTTCATGTTTTCTGCATCTGCTTTGCTATGGTTCTATACTATTATTTCTGATTCTTCTCTTCTTTGCTTCTGCGTTGATTTTTAGGATTCTTGTAGAGAGTTTTTCTGGGTTGATGATGGAGAAAAAAAGGGAGAGAATGAGGTAAAGGTAGAGATGATTTTCTCTCTACCCGAACCTTGGGAATCAAGGAGGCTTTTCTGAGTAAGTGAGGCCTGTCCCTTGTGTGAGGTGAGGACATGTAGTGAGTTAAGGACAACATGTATAGTGTACTAAGTGAAAGCGTGGGAGTGAGAGTGTGTGCTGGCAGATGAAAGACAAAATCAGTTATTAGGGAATTCTCTAGAATATGGGAAGGTGGGATCCATCCAATGGCAATGCAATTCCAGCTCTTTGTATTAATCCAATTCCATCCTTTGTAACAATGTGACATTCAGCCAATAATCAATGGACCTTAAATTAAAATTGGACATACTCAATAAAATGTCAGGACAATTAGACAAATTTAAATATAATGAGACTAATTAAAATAAATGTGGAATTGTTGGAACCAATTAAAAATAGTGGCAAGCATTTCTTGACAAATCCAACTAATTTCCTAAATTAAATGGCAATTCTAAGCACGTTCCAAGATTAATTTTTATCTGAATGTGGGCTCATCAAAGCAACCCAGAAACTATGGTAACACAGAGGATCGCTAATGCATTTCAAGGGAAAAAAAATGTCAATTAAGAAATAAAGCATATCTTCCATTGCAAGCCCTAATTGACAAATTCCATATTTCCACAATAATTCGATCAATTCGAGCCTAATTTTTGCCTTTAAATAATTAAATTGAAAGGACTTTCAATATGTTTAATGTAATGTTAAAATAAGTCTATGAGACCCTTTATTTAAAACTTGGATTCCCAACCCAATTTGAGGCCAAACAAAATACAGTATCAACACTAACCATGCACAATAGCTATAAGGGTGTGTGCCAGCAGAATCTCAATGGACAGAAAATGTACAGAGAGTAGGGTACAATAATCGTGCAACTCACAACCTTGTTGCAACCTGGATGGTCGTGAGATGGTCGCCACTTGCCTTGTCATTACTTTGATCCTAACATTTTGCCACGTCTCTCGTAGGCATAGCAGGTCACCTGAGGTTGTGAGATGACTCTGAATGCAATTTTCTAAATAGCATATGAGGCTCAAGTACTTTTACACAAATACAATTATCTCTCAGAAAGATACGCTAAAAAGAAAATAAAAACATACAAATTTGTCACTAAATAAAGCCAACAAACATGAGCTTCTCATCCATCACATTTAATGTCACCTTAGTTCCTAAGTTTTTTTTTTTTTTTTTTTTTTTTTTTTTGCTCTATAATTATCAATTATTATCGAAGTACATCAATGTGATATTCTCTCTCAATTAAATGATGGATTTCTCCATCTATAATCATCAATATCAATATATATTTAGTACTATATATAAAAGTAGAAGTTTTTTCTTGCAATTAAGGTGGTGTTGCCACATAGGAAAATAACCAATCTAAAATTCTGCCACATTTACACTTTAAAAGTAAAGAGTTATTCTGTTTCAGGCACTTTAAAACTCACAAATTCAAAGGCCAAACCCATTCGTTCAACACATAAACTGTTTCAAATGCATAAGCCATTCCATCAGGTAAGTAAACTGTAACGTTCCTGTAATTTTCTTTCACTCTTTCTCTCTCATTTTCTCAATGAAGTCCCCTTCTCTTAATGAAAACCACCCTTCAACCCCAATAAGCCCTAAACTTCTTTTCCCTAGAAAGACCTAAAGACTAAAAACAAAAGGCACCCTTTGTATCCGTTTTGCTAAAACTGAGATCGAAAATCGTTGACTTTATTATTTATTTTTTCCAAAAGAAGGAAGATGATATTCCGCGTCAATAAAGAAAAAAAAAATTATAAGTTCTTTCGTGTAGTTTTGTGTGAAGATGAAGAGGGATCTAGTAAACACTAATGTGACACTATTTTGAAATAAGCTAACACAACTCTTGAAATAACTTTGTTAACTGTTGAAATAAGTGCTGGAAATATGACCCGCGATTTTTCAAATTCATCCTTGAAACTGATTTGAAGAGCCTAGCAAATTCAGTGGAAAATAGAAGCCCTCTCTGTATTCGAAGAGCCTAGAATTTACGCTCTTCCTTTCTGTTCAAATTTCTACAATCTCAGAGTATTTAGGCTCTTATTTTCTTTGACTTGTTTTTCATTTGATTGCTCTCTATCTATAGCAATCGCTCTCTCACTCTCTCTCTATCATTTTCTCTACAAAAATTTTGGTGTGTGGTAATCTCTGGTCGAAGTAAGGAATATTCAGGCGAGCTAGGTCAGCAGCACTGACGAAGATTTGCTTCCGCTTGCATCTTCGCAATCTCCGATTGAATATTGTGCATTGCTTCTGTTGCAATATTTGTTTTTATTGATTGAATGTGGCAATTAGGGTTTGGTTTTGGTATGTGATTTAGGGTTCAATTTTTGTGAATATAGGCTTTTGGTGTGTGATTCAATTTTCTCCTTCAAACTTCGTTTAAATACTCATCTGATTTTTGAGAGATTTTGTTGTGTTTATACTAGTATATATAAAAGCAGAGACCCCATGTTAGAGAGTATGAGATTGTGTCATGTGACACATTCCTTGAAGTTTTCTTTATTTAGGGTTCTAAATCAATAAAGTTTGCATTTATATCAAAGTATTAGTTCATTAAATTAGCCAATAAAGTAAATGCTTATATTAATTATCTATAGTTGTGTATTAATTTTTTACATCAAATGAATATGATTATTTTTATAAACTCGATATAAGAGATAATTTTTAGTTGGAATAATAATAATAAATTTAGAATATGACGTTCTTACTCATGTTTAATTGCTTTGACATCAATTGACAAAAAATCCATAAAAAATTAAATATTTGTTAATTCACTAAAATAAATCTTAGTCCTTTGAATTTCTAACTCCTTTCAGTCACATGTAATATATATATGTGTGTGTGTGTGTGTGTGTGTGTAATATAATAAATATATTGATTTTGTTTTAGCATAATGAAATTTCAGTATAATTTTTTTAAGATTTATATGGGGAAAAAAATTAGTAGCACACAATCAAGAATATTAAAAAAAAAATTAATTGAAGGATATATGCATTTTTTTAGTTATAGTAGACATGAAACATGCTTATCTTTATTAACCACTATATCATGCAATTTTCAATTTGTGAACACATATATATAGTGTGATTTCTATTTTGTTTATAAAATAACTAAAGATTACAATTTGCTTTGACATTCTTACTCATGTTTAATTGCTTTGACATCAATTGACACAAAATCCATAAAAAATTAAACATTTGTTAATTCACTAAAATAAATCTTAGTCCTTTAAATTTCCTAACTTCTTTCAATCACATGTAATATATATGTGTGTGTGTGTAATATAATATAATATATATATATATATATATATTGATTTTGTTATAGCATAATGAAATTTTAGTATAATTTTTTTAAGATTTATATGAGAAATTTTTTATTTTTTATTATTATTTTATGTGAGAAATTTCCAACAGAAAGGGGAAAAAATTAGTAGCACACAATCAAGAATATAAAAAAAATAATTGAAAGATATATGCATTTTTTTAGTTATAGTAGGCATGAAACATGCTTATCTATATTAACCACTATATCATACAATTTTCAATTTGTGAACACATATATATAGTGTGATTTCTATTTTGTCTATAAAATAACTAAAGATTACAATTTGTTACAAGGAAATTTATTCAAATTTTTTTTTATACATCAATAGTTGGGGAATCTGAATTATGAATGTCTTTATTGGAAATTGAGGTGCCAACCAATTAAGTTACAAAATTCTTGGTAAACTTATTGAAATATTAAAGAAAATTAATAATAAATTACACCGCACATCGTGTGAGAATTTAGCTAGTATATTATAAAATTTGGATCTCACAACTTGTGGATGCACACAACTACGACAAGTGGTGCGATATTCTATCTAGTGATAATAAGAAACAGTACCACTCAGCAAATAACAATTTGTTCATAACTTAACACAATTGACATTTGTCAATACATATGGCAATGACATGGCTAAAGAAATTAAAACATAAATAAATAAATGCATTGATTTAAATTATTATTTGTGAGCATTAATGCATTACTAATATGATACAAAATTTAATGGCATACAAAATGCTAAGGTTTCCCACTTTTTTTAACATAAAAAAAATAAGTAAAATAATAATAACCTTAGCATTTGATAATAACATTACTAGATTCTAAATAAAAAATAAAAAATAAAAAATAATCTTAGCAATTAGCATAATTAATGGAGCTTTTATGATATAAATGGAAGGTCATTGAAATGGGAAGCAAACTTTTCAGCCTTTAACATATAAATTAAAGGAAAAAATTAGTGGCATTGTAATACATTAGCATTAATTTCCTACAACAATACCATTCGGTAATGGGTAATTCTACGGTACCCCCAAAAAAAGGGGGTACAGTACCCTTTAGTAGGTAATCTGCTATATCAGGTTATCTTTTTCTCACATTTGACGGTTCCATCCTCACATTGTGCAGTTCCAACATCACATGTGACGGTTATTTTCTCACATTTGGTGGTTCCATTAATTTTTTCTCACATTTGACGATTCCATCTTCACATTGTGTAATTCCAACATCACATTTGACAGTTCTTTTCTCATATTTGGTAGTTCCCTTATTTATTTATTTTTTCTCACATTTGACGGTTCCATTCTCACATTGTGTAGTTCCAACATCACATTTGACAGTTCTTTTCTCACATTTGCCAGTTCCTTTATTTTTTTTTTCTCATATTTGACGTTTCTGTTATCACATTGTGCAGTTCCAATATCATATTTGACAGTTCTTTTGTCACATATACTGGTTCCTTTATTTTTTTTTTCTCAAATTTGATGGTTTCATTGTCATATTAAGCAATACTAATATCGCATCTGCTCTAAGAAGCACGTACAAATATGAGTATAACACAAAAAAAGAAGAGTAAATTGATTGAATAAATACGACACCTCAAGTGAAGTATTCTAGCTTCCTAGAATATTTTTTAGTAATCTACGTCCTCTCAAATTTAAATTCCCTTAATTACTGGCTAAATTTAAATTGAATCAAAATAAAGATGCTTGATGCTAATGTCCTACGTACTAGGCTTTAAGATTTAAGGATTTCTTTTTTCCCTTTACAACATGTGGGAGAAGAGAATTCCAACTTAGGTTCTATATTCATGGATAGAGCCATGACAAAAGTCACTAAAAAATAAAAACACAAAGCTCTTGACAATTTTAAGAAAAGTATGGTTGTTATTTTTGATCACCTATATAATATCTATTGATTAAGCATCATGAAAATTGTGATTAGTAATTTTGACATAAATTGTATCATGATTGAGTACCCACATTTATTTCATCATCTTGTTTTTGGTTTTGTTTATATTTCTTTTGGTATTATTTTTCTCCTAACACAATTTTGCCCTTTTTACAGGATATGAGGCACCACATTTGAGGTATTTCCACTTCTCAACTTTACCTCTAATGTGATTTTTAAAGAACTTCGTAGATATTACATGAAATGAAACCTTTTTTTTTTTTAATTATTGAACAACATGAGTATGCAGTCCTGGATCCCCTGCTTGTCCTAACCGTTTTGTAATTAGATAAAATGGGTGCTATTTGTTTGCCTAATTTGACAAAAAAATGAAAGCAATATTTTTAAACAATTTGATTAATAACAGGTTTTCTTCTTTATGATGGGTTAACAAATATATATATATATATATATATATTTAAATATGGCAAAAAAAGAGTAGACAATCTAGAAATAATGTGGACCTATATATACATTTTGGTGTATTTTAATAATAATAATAATTGTATTAATTTTGGAAGTTACAAATTATGGAATATTACTTTAAAAAAAAAAAATTTATAGTGAGAGAGAGAGACAGAGCACAAACATGCATATAGTTTGCATTTGCAATCAACAAGGACCCCTAGCTAGAAGAGCTAGAGCACAATAATTACATTACTCTTAACTGACTTTTTGACTGATGCAACTCTAGCTTCTCTTTTATGGATGGAGAAATATAGGTGCAAATTACCTCTACTATATATGGTTAATGGTTTTACTTATAAAAATGTAATATTTAGTGCATTTTATATGACAAACTTACACCTTTGGCATTCATGCACAGACAAACACAAACAGAAAGGTGGGTGAATATATGCATAAAACCCACAATATAGTTCAAAGATCATATTTTGAGAACTAAAGGATCAAGTATGATATGATATTTAGGTTTTGAGGCTGAGAGAGAGAGAGAGAGAGAGACTGTGAGTGAGTCTATGATGACTAACAGGAGATTCTAGTGCTTTCATTTCCCCACCCTGACACCCAGAAAGTTTCACAGATCATTATGCATACTCTATCTTTGACCGTCTCTTAACAAGTATTGTCCTCTCAATAGCAATCTGTATAGTAAATGAATTAATATTTCTATTGGCACCGGCATTTGCCACCATCAATTTTTGATAGGACCTTGCTATTCTATCTCACTTTGGCTTCTTCTTTTGAAGGCAATCCCATTGTGTGTCCTTGTCTGTGTGTGAGAGAGACAGACTCAGAATTATAAATGGGGTTCTCTATTATTTTACACTTATAGTATACATTGTATATGGCAGAGTAAAACTGTAAAAATAAAATGAGCTAGCGACAAATTCTGATAGTATAGTGATGTAAGCTAAAAGAAGGGTGTTGCAGCTAGAATTGGTTGGGGTTTGGATTTTCTTGATGGTGGCAATGATAGTAGTGGTAGACATATATATTTTCTGTTGGATTTTTGTTCTGTTTTAATAGCACTTCCAATACTTTTTTTTATATATATTTGTAATGGAATTGGAAAGAAGTTGGTATGGGAGGAAAGAATGGCACAAGAGTCTTGGTCAAGTGCTCAGGTGTTGAACAATGCCCCATCCCTTTCTTGCAATAAAGGAAGCGGGAATCTCTGCTCTTCCCATCCTTCCCAATGTCCCATTTGATATTCAAAATTCTTCAAATCTAAAGAAAGAACCAAATGAAATTGATTTTATTGAAAAAACTGTCTTTATGGTATGTATTGTGGCTTTAAATTAAGATGGTGTAATCAGACAATGAAACACCTTATGTACTAAGGCATGGTGCAAAGCACGCAAATATCCCTCCCTTAAATATATATATATATATATATATATATATATATATATTTATATATATAAATAAAAAATAAAATCTATTTATAATATTTCATGAAAAGCCCAGCATAATAACTTGTTAAATTGGAAGGTTTGTGATTGAAACAATATTATTTAATTTGACTCTACCATTAATTAGGATCCTCCACATCTGAAATGGGTCCATTACAAATCATAAGATATTTCTAGGACACAATTTTTTTTCATAACTTATTAAGTTAACAAGTTGTAATTAGAATGACATGCTTTTCATCTGATTGATATCACTTTCATTTATATTAGGATCATCTATATAATTGCACTATATCTATTGCATGGTTTATATTAAATATTATAAATTTAAAAGTGTATCTAGTGATACATCATTTAAAATTGTAAATTATATAGTACTTTGTACACTGTTATGTCTAGGAAATAAATTCTTTACCATTAAATTGACCCTCTCAATTTCAAAGAAAATGAAGAGGATTATGTTCTTTTTATGTATGGCCAATTCCAACAACTCATGTGAGTAGTTATGAAAATATGGTGTGGCTAAAAATTTATTGTTACATGTTGGTATAAGTGCAAAGAAAGGGAAGAGAGTCTAAATTTAATATTATTTTGGAATGTTTGAAATTGTATTATAATGAAATGAGACATAGAAAGTTTGGAAGAAACATGGTGGGGAACCAAAAAAGAAAAAAAGAAAAAAGAAAAAAAAGAAATGAGACATAGGGTTAGATTGCCATTTTTGTCTTTAGGAAACACAAATGCAAACTACAGCTTAGTTACCTGGTTTTGTTTGAAATGGTTGGTGATTAGGCATGTGTGTGATGTCCGAAGATCTAAAATTTAGTGTTTCTTGGAGTTAATGAAATGTATCTTCCCATTTAGCAAAAAAATGATTTGTTATCATCAAAATAAATTGGGATCCACATTTCCCAATGGCAACAAATGTCTTAATAGGGCTTTTAAAATTTGTACTATTTTTCTAGGGGGTGTAGCTAGCAAATGATGTACTCCGTTTTGTTTACTAAGTCATGCATGCATGCATACTTAAAATCATATTTATGCATGTCATGGAATCATGCATGCATGTGTACGCACTTAATGCATGCTGGACATGGCTAACAAAGAATAGAAGTGTGTAAGTATTATTTTTTTTTAAATAGATGAAGTTTGCTTTTATGTTTGGCTCAAGTTGTGTGTGTGTGTATATATATATATATATATATATATATATATATATTCCTTGGCTTCTTGGATATGCTGGCCTTATTTTTGTTTGTACAAGTGGGTTCTTTCAGCGTATCTCACTGAAAGGGAGACAGAGATTTATGAACACGGATTAGTAAGAGTCAATGGAATCTACTTAGGAAACTAAAAATCTAGAAGAGGTTGAAACTCTTTCTTTGGAGAATTGCAGAAATGAGAAAACTTAATGCCAACCAAACCCACCCATAAATCCAAAACTCAACCAGAATATGATATGTGCCCTAGATTAGATGTATGATAGAGGTAGTAAAAATAGAGCACTTATTTTTCATATGCCCCATTGTCAATCATAGCTTAGAGGAGAGGAGTACAGTATGTCCAATAATCCTCTTAATAGTAAAATTGAGCGAGGTTGAACCTTATGGTATGAGCATAAATTGTCCATTTACTTCACATATACCGTGAGGTTAACAGATGTGCGAATGCACTAGTTAAAATAGATTGTCAACAACATAGTATTTTGAAAGTTTATGATCCATGCCCATCTTTTGTATATCCAACTTTTGTATGGGATATGAAGCACCTTGGGACTAGTAGAATGTGACATTTGAATTCTTTTGGGCTTGCTATTGTATAAACTCTCTAATATATAAATAATACTCCCTTCTTTTATCAAAAAATAAATTGAGCAAGGTTTAGTGGTCACATAAATAAGTCTTTTTTTTTTTCTTGTGATTTTATTTTTTATTGTTAAACAACCTCTTAAATTTGCTAAAATTTTGGATTATTTGTGGTTTTCAAGATTTTTTTTAATTAGTTCCATTGTAATTGTTCTATTCATTTGGATAGACAATTCGGTCAATAAGTTTTGCAACCCTCCCTTCCCAACCAATTCATGATATTGGGTTTGAACTTATCTTCTACCCCAGTAAATTCTTAGGCATTAGTAAGTAAGATGAACTTAAATTACCTGTGATTCGTTTGGGTGCAATAGGTCTGTAGCTGGGGCACAATGGGGGAAGAAGACCAACCAGGTTCTTTAGCACATTCTCACCAACAAGACTTAATTGCTGCACCCAGGGGCGGTGGAGCTTTGTATTAGCTTGGGGGCCCCCGAAATAATATATATTTTTTTAAATTATACCATAAATATATAAATATTAAAATTTGAAAGGTTAGGAGTTGGTCCCCTCCCCAAAATGTCCAATAATCCTCTTTAAAGTAAAATTGGGTGACTGGCTTAGTGGTCACATTCCTTACATAGACAACTCTCTCTCTTTTTTTTCTTTTATATATATATATATATTGGTGGATTCGGTCATTTATAAAACTTTCTATTTGAAGGTGCATGATAATAGATTAATTTTATTTAAAGAAAGTTAATCATTAAGCATAACTTTGATAACAAATAATACTTATTTTTAGTGTATTTTTATACATATCGAATATCAAACTAGATAACTTTTATATTTTTGTTAGAATTCAAACAACAATAAGTTCTAAAAATTTAGTAAATGTACATACTGAAAGTATATACGCATTTGTATATCACTGGTAGCTCCACCTCTAAGCTAGGGTGGTCATTGCAAAAAAATGTATATATATTTGCCATACAAAAAATTATATACTAAACTAACCTATCATGACCATTTTGATAAAAATGTCGAACAACTTGACTTAAGCAGCACATCCCTAGAGAAATATTCAAATATTTTTTGTCCTAATATACATATGTATATATATATATATATATATATATATGAGGCTGCTTACTTTTATTGGTACGAAAAGAAAAGAAAATATCAATGTTAGTTGTATTTGTTGCGTTAACCGGTGCCTTTAAGGTAATCGCCAATAAATTTTTTTTTGACACAATTTTATAAAAGCTATTTTTTCTATTCCCATATAAATAATTTCTAATTTTGTTTTTTCTAAAGCAATGTTCTTAAGACATTCTTTAACTTTTCTCTAAGTAATAACGACTGCTGTCTGAAAAAATCTAAAACTTTAACGAGTGACCGTGATATAAATAACTGAATGCATGCAGAAGTGGGGTGGCCAAGACATCAACATTGAGAAGACAACCGATAATGTGTGAACTTGCTTATTAATAAACTGGGTTATTATTAAGTTCCAACAATTTTGAAGTCCCTTAAATGGTGCCAAAATAACTAACTCCCTAAGACATTGCATGTTAATGTTGTTTGGGGTGTCACGTTTAGTTTTTGCATTGAAGTACCCTAGTTTTCATATTAGCCACAATTTTTAGGCTGGAGTTAGCAGCATCCTGCATAACTGTATGTGCATGTTGCTGATCTTTTGATTTAAAGAGTCCTGCTATCTCTGAAACTATATCCAATTTGAATGTATGCGTTGTAAGCTTAGCTGACATTATTGAAGATGGTTAAGATTATTTATTTCCCATTCTGTCTCAATTTTACATTTTCTTCTCTAACAAAAAGTTTATAACTTAATAAGTACTCCTATTACTTCTAGTTTTAGAGGTTCCTTTTTCTGCATGCAATGTTGTGATAGTAAGGTTGCTTTCATTTGAATAGTTAGGAATTTTCTTTCTTTTTTAGGGACAAAATGTCATCAGCCAGTTTGTTCAAAAGCTCAATGTCCCACCTGCTTTGCACATTCTATATGATACAAATGCATATTCCAGTGAGTAGTTTGATATTTTTATTTCTATGACTTCTGCATGAAAACTCTGCATTAGGCTGTGTATGGGTCGTGTTATATTGGGCTGAGTTTAGTGTATTTTCCAACCCAATTTGACTTCATCAAATCGAGAAATCTTCAATTCAACCTAATATTAGCTCTAAAAAGCAAAAACCAAGCCAACCCATTTGAGTCCATCTTTGAATCAAATTATTACAATTTACATTGAGCCTAATTCTCCAATTCCAGTAAAATTAAGCGTGCGTTTGGCATGCTGGAAGTTTGTTGTATTTCAACGTTTTGATTATTTTTGTGGGCCCCTTTTCACTATTCATGAAACTCATAGCTGAAAGAAAAAACACAGCTTATTTTTGACAAAAACAGTGCGTTTAGCATCGGTCATTTTTTGAATCTCTGCTTTCTTTTCAGCTGTATCTTGCAAGATCTCCCTTCTTCTTCCTCATCAATGCCCCTACTTCATCCTCAAGCTCTTAAATTTTACATCTACCATCAACTACCCAAATTTATGCAAAGTATCTGATACACAAACTCTTTGGAACAGTCTTCATAACTGTGATTTTCTTGGCTGCGAGAAAAAATCAACCACAAAACTGATGCCGCCATTGTGAGGGAGAGACGCTAATGTTAGACCCCTGTGAATCTCAATAATAAAAATAAATTAAACTAACACATTTAAAATAAACCCATGATCTAAAATAAATCAAACTAAGAAACTTAAAATATACACACATGTATATTAATAAATTAATATTGTGCTTTGGATAGGGTTACTTGGATTAAAAATTTTGACAACCTTAACCTAATCCAACCCAAGTTTCAAATTAACTTAAGAAGTCAATTCAACTTATCAACCCATGAAAAACCAATCCAAAATGTTGGGTTAGATTAGGTTGTGTCCGGCAAATCATTGGGTTTAATGTACATCTCTAAATTAATTTCTGCTAGCCATTTTTAAGTGAAGCAATTTTAAAATTAATGAGATATTTAATCAATTATAGACATTATGTTTGAATGGAGGGAGAAAAGTTGTGATGTAAGATCTTAGAATGAGGCTGAGAAGGCATGTGTTTTAGTTTCTCCAATCCTGTCCAACATTTGAGGAAAATGAAGGAACTATATATTGATGGTGGATATTTTATAAAAATGAATTAAAAATACTAAGGTAAAAAAGCTTGACTGATTCAAGGTTTGGGTTAGGATGGCCGAGTGGTCTAAGGCGCCAGACTCAAGTTCTGGTCCTCTAACGAGGGCGTGGGTTCAAATCCCACTTCTGACTATTTTTTCTTCTTATTTTAATTTTTTCCCCAGCCCTTCTTTTTCTACACTTTACTAACCCAAATCTAGGGTGTTTACGGTGTTCCTGCTCCGCCAGTATGCTTTTGTTTTAACGCTAAAAATGAAAAAGATATTACTGCATGCACATGAAACATAAAACCATCAAGCCATCAATTCTAGGGTGTTTCCTGCTCCGCCAGTATGTTTTTGTTCTAACGCTAAAAATAAAAAAGCAATGAATGCATGCACATGAAAAATTAAGCCATCAATCCATCAATTCTAGGGTGTTTACGGTGTTCCTGCTCCGCCAGTATGTTTTCGTTTTAACGCTAAATTTGAAAAGGCTATGAATGCATGCACATGATATTCTGAAATGTTGGTGAGCTATTCTCTCTATAAAATATCAGTTCACTACCTCACTTCAATCACCTTAACTTCTATTCTCAAAAAAAAAAAAAAATCACCTTAACTTCTCTTCTCCCTCTCTCAACGAAATGGCTGGGGCTGGAAACCATTTTTCTGTCAATGTCTTCAACCCAGACATTGCTATGAACATGATAGCTACTGCGCCGACTGAATTTCCGGACACTGAGATTTGGTTCCGACTCTCAGGCCAAATCTCTCAAGAGGGCTATCAGATGATTGTGAATGACATGATTCTGAGCAATACAACACGAAACCGAGCTGATAGAATTGTCAATCAACGCCCCGCCCCTTTTTTACCACCACCAACCATACCAATTCTGTCATTGGACGAGTTTCGTTCTGCCTTTGCAGAACGTGAAACTCCGTTCATGATTTATGTTCCTGGTCATCCAGTTGTCCATCCTAACGTTCGGCAAGCCATCATCAACACGGCAATTATCAATGGTGTTGAAGTTGACCCTAGGCCACCTCCTGAGGCTTAAAAGGGCTGTTCCTGGCTCGATCGTGTTGCTGCTTGGAGTTGGACGTAGTTGTTTTAGGTTAAAAAACTGGGTTGAGTTTACTGTGTTTGTTTTATGATGTGTTTAACATTTTCTGTTGTTGCTGTGGCATGTGTTTAGTTTGGTTTGTTCCAAGAATGTTCACCGTCCTTTGTGATGAAGCAAATTTGAAAATTATAATAAAATTTGTCTATTTGGTTTGCAGAGCACTATTTTTTTTTTTTTTTTTTTTTTTTTACATTTCTCTTCTTTGACTTCCTAACGGGTTTGTTTTTCTACTTTGACTTCCTAACGAGAATTGTGTATATTATGCTCAAGTCTTATGGATGGTCATCATATTTCTCATCTATCTCAAGTTGGTGGCAATTTAGATGGAAAATTTGATGAAGGCTCTGCCAGTTTGATCCTAGACACAAAACCTTCAAAAGTCGTGTCTAATGAATTAACATTACGTTGAACTCTGGCTTAAGGTTGTATGAAGGGTTATTTCTTTTCTCGTCATGCTCAGATTATATCTGTGTGGATTTTTCACATAATTGTTGCTGTTTTGACATTCTTCAGGGTGCATATGTCATTACAATATACTTTAACTCATTTCTGTTCTAATTTCATGTGGTTTCATGTGTATAAATTAAATGGATTTCTTTTTTAATTTTTATTATTGTCCAAAAAGTGATTCTGTCTATTTCAAACCTTTTTCTCCTTAAAATAATCATTACTACAGTAAAATGTGTTTCCCTTCTGATGGTGTAATTTTCTTGCTTGTAGTTTGTGTTTTCTTTCCTATTGGGGGGATGGGTTTACAAATTTAAAATTTTTTTTTTTTTTTTTTTTACTTTTTATTTCTTGTTCTTCCCTGTAAATGTTGGTCTTTGACACTTTGTTAACGAAAAATAATGGAGCTCTCTTGTAATTCTTTAGGATTGGTTCAAATGTGCACATTGTCTATTTGAACTCTCTCCTCTATGAAGTCGAGGAGAGAGTTCACATTATTTTACTTATAAAAAAAATAGTGGTGTTCCTTGTTTTAGACATTTTGTGAATTGAGGAATAAATTTATTTTTCTGTTTTTGCAAATATCTTGTATTCTTTTTTATATGAACAATAATAGGCTTTGATGAAATTTTATTTAATATGGTGACATGCTGTCTTAAATGGTGGACCTCATTTAAGAATTTATTGATGTGGAGTTGTTGCTATGTCTTTTGCCTGTGAAACTTGAAATGATGGACAGGTTTACTTCTGGACATATGGAAATATTAAAACACTTATTTCTCGGATACTAAGTTGAGCTTGAGTGGGTTACAACAAGACACGAGTTGAGAGAAAGATAACATGGGGTGAAATTTTCAAGATTTCCGTTTGAAGTTTGGTAAACGAGGAAGAGGATATGAGACCCGCTTTCTAAGCGACAACGTTTTGAGCAACTTTTCATCGACATGTGGTGTGGTTTTAGAGGTTTTTGACTTTTTTTTTTTAATTTAAAAAATACTAAAAAAAATGATGTTTTCTGTTAATTTGACTGAAAATACCAAATTGGTCATGTAATAGCAAAAAAAGCAGTTGGTCAACAAATGGAAATAAATGAAGGTTTTACTGCTTACTATCACAACAAATTTGTTTAGAGATGGGAAATCAAATCTGATTATGATATCCAATGCATGAACTCAGAAGGTTTACGTCATGGAATTGAATAAGAAAGGGTACCTTTTTTATTAAATCACAGTTTAAGAACTGGTTAAGAAAAAATACAAGTGTTGGTCCTCGAGTCTAGTCTGAAGTTGGGTTTACAAATGGATAGATTCTTTTCTTTCTTTTTTCCTCTCCTCGTGCTTCTAGATCTTCCTCTTGCTTTTATATCCAGCTACAACTTATCTGGATCAAACACTTGGAGGGCTGAGATTGCCCTCCTACAACTCTGGTCCCATCCAGAACATAATAGCAAACTTTACCCTATAATCTTAACTGTGCCACCACTATTCATGGTTATTTCCTCATTAGTGCGGCCAGAGGAGTGGTTGTCTCGTATTTAATGCGGAGAGAATGGCTTCTACACCCTTCTTTCTTCATCTTTCTTGTATTCTGTGCCGCCATGTGGCCTTTTAGCGGCGGTCAATAAGCGCCGCTATAGGACTTCATGTACAACATACCCTATGTATCTTTTAGTAGCGGTTTCGCCCGCCGCTATAGGTTATTATTATCTTTTTTTCCCTTCCTGGGTCCTAAAACCACATTTCTATTACAAATAACATGTAATAATTTTAGCTCCACTAAGACATTAGGAGCACAACAATGAACAAAAATGCAACATAATACATCTCTTGAAAATAAAACTAGGCTAATCTATGTAATTGCATTCAAAACTGAATAATTTGTACAGCTTATGGATATTTATACATGCCATGCTTAAGTACTAACTTCTAAGGAATTTAACATACTCAGCACAAGGCCTAATGCCAGCTGTACAAACTGCTAACAGAATTACTAACTTCTAGCTAACAGCCTTGGTTGCTAACTAATTGAGTTACAAAAGCTCTAGCTAACTCTGGCTGTTACTTAAAGTTGCTTATTACAATTTTACACTAAAACTACTAGATTATTCTTCTTACTGCTGCTGCTGCTGTAAGCTAATGAGTAATGTTAATACATCAGGCTACTGCATCATTACTATATGGAGTAAAGTCAAATGAAATATGTGCAAACTATCTAGATGGATTGCATCACAAATTTAACAAGATTAAAGTACAAACAATATAAAAATGTTCTATAACAATTTCCAGGATACAAAACACATATAAAATTTCCAAAACGAGGGTACATTCTCTGCACAAGTACAAAACCATGTACCCCAAAAACGGTTCAATTTGGGATTACGTATGTGTCTATATTTAGAGAGAGAGAAGGAGAGATTGATGGGTCAACCAATATAATTAAACGCAAAACATTTTTGAAAAAAGTACAACAAAAAGCTACCCGAGAGAATTTGCGGACAGTTTTATTGTTCTAATGTCCAGACAAACCTGACAAGCAAATACCAGAGTTGTGTTGGTCTCTATAAAGTATGATCAATGATGTTAAAACACTATTAAAGTGAAAAAAAAAAAAAAAAAAAAAAAAAAAAAAAGGAAGATACCTGCCCAGACATGCTATCCAATGTATGCCATACTGCACCAGTTTGACCTTCACTTTTAACTTGAACAATCATCGAACCAAGAACAGCGCTTTTCCCAATTATATCCCAATCATATATTGTCACATTAATCTGCCACCCAGTAGAGAACAAAATCACCTTCATATTCCAAGCCTACTTAAAGAACCAGTAAAGCCAATAGAGAGATCTATGTTAACAAAAAAACAGGCCAAATTATATGTCATCTTTCTCACTTCACATCGTACATTTTAACACATATGTCCAATGAAAGGATTTGATTTATTAAGGCTATTTTAATATGCTGGAATTATTCAAAACTGCAATGGCTCCTGCTAAAGTTACATTTCTTCTTCCTACCAAATTCTTTTTTTTTTTTTTTTTGTTAGTTCCAATGCTAAACCATGTCTTTATGTATGCGTTGTTGGGTTTTCAATGTAAATTAGATTCAAGTTGTGGGTTTCTGTGCTGGAATTACAATATTAGGTAACAGATTGTGTTCATAACCATGTGCCTGTATAAATTTTTAATTTATGTATGGCAAATAGTTTTCTTCTATGTAAATATGACATTTGGGCTGGCACCAAACAACCCTGTTTAAAAGCAGTACAAAAAATAAAAACTGTGACTTGGCACTTGAGCTGGCCCTATTTAGCCCTCAAAAAAAATTTTAAATAAAACACCACAATTCAGCCAAGCCCAAAATGGAACATCCACACCCAACCAACCCCATCAAATTGCACCAGGTCGAGGCCAGTCATTAAGGAGAATTTAGGCCCACAAGTGAGGGAGGTGTTATAATAATAATAATTAAATAATTAAATTCTCTATTTCCTAATAGCTTAGACTTTCAGGACAAGTGGTAGTTTAACAAGCAACATTAAACTTAACCTTCATCTAGATTTTGAATAAATATGTGGAAAAAAATATTAGTAGAAAGATATATAAGGATCTTGGTGTCATATTTATGCAAGGAGTACAAGCAATATCATTTCATGATTTCTTCCACAATTTTTTATTTTTGAACCCAATTTATTTTTTAATTTTGATGTTGACTTTAATTTTTTTTAGGATAATGGGATTTTTTTTCTTTTGTTTTCGAAATTTTTTCCTGATTGATGTAATCCTTGCAAGCCTATTTCAAAGAGCCCTAGTAAACACAGAAAACACTTTTTTTTTTTGGAAATTTTCCAATTGTTGGGTGTAGATTCCTAAGTTTTTCCTAAATTCCCATCCTATTCCTTCTATATCTCACCCAGATTAGAGAATTTATGGATAGGGAAGGGCTATACATAGGGTTTCCCCTTAAGAGTTTGAATTTCTCAAGCGACATTGAGACATTTTTTTTTGGACAAAGACTTTGTTGTAGTTGTTGTTGTCTGGATAGGAAAGGGCTACCCCTATTAACCATCCCATCCTTTCAACCAGGGGAAAAAAGGGTCTAAGTTTCCTGCATACTCTTGTTTTGATAGCTTATAAGGAAATATTATTAAAAAAAAGGAATAGAACAAAAGATACACAGAGTTAAGGAACACCAACTGCATTTCAAATGACATTGCACCATATAATCATTTAGATTCTTAAAAAAAACCTAAATCTTCACCACGAAATGGTCTCACTTTGTTTCAAAAATAAACAGAGCAGATCCTAATACACAAAAAGTCCCATGACTTGGATGACATTAAACACCAAGAATATAAATCAATTTGAAAAACCAATAAAAACTAAGTCTTTTTTTGAACATTCAATAATTTCAATAAGGAAGACGGATTTGAACTCCGGAAGTCTCAATTTAAAACACCAATGAGGTGCCAGACCAGTTGAGCTCTTGGGCCAATAAAAATTCAATTCGAATTCAAATAAACAAAATACGGAGTACTTTCTATAACTACTTTCCTAACCACAAGAATCAACTAGAAGCAATGAGATTTAAGTATCTAGTTGGAAAGATTAGCAAGAGAGAATTTTTGGAATAAAAACACAGCTCAAGTCTCACAAATGAAATAAATAAATTGAAAAACACGAAAATCTCATATTGAATAACAATTTTTTTGGCATAAAAACAAAGCGCATATATTTCTCTCTCTCTCTCTCTCTCTCTCTCCAAGAAATAACAAAATGTAGATTATAATTTCTTTAATAGTTGAATTTGGAAGGGTACCTGGAGGGCATGTTGAAACCTGCCGTACTTGCGGAGCTCCTTAACGCACTTTTCGAGAGTTGCTTTATGGACGGAATTGCCATTGTGGACGTAACCATTTAACGTCTCTGCCACGCTCCCTCCGCTGGCTCCCAGAGCCGATAGCCTCCGATACAGTCGCTGCCCATGCTAACTGGCCAGTGGATCTTTAGAAGAAATTAGCACTCTTAGTAACAAAATACATTAGCGAAGTCCGTAAAAGTTTATTTAGAATTATTTTACAGCTTTATCTGATGTAAATATTTCAATTTCCTACATTGATCCATCAACTTCTTCATAATAGCTTTTGTGAAGGTCATCACATGTATTTTGTAAGTAGTTTTATTGTTACAATTTCATTATGCATTTTTAATATATATACTATTTATAAGATTTATTCAATGGATCTTTTTTTTCCTCCCCTAAAGGTTAATACTAGATTATAGCATCATCTTCTAATCAATAACTATTAATAAAAATTTATAATTAAAAAGAAAAAGAAAAAAGAATTGATGGGTTTTTCACATTTCAACATTTGGACATCCAAGTATAAAAAAAATATATGATTGTCAACATAAATGAATATTGTCAAACCCAAATGCATAAACTCATTTAAATGCTAAGAAAACCTAAATACAATAACATTCTTGACATGATTTCATATCTTCAGCTCAACACAACAAACTTCATTTTCCACAATTCTAATCAAAAGGACTAAAAAGACAATTATAGTATTAAAGACTACAATCTCCAATATGAGTCAAATTGTTTCTTCCCTGGAACCAACTTCCAAGTGGTAAATTAAATAAATATTTTTTTCTAAGGTGACTATGCTACCTAACAGACAAAAGAATACTATTTTTTGGTTCCACACATATATTGTGATTTGTGAGATCTAGGCTAGGTTAATGTACCCAAAACATAACATATCATCTCTGTCCTAATTATTATCAAATAAACTAGCTAGTGTTCATAATATTTCTTTTGTTCTTGCTGAACTAAAACTTTTAATTGAACTAACGAATATATTCCTCACACTTTTTTTGTTTAATTATAATTTTCAATTATGACATCCTAGATTGAAACAACATTAAAAAGAATTTACATTTAATGAATAAAGTCTTCCTCCTACAGTTTCTGCATAGTAAAATGCTAATGGTAAGACCAGTCTATGAGAACTATTTTATGTTTTTTCCCTTCAATTTCTACTTTTATTTCTACGCACCTAGACAATGAGGACAAAAAACAGCATGTTCATTTAGTGGACCAATCAGCCCAACAAGGTAGATTGTCTGCAACATTTTTTTCAGGCCTCTTTTCCTTGATGATTTTGAGCAAAAGAGAAACTCAAATTTGTGGACCAAGTATATGGAGAAAATAAAATTGATCATTTTCTAACTTGGGTGCATTACAAATAGGAATTTAAACACAAAATTTTACCCCCAAATATGCAACTTGATAACAAACATCTTATGATTATTGGCTAAAAAAGAGTGTTAATCAAACCATATTTATCACTGTCATCATTGTGTTCATCGTCTTGATCTACTTTACACCCAAGTTAGAAAGATTGCTGCTAACATTATTGCGGTTAGTGCGTAGAAACTCCTTGAGCAATTTGGTACTTTGCCAATTCTTGCACATGGAACATGATGAATTAGCTAAGCATATTAATAAATATAAATATAAATATAAAATGGGAAGAATAATAAACAGGTAAGTTCACAAAATTAGGTATATTAGAAGGAAAATCCATTACAGAAAAAACAAAAATCAGGGAACGTGGTGGTCGATACCAAGTTTAGGAAATAGCTTCTTCTATAATAAATAAATAAATACATAAGTTTTAGGAAATAGCTCTTTTTAACCCAAATCCCTACTGTCCATTGATTAAAAATTAAAAATACATAAAATAAACTATTGAAGTACTTTTTAGAGCCTACTTAGCTCAACAGAATAACATAAAGAAATAATTCTATTCACGATAATCTCCATGCAATCTCAATTTCACCCAAAAAATCATCAACTTAGAAAAATAACCTCTCTAAAAAAGCAGCCAATTGGTAGATTGAACTTTTATTTTTATTATATAGACTTATTTCTATATGGTAAATTTAACTTTTATCAATAATAAATTAATAAGTATGAATTGAATTTGAGAAAAAGAAACCAATATTTAGAGCAATCACATTTGGCTCCCTAAAGTAGGGTAAGACACCAATTTAAGTAGAGCAGTCCAACAAAAGCCCCAAATTGGACTACTCTATTTAAGTAGAGCAGGTGAAAAAAATACTATTGTCTGTCCGCAGGGAATAGATAATGACGTCCTACTTTTTTATTCCGCCATCGATAAACATAAAAGACACCACTCTTTATCAGATCCATCAAAATTGTTCAGTAAAGTAAAAATTAAAATTAATCAGAACAAACCTAAGAGATCAAACGAAAATGAATGTGGTAGGTTGATTTCATTTTCAAATCCAATAATGTTAGAATAAGAATCAAACAACCAAAAGAGAGAATTTAGAATGGACAGAGAGAGATTAGAGAGACCTGTGATCTTGTCGAGGACGACGAGGAGTCTTCGTATTCCTCGCCGTCGTATTGGTTCCCACAATCTTAACCGTCGATCTTGTCATTAGCAGCTAAACAGAGAGAGGGGATCAAATATAATAGATACCCAGAAAATAAAAGAATCGAATTGACAAATTTTCTCAGCAAAAAAATCAAAGTAATAGCTCATCATTCCCAAAATTCCCGACTGAGAGAGAAAGCGGGTAGAGGAGATTGAGAGAAAGAGAGATATCGAGATTGAAGGAGAAATATAGAATTATTGTCATTGATAATCCAAAATGCCAAAATTTGTTGAACTTACCCAACCGAGTAGACGCCGAAAACACCTCCCTGGAGCCGCCGAAGTCGATTTTTGTTTTGGGTTTACTGGAGAATCCGCAAATAGCTCTCTCAATCTCCTTCTCTCAATCCGAAACCGAAAATAGCTCTTGTGAGGAAGAGAAAAGAATTTGGGGAAGGGGGCGGCTGGGAGATAAGAAAAGATAAATTTATATGATGCTTTCAAAATTTTAAATAAATTATAAGCAACGTCAAGTCTCGAACAAGAGACCATTTGGGCAAAACACATGCTGCACACCACTAAGCTAGTGATGCGAGTAATACAATAAAGTTACATAAATAAATATATAATTTATATAATAATAATTATATATTTTATTACTATTTAAATAAATATAATTTAAAAATATATAATTATTATTATATAAATTATATATTTTTTTTAATTTATATAAAATATAATAATAAATTATTATATTCAATAAATTACCATTTTTTACTAACAATTACCATTTTGTCGTGCATTTTTGTAATTGTACATGAATCAAACACATCTATATATCTAAGTGAGTTAATGAGTGCAAAATATTAAAAATCTAATATTAATGAGATATGAAATAAAATTTAAAAACAAAAAACAATCACATATATTCAATAAAAATCACCACACAACTTTCTTCCAAAAAAAAAAAAAAATACCACACAACAAAAATTATCACACGTTCTATATTATTAAAAAAAAAAAAATGATCATAGCAATTATATATTAAATTTATATAAGAGTTTTAATATGTGACTAACTACCTTAAATTTTCCCATCAAAAAAAAACTACGTTTACTTTAAAAAAAGATAGTCAGATTGAGAGAATATATATAGCCATTTTCTCAACCAATAACTTATTGTTGAATGCATATTTTGAAAATCAATAACTTATTCTTAACATGCATGCCAATTCACATTGTCAAAATTCACATCAAATTAAGAAATATAGCGTTGGGTTCAAGTTACACTTTATGTAACTTTAAAAAATATTATACCAACCAATAACTTATTGTTGAATTCAAATTTTGAAAAGCCAACCGTTGGATCACATTTTCTATATGTTCTTAACATGCATGCCAATTTTAATGCCAATCGGGTGTAATTTACCATTTGATCTTTAAACTCATCTTTTATGCGTTATTTTAAATTACAAAAACTTAAATTTAAACAATTAATTGATGACATGACTATTAATCTTTGATCACCTTGAAATATTTTATGCTTGTAAAATATATAAAGATAATGTCATCTAACGGTAGATTTGTCAAAATTCACATCGAATTAAGAAATATAGCGTTAGGTTCAAGTTACACTTGATATAACTCTAAAAAATGTTACACCAACCAATAACTTATTATTGAATTCATATTTTGAAAATCCAATCGTTGGATCCCATTTTCTATATGTTCTTAACATGCATGCCAATTTTAATGTCAATCGGGTGTAATTTACCATTTGATCTTTAAACTCATCTTTTATGCGTTTATTTTAAATTACAAAAACTTGAATTTAAACAATTGATTAATGACATGACTATTAATCTTTGATCACCTTGAAATATTTTATGCTTGTAAAATATATAAAGATAATGTCATCTAACGGTAGATTTGTCAAAATTCACATCGAATTAAGAAATATAGCGTTAGGTTCAAGTTACACTTGATATAACTCTAAAAAATATTACACCAACCAATAACTTATTATTGAATTCATATTTTGAAAATCCAACCGTTGGATCACATTTTCTATATGTTCTTAACATGCATGCCAATTTTAATGTCAATCGGGTGTAATTTACCATTTGATCTTTAAACTCATCTTTTATGCGTTATTTTAAATTATAAAAACTTGAATTTAAACAATTGATTAATGACATGACTATTAATTTTTGATCACCTTGAAATTTTGTATGCTTGAAAAATATATGAAGATAATGTAATCTAACGGTAAATTTGTCAAAATTCACATCGAATTAAGAAATATAGGGTTGGGTTCAAGTTATACTTGATGTAACTCTAAAAATGTTACACCAACCAATAACTTATTGTTGAATTCATATTTTGAAAATCCAACCGTTGGATCACATTTTCTATATGTTCTTAACATGCATGCCAATTTTAATGTCAATCGGGTGTAATTTACCATTTGATCTTTAAACTCATCTTTTATGCGTTATTTTAAATTACAAAAACTTGAATTTAAACAATTGATTAATGACATGACTATTAATTTTTGATCACCTTGAAATTTTGTATGCTTGAAAAATATATGAAGATAATGTAATCTAACGGTAAATTTGTCAAAATTCACATCGAATTAAGAAATATAGGGTTGGGTTCAAGTTATACTTGATGTAACTCTAAAAATGTTACACCAACCAATAACTTATTGTTGAATTCATATTTTGAAAATCCAACCGTTGGATCACATTTTCTATTTTCCCTCAACATGCATGCCAATTTTCATGCCAATCGAATGTAATTTACGCTTTGATCTTTAAACTTATCTTTTATGCGTTATTTTAAACTAGGAAAACTTAAATTTAAACACTTGATTGATGACATGGCTATTAATCGTTGCGTTCAAGTTACGCTTGATGTAACTCTAAAAAATGTTACACTAACCAATAACTTATTGTTAAATTCATATTTTGAAAATCCAACACTTGGATCACATTTTCTATATGTTCTTAACATGCATACCAGTTTTCATGCCAATCGGGTGTAATTACTATTTGATCTTTAAACTCATCTTTTATGCGTTATTTTAAATTACAAAAACTTGAATTTAAACAATTGATTGATGACATGATTATTAATTTTTGATCACCTTAAAATTTTGTATGCTTGAAAAATATATGAAGATAATGTAATCTAACGGTAGATTTGTCAAAATTCACATCGAATTAAAAAATATAGCGTTGGGTTCAAGTTACACTTGATGTAACTCTAAAAAATGTTACACCAATCAATAACTTATTGTTGAATTTATATTTTGAAAATCTAACCGTTGGATCACATTTTCTATTTGTTCTTAACATGCATGCCAATTTTTATGCCAATCGGGTATAATTTACCATATGATCTTTAAACTCATATTTTATGCGTTATTTTAAATTACAAAAACTTGAATTTAAACAATTGATTGATGACATGACTATTAATTTTTAATCACCTTGAAATTTTGTATGCATGAAAAATATATAAAGATAATGTAATTTAACGGTAGATTTGTCAAAATTCACATCAAATTAATAAATATAAGGTTGGGTTCAAGTTACACTTGATATAACTCTAAAAAATGTTACACCAACCAATAACTTATTGTTGAATTGAAATTTTGAAAATCGAACCATTGAATCATATTTTATATATGTTCTTAACATGCATGCCAATTTTCATGTCAATCGGGTGTAATTTACTATTTGATCTTTAAGCGGGAAGGTGAAAAAATAGAGGGAAATTTAAATGTCTATTGCGGCGGGTCAATCTGCTATATCTAAGCTTAATGCTGCTAAAACAGGTTTATTGCGGCGGGTCATTGGCCCGCCGCTGTAGTACGCCGCAAAATACTAGAGCTATTGCGGCGGGCATATAGAACGCCGCAATAGATCTCATGTACAGCAGCGGGCCAAAAACGCGCCACAATAGGCAACATATAGCGGTAGTTTTCGCACCCGTCGCAATAGCTCAGTTTTCTTGTAGTGATTTGGGATCCTCATCCCCATAGGTCATTATGAAAATGGTAAGCAAAGATATTACGAATTTTCTATTCCCTCCATCCCATTTTGTTAGACTTATTTATAAAATCCAAAATTTTAAGAAAACGATCATTTAATGTATGGTCTTTTACAAAAAAATTGAAGACCCTTGACTCATTGGAAATAAGAGAAATGTCCAATGTATGTTTCCAACATTCCCAAATCTCAATGATACACTTCAAAACTTTGCTTGCTACCTGCCAGGCAATCCTAATTGATTTTCAAATTGATGTAACAATAAAAATGATTAATATATATGTCACTTTAACACCATAATAAATATATATATATATATATATATTTATATATATATATATATATATATATATATATTTATGCTTTGTGATACATCTATTTATACCTTTTATGCAATAAAAGTATATATTAATATCCCTAGATTACTCATCTTAAATAGTTGGCTTAAGAATATAGAAATTTTATGACACCATTTGTCAAGAGAAAAATATATTGATACAAGGAATAATCCAAATAACATAAGGTGTTTCTTTTAATAAAATGAGGTTATATCCTTGAAGCAAAGCTTATAAACTGTCTATTCCAATATAGTTTCAAATTAATTAAGCCTCATCTTTTAGTATAGAAATATATTTAGAGGAAGAGATATTTCTAGTACACTTTTTCACCTGCATATAAGTAATTGGATAGGGACCAGATTAAGAGTGCAACGAACATGGTAGCAAAGGCAAGCTCCATTGTTGAGTTCAAGTTATACTTGATGTAACTCTAAAAAATGTCACACGAACCAATAACTTATTATTGATTTCATATTTTGAAAATCCAACCCTTGGATCACATTTTCTATTTGCTCTTAACATGCATGCCAATTTTCATGTCAATCGGGTGTAATTTACCATTTGATCTTTAAACTCATCTTTCATGCGTTATTTTAAATTACAAAAACTTGAATTTAAACAATTGATTGATGTGACTACTAATTTTTGATCACTTTAAAATTTTGTATGCTTGAAAAATATATGAAGATAATGTAATGTAACGGTAGATTAGTCAAAATTCACAGTGAATTAAGAAATATAGGGTTGGGTTCAAGTTATACTTGATGTAACTCTAAAAATGTTACACCAACCAATAACTTATTGTTGAATTCACATTTTGAAAATCCAACTGTTGGATCACATTTTCTATTTGTTCTTAACATGCATGCCAATTTTCATGCCAATCGGGTGTAATTTACCATTTGATCTTTAAACTCATCTTTTATGCATTATTTTAAATTACAAAAACTTGAATTTAAATAATTGATTGATGACATAACTATTAATCTTTGATCACTTTGAAATTTTGTATGCTTGAAAAATATATGAAGATAATGTAATCTAACGGTAGATTTGTCAAAATTCACATCGAATTAAGAAATATAGCGTTGGGTTCAAGTTACACTTGATGTAACTCTAGAAAATATTACACCAACCAATAACTTATTGTTGAATTCATATTTTGAAAATCCAACCGTTGGATCACATTTTATATTTGTTCGTAACATGCATGCCAATTTTCTTGCCAATCGAGTGTAATTTACCATTTGATCTTTAAATTCATCTTTTATGCGTTATTTTAAATTACAAAAACTTGAATTTAAACAATTGATTGATGACATAACTATTAATCTTTGATTACCTTGAAATTTTGTATGCGTAAAAAATATATGAAGATAATGTAATCTAACGGTAGATTTGTTAAAATTCACATCGAATTAAGAAATATATCGTTGGGTTCAAGTTACACTTGATGTAACTCTAAAAAATGTTACACTAACCAATAACTTATTGTTGAATTCACATTTTGAAAATCCAACTCTTGGATCACATTTTCTATATGTTCTTAACATGCATACCAGTTTTCATGCCAATCGGGTGTAATTACTATTTGATCTTTAAACTCATCTTTTATGCGTTATTTTAAATTACAAAAACTTGAATTTAAACAATTGATTGATGACATGACTATTAATCTTTGATCATCTTAAAATTTTGTATGCATGAAAAATATATGAAGATAATATAATCTAACGGTAGATTTGTCAAAATTCACATCGAATTAAGAAATATATCGTTGGGTTCAAGTTACACTTGATATAACTCTAAAAAATGTTACACCAACCAATAACTTATTGTTGAATTGAAATTTTGAAAATCAAACCGTTGGATCATATTTTATATATGTTCTTAACATGCATGCCAATTTTCATGTCAATCGGGTGTAATTTACTATTTGATCTTTAAGTGGGAAGGCGAAAAAATAGAGGGAAATTTAAATGTCTTTTGCGGCGGTCCAACCCGCCTAAAAAAGGAGTACATATTGCGGCATGTCAATCCGCTATATCTAAGCTTAATGCCGCTAAAACAGGTTTATTGTGGCGGGTCATTGGCCCGCCGCTGTAGTACGCTGCAAAATACTAGAGCTATTGCGGCGGGCATATAGAACGCCGCAATAGATCTCATGTACAGCGGCGGGCCAAAAACGCGCCACAATAGGCAACATATAGCGGTAGTTTTCGCACCCGTCGCAATAGCTCAGTTTTCTTGTAGTGATTTGGGATCCTCATCCCCATAGGTCATTATGAAAATGATAAGCAAAGATATTACGAATTTTCTATTCCCTCCATCCCATTTTGTTAGACTTATTTATAAAATCCAAAATTTTAAGAAAATGATCATTTAATGTATGGTCTTTTACAAAAAATTGAAGACCCTTGACTCATTGGAAATAAGAGAAATGTCCAATGTATGTTTCCAACATTCCCAAATCTCAATGATACACTTCAAAACTTTGCTTGCTACCTGCCAGGCAATCCTAATTGATTTTCAAATTGATGTAACAATAAATATGATTAATATATATGTCACTTTAACACCATAATATATATATATATATGGTGATACATCTATTTATATATATATATATATATATATATTTATGCTTTGTGATACATCTATTTATACCTGTAGGGACACAAAATCTTTAACGACCCAACAATGATGTTGGGCTCGCACACGGAAAGTCCCTCACAATGATATTTGTAGAGAGTGGGCTTGAAAGGCCAGCGTTGGATCACAGAGCGTTATTTCGGGCCGGACTGTAGGTGAACCAATATGGGAAAAGGCTTTGGGCTGGACGTTCATGCCTTTCGATCCCGTGACTAGGGGGATTTGGCTCCTCGGATCGTGTCTGAGGAGCGATGGTGCTGTCCCCGGTTACCCGTCGGTGGGTTTTTGTGTGATGTCCGGCGTATATTATCTAGGCATTCTCCTTCATCAAGTCTTTCTCCAGGAGCTCCTTGGGAGTGAGCCCCTTTTTTTGGTTACATAACATTCTCTTTTATACTAGCCTACGTTCGTTGTCCTTCGTCCACGTGTAGGGTCGATCTTCCCAGGACAGATATCTGTCCCATCAGTCTCATCCCGAAATGGCTGGAGATGATCCATAAAGCCTAAGATCCCGGCTCTGCTAGGGGCAGTGTCATGTCAGGGAAGGGTATTAGAGACAAACTCCCCTAGATATTTTCTGATATTTCAAGTTTACTCATGCTCCACTTCAATCCGTAAGGGACTGGGCCTGCCGAGGACAAAACCGTCCTCGGCTGTGTCTTCGGGCCATTTCTTGTTTCCTAGTTCTGAGCTTGGGCCCTGATCTCCTTCAGTTTGGGCCAGTGGACCCCTCATAAGCGATCGGGCCGGGCCTATAAACTATTGGGCCCCACAATAGCCCCTCAAAACCCTGCTGTCCACCTCCTCGGTTGGAAATGTGGGTTTTGATGATACCGAGCTTCTATGGCGGCTCATTTAATTCGGCCCTTGATCTACGTTGGCGACTTTTCACCTCCCCAAGAAATGCGCCGGTCTACGAGATGTTTCCCTCGACTTACGCGTGATGCGTTTATTCCGTTTGGTTATCCGTAGTGCGCCTTTAATTCCTTCCTTTTACGAGGCCTCCCAAATCTAGCGGTTACGGATAGCTTGGAGAAATGAAACGGATTCACCTTTATTAGCAGATTCCTTAGGGGATCAGAGCGTGTCACGTACCCTCGTCTTTCTCCCCTATATAAAGAGAGAAGACAAGAAGGTGATTCTCTCATATATGAATCCCTTATACTCTTCTCAGAATTCACTTTTTCCATCTGGTTATTCCTCATTTGATAACACGTCCCCCATAGTGACCAACCATGAATGAATCCTTCCTTTCCCAGAAACACCATGCCCTAACAAAACTCAAGATGGCTCGGTCGGGGTAAGGGTGGCGGAGACTCAAGATTTGTCTCCCCATTCTTTTAGCCAAAATCCGAAGCAGGGGCTCGTCACATCCTATTTCCGGTGTGACTGAGTCGAAAAACTCCCTTGTCATCTCCATCCGCTCTCTCATGAGCATACCTAATATGTCTCCCCTTCTCCCTCTTTTGCTCCTTTTACTTTCTTTTCATTGCTTCTCTTTTCTTCTCCTCCTTCCCGCTCATATCCTCCATCTTCTTTTTCCCTTGCATTCTTCAGCGACAAGAGTTTGCTGAAGTGCTTCCATGTGTTCCAATTCTTCTTCCTTCTCCTTCATTATTTTTGTATAAGGATCTTCTCCTGATATGAGCAGTACTGAGGCAGAGATTTCAGAGAGACTTTGAAGTCGAGTTCAGAAGACACCTGATGATTTACTTATTTGTATTACGGATACTGTTACTGCTTTAGCAATTCATTTTTTGTATAGGCTTGTTTAAGCCCTTCCTTGTACGTTGTAACCATTTTTCATATTAATAAAAGTTATTGTTACTCTATTTTGTATGTCTCGTTTATATATTCTAATAAATGTGAATGCGCTGCTAGGCATAATAGTATAGCATTTGAATCAATAATAACTAAGGCCAGAGTAATCGTTGATAAAAAGATGCCACGATAACTTTAACAGAATCATTATTTAACATAACAATCCGACCAGTAAGGAATAAGACTTATCTTAAAATTAGCCGCGATGGGTGCTAAATGCTCGATAAGATGTAAGAAGCAGTTGTCCGAGGACATGTTACCCATCGGATGAACGGCCTCCTTAGGTTGACGATCATCAGGTTATTTTGTCCTCTTCCACGATATGCGAGTCTTGACCTTTTCTAGTATTTAAGCCGAGAAATTTCTTCGTTCGAGCAGTTGATTTCCCAAGAAACCTGAGTCCGAGGACTTTGCAAAACCTGGGTTTTGTTCAGGACTTATGCGTTTTATCTTATGTACTTGATTTTTCCCTTAGGCTTGAGTCCGAGGACCATGCAAGCCTTAGGTTCTGTGCAAGAGTACTTGGTTTCCCCTTTAGCTTGAGTCCGAGGACCATGCAAGCCTTAGGTTCTGTCCAAGAGTGATTGGTTTCCCCTTTAGCTTGAGTCCGAGGACCATGCAAGCCTTAGGTTCTGTCCAAGACCAATGTCCGCATTAGTACGTGGTTTTCCCTTTTAGCTTGAGTCCGAGGACCATGCAAGCCTTAGGTTCTGTCCAAGACCAATGTTTGCATCAGTACTTGGTTTTCCCTTTTTGCTTGAGTCCGAGGACCATGCAAGCCTTAGGTTTTGTCCAAGACTTTGAGTTCAGATTTTCCCTTCCGTTGAGCATTTCCCGAGGTGCTAAACAGGGTGTCCCTGGGCCTTCACGCGAAGCGGGCCTGGGCCGCGAATTCAATTAATCCGCGGGTTAGGAGGTATTTCTGCAACTTCTGGGCATGCAGTACTTCTCTGACGCCCCAATGATCGAGGCGCGCCTTTACGAGGCTCCTTGAGCCTCGTGATTGCAGTTGACGTTGGAAGTTGAACCAAGACCACTTTGTCTGTAGTGCTCCTTGGGACGTCGCGTGAGTTGACTGCTATTATCTTGTCTTTTCAAATAAATAGGAGGGAGAGTGGGTTGCTTTATATATACACCCATCCTTTTAGTTTTCTCTAACATCATATTCCCCATATCCGGAGCTCTCCTTTCTTGGCATAACATGTTGAAGGCGAGGGTTGGGAAGAAAGAATTGCCTCCGCCGCAGAAGTGCCCTATCCTCATGAGGCTTACAATAGTAAGGTATGGGCACAGGAAGCACAAGTTCAGGAGAGTATTCCATCTTGACCGAGGGGGAGCGGCGTCTCTCCCTCTTTTAGTCAAAATCCGAAGCAGGTTCTGCTCACGCCAGAATTTTGGTGTGTTAGAAGGAAGGTTCTCCGCCATCATCGCCTCTACTATGTAGCAGGCGAATATTTAGAGAAAGCCCCTCCGTTTCCCGCTCCCGGCACCTTTCCTTCAACGGTGTCGGGTTCAAGTTGGGTTTCTTTTGCTGCCTGAGTTATGGGCATGTAAGAGCGCGAGGGAAGAATAAGGTCTCAGAGCTGTAGCCAACCTATCCTCTGACATACCTTCTCGGCTTTCTCCAGCTTTCTTGTATTTTTCTTTTTCTTGTTTATGTAGTCCTCATGTAGTAAGCTTTGACGCATGCTGATTCCAGCTTTTCATTGTGCACTGTACTATTTCTTCATTGTAATAAAAATAGAAATTTATATACTTGTTTTGGGTATTGTTCTCTTGGCACACCACCTCGTGAATGAGTGTACTCCATGTATGTGCTTTCTCTCAGCGATACTTAGGGCAGGAGCCCCTTGAAACACGATTCAACTCGTTCTAACTTGTTCTAACTTATCTATACTACCAGGCATAATAATAACTGATAGTAAGTTAAATTTAGGAAACTAACCTGGGTAACGGTTGAACGTTCCGTAGTAAGCACGAGAATATTGTATGAGGACGACAAATTTTAAATAATTCATCCAAGGGAGTGACCGAGCGTTGCATGACTTCGGTTATGCTTTTGGAAACGCGTTACTCCATTCCATACTGGTCCCTTTAGTGTTGAGGATCCGAGGGCAAACTAGAGAATCCATGTAACCCAGTTTTTCCTTTTAAGCAGTTGGTTTCCCCAGAGGCTTGGGTCCGAGGACCACGCAAGGCCTTGGTTCTGTCCGAAACTTGTATTGTTTTCTGTAAGTAGTTGGTTTCCCCAGAGGCTTGGGTCCAAGGACCATGCAATGCCTTGGTTCTGTCCAAAACTTTTAAGAATTCTTGTTTGTACTTGGTTTCCCCATAGGCTTGAGTCCGAGGACCATGCAAGGCCTTGGTTCTGTCCAAAACTTGTAAGATTTCTTTTTTTTTTTGTACTTGGTTTCCCCACAGGCTTGGGTCCGGGGACCATGCAAGGCCTTGGTTCTGTCCAAAACTTTTAAGAATTCTTGTTTGTACTTGGTTTCCCCATAGGCTTGGGTCCGAGGACCATGCAAGGCCTTGGTTCTGTCCAAAACTTGTAAGATTTCTTTTTTTGTACTTGGTTTCCCCACAGGCTTGGGTCCGGGGACCATGCAAGGCCTTGGTTCTGTCCAAAACTTTTAAGAATTCTTGTTTGTACTTGGTTTCCCCATAGGCTTGGGTCCGAGGACCATGCAAGGCCTTGGTTCTGTCCAAAACTTGTAAGATTTCTTTTTTTGTACTTGGTTTCCCCACAGGCTTGGGTCCGGGGACCATGCAAGGCCTTGGTTCTGTCCAAAACTTTTAAGAATTCTTGTTTGTACTTGGTTTCCCCATAGGCTTGGGTCTGAGGACCATGCAAGGCTTGGTTCTGTCCAAAACTTGTAAGATTTCTTTTTTTGTACTTGGTTTCCCCACAGGCTTGGGTCCGGGGACCATGCAAGGCCTTGGTTCTGTCCAAAACTTTTAAGAATTCTTGTTTGTACTTGGTTTCCCCATAGGCTTGGGTCCGAGGACCATGCAAGGCCTTGGTTCTGTCCAAAACTTGTAAGATTTCTTTTTTTGTACTTGGTTTCCCCACAGGCTTGGGTCCGGGGACCATGCAAGGCCTTGATTCTGTCCAAAACTTTTAAGAATTCTTGTTTGTACTTGGTTTCCCCATAGGCTTGGGTTCGAGGACCATGCAAGGCCTTGGTTCTGTCCAAAACTTTTAAGAATTCTTGTTTGTACTTGGTTTCCCCATAGGCTTGAGTCCGAGGACCATGCAAGGCCTTGGTTCTGTCCAAAACTTGTAAGATTTCTTTTTTTGTACTTGGTTTCCCCACAGGCTTGGGTCCGGGGACCATGCAAGGCCTTGGTTCTGTCCAAAACTTTTAAGAATTCTTGTTTGTACTTGGTTTCCCCATAGGCTTGGGTCCGAGGACCATGCAAGGCCTTGGTTCTGTCCAAAACTTGTAAGATTTCTTTTTTTGTACTTGGTTTCCCCACAGGCTTGGGTCCGGGGACCATGCAAGGCCTTGGTTCTGTCCAAAACTTTTAAGAATTCTTGTTTGTACTTGGTTTCCCCATAGGCTTGGGTCCGAGGACCATGCAAGGCCTTGGTTCTGTCCAAAACTTGTAAGATTTCTTTTTTTGTACTTGGTTTCCCCACAGGCTTGGGTCCGGGGACCATGCAAGGCCTTGGTTCTGTCCAAAACTTTTAAGAATTCTTGTTTGTACTTGGTTTCCCCATAGGCTTAGGTTCGAGGACCATGCAAGGCCTTGGTTCTGTCCAAAACTTGTAAGATTTCTTTTTTTGTACTTGGTTTCCCCACAGGCTTGGGTCCGGGGACCATGCAAGGCCTTGGTTCTGTCCAAAACTTTTAAGAATTCTTGTTTGTACTTGGTTTCCCCATAGGCTTGGGTCCGAGGACCATGCAAGGCCTTGGTTCTGTCCAAAACTTTTAAGAATTCTTGTTTGTACTTGGTTTCCCCATAGGCTTGAGTCCGAGGACCATGCAAGGCCTTGGTTCTGTCTAAAACTTGTAAGATTTCTTTTTTTGTACTTGGTTTCCCCACAGGCTTGGGTCCGGGGACCATGCAAGGCCTTGGTTCTGTCCAAAACTTTTAAGAATTCTTGTTTGTACTTGGTTTCCCCATAGGCTTGGGTCCGAGGACCATGCAAGGCCTTGGTTCTGTCCAAAACTTTTAAGAATTCTTGTTTGTACTTGGTTTCCCCATAGGCTTGAGTCCGAGGACCATGCAAGGCCTTGGTTCTGTCCAAAACTTTTAAGAATTCTTGTTTGTACTTGGTTTCCCCATAGGCTTGGGTCCGAGGACCATGCAAGGTCTTGGTTCTGTCCAAAACTTGTAAGATTTCTTTTTTTGTACTTGGTTTCCCCACAGGCTTGGGTCCGGGGACCATGCAAGGCCTTGATTCTGTCCAAAACTTTTAAGAATTCTTGTTTGTACTTGGTTTCCCCATAGGCTTGGGTCCGAGGACCATGCAAGGCCTTGGTTCTGTCCAAAACTGTCGAAGATTAGCCCCTAGACCATGGCGAGGGGATTTGGCCTGAAGCCGGAAGCCCCTGGAGCTGCTCGCGCTGTTGACACTGCAGGGCGTAGCCCCTAGCAAAAATTCGAGTCGGAGCAACGACTGCCTGTCGCCGGAGATGGAGGAAATCCCACAAACCTCAGCTGGCTAGAGAGTTGACCCAAACGCCTCCTGCGCCAACGCGCAAGCCTTTCCCACAGACGGCGCCAATTGTAGGGACACAAAATCTTTAACGACCCAACAATGATGTTGGGCTCGCACACGGAAAGTCCCTCACAATGATATTTGTAGAGAGTGGGCTTGAAAGGCCAGCGTTGGATCACAGAGCGTTATTTCGGGCCGGACTGTAGGTGAACCAATATGGGAAAAGGCTTTGGGCTGGACGTTCATGCCTTTCGATCCCGTGACTAGGGGGATTTGGCTCCTCGGATCGTGTCTGAGGAGCGATGGTGCTGTCCCCGGTTACCCGTCGGTGGGTTTTTGTGTGATGTCCGGCGTATATTATCTAGGCATTCTCCTTCATCAAGTCTTTCTCCAGGAGCTCCTTGGGAGTGAGCCCCCTTTTTTGGTTACATAACATTCTCTTTTATACTAGCCTACGTTCGTTGTCCTTCGTCCACGTGTAGGGTCGATCTTCCCAGGACAGATATCTGTCCCATCAGTCTCATCCCGAAATGGCTGGAGATGATCCATAAAGCCTAAGATCCCGGCTCTGCTAGGGGCAGTGTCATGTCAGGGAAGGGTATTAGAGACAAACTCCCCTAGATATTTTCTGATATTTCAAGTTTACTCATGCTCCACTTCAATCCGTAAGGGACTGGGCCTGCCGAGGACAAAACCGTCCTCGGCTGTGTCTTCGGGCCATTTCTTGTTTCCTAGTTCTGAGCTTGGGCCCTGATCTCCTTCAGTTTGGGCCAGTGGACCCCTCATAAGCGATCGGGCCGGGCTCATAAACTATTGGGCCCCACAATACCTTTTATGCAATAAAAGTATATATTAATATCCCTAGATTACTCATCTTAAATAGTTGGCTTAAGAATATAGAAAATTTATGGCACCATTTGTCAAGAGAAAAATATATTGATACAAGGAATAATTCAAATAACATAAGGTGTTTCTTTTAATAAAATGAGGTTATATCCTTGAAGCAAAGCTTATAAACTGTCTATTCCAATATAGTTTCAAATTAATTAAGCCTCATCTTTTAGTATAGAAATATATTTAGAGGAAGAGATCTTTCTAGTACACTTTTTCACCTGCATATAAGTAATTGGATAGGGACCAGATTAAGAGTGCAATGAACATGGTAGCAAAGGCAAGCTCCATTGTTGTAATAATTCCCAAAGCAGCTTAACGTATATATATTGTGGATAATTTTGCGATAACAATTTGACCAATCACTTATGATATTTGCTCAATTGTCACAAGTTTTGCTACTTCTTAAAAGCGAAATCTGTGATTTCATATTGTTAAACAACTCATCATTGCCAATAGGTACAAAAGAAACTGCAGATGAGGATAGAGTCCAAGGTAAGTACTTGTAGGCTATATTATAGAAAGCCCAAAAGATTACTTTTTAGGCTGTTCGCTAACATTCTAGCAGCACTCAAAGGAGTACAATTGCATTTCAAGCTACATTACAGAGGAGATTCCTGGCCAAACAAGTGCATCACAAAAAGTTACTGTTGTGTGTCAAAATGGAAGTTCAAGATAAAACAGGCCCTGCAGCAAACACTACAACAAAAAATGTTTATTACAACAAAAAAAATCGTAGCAATAACATCGAAGTCATTGCAATAGTTTATGCGAAGTGTTGCAATAAAATTTGAGGTAATAAGTTTGTGCTACAAAAAATTTTGTTGCAATAAATCTTAAATATTTTAATGAAAATTTTGGATGTAATAATATATTTGCTATTGCAATAAAAAATTTATTACTTTGAATATCTTGTAGCAATAGGCTATTATTTCATAAATTTTATTACAATAGATTGTAAAGAATTGACAAAAATAATTTGGGTTCAAATTATTGCAACGGTATATTTATTGTAATAGTTAAATTTTTCATATTTTTTCTTACAATAGATTGTAAAATAATTGGAATTAGATCATTGTAATAATATATTCATTGAAGCTTCATATTTGTCATTGCAATAGATTGTAAAATAATTGATATTTTAGTTATTGCAATGTTAAATTTGTTGCAATAAGCCATCTCTTTGAAATTTCGATCTATTATAATATATCACAAAATATATAATTGGTATCAAATTATTACAATGGTTTCTTCAATTTAAGTTATTAAAAAAAAATTGATTTCTTCAATTTAAGTTATTAAAAAAATTGATTTCTTCAATTTAAGCAATTGCAAAAAATTTTCTAAATTCAATTTAGTATTAAAATCTCTATTGCAACTGAAAATTATAAATTATTACAACTAATTATTATTAATGTAATAATTTACTATTTTAAAGTTACTATTGCAACGACTTTTAATTTTTAGGTGTGATATTATGTCTAATACCACTATACTAATTTTATTGCATTAACACTTGATGTAATAAACTTATTTTGGTGTAGTGAAAGCAAGTACACATCCAAACAAATAATTAACGCTTGACCCATTGAAAGCTCTTTCTTGCTTTAGCTTTGCCCGGTTTTTTCCTTTCCACCACATGTGAGTCTCTTGTCAAGAAACCAGCTGGTAAACAAATTAGCTGTTTTAGTTTATGATAATTATAAGATCATGATTAATTAACAATAAAAATTCAGAATGCAAGAACTAGCCTTGTAAAGATGCATTGCCACAAATTATATTTGAAAGAGCTACCCGGTAAAGTGGGAAAGAGTTTTTTATGTTTTCCTCATAATAAGGTGTGATGTGCAATATATGATATATTAGCCTTATTAGGCAGAAAAAAAGAATATATAAAAAGTTAATATGTATTTAGAGATTGTACCATCTCTGAGTGCGGGACGTAGGTCTGGTTCCCAATTTTGCAAGGCCCTACTGATCCCCAACCGAATAGCTCCGACTTGACCTGTCACCAAGTTCAGGCAATTAGTTCATCAGGTCAGCAATTAAGTTACTGGTTTATAGATAGTACAAGAATATAAAGCTCATAGTCATATATTAAAAAATCAGAAAAGGAAAGGAATCAGCTTCCTCTATAATATTAATACTACAAGGCCAAAGCCCAAAAGCTATTTGTAAATTATACACTTCAACCACAACCAACCCTCCCACCCCCTCAAAAAATAAGTAATCAAAAAGGTCTAATAACTTAGTCAATGTATGTTTCCAACATGTGCAGGCAGAGCTAATATAATGAAATAGCCAAGATTGTCTAAATTAAATCACCACCACTCAAATCACAAATATAATTTAGATTTTCATGAGAATATATATATTTGGACATTTCTTCTTTCTTTACATTGGTTTTCAAAAATAAAATCCTAAAAAGAGGTTGGAAAATTTTCATAATAAAAAGGAACACTAATGAACCAAAAAAACAAAGCAAACACTATAAACCAAGATTAAAAATAAAAAATAAAAAATGTAAGGTTTTTAGTAGTAGGTATTAATACAAATCAGACAAAAGTCTAGAAACTTCCCTCCATCTTTATGTAGGGCGAAGATGCCATTTAGCCCAAAGACCATAGGTAGCAGAAAAAACCAGAAAGGTGAAGACAAAAGTCCCAACTAATATCCTCAGTAAAGATGGCACCCTTTATGGACAAGGAAATGAGGTAATGATATTCTAACCTTGAAATTGATGTCAAGGAGCACCCATTCAGTTTCTCAATTTCAATCACCTTTATAATCTATAGTACATCTACAAACCTTATGAAAACATTATAATCTATAATACATCTACAGACCTTATGAAAAAATCTCCTTCTGGCGTCTTGTATTCCACTGCTAGCATACAGTTTAGAAAAGGTGAAGACGACTGTTTCTTATAATCTGTCACATTACAGCCTCCAATTCTAGCACTCTATATGAAAAGGCAGAGGGGCTTCATATTAGGAGGGATGTTGGGAGTAATAGTCTACATTGGTGCCTCAATGGTAGTGGTAAGTTCGATACTCAATCAATTTACCATGAGATTTGGGATGCTTCTAACTCCATCTTGCCTTGGAAGGGCGTTTGGAAAGTAAAGGTTCCTAAAAGGGTGGCTTTCTTTGTGTCGACAGCAGCTCATTGTCAGATTCTTACTTTGGATAGTGTCACCTCCATTTGGCGAATTAGTGCTGTATGTGGTGTTGTAATGGGGAATCTGTGGACCATCTCCTTCTTCATTGTCAAGTAGCACATTCTTCAGGTTTTTGGAATTCAATGGGTCATGCCAGGCTCTATAGCAAGTTTATTATTTTGTTGGAGACACTGGCTTGGGAAACATTATTCAACTATTTGGATTTTGGTTCTAGGTTGTTTAACGTGGATCATTTGGATGGAACAAATAGTCGCTCCTTTTAAAATAATGAGAAATCATTGGTTTAGTTAAAAGATTCATGCTAGCGAACTCTTTTTGATTGGTCTTGATGTTGGGATTCCTCAGATTGTTCTTCTATCATAGAGTTCCTCTTTTCTCTTAGAATAGTCTCTTGATTTCTCTGTTTCTTTGCCTTTTGTTGTTGTTTTTTTCCTGTGTTCATCATCGTGAACACCTTGTATTCTCCTTTCTTTATCTTTTATCAATAATATTACTCTTATTACCTGCCAAAAAAAAACTTGATGAGGAAAAAAAGAAGATGCTAATCAATTGGAGTAGACTAATTTCAAGGAGAGTCAATTGCTAGCAACTGAGAGACAGATTCTTCCTCTAAGTATAAACATACCCAAGGAATCACCAATACAGTGCCGTCCTTAATGAGGATATATTTTACAGTAGTAATCATCTTAAAACAGCTATTCAAAAGGGCAAAGATATGGGGACAGAAAATGCCATGTAGAAGCAAGTTTGGATGGCTGAAGTAGAGATGTAAAATCAATAAACAATAAGAGTCAATAGTCTTTCAACCAAATAGCATCCCCTCCCACATAAACAAGAGATGGAGGGTGAGGTCATAAATACAATCATGTATAGGTGTATGAGTTGTATATATCAATCAAAAGAAAAAACAAATAAATAACAAACGCCACACTAAGCATGCTGAGGCAGATGAAGGAATATAATGGGAAGCGGGGATTGTGTAACATACAATTTTTGGAAGAAATTTTATTGGAAAATACAATCTAGTCCCCCAGAAATTACAATCTAAGATTCAAGGAAAGAACACAATGTCCAAAAGTGTAGAGGCTGGTGGAGCCTACTAAGAAATTGTCATCTCAAACCATTTAAGGAAAGACTTGAATGAATCACAACGGTCTTACACTATACAAGCAAAATCAGTTGGAAAACTAAGCAACAATACTTATTAGGTAAGAAGCTTATGAGAATGTAAAGATGGTTTGGTAAATAGATACTGAAAAAAAAAATATACGATACCAAAGAGAAAGAGAGAGAGAGAGATGGAGTTCAATGGGTCATGCCAGGCTTTGTTGCATGTTTACTATTTTGTTGGAGAAATTGGCTTGGGAAGTATAAAGCAGATATTTCGAATTTGGTTCTAGGTTGTTTGATAAGGGTTGTTAGGTCGGAGTAGAGTCATCGCTTGTTTGAGGATATTGAAAAATCATTGGATCATTTAAAAGATTTGTGCTAGAAAACTTTGTTTGATTGGTATCGGTGTTGGGGTTCCTCAGAATGTTCATCTAGCAATGAGTTTCTAGATTCTCTTAGTAAAGCCCTTTGATTTTTTGTGTCCTTTAGTTTTCTTTGCTCTTTGCCCTTTTGTGTTCATCATCATGGATCCTTTGTTTTTGTTTTTTTGTTTTTTTTTTCTCTTTTTTATGATCAATAATACTACTCTTATTAGCTATCTTTTTTCTTTTTTTCTTTTTTATAAGTAAGAAAGATGTATATTCAAAAAACTACTTTACGCAAAAAAGCACAAAGCATATCGAAGATTACAAAAAAAGAGAGAAAAGCAAAAACGGGGGGGGGGGGGGGGGAACTAATTACAAAGAGAAAGAGAGCTAAGTTACAAAGGGAGAGATTCACTAGATGTGTGTCCCCAAGCCATAGACCAATCAAAAAGGGAACTAGAAAAAGGAACAAGCAACTGGTCATCGAATCTATCTAAGTCCTCAAAAGTTCGCCGGTTGCATTCCCTCTAAATGCACCATATCAAACACAACGGAGCTAAATTCCAAATGTTAGATGAATGCTTCCCCAACCAATTCCACCAACCAAAAAGGAAATCTGTAACCGATCTTGAGAGAACCCACAAAACCCCAAAAGTGCTAAAGACAAAACTCCACAAATGATGAGCCTTCCCACAATGTAACAACAAATGATCCACTGTCTCGCCACAACAACGACACAAGAGGCACCAATCAACAAAATCAAAACCCCTACTCTGCAAATTATCACCCATTATTACCTATCAAAGAGAGAGAGAGAGAGAGTGCAAATGAGCCACGCTGAATCAAGTTGCTTTCAGTATGTTTGGCTAACATCAAGGCTATTTTTGAACTTGGCTTATGCTCAGCTAATATTTTAAGTGATCTATCATAAAATACAAGTAGACAAAGCAATCAAAAGAATTCAACTTGTGCTCAGTACAACTACTGGTTCTGAACATAGGAACATCTTCTTTTCTTTTTCTTTTTCTTTTTCTTTTTTGGGAAGGGCAGGTGGGGTGGGGTCAAACTCATAAATGATGTGGAAGGAAAAACTAGTTCAACCACTGATTGCTATTGACAGAAAGATTTGAGTTGATGTAAAAGGCATTATTTTCATATGTAGATAAGTTTAAAGGCCAAAATGAAGAACAAATTATGTGTTGAGACCAAAGACAAACTAGTAATATGAGTAATGACTAAACATTTCGTGGGAATGGCGAGGGGGAAAAGTCCATATCGGTTTGAGAATATGTGGTTAAAGACGGATGGGTTTACAGATAGGGTTTATTCTTAGTGGAATCGACATTCTTTCTCTGGTACACCTAGTTATGTGTTTGACAAAAAATTGAAGGCTTTGAAAGAAGATATTATTCAGTGGAACTGTAGTGAGTTTGGTCATGTCAAACATAAAAAGACAGAATTATTGGAGGCTTTGAAATTTTTAGATGCCAAGGAAGGGGAGTTTGGCCTCTCTAATGCAGAGACATGTGAGAGAGTTATGGTGAGATCTCAAGTAGAGAATCTTCTTTCAATGGAAAAAATCTCATAGAGACAAAAAATGAGGATGTTATGTATTAAGGAAGGAGATAAAAATACTAAATTCTTCCATAAGGTGGCTAATTCCCGTAAAAGGTATAATTATCTAAGTATTTTGGAGGTGGATGGAGTGATTTATGAGGAGGAATCTGAGGTGGCTACTCAGGTAGTACAATTTTATAACAATTTGTATCAGGCGACAAAGGAGAAGAGGCCTTTTGTGGAAGGTTTGGAGTTTGATCAGGTAAACGAATTGGAAAGGGGCTAGCTTGAAAGGAAGTTTGAAAAGGAGGAGATTCTTCTAGCTGTTAAAGAGTTGGAAGGAGATAAAACTCCAAGTCCAGATGGTTTCTCTATGGCATTTTTTCACCATTGTTGGAGAGTTATGGAAAGTGATATTTTAGCAGTATTTGAAGAGTTTCATCAACACAATAAGTTTGAAAAATCTTTAAATGCTACTTTAATAGCATTAATCCCTAATAAGAATGATGCTTTCAATATTCGAGACTTTAGACCTATTAGCCTGGTGGGGAGCTAGTACAAGATCTTGTCTAAGGTTTTGGAAAATCGCTTGAAAGTGGTTTTAGATGAACTGATATCTGAGTCTCAGAATAGTTTTGTGGGTGGTAGACAAATACTTGATTCAATCCTTATTGCCAATGAGTGTTTTGATAGTCGAGTGAAGAGTAAGATATTGGGGGTGTACATGGGTGTGGTTTGTGGAGAAGTATCTAGATGGGTTGGGAGGTTTTTAGCAAAAATATTCGGTTTGAGGTAGGGGTGGGGGATAGAGTGAAGTTTTGGACAGATCGTGGTGTGAGGATTTACCACTCCAACTGACCTTCCCAGTTGTGTATAGGATTGCTACTAATAGAAGCATATTTGGCCTCTTCTTTTGAATGGCTAGGGATATAGGAACAAAAAAGTTGGAATGTTTGTTTAATTTAGAAACCAAATGATTGGGAGATGGGTGCTGTGGATGAATTACTTCATACCTTGGGATCTAATTTACCTCCAACTAAGAATGAAGATCGTATGAAATGGAAGTTGATGAAGAATGGGGATTTTGACACCTGCTCGTTTTATAATAAGCTACGAGATCCCTTGCCCATTATCTTTCCTTGGAAAGGAATTTGGAAGGTTAAGACTCCTCATCATGTTTCTTTCTTTGTTTGGACCGCAATTTGGGATAAAATTCTTACGGGAGATAATTTGCGGGGTAGAGGCTTTGATTTTGTTGACTGGTGCATTATGTGTCGTTGTAATAGGAAGACCGTGGATCATTTGCTACTCCATTGTGAAAAAGCTTATTGGTTGTGGAGCTTGATTCTTAGATCTTTCAGGATTTTATGGATCTTGCCAAGATTAGTTGCAGATACTCTTTTTGGTTGGTAGAATTGGTTTGGAAAACACTCTTCTAGCATTTAGAATTTAGTTCCGTTGTGCCTAATGTGGTGTATTTAAAAGGAGCGAAATTGGTGAACTTTTGAGGACATGGAAAAATCCAATGACCAGTTGCTTGCTTATTTTAGTGGTTCTCTTTTTGAATGGTCTAGGGCTTGGGGACTCACCTCTAGTGATTCTCTACCTTTGTTCCTTAGTTTTCTCATTTGTAATCAGCTTGTTCTTTGTCTTTTTGTTTTTTTTTATATAATCTTTGGTTTGCTTTATGCTTTTTTTGCATGAGGTGACTTTTTGAATGTACTTTTTTTCTTACTTATCAAAAAAAAAAAAAAAAAATTATTTGTTAAAATGATGAAAAAGCCTGAATATGAAGCGACCTACGTATCTTTAGGTCAATTTTCATTTATCCTTCATTGTATTTTCTAATTTTACAGAACTTTTTTTTAATCTTCTTCAAACATGTCCCAGCATTTCATACACCTAAAAAAAGAGCTACTTCAAAAGCATTATGAGACCAGAAATTTCACTTACGTAATTGGGCATCATTATTTACAATTCAATGTTTGGACTATGGCTATTGCAAAGATGAGATCAGATCTATAGTTGAGGATGGTTTGGCAAATTTAACACTCTAATGTTTTGGCAAATTTATCATTTTTCATTAAAGGTAGTTCTAAATCCTGTACAGGAGTAATACAGAAAATGAAACCAAGAAGACATATATAGATGTACCTAACATTAACGGTCAAAACCCCTGAATCAATGCAACTAGTATGTACTTTTGTATGACATAATTTTTCCAACCAATGAGCTGTTGTTTTAAAGAAACCAGAGGAATATATATCGCTTTCATGTGAAAACTTTAAGTTTAGGGCAAATTATAACTTAATTTGGCCGAAATTTAAGTTGCCTACCGTGGTTTGAAATTTGACACTTTATCTATTTGAGATTTGACCTAAATTTAAATTGCTTAACTGTGATTTGAAATCCCATAATGCAAGTGTTTTGTTGGATTATTTTTTATTTTATTTGATTTTGTATTTTTATAGTTTTTTGTGTTTTTGGAGAAGGATACATAAAAGTGGAGCAAAATTACATATTTAAACCTGTTTTTAACAGAAGTGAGTTACGAAACTTTAATTAAGCTAACTTCATGTGGATAAAATATCAACTTTCAAACAACATGTAAACATCTTAAATTTCAGCCAAACTACGTGTTCCTAAATTGTAATTTGCCCTTAAATTTATAAAGCAACATAAACAGTAAAGCAATTACTACTGACAAAGCGTTGATGACGGAAAAGATCAGTGGCAACTGCTCTAGGATGCACTGAATTTGCAGTTATCTCTGCCCCATTTTCGTGCTTTGTACTATATCAGTATTTGTCATTATGACTTAACTATGAGCTTTAGTGGTAATCGACCTCCACGTTGCCAGTTTCAACCTCATTTGGAAAGTTCATTAGAGGAAGTATATTCTCTTATCATCCTTCTTTATATTTTTCAAAAACAAAATTTCCACTTTCGCGTTATTGCTTATGAGCAAAGGTCATCCCAAAAATTACCGTATGCATATAATGTGATCATTTATCTGATATTTTTATATTATTAGAAAATATTGTTCCACATTGATTGATGTCCATGAACAAGATATACCTTGGCCGTCTAGAAATTTCATTAGCATGCAGAATATTAGCAAGCTTTGATTGACCATATGCAGATAAACCGTTATATGTGTAGATAAAAAAAGCTGGCTTGATTAATATTTTATGAAGAAAGAAAATTAAGAATAAAAACCTTACAAGTTACAACTAACTCCATTCTGTGTGTCTTCATAACAAGCTCAAATAGTTCTTGAAAAGAGACACATAGCATAATCACAAAATTGACCTATTTCTCCCTTGAAATGGAAACACCAACCCTCTCCCCATTCTTCAAATTTTTTTTAACTTCTTATGGGAGACTGTAAAAGGAAGTACCAACAACAACAACAAACCCCCGCCCCCCCCCAGAATCTCAATAAATTATAACAAGTCTGAAGTTCATTAATTCTTTTGCCCGATTCATCGGCCACAAGATGAGTGGAGGGGTGGCTTCTTGACATTATTTTTCCAAGTTTAACAGTTACCCTCATGGGAGAAATACATACTAGATGTGAAGTCTGCAAATAGTTGACAGACTAAGGGAAAACAACTCAAACCTAGCATTCTGACTAAAGGGAAAACAATATCCCAAAAGTATATCCAGGATGCCCTCAGAATAGTTGCAGTGTTACCCTAATGGATCATTGATTTTGTCAAACTGAATCCCTTCAAGATATGAAAATTGGTGATGGGGGAAGAGACATTCACAATCTTAAACGATCACCAGTGATGGTTGAAAGTCCAAATAAATTCCATCTCAGTAGCACAGGATGAAAGCTACCACTTAATTAATGTATTTAATTTCTCACAAAATATTGCATAAGAGAATGAAACATACCTAGGTGGTTTGTTGCCAATTGTAGTTCGATGTTGTCTTTGGAAACCATGAACGGTGTTGCTATGACTCCTGCATTGTTACTTACAAGGAAAACAAATCACTCTCTGATCATTTTATCAAGTTTGAACATTTATTTCATACAAAAAATGGATTGATATTTAATAAATAATAACAAACAAGCTGGAGACAATAATAAACTTAGCTTGAGTAGCTAAGTTTGCCTTACAGCCTACTGTAGAAGGCAATATTCCTCCATAGAACCGGTTAACAAAGATCAAATACAGCTATAGTTAAATCACTTAGATATTGAAATTACCAGAATGCAGCCACTGAAAGCAAAACTCAGTAATCTTAAAACATCTGTTGCAATATTCTCAACACACATTTACTTACAAAAAAAAAAAATTTCAAAACACAGGTATGGATGAAGAAGCTTCATCTAATGCAGTTGCTTTCTTTCCAATGTTTCTGCAATCGTACCACGCTAAGCAAATAGCAGAACTCATTATAACGTCCACAGGCTAATCTGAATCTCGTTCCACAACTTGTGCTCCTCCTTTCTCCATGGCAAGAATTTTTTTGGTAGGTACTTCTGGATACTATCATTTGCTTATCAAAATTTTGAGCATTCACAATGACGACTATTTCAGGGGAAGACACCATGCTTTGTGAAATAATCTCAGATTTCATTGCAAATGGCATGGTGGGAAGTGGCAGAGACATACAGCAAGCTTCTGCTTCATCTGCAGCTCCTGAAGATCCCATGTCAAACGTGTCCTCAATGGGTAAAAAGTTTAGCAGTTTCTCCAACTTCTTGATATTCCTATCTTCTTCTAAGATAGAATTGGTGTTAGCATAGTTGTCTATAGATTAAAATATTCTTGCAAACTGAGAAGTTAATGACATGAACCAAGAATTAACCATAAAATTAGAAAGAGACAGCTAATGCCAATAAAGATATAGAACTCATAGAAGTATAATATCCCTTTAGCAGATCAGTATCATGAACTCATAATCCATGATTGGAAAATGATCTCAAGATTGACGTTATCCAAGTTTCATGCAATAAAGCCATATCTGTCGAGAATCCATAGCTGACCCCAACATCTTGGGACGCTTTGTTGTTATTGTTTTAAAGCTTGAAAATAATATCAAATCCAACTCTTATGTCACTGGTTTGTCCCAGAATAATTTATCTTGTTGAATAAATAAATAAAACAAGGAAATCACAATACATTTATTTTTTTTTTAAACTCACTTCTCAACATTTCCATATGCCCCACAATTTTTTTCCTACAGTCCCACTGATGCAGGACAACCAGAACAAAATTGAAACAATAAAATAAAGGGATATGACCTAGGAGTCAGCACCTAAGCCTTGCTTGAAGTCAGCACCAAGCGGGAAAACCACTAGGAGTCAGCACCTAGGGTAGACCTGGAGTCAACACCAGACCAAAGAGAGACCAAACGGCCATTGTTTTTCATTCATCAAAATATCAACTAACCTCCTCAAAGAGTACAATAGATTGCTTATAAAGGATTGTTAAACTCTAGTTCTAATTGGCTAGGAAACCCTAATTGACTTATTACAAAAATAACCTTACTTCCAAATTAAAATACTAATAGCCTAATAAACTACTAGGACCTAGAACATAAAAATACAATTGACTTGCAAACATAAATAATACTAAATAAAAATCTTCTTACGTCTCCCGCATCATTCTCCTCTGGTTGGAGAAAACTCGACCTCGAGTTTTAAAGCATTGAAGGATTAGGGTGCTGACAAGTAACACTTGCTTTAAGTCTGGAATCACCTTAGGGAGCACAGGGGAAAGAAAAACCTTGAATTCTATCACATCAAACTCATTTGGAACAACAAAATCAATGTGTGGAATCAGTATAATCTCCTCTTGAATCTTATAGGAAACAGTGTGGTTTTAACCTCTTCAACTTCACCAAGATGTAGATCTTCAAGCACCATTGAGGGTTGATCAGAAGCACATTCAACAACTTCAACTTTCACATCATGTGCACCCTCAAGCTTGCTGCATTGTTTTTGAGTGGGTGCCATTATCTTTTCCAGCTGGGCATTAATCCTGGTGATTATTTGCTCCCCCAATTTCCACGACATAGGTGAAACATTCTAATTTTCCTTTCTTACAATAGCAAAAAGTGAACTGAGAAGATCCAAGGAAATGTCTTCACTTTCATCTATGACTAGATTCATAATTGTTTCCATGGCTGAAAGTACAGTAGGTTGATAGTTGGACCTAATTATCTTTAAGAAACTTTGAAACATCTCAACAACCAATGCATCACACTTAAGATCCAGCATCACCAAGCATAACTTGACCTTTGCAATGGTATCAAGAATTGAAACCACCTTCTTATAAGAGCGAAGTAGACACATGAGACATATTTTCAAATGCTGCCAAAATCAATTGAAATATTTCTTTCATTTGCTCATCCTTATATGGGGCATCTGGTGCTGTTGTCCTTGTAATCTCAATAAGGCAAGATAAAACTGAAACCTTCACATCCATTTCAGCATGTCACAAAAGTTTATTAGTGATTAGTACCTTCCCTGAGGGTAAAAGTGCATATTGCATTGATTTGGATGGTTCTTGCTCCACATATGCTAACAAATCTTCAACTTTATCAAGAAGAGTGAGGAGATCATCAATAGAGGAGGGAGGGTTAAGGAGTGTATTCCCAGCCTCCTTAATCTCCTTCTCAAATTCTCTATCAAAGGCAGTCATTTTCAACTCAGACTTGGAGTCACAAAACACCGATATGGAAATTTCGGCGAAGTTGAAGAACACTTGATGTGCACAGGTTGGCTTCTGGGTTTAATGGGTTAATATGACTGCTTATATGTTTTTTAAAATTGAGCCAGGGTGGGTTTTGTAGTGGATGGGTATAGGACTGGGCTATTTGGTTAATTAGTTTTGATGGTTTTTTTTTTTTTTTTTTTGGGCTAGTGGGACGGGCTGAGCTTATTCTAAGATGGGTCGGGTAAAATCTCTTCACAAGATAAACTAAAGAGGTGAATTTAGAAAATAGAAAGACTCAGACAGGGCTGCGGGTTACCTATTGATATCATCACTGGGTTGCTGGTGGAATTGCAGCGGCGTCGTACTGGTCAAGCGAGGGCCATGGCAGCGGTGGCTCTTGTGGCAGCAGCTTCGATGGGCGTTTGGTGATGGCAGTTCTTGTAATCTAGAAGCTTCGGTTTATCGGTGGCATGGGTTTGGGATTTCTGCGTAGAAGAGCATGACAATGGGGGAAGGATTTTTGGACTCTGGTGGTGGTAGAGCTGTCACTTGCGGTGGTTGTTTATGGTGTGTGGGTTACTGTGGATTGATGGGATGCAGAACAAGGGATTTTGACAATGGCGAGATGGTGGAGGTAAAGAGTGATGCCAGCAGGATTTTATGGGGTTTACTGTAGTAGTAGGCAAAGATATAATTTTCCTGTGGGTGGAAAATGCAATGGCTGAAACTTTTTTTTGGTTCTGGATTGACTGCGATGATGCTTCAAACAGATCGGTGTTTGCTCTGATACCAAATATGATGTAAGACAACCATAACAAAATTGAAACAACAATAAAATAAAGGGATATGACCTAGGAGTCAGCACCTAAGCCTTGCTTAGAGTCAGCACCAAGCGAGGAAACCACTAGGAGTCAATACCTAGGATAGACTTGGAGTCAGCACCAGACCAAAGAAAGACCAAACGGCCATTGTTTTTCATTCATCAAAATATCAACTAACCTCCTCAAGGAGTACAATAGATTGGCTAGGAAACCCTAATTGCCTTATTACAAAACTAACCTTGCTTTCAAATTAAAATACTAATAGCCTAATAAACTACTAGGACCTAAAACATAAAAATACAATTGACTTGAAAACATAAATAATACTAAATAAAAATCTTCTTGCGTCTCCCGCATCACCCACCTTTTCTACCTTCTATTGGACTCAATATTATCAACAGCGACCTTCTCTTTTTTTTTTGGAAAATGTTTTCCACTGAAATAAATGGAACATAATTTAGTGAAACTTTACACACAAAAACACATCATAAAGACGTATACTTGGACAGGCAAGGCTTGTGTCTCCCCTCCCAGGACTTGGTCTGGCAGGACTAACACCAAAGTGATGGCCTTTTGCTCAAGTGCCATATTCATCTTTCTGTTTCGCAAATTATGCTGTTCCATTTGTTCAAATTGGAAAACATATATCAACCTTTAACTTGATATTGAACTCCAGTCTTTTAATAGAAAGTAGTCTCGGGCACATGTGTGTACATGCATCTTCATAGACACATGCAAGTCAAGCCGAACATACTCCCATGGAAAAATTAACATGTAAGCATGTAACACTCTGAACTCGTCTAATAATATTGCATTTGCACTCAATATTGTGACACATAACTGTTGATAATTATGACTAGGAAGCTATTTACACAAGTGGCATGTAATGTTCATTACTGAAAGATGTGCATGTAATTTGACAAATAGACAGATAAGAAATGTGTCTTTACAAAAAGGGGCAAAGAGTTACCATTGTTGTTTCACAATAACAGGGCATATCGACACCTTCACACAGTACTTCGCAAGCACTAGATTTATCCAGTTCCACTTTCAAGAAGTGATTAGGAGGCAATCCAACCAGATTTGGGGAAAAAGACGATATTCTAGATATGCCATACGAACCTCCATATTCCAAGATTATGCTGAATTTGTTGAAGGGAAATGATGCAGAAAGATGCCTTCAGGAAAAAGAAAGCAATTATTATTTACAGCTTTGGAACTCCTCAGCTTACAATGGACCTTTGAAGTATACCGTGCAGTTCTCCACTAAACACAAGACCGATTTATGATGACACAAAAACAGATATTCCAGAAACATAAAAGCCATAACTATCACAAAATAGATACATAATAGAGTTAAAGAAAAAATATGCAGGAGTGGCATAATTTCAAGTTCACTACAGTGTAAATTTTAGTTTAAGGGGCAAATGAGATCAAGATATTAATGAGGCAAAGGAAATCATCCATAGAAGGATAAATTGAATATAAATTAATAAATAGTGCTTCTCTCATTTAATGATGACTTTCAAGAAAAGGACAGGGATGACATAAATCAAACATTAGTTCATGCAGGAAGCACTGCACAGGCTAAATATGCTTAAGAACCCTTTTCATAGTAAAAAGGAAAAGAAAACACCTAGATGTATTGGAAACTATAACAGATATAGAGACATTGATAATATCATACAGAACTGAAAACAATTAGATACGTACTGTCATACTAAGGTCAAATGCAGAGCTCTACAATCTATCAGTGGTGAGAACATCTTACGAGGCTAGTATTGTATTAAAGACACATTTCCTACTCATGAGAATACCATAAAATACCAAATCTTATGAGACTAAAACTTACTCATGGGATGCCAATAGGCAATCTGGAAACAGCAGGGTATCTGTTCTAGTAAACCTGAAGTCTGTTTTACACAGATCTGGTTGGTTTGCACGTGGATAGTAATTTTGGAACTCACTAAATGATAATCCCAACGACATCAACAAACTCTTCAACGACCACCAGAATATTTTTTCAGCCACAATCAATACTTTTAAGTTACTCTTGGCAGTGTTTGAAAGTAAAATCTCCTGAATAACAGCCAGTGAGGGATGTAAGCTACATATTTCTCTGTCAATCTTCTGGTGTGCATCTTCAATCAAGGACTGTAGGATGCGGAGTCTTGATTTTAAGCATTCCAAGCTTTGACATAACTTGTCTACATAAAGATGCACTGGAAGGATGCCATAAAAACACATGAACCAAGCCATCTGTTTAATTGCACATAAGGTAACAAGTTCCATAATTTTTTCATCTCCGTGCGAAGTGGTTCTTTGTGCATTTATTTTCTTAATGCAGTCCATCAATTTTTGTTTTGGAAGGCTGAGCAATTTATGGTTATCTGCTGCTAGAAATGGGAGATCTGTCTTTATCAGCTCTCTTTCTTTTTGCAGGACAGCTAGATAGCTCTTTTCAAAGTTGTCTATGATGACCATAATAGTATCAGAAAGCTTAACTTGATACAACACAACTTCCCAACTCTGCAATTGTACTCCAGTGGACACACATGCTGCCTTTGAGTGACTGGATGGAACATCAGGAATCATAGCATTAGTGTCAAAAGTGTTAAGAGTAGAGTCAACATCCCCAGAATTAGCTTTCCGAGGATTCAAGAAAAAATCAAGATCATTGAATTGTGACAGACTTGAACAACAAAGCCCTCTCAGCACATTTTTTCAGCTAAATGTTCTCCATTTCCTGCTTCTGGATATTGATCATCCAACAATTTGTTTGAAGCCCCTCCCACAATATCACCATTAGGCACAAAAATGCCATCAGAAAGCAAGTTTTGTGATTGCTTGTTTTCTTTTGTGTTTGGCCCATTCAAAGCATTATCTGAGAAAACAAAGTCAAATACCAATTTGCCATTATCAAAAGCTTCCAAATCAAAATCAAAATCAAAGCTATGTGAATCTACCTCCTCCAACATACTCTGATAGGAAGAATAGTTTCTCGAGTTGCATTTATCTTCATCCAAAAGATGCCAATCCAAGTATATCCCATCAGATGCAGATAGGGGCTGTGGCTTTAAGTCAGCTAGTATTTCTTCAACAATGGAGGATAGTGAGCTTATCTTTTTATGATCAGAGAAAAGAGGAACACAGGCAATGATTTGAATATGTTATCCACCAAGGCTAGTTCATGACTAACAATCAATTCATTAAAATTCTTAAAGTTCACGTCTCCCCTAAACATGCAATCACATGTTTCTGGTTCATTTGTGGTCTGTGTCTTAAAGAAGACAACAAAAAATTGAGAGGAATCCATATCAAGGAACTGGAATTCCTCAAAAATAACAGGGCTCACACAGGAGTTTCCTTCAATCTGTAAAGTTTCCACCATGCTTATAAAGTCCAATTCTGGAAACATGTCCACAGATGCCAGTTCAGATTCCAGGCATTGTTGTGAGATATCACATCCCCTTGAGCCAAATGCAAGGAAACTAAAAAATTGTCAAATTATTAATACCTTTACAATATTGGGTCTTATTAACGGATTCTCTTATAAAAATTGTCAAATTATTAATAAACTATTTTTTAAAAAATTTAACATTATTTTTATGAGAAATATAAAAAATTTTCAAAAAAATTAGTTGTTTTTTTATTTTTCTATAAAAATTAAAAAGTTTATAAACTAATCTTTTTAAAGCATCCATTAACTTTTTTTTCCCCAACAAAAATTTTACCGTCTTTTAAGAAGCACGTAACATATGGATGATAAAATAAAAGGTTTAATTACCACTTTAGTTCCTAAGGTTTGTCCTATTTGTTTTTTATCCCGTGCAAAGTAGTTTTATCACCTGAGTACCATAGAGAACAATAAAAGCTAGGAATGCAAGCAGTAGAGATTGCAATCCCGCTCTCATTCCATGGCCAATAACTGCCTCAACATGTCACTTTGAGGAAGTTAGTACATCCACACTGATCTCTCCCTTCCATAAAAGTGCTAAACCACCTCCCCTATTATGATGAGGCACAACATGTAAATTTGCAAATTGTATCTTGCGACAAACTCTCTCTACCACATCTCTGTCAACTTTGCTCTCCATCAAAAAACCAATTTGGGAGCTTTATTGCCAATTAAGGCAACGAGTTCCTCTTTTGTCAGTGGATTCCCAAACCCACAACAGTTCCAAGTTAGGCAACTCATCGAGAACGTTGGTGCTGGATCCCAGTAGCCACCTGAAAATTTTCTTTGTTATCCATACCTCCCTTCGCCACACGTTTCTTTTTCAGCACCCTTTCATCTGTAATCTCCAAAACTGGACGACGGTCTTCATCATTAAACATGATCATACTTTCACCGCTATTACCCACAGCACAAGCTAATTTTTTCCACTTCTTAGCTGAATCCATGGGACACTCAGAATTCAGCCTATTAGTAATGTCATTCAATTGCCCCTTTGTTGATTGAAAGGAAAATACATTGGTAGGGTTGGGATGGATAGTACCATGACAAGCATTTTTATTCTCTTTCTGATTACCTAATTATCATTCAACTTTTGGTAGTTAAGGCCAAACTTTTGTAGTCTACATTGCTTAGTATCCCCTATTCATTTTGAGGGTGCTAGTTTCACATGATTATGTGATCGTGGTGACAAATATATAGCACTGTTTGCTAGTTGCCATGCTTTCATGAACACAATGCCTTCCATGTGGATGTCCTGTACTTATTCCTGAGCAATGCAAAGTTTCTTAAATGAAATTGAGTTTTCCAAAAGGGGACTGACAAAAGACGTGAAGCTCTAGAATGGTAGGAAAGTGAGAGAATTTATTTTTTAAGTGTTATATTATTGTGTGAGTTATTTCTGTTTTATCTTTCTTTTCAGATGATTCAAAAGTCATTCCATGTATTCTGATTTTTGGATCCAAGTAGAGATCTTTCAGCACTTGCACGTGGAGGCTTGGTCAGCTTTGACTTACCCTATATATATATACTTGTTTTTCCTTAAGGTTCTGGTGCATGGATCGGCTGAGGCCACAGAGCATTTGAAGCAACACTGCTTGAAGCATGTTTGCCCGCATGTTTATGCTCCTCATATTGAGGAAACGATTGATGTCACCTCTGATTTGTGCGTTTATAAGGTAGAAGTAGAGAAACATTTGTTTTCTTTGTGGACCAGTGATTTTAGAAATCAAAATTCGTAATATTCTTGTAAAATGAAATGCAGGTACAACTTTCTGAGAAGCTGCTGAGTAATGTGCTCTTTAAGAAGGTAAACACACAATAGTCTTGTGTCTAAACAATATCATAGCATTTATATGTGATCTCCCTCAGCATGTCTGATGTAAATGCAATCACAGCTTGGAGATTATGAAATAGCTTAGGTTGATGCTGAAGTAGGGACGACAGTGAGTGGCAAGCTGTCTCTACTTCCCGGTTCAAATGCAGCTCCACTGCATAAATCTGTTCTTGTTGGTGATCTTAAAATGGCAGATTTCAAGCAGTTTCTCGCCAGTAAGGGTGTCCAGGTACAGTTCCTCCACTTGGGTGTCATTTATTACCTTTTTATTTCCCTTATGAGTCTATGACACATGCGATAAATGTGAGCCACTTGATAATCAACAACTGTCAGTCGGTCTGCCCATGTTTGGTCCTTCAGTATTTAGATATGGAAAATGGACTCATCTTATATGTGCTAGAGCCAAAGTTGGGAAAGATTTTAGTCCAGAATTGAACGTGCTAGATAGAGGAAAGATCATAGCTTGTTAGCTTTACAGGTTGAATTTGCCGGTGGGGCTTTGCGATGTGGGGAGTATGTGACAATACGCAAGGTTGAGGATGCAAGCCAGAAAGTGAGTGATTCTGTGTTACACTTTCATTTTTGGTTGTGTAAAGGAATTGAACTTTCTTTCAAGCTAGTAGCAGTTTTGAACTATGACAATTGCAGGGATGATCCTCTTTTCCTGTTTGTGGATGAAAAGCCTCATTAGTAACTCGTCTTTTTTGCAAGGTGGTGGTTCTGGTCTTCAGCAAATTCTAATTGAAGGCCCCTCATGTGAGGATTATTATAAGATCCGGGATTATCTATACTCACAGTTCCCTTTGCTTTAAGTCTAGATTTAATACCTGTAATCCCATTTGGCTAAAGCTCTATGTGAAATTGGTAGTACTTCCTGTAAGTGGAGAACACTAACTTCTAAGTTCTGTGCAAGCGCAATCTAGTTGAGTATTTGTAAATGTATCATGCAAGCGCAATCAAGCCCTTCTTTTAAATTTTCATAATTATGCATTAATCTGAATAGGTAATCTCTTTTTTTTCTTTTTTTTCTTTTTTTAATACCAGAATAGGTAATCTTTTAATTGTTCACTTGTGTGTGCAATTACTTACGAAAGGTGAATTAAAATTGTGTTTTTATTCTATTCATTTTCGAGTATTAAAATCTCATCAAACTCATTAAAGTCCAAATGTATCAAATGTGAAAAGTACTACCTTTTTTTAAATGGTACCAAAAGATTGAGATTCAAAGTTTCAAATTTTTATTAGGGGAATTAGAGGTATTGTCAGTGTTGTATTGCATTGCATCACTTGCTGGATCTCAATCTGGATATAAATTTAGGGCTTTTTGTGTGGTGATGAATAAGAGAAATGCATTTTTGCTTAAAAGATTCTGAAGCCATATTGCCGACTATGCTACAGTGTATTTATAGATATGGAAATATTAAAACATTTCATTTCTCAGAAACTAAGTTGAGCTTGAGTGAGTTACAACAAGATGCGAGTTGAGAGAAAGATAACTTGGGGTGAAATTTTCAAGATTTTTGTGTAGAATTTGGTAAACGAAGAAGAGGACATGAGACTCGCTTTCTAAGCGACAACGTTTTGAGCAATTTTTCATTGACATGTGGTGTGGGTCTAGATTTTAGAGTTTTTAGACACTTAAAAAAAAAAATTAAAAATACTAAAAAAATGATGTTTTCTGTTAATTTGACTAAAAATGCCAAATTGGTCATTATGAAAATGATAAGGAGAGATATTGCTAATTTTCTATTCCCTCTGTACCGTTTTGTTAGTCTTATTTATAAAATCCAAAATCTTAAAAAAAACAACCATTTAATGTATGGCCTTTAACATAAAATTGAAGACCCTCCACTCATTGGAAATAAGAGAAATGCCCAACATATGTTTCCAACATTCCCAAATCTCAATGATACACTTCAAAACTTTGCTTGCTACCTACTAAGTGTTGAGGGAGAAATTGATGCCTCTGAATAAAATATTGGGAAGCCAAGCCAAAACTCAACTATGGGCTCTTGAGATAGTGCCCAAAGGCTTTCAGTGTGGTGACAAGCCTATCCAAGCAAGACATAAAGGCTGCACTTGACAAAACAGCAACAAAAGCCTAATAGAAAAACACTTTACAATACTTAATTAATACGTTAGTGGTCCTGTCCTGATTATACAAGGAAAATAAATTCTCCAGCAGTAAAGGTGAAATTACACTTACGAGTCCAAAAAAGTAAATCCTCAAACGGTAAAGGTGAAATTACACGTAAGTGTCCAGCAGTCAATGATTAAATAAATTTAGGAAGGTATTCACTCTTGGGAGTCCTTGTGTGTCTCGGTCAGGGGAACTTATTGTACTTTCGGCCATCATTATGTCAATGTGAGGGAAGAATTCGATTGTTACAAATACTTTATATCCTTCAATAGTAAAACAAAAAGTAAAAATTAAAGGTTCCACGGGAAGAAGAAAGTGATTAATTGGCATGGTGTGAAGGGAGAGAGAGATCCCAGCTCAGTGCAGCAAGTATTAAACTAAGATTTTGGTGAATATGTGTGCATAAAGCATGAATGAGGTAATGTGGGCTGTTTTGAGTGAGTGGGATGGGATTAATACTGAGGTTAAGACTTTAGTGAGTAGTGGGCTGTTGGTGACTAATTGGGAGACATTTATGAGCTGTGATTGTGTAAAGGAGGAAAAAGAATATTTGAGGTTAGGTGAGTGTGGGCTAAGGGGAATGGGTTGTAAGCTTGAGTAGAGCTGAATTGCAAGCAAAATGACCAACCAATCAGAAAGTTTCAGAGGGAGTAGTTGTGTGTTTATGGGCTGAGGTGCTTATGTTTTTATAATGGAGTTTTAAAGAAGCATTAATTAACAAGAATCCAAAAAACGTAGGACTGATTAGAGGCAGGGAATCAAGGTTAATCTTCCTAGGATCTGGCCAGAAGTAGGAGATTTACTTTTGGGGCTGCCTTGCTTCTTTGGGCAATATGACACATGGTGGGTTTTTGGAGTGTTTTGCATTAAATGCCAGGATTTCTGGAGCTGAGTTTAACCAATGGGATTAAGTCAAGTATCAAGGAAAAATCCTAATGCTACAATTGAGATTTGGACCCCAAGAAGTAGGATTCAACACCCCAAGCGAGGTGTCAAACTTTAAGTCCACTTCAAGGGGTTCCGCTGGAGATCCCTTTATGCCTTCCAAACCACATGTTCCCAATTTTTCCATTTTAGGATTCATGGGCTTGGCACATAAATCATGTCTCGAACGTTTTTGACATTTATAGCATCAATTTGTTGAGGTTTGGATAACTTGGTTTCAGCTCCCTTTCCGCTGGAGATACAATCTTGAGGAAGATGATTGAGTTCCATCACCCTTTAGACTTCAGCTGATATCACAACCCTTGAGTACTATTCACGTTAGGTAGAGGGTGACAGAAAGCTAATGGGACAGCTCCTAGTTCATCCTCAAAGACTTGGTTCTCTTGTAGGGGCCTCCAGCTGTACCTTGGTGAGGGACAAACAAGGGCTGGTTGTCCACTTTCAATCCTCTGCCTCTTGCTGGGGTCTTTTGGATTGGGCTTGCTCACATGGGCTGGTTCCTTTGGGCTGGGTTGTGTGCATCCTACAAAATGGACATCAATAACACATGTTGCCATGGGTTTTCATTCCTCATGGACTTTTATTAGTGAATATTCTTTGGGTTTTCATAGATACTTGCAATGGGCCTTTAGGCAATTAGTTGTAATGTTTGAAACAATAGGACAAGTTTCAAAATACCTTTGTAAATAACATTTACTATGATGAATAACATTTAGATGTGATAGTGTTTGTTTAATTAATCATCTTATGATGAGGAAATGAGTTATAACATATGAGAAATGATCAAAAGTATAATCACATGATTATTGGAATTGGAACCAAGTTGTGTTGACATTCCTTCTCAAAAAAAAAAGTTGTGTTGACATTAATATATATGATGCAGATCATTGGAAAGTGGAAACTTTGATAAATTAGTTAGCTTCATTCTTTTAATTAACTAGTCGCTAACCGGTGCGACACACGGGATAATTAGCAAATGTTAAATAATTTCAGGCATTTATTACATCTAGGTTTTTTTTTTTTTTTTTTTTTTTTTTTTTTTTTTTTTTTTTTTTTGTATCTACTCCATCTGTATTTTGCATAGAGGTCTCAAACATGTTGCCACAATCCATAAATAAAAAAATAAATAGCATTATTAATCACGTAAAATTTCAATTAAGTTCATATATTTCCTTGCAGAAAAATGCATAGCATATCTAACTTCATAGGATCTATACATTGCTATATATTCTAAACCTTACCTCTATATATTTTTCTAGCCTTATCCACCAAAAACCACACTCCAAATAACCCTAATTCCTTCCATACAGTTACAAACTACGGAAATAATTCAGAAGTATGAAACAACAAATAACAAATCAACTATTTATACCTAGGTTTTCTGTTTCCTACTTGGATAACAAAATACCAATACCCAAAATAATACACTATGAAATACTCACAAAAAAAGGTCCAAAAACTCTCCAATCTCCTCCCCTCCATCGACTTCTCTCATGTTGCTACTCATTAAGCCATGCTTTCCACATGCCCAAAACCTTGTTAAAATCCTCAACTCTATTTATAATAAGTGATTGTCTCTCTTAGTAATCATTTGTCAATTGCATATGAGGACCAGATTTCTCAACTAACCCATGCTTGATAAACCAATTAAAATCTCAACTTGATAATAAAAATAATCAAAGTTGACATTGAAGACCCTCTCAAATTTGAATCAGAGGCTAAGTATTACCTATGATGCTAAATACTTTGTACCACAAATTTCACTAGAGCTAAACAAAGACTAAAACAAAAGAAAAGCACAAAAAAAAAAAAAAAAATTACCTATATGCATATATCTCAATGCACGTAGCATCTGATAAAGAAAAAACTGATGATGTTCATGGGTCAAGTCATCATTAGCTTTAATCACTTGGTGAAGATCAGATGCCATTAGCTCAAAGACAACGTAAATGCATGTCTTTGAACTCCCTCTTTGATGGTGGCAACATGATGTGCTTAATTTCAACAATATCAGGATGCCGTAAAAGCCTGAGCAACTTGACTTCACGCAGGATCCATATGGACTCAGATATTGTTACAGAATTCTCAAAAAGAGAGAAATAGAGAATTGTGTGTTTTAAATGTAAAAGAAGGGTTTAAGGTTTTTATTACTATTTGAAATTCTAATAATAGAGTTTGTTATGGATTGAAATTCTCAAAAGTAGATGTGCTTTAATTGGAATTGGGACATAAAATAAATAAATAAAATAATAATGATGTGGCAAGTTCTGAAGATGTCGACAAAATAATCAAAGTCTTTGGTTTTATATATATACTAGTATTATGCCCATACGATGCATGACTTAATAAAAAAATTATATATAAAATTTTAAAAAAATATATTTTTTGATAATATAATTAAATTTAATAACAAATAAAATAGTAAAGATATTTTAAAGATTATGGCAAGTTTTAAATTTCTAAAAGCTTTTAGTAGTAAACGGGCCGGGCTTTGCATGGTTTTCGTCATAAACTTATAACATGAATAATTTTATTGAAAAACACTAATTATTTTTTTGAGGAGAAAAACACTAATTATTGATTGAAGAGAAATACTATGCCTGGTCAGACTAAAACATAATTTTTACTTATTCAAATAACAATTAAGGTGAAGTAGGGTGAGGAACAACAAATAATAATTATAACATACCAGCATAATAACATTTATATTTAATTATAATGAAGCGCTTGCATCTCAAAGTGTCAAATTAATATCAACACTAAACATGCTAAGATGTTTATGTTAATTAATGTAAATAAGCATAAATTTAATATCAACATCTAACATCCTACTATTGCATGAATTATGATTAAAATTGACCTAATATTTTTACTTTAACCCCAAGCAATCATCCTGAATTTACAAATTAAACTACCCAAATTTATAAAATTAAAAAAAAAAATTTGAAACCAAAATTCACAATAACACACATAAATATATACACACAAAGAAACTCTGAATTTAATAATTACAAATAATATTAATTTCTAAACATTAAAAAAAATCTGGAATTAGAGTTAAAGTAAAGATACTCACATGAAAATTAAATTAACTTTGGTAGTAAGGGGGAGGTAGCGAAGTCATGAAGATTTCACATCACCTTAAATATCCATTGTTTTTACATCACCCTTTTATATTTAATAAGTTTTCTGTCTCCATTCTTTGTGGAGTGATGTTCATTATCATGGTTTTGGATGCTCAAATCTTGGTGGATCTACACATATTGGAAAACAAATCTTTCAAAAAGTGAATAACATTTTTGTTAAAATTAATCTATTAGTTTTCATGGAAGATATACAATTGATTTGAAGACCAAAATAAGTATATAAATTAGATCAAAGTTAACAAAAATAACTTAAACAAAAGGCAACCCGCACACAAAACTTATTCAATTTGATGAAAACAAAATGAGGGAATTTTATGAAAAAACAAAAAGAAGAAGGCAAATACATACATGCAATTTTCATAGGTAAGGTAAGTATGAGAAGGAAAGATTAAATCGAGAAACCGTATTGTAGGAAAAGGGAAAAATATAGCAAACCATATATATACCCCCACTTTTATATTAGATAATTTTAAGTTGTGAAGAAGTTGATAACTTGGGTGAGAGCTAATCTATGAGCCCTAAGATAGTCCCTTGTGACGGTTCCCATGGGAATTCTCATCCCACCCTTTATAAAGGCAATCATTGGGATGACTACTTCTCCCTTTTGCCTTTTCTCATGCCATTTCCCTTCCTTACAATACCTAATGGAGACTCCCGGTGGGATTCTGTATTGAGCTTTAAAGTTCTCAATACTTTCCGCGGCGTCTACCAAGTAGGCGAATTTACCTATTTAGTTGGAGATAGGTAAAAGTGAGAAGGAGGGAAAGGGAAATTAAGAGGGCCGAGGAGGAAAGAACTGTGTGAGAGGAAAAATAGAAGGAAAAGTAAACAGAAATGGTTGAAATGACTTACGTTAAATAGGAAACTCTCCTCGAACTAGCTCTTGGTGTTTATGAGTGCAAAGGATCAATTTATGAGTGCAAAGGTTTAGTGTATGAATGCTATAGTGAGGTGAATGAGGTGTTCGGGAAATATTTATATCAGAAAGATAGTGACGAGCGCGAAAATTCCTGCCCGAGTTCCAATAAGATCTCCAGCCGTTGGATCCGCATCATGCCGTAGAACGTGAGGAACATGGAGCCGCAAAAATTTAATGAAGGCACGTCTTAGATGCCAAAGTGTCAGGAGCGTGCGTTGAGCAGTTAAAAAGGTGCCTGCGCTAACAGAGGTGATGTATGATAAGTGCAAAGTGGTTGTGGCGATATCGAAATCCTCCTTTTTGCCCAAGGAGCAAAAAAGGGGAATTTCAAGGGGTTATTGTGGGGATGTTAGGCCCAGTAGAATATATTGGGTCGAGGACACCTAATAGTCCGAGGACGGGTAAAAGGGGTTATAGAGATCAGCACTAATAAATAAAGGAAGGGATCTAGGCATGAAGTTCCAGGGAGGTGATCCGAGGAGGAATGCTTTCTCAGCTGAGCAAAGTCGAGGTCAGAAGGTGCGATTTGACATCAAGAGTAACGTTCCAGAAAATTCCACTGTTGAGGATAAGTATTAAGAAGTAATAAGACAGAGGGAGGCTGTGAAATATCTGAGAGAAAGCTGCTACCACCCATTAAATGCTCTGCAGCTAACTCTCTGGCTACATTTATGTGGAGAAGACCCCTGAGCAGTATTGTTTTGGCTACCCCAACTCACAGAGGGCCTGAGAGGGTGTCCGATGGGACAAACACTTAAATAGTGGCCTGGACGATCAACAAATGGAGGGTCAAGATCATCTAAAGGGAGTTATATAATATAAGAGACCCTCTCTGGGGAGTGGATCGGAGAATTAAGGGAGAATTACTATAACAATAAGAACTGTACTTGTAACCAACTTCCAAAATTTTATATAAGAACTGATCTCCTTGAACTGTGCCAAGGTCGGTTTTCATTAGATACAGCCTGTCTATTTTTACTTTGCTGTCATTTGGATCCACTATAATTGCTACCCAACTCATTAGAGCCTAATTTTTCCAACCCACTCTTTACAAATTCATTGTATTGGGCTCTTTGGGCTTAGATCCTTCGCATTTTTGGGCCTACGACCCAAATCCGATCCCTACAATTGGCGCCGTCTGTGGGAAATTCTAATATTGTAGTGAGTTCAATGTTCAATTATGGTCGGTTCAGGTCCGAATCGGGAGGAATCTATGGGATCCCAACGTCAAGATTACTTTGTTAATCTTGAGCGGAGAAGGGATCAGGAGGTCAGTGTACATGCCACCCATACTAGTAGGAGCTAGTCTCCAGGTGGGAGCCACCATTCTTATGAAGAGAATACCAAAGCCATGCAACTGGAGATTGATCATCTGAAAAGGAAGTTGCGCCACGAGCAACGAAGGCGAACTCCCTCCAATTCTGATTTCTCTTTTGACGTGAAGAGGATGGTAGTTATAGACCCAGGTCAAGGACCCCCCAGTGAATCTTTCTCGTGTAAAGGGAATTACCACCATGGGCATAGGAATAAGTGCCCGTCTCGCAAAGGCCTAGGAAATGACGCTATGAGCAAGGCACTAAATCAAATTTCCAAATCACCTTTCACGCATAGAATCGAGGGAGGGATACTTCCTTAGCCAACATTCGCCATGTACAATTGTCGAACAGATCCTGTGAAGCACGTAAGCCACTTCAACTAGAGAATGGCTGTACACTCCAAGAATGAGGCCCTGATGTGCAAGGTATTCTCATCCAATTTGGGACCTGTGGCCATGAGGTGGTTTGATTGCTTGGGACTAGGTTATATTAATTCTTTTAAAGAACTCACCCAGGCATTTGGATCTCGCTTTATTACATGCAGTAGAGTTCCTCGGCCCTTAGACTCCTTGTTGTCTATGACCATGTGAGAAGGGGAGACTCTGAAAATGTACTCAGATAGGTACTGGGAGATGTTCAATGAAATTGATAGTGACTTTACTGATGTGGCTGTAAGAACTTTCAAGGTCGGCCTACCTGTCGAGCATAGTTTGAGGAAGTCTTTGACTGGAAAACTTGCCAACAGTGTACGTCAACTTATGGACCGAATTGATGAGTATAAGCGGATCGAGGAAGACCAAAAATAAGGGAAAGGGAAGGCTAAGGTTATCCCTTAAGAGAGGAGGGATTTTAGATCGGACCAATACAGCAATAACCGGCCCCGAAGGGACTTTGCTGGGTAATCGGGGTCTGCCACTACTCAAATGGTTAACACGGTATTCTGAGAACCAATACACTAAGTCTTGGAGAAAATCAAGAATGAGCCATTCTTTAAGTAGCCAAATAAGATGGGAGGTGACCATACAAAGCGCAATCAAAGCCATCATTGCCAACACCACTAGGACCGAGGGCACACTACGGAGGACTGTAGAACTTTAAGGAGTCATCTGGAGCAACTGGTTAGAGAGGGGAGGCTGAAACAATTTCTGCATCAGCCCAATGGACCAGGAGGTCAGACAAGATCAGGATTTTAGGGGGGTGCTTTCTCTAGAGCCCCTTTGGGCACCATTAATGTCATCTTCGCGGCCCTAGGGAGAATCGGTTCTCACCCCTCCAAGGTGATGTCTGTAACCCGGCTACCTGCCGAGGACTTAAGACCTAAGCCAAAGAGGGCTAGAGTAGAGAACAGGCCAACGATGAGTTTCTCTGAGGAGGACAAGGTGGGAACCATACAGCCACATGATGATGTCCTGGTATTCACCCTCAGGATAGGGGGTATGATATTAAGAGGGAGATGGTGGATCAAAGCAGTGGAACAGAGATTATGTACCCTGATTTGTATAACGAATTGAGCTTGAAACCTGAGGACTTGAAAACTTATGATTCGCCTCTAGTAAGCTTTGACGGGAAAGTTGTTTTTCCTAAGGGCTAGATTCGACTACCCGTACAAGCAGGATCAAAGATGGTGGAGGTAGATTTCATTGTAGTGGATGCTTATTCTCCTTACACGACTATTGTGGCAAGACCTTAGTTTCATGCCCTAGGAGCCGTTTCCTCCACTCTGCATTTGAAGGTAAATATCCATCTAGGGACTAGATTGAGGAGATGGTTGGGAGCCAGTCCATGGCAAGACAGTACTTAGTTGCTGCAATAATGCATCAGCCAGGAGTGGAGTCCTCGCCTCTGCTGAGAGAAGCTTATAGCAATCAAGGTCTCCAGTGTTACCTGTGGAAGAGATAGCCGAGGGGGCAGAGTGTGATAATTTGGAGAAGATTGTGGTAGATGATGATTCGGAAAGGTTTTTCTAGGTCGGAGCTCAACTGCCTCCTCAGGAGAAGGAAGAGCTGGTAGAGTTTCTCAGGAGGAACATTGACGTGTTTGTGTGGAGTGCTTACGAAGCTCTTGGGGTGGATTTGAATTTCATCTGTCATCATTTGAATGTCAACCCGACTGTCCTTTTTAAGAAGTAACCCCTTCGGTGCTCATCTAAAGAGCATTCTAATGCTGTCAAGGAGGAAGTGAACAAGCTTAAGCAGGCTGGGGCTATTAAGGAAGTGTTCTACCCTGAGTGGTTGGCCAATACGGTGGTAGTGAAAAAGAAGAATGGGAAGTGGCGGATATGTGTAGACTTCACAGACTTGAATAAAACTTGCCCCAAGGATCCTTTCCCTATGCCTCGAATAGATCAGTTGGTGGATGCCACTGTAGGCCATCCTCTGATGAGCTTTTTAGACGTCTTTCAAGGGTACCATCAGATACCTCTGGCTTTGGACGATCAAGAGAAGACGGCTTTTGTTACTCCTATTGGGAAATACCACTACCTATCAGAGGATGATGACCAAGATGTTTGAGCCACAACTGGGAAAAAATATTGAGATTTATATAGATGATATGGTGATAAAAAGTAAGTTAGAGTCTGAGCATGTTAACGACCTTGGTAATATTTTTAAGATATTAAGGAAACACAAACTGCACCTTAATGCTTCTAAGTGTTCTTTTGGTGTTGCTTCAAGAAAGTTCTTGGGGTACATGGTCACTTACCGCAGAATCGAAGTCAACCCTGACCAAATTAAAGCAATTAACAGTTTACAGCTACCTCGGAATCCCAAAGAGGTCCAAAAGTTGACAGGGATGACTGCCGCTCTAAACCGATTCATTTCTCGATCAACAGACAAGTGTAGACCTTTCTTCCAGTTGTTGAACAAGTGGAAGGGATTCGAATGGAATGAGGAGTGTGTCCTAGCCTTCCAGCAATTGAAGGAATACCTTTCTCGGCCACCTATTATGTCTAGACCCAAGGTGGATGAGGTTTTGTTTGCTTACATCGCGGTGGCTCCCCATGCGGTGAGTTTGGTGTTGGTGCGGGTTGATAGTGGTGTGCAGAGACCAGTCTATTATGTGAGAAGTCGCTGCATGAGGCTGAGGTGCGCTACCTACCGCTGGAAAAGGCTATTTTGGTAGTGGTGCATGCTACACGTAAGCTCCCCCACTATTTCCAATCTCACACAATAGTTATTCTAACTTAACTTCCACTTAAATCACTTCTTCGGAGTGCTGACTACACTGGGAGGATTGCCATGTGGGGTACGATCTTAGGGGCTTTTGATATCAAGTACATGCCTAGCACCTTTGTCAAGGGTCAAGTTCTTGTAGATTTGGTAGCCGAGTTTGCTGAATCCCCATTAGAAGAGAGAATAGAGAAGCAGGACATGAATGGAAAATCAGTTGGTATGATTTCCTTGCAAGAACCCTTATCTTGGAAGGTATACGTTGATGATGCGACAAATCAAAGAGGATTTAGAGTGGGGTTGGTTTTAAGAAGATTACTATTGAAATCCTTAAGGTTGGGCTTCTCGGCCATAAACAATGAGGCTGAATATGAGGCTCTGTTGGTAGGGATGATCATGGTTCAAAAAATGGAAGGAAAAGCAGTGGAGATATTCTCAGATTTGAGGTTGGTGATAGGCCAGGTAAAAGGGGAGTTAGAGGCCAGGGATGTGAGAATGCAAGGATATTTAAGTTGGGTTAGACACTTGCAATCAAGGTTTGAGTCTTTCAACTTGCTGCAAATCCCTAGAAGTGGAAACATGCATGCCGATTCCCTGGCCACTCTTGCAACATCCTCGGCACAAGACTTACCTCAGGTTATCCTTGTTGAAGACTTGTGCAGGCCTACTAAGATGAAGAAGGAGATGGTTCAAATTCATCAAATTAGGGTGGGACCTAGTTGGATGAACCCTATAGTGCTATTCCTGAAAGAGGATATCTTGCCCGAGGAGAAATCCAAGGCTGACAAAGTACAAAGGAAGGCTCCTCGGTTTTGGCTATCTAAGAACCAAAAGTTGTACAAGCGCTCTTTCTCTTGGCCATATTTGCTATGCATACACCCTGAAGCGTCAAAGCTACTCCTGGAGGAGTTACATGAAGGGATTTGTGGAAGCCACATAGGAAACAAGTCTTTGTCTCACAAAGCTCTTACTCAAAGATACTGGTGGCCAAACATGCAGAAGGAAGTGCAAGAGTATGTAAAGAAGTGTGACCAATACCAAATATTTGCACCAAACATTCACCAATCAAGGGGAGTCATTAATCCTCTATCCAGCCCTTGGCTTTTTGCTCAACGGGGTTAGGATATTGTAGGACCTTTCCCTAAGGCAGTAGGGAATAAGAGGTGGTTACTGGTCAGCACGGATTACTTTACCAAATGAGTTGAAGCTGAACCATTGGCAAATATTAGGGACCTGGATGCCAAGAGATTTGTTTGGAAAAATATTGTCAATTGGTTTGGGATCCCCCATACCCTCATCTCTAATAATGGTCTTTAGTTTGATAGCAAAGCTTTCAAGAGATACTGTTGTGACCTGAGAATTACGAATAGGTATTCCACATCAGCTTATCCACAAGGGAATAGACAAGCCAAGGCTGTTAATAAGGTCATAGTGAGTGGACTAAAGAAGAGGTTGGATGATGCGAAGGGAAAATGAATAAAAGAGTTGTCACACGTTCTTTGGACATATCAGACCACACCTCGTAGGTCAATGGGGGAGACACCATTTTCAATGACTTATAGAGCTGAGGCTGTTATTCCTCTAGAGACTAGATTCCCAACACTGAAAACGAGTTCTTTCACTCTGAGCAACATTGATGAGCTGCTAGGGAAGAGCTTAGACTTAATTGACCAAAAGGGGATTTAAGTCTTAATTTTCGAGCAACAATGATGAATTGCTAGCAACAATGACGAGTTCTTCAACCCCAAGTAAATGACCAAAAGGGGATTTAAGTCTTAATTTTCGACCAGCTAATACAATTGATTTACAAAGCAATAATAAATATTAGAATTAAAATTTAGAGATAAATTAGAAAGTTGCAAAAAAAAAAAAAGTCATGAATGTATTTTTAAAAAAATTCTTGCATGCGCATACAAGGTTTTATGAGCCCTCCCTGCAAAATTTGTGATTGAAGTTCAAAGAAATTCAAGTAGATTTTTATTTTATTTTGGTTTTACCCCATTGCCCAGACACCACAAGAAGTGCTAGAACCACTAGGTTATCCCTCTAAACCCTAGTGGTTGATCTTTAAATATATCCAAGTAACACACCTGTCTATTACACGACTTCATAATTAGGAAATGGCATCAATAGTAACGTGTTAAATTGTTAATATTCCTATACTACTACTACAATTTTCGTGGTCTCTTTACACAATATGCCATGGATTCCTTTTAATCAAACCAACCATTTCTTGGCTTCTTGCAATTCCATGAATACCTTTATAGCCTCCTCAGGCTCTTTCTAATCAAATCTACCATGCAGAACCTTTTTTCCTCCCCAATATTGACTTTCAAATAAAGCAATTGCCTTTCAAGCCAAAGGAGCAATTATTTCCACAGCTCTTCGATGACTTGGAATCTGCAAAAGGATTGGGTCTTGCATTTTACACTTTCGTACCATTTGCTGATATAATCACAGTTGATTGCACGGCTATACTAGGCAATGTATATACCATCAAAAATAACATTGATGTGGTGGCCAAAACCTTTCTAATGCTTAAGTTAGAAAATAAAGGATGATGGAGCTTTGGTAACAGATGTGCCTTGGATAAGAATCCTACGGTTGGCATTTTATTGTTTTTTTCCTGTACTCTTTGAGTTCACTGAGCTGTAGAGTAGCAACACTGTTATGGGTTTAACCCTTCCTAGCATGTACAGGCGCATTCCACTATGTATGATTCTGCCGGTCTACCCTCTATACCATATTCACCAATAAAGCTACAAGAACTAACAACGAATGTGAACTTGTAAAGAAATCAAAGCACCACAATCACCAACAAATAATCCCCTGTCAAACCTCCTCTAAGATTCAAGTCCTTATTTCTGAACAAGTTGCTTTTTGCAAAACTTGGACTAGCACAATCTGGAGATGACAAATCTGGAGGAAAACTGCAAGAAAGCCCAAGAGCTGAATTAACAAGCTGCTTTGGATTGTCTGTGCATTTTCACTTGCAAGAGTTGCATTAGTAAAAGACATCTGTTGCACTAAACTTAAAATTTACACGATTTCAAATGATACATTAGAAATTATCCAGTGTTTTGTACCAAAAACTGGTAAAAAAATGATACAACGTTCTGAAGTCAAAACTGCCGCATCTCTTAAAAGAGGATATAACCATCGATCTTACAATGAGAACCTCCAAAAGATTCTTTTAAAACTTCTCTCCTGCAGGCCACTGTACCTCCAATGCATATCATAAGTCTCCCACCTCAAAACTGTATTACCCACTCTCTGCAGTGGTCTGACACATTCCTAGTACAAATCGGACAATGACTTTATTTATTATTAGTTGTAGGCCACACGTTCAGGACATTAGAATTGGGCTTCACTTCTCATTCTCTAACTTTCAATCTTTCTTGTCTTTTATTCTTTCTACACATCATGCCTGGATTGGGCCTTCTTTCATTCTTCTCTTTTCTTTTCTTTACTTCATTGGATCTCTTCAGAGTTTGGCTTGACTTTGGGCCCATCTTGTAGCATTTAACTTCCACGTGAATTGCTTCTTCAATGATTTTTCTATTCCTTCTCCTTCATTAATTCCCTTTATCATGTAAAACCTTTGTCACCTATAAAACAAGGATTCTTTATAATCAGTCACGAGATAGCTTAAAAGTATGGCCAAAAATGCAAATATGAGAGTATTTTATTATATAAATTTCATGCACATCAAATACCCCCAAACCTACATTTTGCTAGTCCTCGAGCAAAACAGATAAAGAGCAAAACAAAACAAAGAAATTAAAAACATAGAAAAAGAAAATCCTAACTAATCCACTTTCGTTGGAAATTTCGATTGCATTTAGCATATGCAACAAGCCTTTAAACCCCTAGCTTACACTAGTGGACGAGTTGTAGTCTCGTGAGGGTTTGCAGGGAATATACCCATAAAATTCTGAGAATGAATACTAAAAAATAAAAATAAAAACAAAACAAAGAAAATCAAACAAATTTTTTTTTTCATTAGCCTTGTGCAAAGAGGATTAGTTCAAGTTCAAAAACACTACAAATGCTAAAGAAATTTCACATGCCATCAAAACTCAATGTGAGTGAAAAGTGGTAGCCAACCCAAACATACTCTTAGTTTTAGAATAAACTTGACTCGAATCTCTATTTGAAAGTATGCTTCAACTCAAATCTTTCCGGTGTTATCACTCAACAAATGAAATCACTCTGAAATAGGGTGTAACACTCTCAACAATATATGTGAGCGGAGTAATGTAAGCAAAATCAAATACCTCACATATAAATCACATGAAAAACGCTTAATCAAGAAAGAACAAGCAGTCTCATGAAAGGATGCCAAAAAGAATTTATACCACACTTTTTATTTAGTCATATCAATATCTGAACTACACAATCTTCAAGATCAAATAAGGACTTTATTAGGACGTAATGTAGGGCAAAAGCAAAGGGAATGAAATAAAAATGGGTGAAGGTAAATAATAAGAAGTGTTTTCAAGATTTGTCGGAATGTCAACTCTTTTTGGAATTTCCATTCAACAATTTTTCTTTTCAACTCTTCTTCTTCAAAGCAGTACTCCTTCCTTACATTTCACTTATCAAAATTTGATGAGAACCCTTTTTATTTTCTTCTTTTTGACACTTTTCCTTTTTATTTTTTTTTTCTTTGAATTCTTTTTTTTCTTTTTTTTTTCTTCTTTTGTTTTTTTTTCAATTCTTTTTTTCTTTCTTCTTTGAATTCTCGCATAAACCACCACATTGAAACAAACTGATCAAATTCCATCTTGAAACACTATGAATAAGGGCTTTAAGAAAGAAAGGCTAATTAAAAGGCTCAACGGGGTGACTAGCGATAATGTATCAAGAAAGAAAAATAAAAACACATATATGGCTCAAAGTAGAAAAAAATGGCCTAATCTCATCTCTCAAAGACTAGTATAGTTCATTCAATATCAATGACTTCAAAAGATTCAAGTGTGGCATAAAATCAGATTTTTTTTTTCTTGGCCAAAAGAAAGAACAATGAGACCACAACAAGGGAAATATGTTATGCACTTACAAATGAATTTTAAGACTAGAAACAATAAATAACCCTCCAAAAATAATGATTGGCTCAAAACTCTCAGGGGTTACAGTCTCCACATTGTTATCATCAAGATTTTCTAATCATTTTTATCCTTCAACAACAAGTTGTGTCTAAGTGGCTACATGCATGTGCAATGAATTGAGCATGAAAGCAATGAAATTCTTTAAGCAAGAATAGTATATGAACTCAAAACATAAACCTCAAGCTAGGCAAAAGTTTTTTTTTTTTTTTTTTTTTTTTAAACACAGCTAAACAAAACAAAACAAAAAGATATAAATCTGTATACATCCCCCCCAAACCTAAACCAAACATTGTCCTCAATGTTAAAAAATGATACTCTCAAATATATGCTTGAATGAAAAAAAAAATATATATTAATATGCAACATGAGAACCAAGTAAAAACAAGTAAAAGGAGGAGACGTACCTTGATCAAGCTGATTGTTATAAATTTTAATTTCTGTCAAATATCAGCTAGAATAAAAGAAAATAAAACTAAACAAGAAAATAAACACAAAATCTAATCTACAAGCAGAAAATAAACAAAAGAAAAAGAAAAGAAGAAACAAAAATGCAAACCTGATAAACACAACTGGGATCAATCCTAATAAACAGGATCATCCAAGAGGACTTCTTCAAATTCTGGAGGCTCAAGTTCTAAAAATGGTTTCAAACGTTGGCCATTAACTTTAAACATATCACCATTTTTAGGATTCGCAATCTCAATAGCACCATAGGGATAAACAGTGCGAACTATGAATGGACCAGTCCATCGAGATTGTAATTTACCTGGGAAGAGATGCAAACAAGAATTATAAAGAAGAACTTTCTGACCAGGTTCAAATGATTTTCTCAAGATGTTTTTATCATGAACCCTTTTCATTCGATCCTTATATGATTGGGCACAATTGTATGCATCATTGCGTATTTCCTCCAACTCATTGATTTGGAGTTTCCTTTCAGCACCTGCTTTGTCAAGATCAAAATTCAACCGCTTAATAGCCCAATAAGCTCTATGCTCTAACTCAACAGGGAGGTGACAAGCCTTACCATACACAATTCGATAGGGAGACATTCCAATGGGAGTCTTAAATGCTGTACGGTATGCCTATAATGCATCATTGAGTTTTAAAGACCAATCTTTCCGAGTAGGGTTAACTGTTTTCTCCAATATTCTCTTGATTTCGCTATTAGATATCTCTACTTGACCACTTGTCTGTGGGTGATAAGGTGTTGAAACCTTATGAGTGATGTCATATTTCTTCATTAGTTGCTCAAAAACTCTATTGCAAAGGTGCTTTCCTCCATCACTAATAATGGCACGTGGTGTACCAAACCGTGCAAACACATTCTCTCTCAAAAACTTGACTACAACCTTGTGATCATTAGTTCTACATGCAATGGCCTCAACCCACTTAGAAACATAATCAACAGCAACAAGTATGTATAAGTTACCAAAAGAATTAGGAAAATGACCCATGAAATCAATACCCCAAACATCAAATACCTCAACAATCAAAATAGGGTTCAATGGCATTATATTTCTTTTTCCAATACTCCCCAACTTTTGGCATCTCTCACAGGCTGAACAATATGCATGAGAATCACGAAAAATGAAAGGCCAATAAAATCCACATTGCAAAATCTTGGCAGCAGTCTTTTTGGAACTAAAGTGGCCTTCACAAGCATGATCATGACAGGAAGATATAACATTTTGTTGGTCACTCTCAGATATGCATCTTCTAATTATTTGATCAGAACAGAACTTAAACAAGTATGGATCATCCCAAAAGAAATACTTAACCTCAGCTAGAAATTTAGACCTATCTTGTTTAGTCCAATATGAAGGCATTTGATTAGTGACAAGATAGTTTGCAATATCAGCATACCAAGGTCTCTGGGATACATGCAACAACTGCTCATCAGGGAAAGATTCAATAATAGGTAAATTGTCATCAGTGTGCTCAACGATTAATCTAGACAAATGGTCAGCTACAACATTTTTGGTTCCCTTCTTGTCTCGAATCTCAAGATCAAATTCTTGTAACAATAAAATCCATCGGATAAGTCAAGTTTTAACATCTTTTTTGGAGAAAAGATACTTTAATGCAGCATGATCCGAATAAATTAACCTTAGACCCCAACAAATAGGACCGAAATTTATCCAAGGCAAAAGCAATTGCTAACAACTCCTTTTCTGTTGTAGAGTAGTTCATTTGAGCATCATTTAGAGTCTTACTAGCATAATAAATCACATGGGGAACCTTTCCAACCCGTTGTCCTAAAATAGCACCAATTGCATAATCAGAGGCATCACACATAATCTCAAAAGGCACTTTCCAATCAGGTGGTTGAATGATAGGTGCAGAAGTCAACTCAGCTTTTAGTCTCTTAAATGCATGGACACTCATCATCAAACACAAATGGAGCATCTTTGGCAAGTAAGTTGCATAAGGGCCTTGAGATTTTACTAAAATCCTTGATGAACCTTCGATAGAATCCTGCATGACCCAAAAATGATCTAATTTCCTTAACAGATCGAGGAGGTGGAAGATTAGAAATCAAATCTATTTTGGCCTTATCAACCTCAATACCACTTTCTGATATGACATGCCCAAGAACAATTCCCTTTCTCACCATAAAATGACATTTCTCCCAATTAAGAACAAGATTCTTCTCCTTACACCGCACTAACACTAAGGATAGGTGGTGCAAACATTCTTCAAAAGTGGACCCAAACACTGAAAAGTTATCCATAAATACCTCCAAAAACCGTCCCACCATATCAGAAAAAATACTAATCATTCACCTCTGAAATGTACCAAGAGCATTACATAAACCAAATGGCATGCGACGGTAGGCAAATGTCCCAAAGGGGCATGTGAAAGTAGTCTTTTCTTGATCTTCTGGTGCAATGGGAATTTGATTATATCCAGAATATCCATCAAGAAAACAATAATAAGCATGACTAGCCAACCTTTCCAACATTTGGTCTATAAAAGGAAGAGGAAAATAATATTTTCTTGTCATGGCATTCAATTTACGGTAATCAATGCATACTCTCCATCCTGTTTGCACACGAGTTGGGACTAACTAATCATCCTCATTCTTAACAACTGTTATGCCAGATTTCTTTGGTACAACTTGAACTGGACTCACCCAATTACTATCATAAATTGGGTAAATAATACCCACATCCAAAAGCTTCAAAACTTCAGCTCTCACTACCTCTTGCATAATAGGGTTTAGACGTCTCTCTTCTAAGTGAATTCTATGCATAACCACAGATGGACTAAGACCTTTGATATTAGCAATTGACCAACCTATAGCTTCCTTATGCTTTTGAAGTACACTTATCAATTGGAGTTCCCTAAGGTCATCCAAATCTGAAGCTATAATGACAGGTAAGGTCTCAGAAGAACCTAAAAAGGCATACTTAAGTGTGTCAGGTAATGGTTTCAACTCCAACTTTGGTGGTTCCATAGCAGACGGGGGTGGGGATGAAGAAAGCAGAAGATGGATTACTTTTGGTTGCCAACTATCAGTACTTGAGAGAGGAATAGAATCTAACAATGCATTGACCTCTTCAATTGAGTGTTCAATATCAAAATTGCAACCAAAAAGATTTAAGCAAGCCTCTAGAGGATCCTCATAACTCAATTGTAAGAAAGTATCATGGACTAGACTCTCAATCATGTCAACCTCACAGATATCCTCATTGTCTAGCACTTGTTTACTTATATGGAAGATATTAAACTCAACAGTCATATTTCCAAACGAAATCTTCATTACACCACTCCGACAATTGATCAATGCATTGGATGTGGCTAAGAAAGGGTGACCCAAAATGACATGGATTTGTGTATTGGCATTTAGAGTAGGTTCAGTGTCTAACACAACAAAATCAACAGGAAAATAGAATGCATCCACCTTAATCAGCACATCCTCAACAATACCTCTAGGGATTTTCACAGACCTATCAGCTAATTGAAGTGTCATGGTTGTTGGTTTTAACTCCCCCAAACCTACCTGTAAGTATATTGAATATGGCAATAAGTTCACACTTGCCCCCAAATCTAGCAAAGCTCGCTCAATGAGATGATCCCCAATCTTGCATGAAATTGTAGGGGATCTTGGGTCCTTACATTTCACTGGATATTTATTCTGAATGATTGAACTGACTTGCTCGGTCAAAAATGCCTTTTTAGGGACATTTGTCTTTCTCTTCATTGTCACAAGATCTTTTAGAAACTTGGCATAAGCAGGCACTTGCTGAATTGCATCAAGAAATGGAATGTTTATTTGCACTTGCTTAAAAACCTCTAAAATATCTCCAATTTGTGCACTTTTCTGAGGACTGATTAAACTTTGAGGAAATGGAGCTTTAGGAGCAAACCTCTTATCACAGGGAGAACTAAGATCCTGAATTGGAATGGAGGGTGGGTTGTCGTTCTTTTCTCTATGATCATCATGTGAACTATGAGTTCCTTTTTCCTTTAACACAATGTTTTCATCATCCTCCACTTCTGGCATTTTCACTTGATTATTAACTTGCTTACTAGACTTAAGGGTAGTTATAGACTGAACATGTTCTTGTCCATAAGTAGAACTAGAAGAACCATTAATTGCATACTGCCCTTTTGGATTAGGTATAGGTTGACTAGGAAACTTTCCTTTTTCCCTCTCTCTAACTTGGGTTGCTAACTGGCCAACTTGATTTTCCTACTTTGAAATAGCTTGAGTATTCAAATGGGTGGAACTTTTCATCTCTTGAATGGCTTGGCTATTTGATTGCATGAAAGTTTTGAGAGACTCCTCCAAAGATGGTTGTTGTCTTGGTGGTGCTACAAACTGAGGTGTTGATTGAGTAATGGGAGGATATGCTTGAGTAGGTGGAAGAAATTGACTTTGTTGATGCACTTGTTGTCCACCTACATTTGTGGGAGGCTAATTTTGCCTCCATGAGAAATTAGGATGGTTCCTTCAATTTGGATTGCATGTCTCTGAAAAAGGACTAGCAAATGGTTTTCCATAATTATTCAGTGCATTTGCTTGCTCAGTGTAAAAATCAGGGTACCCAGCTACAAAAGGACACATTTGTGTTATATGCATAGGACTTGCACAAATAGAGCATGTTTCACTTTGAACTTGATTGATAGAATTCATCCCTTTACCTAAAGCTAAAGCCTCAACCTTACGAGTGAGATTGTCCAACCTAGCTTTTATGTCTAAATCTTCACTGACTTCATACAATCCTCCTTTCTTAATTGCAGGGGTAGATCTCTCTTTACGGTTGGAAAAATCCCATTGTTGTGAACTTTCAGAAAAATCCTCAAGAAATTTGTATGCCTCATCATCTACAAGACTCAAAAATCCACCACCATTCATGGACTCAATTATGTTACGATTTGTCTGAGTCAAACCATTATAAAAATATTGTACTAGTCTCCATGTTTCAAAACCATGATGGGGACACTTTAAGATCAAGTCCTTAAATCTCTCCCAACTGTCATAAAATTTCTCTTGTTCATCCCAATAAAAATCTGCAATTTCTCTCCTCAAAGCATTGGTCTTGGCCATTGGGAAAAATTTAGAGAGGAATTTTATGACCAACAGTTCCCATGAAGTGATAGATCCAGGTGACAAAGAATTAAGCCATACTTTTGCCTTATCCTTCAAGGAGAAAGGGAATAAACGCAAGCGAACAGAGTCATTAGTGAAATTCTGAAACTTACAAGTAGCACAAATCTCAAGAAAATCCTTCACATGCATATAAGGATCTTCTCTATCCAATCCATGAAAAGTAGGAAGATGTTGGATTATTTGTGGCTTCAACTCAAAATGTGCAGCAATGGTTGCAGGCAATACTATGCAAGATGAAGGGTTGGTGGTAATGGGTGAGAACAACTCCCTAAGAGTTTTTGAATCATTTCCTGTTTCTCCCATTGTGGATGAATAATCAAAACTAACAACATGATTTTCTTTATCACGTATCCAAGTTCTCATACACCAAGCACAAAGAAAAAAAAGAAAAAAAAAATTTAACTACAGCTAGTAGAAGGAAAAATTCAATTAAGACCTAATTTATTTTCCTAACCAAGTCCCCGGCAACGGCGCCAAAAACTTGTTGTGAAATTTTAAAGTACTCGCAAGTGTATGAATCGTACCGAAGTATAGTTGGACAAGAATGAGGTCGAATCCACAGGGACTTGAATGAACGTAGGAAAATTAATTAAACCTTAACCAAATTAATCCTAACCTAGTTTAATAAAAATTGGTTGTTCTGAGATTAAATAAACTAGGCAAATAATAAAATTAAGCAAATAGTTAAACTAAGGAAAAGATATAAAGCAATAAAAAGATGTAAACAATCAAGGGAAATGAATTAAGGTTTTGGAATTTGCCTTGTAAGTCATATCAGAATATACTTATGATCATTAATTTTTCCTAAGTCACTACATGATAGTCTAGAAATCAATCTTGCTATCATGGAAAATATTCTCATTAAAATCCTTATTTTAAAAAAACAAAAGCATGTTCTTCTTTACTTCTTAAGTATAAAATCAAATCATCAATTGTATTCGTAGCCAAACAAATCGCAAGATATATCCAATTCTAAAATCAAATCATAAATTGTATCCATTGACAAACAAATCACAAGCGATATCCAATTTTATAATCAAGAATTAATAAACCAAGCATTCAATTAATTAAGATAAATCCTAAATTATGAGAAAAACATGATTGAACTCATATCTAGAATCTCATCTTAGTCAATTAATATGAAGCAAGAACAATTTAAGTCATTAAAGAACAACTATTAATGTGGGGAAAATCAAATCACATAAATATTACTAATAATCCTTAACAATGTTTCATTCTCAACCTTAATTATAAATTTAGCTACTCATAGTAATTGAAAGAAAACACAAAAATAAAAAATACTAAACATTAAACTAGACAAATAAAATAGAGAAAGAAATAGTCCCAATACTAGAGAAAAGCCATAAAAAGACTACGTACTGTTGCCTACGCTCCAATCCTAACTGTAGCCCTCTATACGTTCAGCCCTCCTATTTTTCTGTTTTGCTCCTATTTATATCACACAAAGACCGACCTATACCACTTAAAAGAGAGAAGCTGCCTGACACATTCCTAGTACAAGTCGGACAATGACTTTATTTATTATTAGTTGTAGGCCACATGTTCAGGACATTAGAATTGGGCTTCACTTCTCATTCTGTAACTTTCAATCTTTCTTTTCTTTTATTCTTTCTACACATCCCGCCTGGATTGGGCCTTCTTTCATTCTTCTCTTTTCTTTTTCTTTACTTCATTGGATCTCTTCAAAGTTTGGCTTGACTTTGGGCCCATCTTGTAGCATTTAACTTCCACGTGAATTGCTTCTTCAATGATTTTTCTATTCCTTCTCCTTCATTAATTCCCTTTATCATGTAAAACCTTTATCACCTATAAAAATGATTCTTTATAATCAGTCACGAGATAGCTTAAAAGTATGGCCAAAAATGCAAATATGAGAGTATTTTATTTTATAAATTTCATGCACATCAAAATGTTTAAAAATGAGTATGTAAGAGAGGGAAGAAAAAAAAAAGGTTCTTATGCTAAAATATATGAAATTTTTTGTATGAGCTGATGTGAATGCTCTTCTACTAGGCTAGCTAGGATTTTAAATTTTTTGGGCGGTGTATTGTGTACAAGATGAAAGTGTAAATATCACAAAAAAAATAGGAAATAGGAAAATGGGTTTTAAGGTTTACCTTGTCAATGCACCTCCTTCCTTTTTCTTTTTCTTTTTGTTTTCCCTATTTTGATGATTGCTGGTTATTGCTCTTTCACTTTTGCATATTGTGTTGTGTTGGTTCCTTTTAGTTGCTCCACTTGATGTTTGGCTAGAAAGAAAACTCATAAATAAGTTAAGATTCAAGCAAAATTAAAACCCAACAAAAGAGTAAAGGAAAATGAGAGAAGAAGTTCATGTTTTCTGCATCTGCTTTGCTATGGTTCTATACTATTATTTCTGATTCTTCTCTTCTTTGCTTCTGCGTTGATTTTTAGGATTCTTGTAGGGAGTTTTTCTGGGTTGATGATGGAGAAAAAAAGGGAGAGAATGAGGTAAAGGTAGAGATGATTTTCTCTCTACTCGAACCTTGGGAATCAAGGAGGCTTTTCTGAGTAAGTGAGGCCTGTCCCTTGTGTGAGGTGAGGACATGTAGTGAGTTAAGGACAACATGTATAGTGTACTAAGTGAAAGCGTGGGAGTGAGAGTGTGTGCTGGCTGATGAAAGACAAAATCTGTTATTAGGGAATTCTCTAGAATATGGGAAGGTGGGATCCATCCAATGGCAATGCAATTCCAGCTCTTTGTATTAATCCAATTCCATCCTTTGTAACAATGTGACATTCAGCCAATAATCAATGGACCTTAAATTAAAATTGGACATACTCAATAAAATGTCAGGACAATTAGACAAATTTAAATATAATGAGACTAATTAAAATAAATGTGGAATTGTTGGACCCAATTAAAAATAGTGGCAAGCATTTCTTGACAAATCCAACTAATTTCCTAAATTAAATGGCAATTCTAAGCACGTTCCAAGATTAATTTTTATCTGAATGTGGGCTCATCAAAGCAACCCAGAAACTATGGTAACACAGAGGATCGCTAATGCATTTCAAGGGAAAAAAAAAATGTCAGTTAAGAAATAAAGCATGTCTTCCATTGCAAGCCCTAATTGACAAATTCCATATTTCCACAATAATTCGATCAATTTGAGCCTAATTTTTGCCATTAAATAATTAAATTGAAAGGACTTTCAATATGTTTAATGTAATGTTAAAAATAAGTCTGTGAGACCCTTTATTTAAAACTTGGATTCCCAACCCAATTTGAGGCCAAACAAAATACAGTATCAACACTAACCATGCACAATAGCTGTAAGGGTGTGTGCTAGCAGAATCTCAATGGACAGAAAATGTGCAGAGAGTAGGGTACAATAATCGTGCAACTCATAACCTTGTTGCGACCTGGATGGTCTAGAGATGGTCGCCACTTGCCTTGTCATTACTTTGATGAGGCTCAAGTACTTTTACACAAATACAATTATGTCTCGGAAAGATACACTAAAAAGAAAATAAAAACATACAAATTTGTCACTAAATAAAGCCAACAAACATGAGCTTCTCATCCATCACATTTAATGTCACCTTAGTTCCTAAGTTTTTTTTTTTTTTTTTTTTTGCTCTATAATTATCAATTATTATCGAAGTACATCAATGTGATATTCTCTCTCAATTAAATGATGGATTTCACCATCTATAATCATCAATATCAATATATATTTAGTACTATATATAAAAGTAGAAGTATTTTCCTGCAATTAAGGAGGTGCTGCCACATAGGAAAATAACCAATCTAAAATTCTGCCACATTTACACTTTAAAAGTAAAGAGTTATTCTGTTTTAGGCACTTTAAAACTCAAAAATTCAAAGGTCAAACCCATTCGTTCAACACATAAACTGTTTCAAATGCATAAGCCATTCCATCAGGTAAGTAAACTGTAACGTTCTTGTAATTTTCTTTCACTCTTTCTCTCTCATTTTCTCAATGAAGTCCCCTTCTCTTAATGAAAACCACCCTTCAACCCCAATAAGCCCTAAACTTCTTTTCCCTAGAAAGACCTAAAGACTAAAAACAAAAGGCACCCTTTGTATCCGTTTTGCTAAAACTGAGATCGAAAATCGCTGACTTTATTATTTATTTTTTCCAAAAGAAGGAAGATGATATTTCGCGTCAATAAAGAAAAAAAAAATTATAAGTTCTTTCATGTAGTTTCGTGTGAAGATGAAGAGGGATCTAGTAAACACTAATGTGACACTATTTTGAAATAAGCTAACAAAACTCTTGAAATAACTTTGTTAACTGTTGAAATAAGTGCTGGAAATATGACCCGCGATTTTTCAAATTCATTCTTGAAACTAATTTGAAGAGCCTAGCAAACTCAGTGGAAAACAAAAGCCCTCTCTGTATTCGAAGAGCCTAGAATTTACGCTCTTCCTTTCTGTTCAAATTTCTACAATCTCAGAGTATTTAGGCTCTTATTTTCTTTGACTTGTTTTTCATTTGATTGCTCTCTCTCTATAGCAATCGCTCTTTCACTCTCTCTCTATCATTTTCTCTACAAAAATTTTGGTGTGTGGTAATCTCTGGTCGGAGTAAGGAATATTCAGGCGAGCTAGGTCAGCAACACTGACGAAGATTTGCTTCCGCACGCATCTTCGCAGTCTCCGATTGAATATTGTGCATTGCTTCTGTTGCAATATTTGTTTTTATTGATTGAATGTGGCAATTAGGGTTTGGTTTTGGTATGTGATTTAGGGTTCAATTTTTGTGAATATAGGCTTTTGGTGTGTGATTCAATTTTCTCCTTCAAACTTCGTTTAAATACTCATCTGATTTTTGGGAGATTTTGTTGTGTTTATACTAGTATATATAAAAGCAGAGACCCCATGTTAGAGAGTATGAGATTGTGTCATGTGACACATTCCTTGAAGTTTTCTTTATTTAGGGTTCTAAATCAATAAAGTTTGCATTTATATCAAAGTATTAGTTCATTAAATTAGCCAATAAAGTAAATGCTTATATTAATTATCTATAGTTGTGTATTAATTATTTACATCAAATGAATATAATTATTTTTATAAACTCGATATAAGAGATAATTTTTAGTTGGAATAATAATAATAAATTTAGAATATGATGTTCTTACTCATGTTTAATTTCTTTGACATCAATTGACAAAAAATCCATAAAAAATTAAATATTTGTTAATTCACTAAAATAAATCTTAGTCCTTTGAATTTCTAACTCCTTTCAGTCACATGTAATATATATATATATATGTGTGTGTGTGTGTGTGTAATATAATAAATATATTGATTTTGTTTTAGCATAATGAAATTTCAGTATAATTTTTTTAAGATTTATATGGGGAAAAAAATTAGTAGCACACAATCAAGAATATTAAAAAAAAAAAATTTAATTGAAGGATATATGCATTTTTTTAGTTATAGTAGACATGAAACATGCTTATCTATATTAATCACTATATCATGCAATTTTCAATTTGTGAACACATATATATAGTGTGATTTCTATTTTGTTTATAAAATAACTAAAGATTACAATTTGCTTTGACATTCTTACTCATGTTTAATTGCTTTGACATCCATTGACACAAAATCCATAAAAAATTAAACATTTGTTAATTCACTAAAATAAATCTTAGTCCTTTAAATTTCCTAACTCCTTTCAGTCACATGTAATATATATGTGTGTGTGTGTGTGTGTGTAATATAATATATATATATATATTGATTTTGTTATAGCATAATAAAATTTTAGTATAATTTTTTTAAGATTTATATGAGAAATTTTTTATTTTTTATTATTATTTTTATGTGAGAAATTTCCAACAGAAAGGGGAAAAAATTAGTAGCACACAATCAAGAATATAAAAAAAATAATTGAAAGATATATGCATTTTTTTAGTTATAGTAGGCATGAAACATGCTTATCTATATTAACCACTATATCATACAATTTTCAATTTGTGAACACATATATATAGTGTGATTTCTATTTTGTCTATAAAATAACTAAAGATTACAATTTGTTACAAGGAAATTTATTCAAAATTTTTTTTATACATCGATAGTTGGGGAATCTGAATTATGAATGTCTTTATTGGAAATTGAGGTGCCAACCAATTAAGTTACAAAATTCTTGGTAAACTTATTGAAATATTAAAGAAAATTAATAATAAATTGCACCGCACATCGTGTGAGAATTTAGCTAGTATATTATAAAATTTGGATCTCACAACTTGTGGATGCACACAACTACGACAAGTGGTGCGATATTCTATCTAGTGATAATAAGAAACAGTACCACTCAGCAAATAACAATTTGTTCATAACTTAACACAATTGACATTTGTCAATACATATGGCAATGACATGGCTAAAGAAATTAAAACATAAATAAATAAATGTATTGATTTAAATTATTATTTGTGAGCATTAATGCATTACTAATATGATACAAAATTTAATGGCATACAAAATGCTAAGGTTTCCCACTTTTTTTAACATAAAAAAATAAGTAAAATAATAATAACCTTAGCATTTGATAATAACATGTAAGGTTGAATTTATTCAACCATCTAATTGGCTTTATTCCGTGCCAAATTTGCTTGTAATTCAACATTTAGTAACCCTGTATTTAGGTGGGTTTGATGTAAGGGTAGTGAGTGAGATAGAGTGAAGATTGCTCAAGAGTGTGCAAGAAAATAGAGACTCGCGGCTGGGCCTCGCGGGTGACTCGCAGCTTCAAGCCGCCAGACGCAGCACACGTGCCAAGCATGCTTGAAGGTGAACAGTCATGCAAGCTGGAGCACTACAGGACAAAACAGGACAACTGGCCATACGGTTATCTCGCGACTGGATCTCACGACTTAGTCAAGCCGCGAGGTCAAGCCGCGAGCCACCCCTGTTTTGTTAAACCTGACGTTTCACATTCCTCTCCCACTCCAGTATAAATACCCCTTTTACCCACGATTGTGAGAGAGCTTCCAGAGAGAATTTTGAGAGAGAAACCCTAAAGAAAAACCAAATTGATTCACCCACAATCTATACATTAGAGTCTCTTCAAATTCCTCAACTCTCTTCCTCTCCATTGTCAAATCCTTGAGAGGTATTATACCAAACCTGATTCTCACCATTATCATTACTGTGAGAGAGCTGTTTGGATTTCTGGGAAGCAGTTAGGAAGGAACCAATCTTCATTGGTTGATGCTACGGTCTAGTAGCGGAATCCGGGAAGCTAGAAAAGAAAAAGGTTCGGCGCAACCTCGTTGGAGTAAGAAGCTTGGAGGGCTTAGGTGCACTGGGTAGATTAGGCTTGGAGGGTCTATTGCTGTCCATGTATCCCAACTGTATTTTCTAGTGGATTGTTTACCGCTTGGAGGGCGACGGAGAGGTTTTACGCCAAGGGCTTCGGTTAGTAACCCTGTATTTAGGTGGGTTTGATGTAAGGGTAGTGAGTGAGATAGAGTGAAGATTGCTCAAGAGTGTGCAAGAAAACAGAGACTCGCGGGTGACTCGCGGCTTCAAGCCGCCAAACGCAGCACACGTGCCAAGCATGCTGGAAGGTGAACAGTCATGCAAGCTGGAGCACTACAGGACAAAACAGGACAACTGGCCATACGGTTATCTCGCGACTGGATCTCGCGACTTAGTCAAGCCGCGAGGTCAAGCCGCGAGCCACCCCTGTTTTGTTAAACTTGACGTTTCACATTCCTCTCCCACTCTAGTATAAATACCCCTTTTACCCACGATTGTGAGAGAGCTTCCAGAGAGAATTTTGAGAGAGAAACCCTAAAGAAAAACCAGATTGATTCACCCACAATCTATACATTAGAGTCTCTTCAAATTCCTCAACTCTCTTCCTCTCCATTGTCAAATCCTTGAGAGGCATTATACCAAACTTGATTCTCACCATTATCATTACTGTGAGAGAGCTGTTTGGATTTCTGGGAAGCAGTTAGGAAGGAACCAATCTTCATTGGTTGATACTACGGTCTAGTAGCGGAATCCGGGAAGCTAGAAAAGAAAAAGGTTCGGCGCAACCTCGTTGGAGCAAGAAGCTTGGAGGGCTTAGGTGCATTGGGTAGATTAGGCTTGGAGGGTCTATTGCTGTCCATGTATCCCAACTGTATTTTCTAGTGGATTGTTTATCGCTTGGAGGGCGGCGGAGAGGTTTTACGCCGAAGGCTTCGGTTTCCTCTTCGATAACACATCGCATGTTGTCTTTGTGTTTGCATCTTCCTTCCTCTCTATCTTTGCCTTTTTATTATCTGCTGTGGATTGTATTTTGTTTTGGCTTAGATAGTTTTTAACCAATTCCATATTATAGCTTATGTTAAGTTTCCGCACACTTGTTGTTTGACATATTGCTTGAATTGGTTAAGTTGTAATTTGGGGGTCTAAACGTTCAAGGGTGTTTATACACGTTTTTGAACTTTCATTTGGTATCAGAGCAGGTACACTGCTATTGGTTTCATTACCATTGTGGGATCCTTAACTCCCTTTTGAGATGGATCGGTCTCAATCCCTAAATGCACCTCCATATTTTGATGGTAGTAATTATGCTTTTTGGAAGGTTCGCATGAGAGCTTTTCTGTGTTCTATTGATGAATCTGTTTGGGATGCTGTTGAGATTGGTTGGACCAGACCTAAGGCAGCCAAATCCACTTGGGATAAGGCAGCACTTGCTGCATCTAATGCTAACAGTAAAGCACTCAATGCTATTTTCTGTGGTGTGTCTCCAGATGGATTTCATAGGATTTCTCATATTACCGTTGCCAAAGAAGCCTGGGAGATTTTGGAAACCACCTATGAAGGCACGAAGAAAGTGAAAGACACCAAGTTGCAAATGCTAACCACTCGGTTTGAGGAGCTCAAAATGAGTGAGGATGAGTCTTTTGACTCTTTCTATGGGAAGCTAAATGAGGTGGTTGTCAGTAAGTTCAACTTGGGGGAGAAAACGGAAGATTCAAAAATTGTAAGGAAGATCCTTCGATCATTGCCGGAAAGTTTTCGTGCTAAAGTGACAGCGATTGAAGAGAGCAAGGACCTTGATGACATCAAAGTACAGGAGCTGGTTGGTTCTCTGCAGACTTATGAGATGTCGCTGCCCAATCAACGGAAGAGTAAATCTCTTGCTCTTAAGACCATTAATGAGAAGGTGGAAGATCAAGACTCATCGGGAGAAGATGTAGTTGACAAAGATGTTGCATACCTTGTCAAAAATTTCAGAAAGTTCTTGAAATTCAAAAATAATGGCAAATTTGATGATAAAAGAAAATTCCAAAGTTCTGGAAGGGAGAAAAGGGAATTCAAAAAGAAAGATGGAAAAGAATCCCAACCTACACAAGGTGTAACTTGCTTCGAATGTAACGGGCATGGACACTTTAAGAAGGAATGTCCGAATTATTTGAAATCGAAAGGCAAAGTGTATGCCACGACATTGAGTGACTCGGATTCATCTGACTCAGAATCAGAAGAAAGCTGTGATGGAGAGGGGAACTATTCGGCTTTTATGACTATTGCTCATATTGAGTCTTCAGATGAGTTGAATCTGCTTGTACGAGACCTTGGAGAACATAGTGATGATGAATCACTAGGAATTGTTAAAGAATCAGATGCTGAAGAGGATGAAAGCACAGCAAATCTTCAAGAGAATTATAACTCACTCTTGGAGAAGTCGGGTGAGTACACAAGGGTGGCCAAGGCAGCTGTGAGAAAAATGAAGAAGGCAGAGGAGGACTACAAAAGTCTCCTAATCCGATATAGGGAGGCCAAATGTGAGATAGAAACATTGAATGGTGAGCTGTCCGAAGCTTACACAAAAGTGAGATTTCTTGAGAATGAGGTTGTGCAAGCAAATGCTAAAATAGAGAGGGTCACCACCAAGAAGCTAGATGATGTTATCTCATCTCAAAAGAGCTTTTCAGACAAATCCGGATTGGGATATACCGGAGGAAGTAGTTCATCTGGATATGTCACTAAAGAAGTGAAGTTTGTAAAGGCCAAAGATCCAGTTGTAGATGACCTTACTGATGAGAAGCTCAAGGTGGAGGAGAAGAAGAATGTAGTGAACCAACGGATGTTGAATCCCCGTAATCAATCTGTGGGCAGGTCTGAATCTCGTGCCAAGTCACGCCCACGACCACAAAGAGGTCCTAGAGTAACTTATGTGTGTCATTATTGCGGACTTCAAGGGCATACTCGACCAAATTGCCAAAAGCTGAGAGCAAAGAATAGTGCAACTCCTCAAAGGTCAGGAGGACCTAGAAATGATAGAAGAAATTGGGCAGGTGATCAATCTAGAGATCAGAATGGTGATCCCGGAATGATGAACGTGATGAAGATGATTGGTGCATTCACCAACTGCTTGGAAAGCTTCTCACGAAGGTTTGAAAGCCCTAACTCCCGTACCCAATCCTATAAGGAAATCACCCCAAACGCAAGTGATGTGTGGGTGAAAAAGGGTACTCATGCATAAGCATTACAACATGTCCATGCATTAATACTTCCTATGCTTTGTGACAATGTTTGTTTGTTTGATTGCTGTTTTTGCTGTTGGTTGTTTGCTTGTCTTCTTGTGCATATTTTTAATTTTGTTTTATCAATCTTTTTGCTTTTAGTGTCAAAAATCCAAAAATCACATAAAAATTAGAAAATCAAAAAGCTTGATTGACGTTGTTGAGATTTTGTCTCAAAGCTTGTTTTGTCTTGTACCTTTGTGCTAATGGCTTTGTGCATTTTCGAGCATTGCTTGTTTTCATGCACTCATATCTCTGTGGGAGAAATCTTGAAATCTATGTGATTGTTGTAAATAGATCTTCAAACTTGTCATGAATGATTAGTGAATGGTTTTGTTGATCTTGAGACATGCATAAACTTGTGTCTATATATCTTCCCACTCTTTATTTTTGTTCTGCTAAAAAGAGCTCACCAAATGTAAATCTCCAAATGAAAAGAGATATTGAGCTGCAAAAGCCTATCGCACGTTCTAGTGTTCGACTAGGAAAAAGGGTAAGCAACTTTATATTAAAGAAAATGTTTATTCAAAAAGCCAAAGGCTTGTTCATTAAAGTGAAATGTCAAATATCACTCTCACAATGAGAGGTGATTGCCTCAAAAGATCAAATGTTATGATTAAAAGTGGAGTCAAATGTAAAGCTCCAAGTTATGTTATCAAGTTTTGTGGGAGGTCCTATATACATATTTCTATAATTAAGATGGGTCACATGATCTAGTGCTAATTGTATATGTCTTGGTTGAATTGATCATTGAAGCTTCACATTAGACTAAGGACTATCTCATTGTTGATATCCACACACAACACACAAGTTTATGTTCAATAAATGCCATATTCATTTGTGTGATTGTACTTGATGATATGTGTTTTCACATGCTCAATCTTTGTTAATTCAAGCACAAAAAGATTTTTGAGTGTTTTAGGTGTTTTTGGAAAGTATTTTGTTTGAAAAATCTGAAAATTTCAAAAATCCAGTTTTGCCCTGTTTTGGCGGCTCAGTCGCAGGTATGTCAAGTCGCGAGCCTCAGTCGCGTCTTCGCGGGTCATTTTTGGAGACTTATTCGCGAGTGGAAGGTCCAGTCGCGAGGGTTACTCAGAGATTTTCGCGGCTAAGCTTGCGACTCACTCGCGGGTAGACCTTCCAGTCGCGAAAAATACTTAGAAAAATTTTTCAAATTTTTGTCCTTGAGTGTTTTGGCGGCTTGAACTGGCGACTGTGTGGCGACTTAACCAAGTCGCGAAAAACGCGTGTTTGGCAGAAATAGGAGCAGTTTTTAAATCTTTTTCAGTTTTCCCTCGAACATTTGTGACTGTTCATCTTCTCTCTAAAACTATCTCCCTCCCAAACACTCCGTGCTCCCATTTCCAATCTCCATTGTTGCATATTTTCTGCTCAAATTCTTCAAGTCACAGGTATGGGTTTTCAGTTTTGAACTCATTTCTACTTGATTTGGTGTTTTTCCCCTTGACCTTTCGCATATATTTATGATTTAGAAATGGGTTTGTGTTTCGGCTACTGCTCTTTGTTCATGCTTAGCTTGCGGATGCTGTTGCTAAAGTTTGTGTTGATCTTGGTTGTTTTTTTTTTGGTCTTCATCCTGTGCTTTGCTAAGTGTGTCTTTTATTTTATCTGATCTTGAGCTGTTGAGTTGTTTCAAAATGTTCCGTTTGATGATGTGTGTTTTACTGTGCTGAATGTGCATTTTCTATTGTGTTAATCTGTTGGGAGCATCTGTTAGTTTCAAATTGCTGACTGTGAGTCATGTCATCTTTCCATTATATGTCTCAATGACATATATCTGCCTTTAGGATAGTTTCTATATCTACTGATTTTATTCTCCCCTGCATTCTCCATGATGTTCTTGTGTTTCCTATTTTAGGCTTGTTTGTCCATGTGGTTGATCTAAGTAGCTTATTGTTTAAGTGTTCAAGTTCATCTGTGTGGCTGTAATCTCTTTGTTAATTACATGGTACTGACTAGGTCTACACATATATTGTTCTTTGCTGTTGTGGCCTCTTCTGATTGTTCACAGATGGCTCCCTCACCTCCGAAGAAGAAAACTCCTGCAAAGAAGGCTGACAAAAGATTGAAAATGGATTCTAAACTGTTTAGGTCTGTTCAACACTTTGAGAGATACAAGGATAACTTCTTGAAAGCAGGAATTATTCAAGAAAGATTTGTAGATTTGGAGGACTTAAGACAAACCTTTATCCCCAACTGTTTTGAAGGAAGAGGATGGGAAAAGCTTCTGAGTGATTTCCCTGTAGTGTGTGAACCCCTGATTAGAGAATTTTATTCAAATGCTGTGATAAAAGAGAATGAGTTAAGTTGTTGGGTTAGAGGTAAAGAATTCATTTTGGATGCACATGTCATTGATGATGTGCTAGGGCTTGAAGGATTAGAAGATCAGGAATTTATCAATTACAAGGATAGGAGTGTTTCTATTGAAACAGTTCAACAAAGGATAGGTGGGCAGAGAGAAGGAAAATGTTTGAATACCACTGCCTTTCCAGTGGACATGAGGTGTCTAACAATAATCATGATGTTTAACCTCTATCCCATTAAGAAGTTGACTACAATCAACTGTGCTAGAGCAATTTTTCTGATGGATCTCAAAGAAAAGAATTTCATAGACATAAGTTCCCACATATATGACACCATTGTGGATGAGACAAGAACAACCTCTAGGCCAAAATTGATCTTTCCCAGTTTGCTAATGAGGATTTTCAGAAGGAAGGGTGTTCCAATCCCTCAAGACATCAGTCCCATGTCCACACCCTCTGCAATTAACAAGCTTACCTGCAAAAGGATAAGTGTTAAGCTTCCAGGAGAAGAAGATGAAGGTGATGAAGGAGAGGGTGTCCCAATGGAGACTGAAGCAGAGGCAGCAGGGCATGCATCAACCTCAACACCCAGGAGGAGTGGCAAAAGGTCTAGAGCATCAACTTTTTCAGATACACCTCCAGATGCTTTCTAAATCATTCTGGAACGACTTGATGGGATCAGAAAAGTCCAGACTGAGCACTCTGAGAGGATGAGAGCCATGCAGGACCAAATTGATGTTTTGTCTGCAAAACTTGACAGCTTCACCACCCAGCCTGAACAGTGACCCTTTGGCCATTCCGGTCAAAAAGGGGGAGATGTTTCTTTCTGGTTGATAATGACATTGATGATTGAGAAGCAGAAAAGCAGCTCTTAAGGGGGAGTAATGTGTTGAGGGGGAGTTGTCAAAGTTGTCAAGATCAAAAACTTTGTTTATATATGCTTATGTTTTGGGTATTTAATGTTTTTATGGGTTTGATACACTGTGTTGTGTTGTGTTTTTATGGGTTTAATGTATAGTTGTTTCTAACTCTTAACCTATACTCTTGGTTTAAACTTTAATATATTTTGATGATGTTATTCAGGATGTTTTGTGTTTGTACCCATGTGCTTTTGTAAGCTTTTAGGGTTAATGTTTTATGCATAGGTTTGTAGGCTTTATGGTATGTACCTTGCTTAATGCAGCCTTTATGCTATATTGAAATCAGTACTTTAATCTAAATGTCTTGCATTTTGATTTATGTATTGTCACTCTTGTGCCCTTGTAGGATTGTTCCTAGATGCATATACCTTGTGTACTATGCATTAGTTGAATGTTGAACATACAAGTGTCTTGCCTTGTGCTTGTTAACTTGTATGTCCTTGTGTTCATTCCAAGTGTGAATGAGCACTGTGATCACTACCTTGTGGTGTTCACTTGGTTGATCTAGCCATGGTTTGCTTCTTAACTCCATCTTTGCTTGATCACATATTGCCTGTTTCATATGCATTTTATGATTTTCTGCTTACAATGATCATGGTGTATTGTTGTGTTTCAGGAGTATTATGTTTATATGATTCAAGTGCTTCACAGCTTCTAGAGTTAGGTGTGAGTGAGTTTTGTTCAACTGTTCCCAACTCACATGTTAAGTCTAGAGTCTGTTTTAGGGTTTTGTCACGGAATAGCTAAAGGGGGAGATTGTAAGGTTGAATTTATTCAACCATCTAATTGGCTTTATTCCGTGCCAAATTTGCTTGTAATTCAGCATTTAGTAACCCTGTATTTAGGTGGGTTTGATGTAAGGGTAGTGAGTGAGATAGAGTGAAGATTGCTCAAGAGCGTGCAAGAAAACAGAGACTCGCGGCTGGGCCTCGCGGGTGACTCGCGGCTTCAAGGCGCCAGACGCAGCACACGTGCCAAGCATGCTGGAAGGTGAACATTCATGCAAGCTGGAGCACTACAGGACAAAACAGGACAACTGGCCATACGGTTATCTTGCGACTTAGTCAAGCTGCGAGGTCAAGCCGCGAGCCACCCCTGTTTTGTTAAACCTGACGTTTCACATTTCTCTCCCACTCTAGTATAAATACCCCTTTTACCCACGATTGTGAGAGAGCTTCCAAAGAGAATTTTGAGAGAGAAACCCTAAAGAAAAACCAGATTGATTCACCCACAATCTATACATTAGAGTCTCTTCAAATTCCTCAACTCTCTTCCTCTCCATTGTCAAATCCTTGAGAGGCATTATACCAAACTTGATTCTCACCATTATCATTACTGTGAGAGAGTTGTTTGGATTTCTGGGAAGCAGTTAGGAAGGAACCAATCTTCATTGGTTGATGCTACGGTCTAGTAGCGGAATCCGGGAAGCTAGAAAAGAAAAAGGTTCGGCGCAACCTCGTTGGAGCAAGAAGCTTGGAGGGCTTAGGTGCACTGGGTAGATTAGGCTTGGAGGGTCTATTGCTGTCCATGTATCCCAACTGTATTTTCTAGTGGATTGTTTACCGCTTGGAGGGCGGCGGAGAGGTTTTACGCTGAGGGCTTCGGTTTCCTCTTCGATAACACATCGCGTGTTGTCTTTGTGTTTGCATCTTCCTTCCTCTCTATCTTTGCCTTTTTATTATCTGCTGTGGATTGTATTTTGTTTTGGCTTAGATAGTTTTTAACCAATTCCATATTATAGCTTATGTTAAGTTTCCGCACACTTGTTGTTTGACATATTGCTTGAATTGGTTAAGTTGTAATTTGGGGGTCTAAACGTTCAAGGGTGTTTATACACGTTTTTGAACTTTCATAACATTACTAGATTCTAAATAAAAAATAAAAAATAAATAATAATCTTAGCAATTAGCATAATTAAAGGAGCTTTTATGATATAAATGGAAGGTCATTGAAATGGGAAGCAAACTTTTCAGCCTTTAACGTATAAATTAAAGGAAAAAATTAGTGGCATTGTAATACATTAGCATTAATTTCCTACAATAATACCATTCAGTAATGGGTAATTCTACGGTACCCCCCAAAAAAGGGGGTACAGTACCCTTTAGTAGGTAACCTGCTATACCAGGTTATCTTTTTCTCACATTTGACGGTTCCATCCTCACATTGTGCAGTTCCAACATCACATGTGACGGTTATTTTCTCACATTTGGTGGTTCCCTTAATTTTTTCTCATATTTGACGGTTCCATCTTCACATTGTGTAATTCCAACATCACATTTGACAGTTCTTTTCTCATATTTGGTAGTTCCTTTATTTATTTATTTTCTCACATTTGACGGTTCCATTATCACATTGTGCAGTTCCAACATCACATGTGATAGTTTGTTCCTCATATTTGGTAGTTCCCTTACCTTTTTCTCACATTTGACGATTTCATCCTCATATTGTGCAGTTCCAACATCACATGTGACAGTTTTTTTCTCACATTTGGTGGTTCCCTTACTTTTTTCTCATATTTGACGGTTTTATTCTCACATTATGCAGTTCCAACATCATATTTGACAGTTCTTTTCTCACATTTGGTGGTTCCCTTATTTTTTTCTCATGTTTGACGTTTCTATTATCACATCGTGCAGTTCCAATATCACATTTGACAGTTCTTTTGTCACATATAGTGGTTCCTTTATTTATTTTTTCTCAAATTTGATGGTTCTATTGTCATATTAAGCAATACCAATATTGCACCTGCTCTATTTTTGTCATATGTGATAGTTCTTTTGTCACATTGGGTGATTCTCTTACTTTTTTCTCACATTTGATGGTTCCATCCTTACATTGTGCAATTCCAACATCACATGTGACAGTTCTTTTCTCACATTTAGTGGTTCCCTTACTTTTTTCTCACATTTGACGATTCCATCATCACATTGTGTAATTCCAACATCACATGTGACAGTTCTTTTCTCACATTTGATGATTTCTTTATATTTTTTTTCTCACATTTGATGATTCCATTATCACATTGTGCAATTCAAACATCACGTGACAGTTCTTTTCTCACATTTGGTGGTTTCCTTACTTTTTTCTCACATTTGACGGTTTCATCCTCATATTGTACAGTTCCAACATTACATGTAACAGTTCTTTTCTTACATTTGGTGGTTCCCTTATTTTTTTCTCACATTTGACGGTTCCATTCTCACATTGTGTAGTTCCAATATCACATTTGACAGTTCTTTTCTCACATTTGACAGTTCCTTTATTTTTTTTCTCATATTTGACATTTCTGTTATCACATTGTGCAGTTCCAATATCATATTTGACAGTTCTTTTGTCACATATACTGGTTCCTTTATTTTTTTTTATCAAATTTGATGGTTTCATTGTCATATTAAGCAGTACTAATATCGCATCTACTCTATTTTTGTCATATGTGACAGTTCTTTTATCACATTTGGTGGTTTCCTTACTTTTTTCTCACATTTAATGGTTCCATCCTCACATTGTTCAGTTCCAACATCTCATGTGACAGTTCTTTTCTCATATTTGGTGGTTCCCTTATTTTTTTCTCACATTTGGCTATTTCATTCTCACATTGTGCAGTTCCAACAATACATGAGACTGTACTTTTGTCACATTCGATGATTCCCTTATTTTTTTTCTCACATTTGATAGTTCCATTGTTACATTGGGTAGTACCAACATCAGATTTGATCGTACATTTCTCACATTTGGTGGTACTTGAATTTTTTCCTCACATTTGACGATTCCATTGTCACATTGGGCATTAACATTACATGTGACTGTATTTTTGTCACATTCGATGGTTCCCTTTTTTTTTTTCTCACATTTGATGGTTTCATTGTCACATTGGGCAGTACTAACATCACATTTGACCATACTTTTGCCACATTTGGTTGTACTCATGTTTTTTTCTCATATTTGATAATATCACCCTCAAATTGTGCAGTACCAATATCACATGTGACTGTACTTTTTGTCACATTAGATGGTTTCCTTTTTTTTTTTTTTTTTTTTTTTTTTTTTTTTTTTTTTTTTTTTTTTTTTTTCTCACATTTGATGGTTCATTGTCATATTGGATAGTACCAACATCACACATGACCGTACTTTTGTTACAATCAATGGTTTTTTTTTTTTTTTTTTTACTTATATTTGATAGTTCCATCGTCATATTAAGCCGTACTATTGTACTAATATTACATATGGGCGTAGCCAACCCAACCCAACACCATTGAATTATCTAATAATTGACAAATATATATAACAAAAATACCCCTAAAATCTCTAAAATTTCCAAAATAGCCTTAAATATACTAAAATTACCAAAACACATCCGAACATTTAAAAATTACCAAAATAACCCCGAAACTCTAAAAATTTATTGGGATATCAAGAAAACCTAAAAAATGACCGAAATGACCCTAAAACCTAAAAAATGTTTGAAATACCCTCCAAACCTAAAAAAATAATCGAAATACTCTTAGATACTAAAAAATGACCTAAATGACCATGAAACCTAAGAAAATGATCGTAATGCCCATGAAACCTAGAAACTTACCGAAATACATTTGAAACCTAAAAAATGACCGAAGAACCCTTGAAATCTAAAAATGACCAAAATACCTCCTAAAACCTCTATTTGCAAGACCAAAATGACAATAAAAATTTTATACAACCACTCTATTTGCTTGATTTGAAACCCGTTGATTTTAAAATTAATGGATTTAAAAAGCCTTGATTTGAAATCCATTGATTTTTAAATTCCTTGTTTGGGTCTTTTTATACAATGAAGGATTTGAAATTCCATTATTTGGATACCTAAATTTGGATCTGGATTTGAATTTAAAAATCAATAAAATATTTTTTCCAATTATTATTTTTCTTAAACCTTCTACATTTTAATTTTAGTAACATTTTTTAATAAATACATGAGCTAATAAACAAGCCATTGATAATCCAATTGACATGATGATGACTAAAAATCTGTCATCATAGCCAACTAAAATTTTTTTTGCCAACTATTGGCAACTAAAATGTTCTATATCAACATAAAGAGAGAACCCAAATGCATGAGTTTTTTTCTCAACATTTAAAATCTCAAACTAAAAAATTGTTTCAAAGTTCTTAACAGCTAAAATGTTCTATTTCAACAAAGACGATAAAATATCCAAAATATATGTTTTTTACATAAAATTCAAAACAAAGAAGCCATTGATAGACCAATTGACAAGATAATGATTAAATATCTTCCATCATAGCCAACTAAAAAAATGTCTCACCAACTCTTGCCAACTAAAATATTTTAGAGAGAGAGAGTACCCAAAATACATGGGTTTTTTTTTTTTTTTTAACAACATTCAAAATCTCAAATTAAAAAAATTGTTTCAAAGTGGATATTTTCTACTTTTTTTTCTTTGGCAAGGTTCAATTGCATAACTTATTGATACCAAATGTTGACGTGTTGTTGTGCAATAGGAGAATTCATCACTTTTCTCCTTCCTCAATCATAACTTCAACTGCATCATCCATATATTTTGCACCAACTCTAGGAGCTTTATTCCTCCCACATAAGATCTCAATGTCCTCCAATTGTCAATAACTTTGTTTTTATAAGGACATTTTTAGATGTTCCACCAATTCTCCTAATTTGTGCATTCAAGAACTTGGCAGATCTCACCATGTTAAATCTCTTACTTCCTATCTTAGACACACACACACAGATTTCCAAAATGCAGTTGCAAATAGAAGCCTATGTGACCAGAGAGAATGAGCAGACTTTTACAGATTCTGAAAAGCACCTCCAAACCATTTGGTTCAAGTCTGATCCATTTGACTCGCCTATTTCTGCAGCTTTAGGCCCAAACAACTGGTTATGGCTTGGTGCAATAAACTCATCATCATTTGTCATGTTCCTTCTCATTTTGGGCATTTTCACTCGTTACTACATTTTCCCTATTGAACAAGAAACCTATGAGCCTTACCATTTCACCTTGAGAGCTCTTTGGGACATATTTTTTATAGCTTCTAGTGCAATCTTTCTTTGGTGCAAGAAACAAAATGCCAAGGAATATGAGCGAATCCTAAACCTGAAAGCTCCAACACCACCAACTTCACCATGGTCTCAATTTTATGTTGCGGATAGGGAGCTTGAAAGCCCTCCTCATCAGTCCCTTGTTCAAGCCACCAAGGTGCATTTTGGTGCAAAGCCTGATCTTAAGGGTAAGTTCCACTACCACATCCAAATATGAGAGTAAATGTGCACACGGCCTTCTTCATTTTTTTTTTTTTTTTTTTTTAATTTATTTATTAAGAGAGATGCTATGAATATTAAAAGTTTTATTACATATGCCTTATATATTTATGTGTCACCACTAACCAAAAGAGCATAATTCAATCATTTATTTATTTAGTTATTAAAGTGACACTAATCATGTGTGTGTATATATATTATTATATCAGTTTGTAGGTCTTTTGTAGTAAATTGATAGTAACTTAAGCATTTTTCCATGATTAATATGTTTGGTGACATTCTTGCATTGTAGAAATTCTGCCTAGGTGCGAAGGATCAGATATTAGAGTCTTAGTTTGTGGCCCAAGGACTATGCGACATGAGGTTGCCAAAATTTGTTCGTCTGGGTTGGCAGATAATTTGTATTTCGAGTCCATCAACTTTAATTGGTGATGTATTTGGAAGGTGATTGTGTTTGATATAGCATTGCAGACAATCTACTTTTAACGTAGGGGATGCGATGTTGGAAACTTTTAAGCCCATAGCTCAAGAAATGTTTTGACATTTGTAAATATTTGCTCACCCTGTTTGATAGATAATTGAATTATTTCAGGACTGCAAGCTACATTGGAAGGGGATTCTTTGATGGTGGTGCAGTCCCTTGCCGATGATGCAGTGAGTTTTGTTGGTTTCGGTAGCTTAATTTATTAGAGATTCGATGATCTTTTTTAAGTGTTTCCATTATTTAAACTTTTCTCACACTAGACGGGAAGAAAATAACTTAGCTCATAATCTGGCCAAACATTCTATAAATGTTCTTGATATTTTAGTGTGGATGAAGAATGTTCTACCGTTGTTTCATTGTATTTTTAAGGATGATTTAGCCTTCTGTTCTGATTTTTAAAATCATTGACATTTTCTGCAAAAAAAAAAAAATTCTTATGTGGCAGATTATAACCAGTTGCTTAACACTTTTACATGGACATATCATTTTTTCTTCCAGCACTCATTGACAACCACATATAATAGTTAAGGGAAATGGTGTGAAAAAGTGTGGTCCTAGAATTTTTGTAGACAATGAGATAATAAGGATAAATTTTTAACACGTTTATATATATGGGTTGAATTCAAGTTATACCAGGTGTAACTCTAAGTAATGTTACACCACTCAATATTTTTTAATTTGATGCAAATTTTGACAAATTAATCGTTGGATTACATTATTTTTGTATATTCTCCATGTTTGCAAAGTTTCAAGGTAATCAAAAATCAATAGTCATGTCATCAATCAATTGTTTAAATTCAAGTTTTTGTAGTTTAAAATATTGCATAAGATATGAGTTTATGAATCGAATAGTAAATAACATTTGATTGGTATAAAACGTGGCATGCATGTTAAAAATATATAGAACATGTAATCCAACGGTGAGATTTTCAAAATATGAATTCAATAACAAGTTATTGGATGGTATAACATTGCTTAGAATTACACCATGTGTAACTTGAACCCAACTCTCTCTCTCTCTCTCTCTCTCTCTCTCTCTCTCTCTCTCTATATATATATATATATATATACACACACATATATAAAAGATCAATTTCAAAAATAAATAACTATCCATTTGAATATTAAGTTATATTTTAACGTTAAAAAAAAAACACAAAAAAGAGATCATGTTCATTATAATTTATCTAGGGAAAAGTTAACAGATGCCCTAGGAGCATTAGTTTAGAAAAATATTTTTAGAAACATTTTATGAGAAAAGAAAAAAAGTAATTAATTTATTTGACGGATTTTTATATTTCCCTATAAAGTGGTGTCAAAATTTTCTTAAGATAATTTATTAACAATTGCTCTAATGGTACCTGTTAATAAGACCTTGAGGAAAACACGTAAATTTCTTGTATGTTGGCTAATATAGACTCATATAATTTAAAATTGTAATAGTCTGCAACTATATATTATGAATATTTATACATTTGAAAACAATATCAAAGTTTGAATTTTATTATGTTAACATGATATTATCTCCATTAATGAAGGAGAATGAAATGCAATAATGTTAACGTGATATATATATATATATATATATATTGTAAGGTTGAATTTTATCAACCATCTTGTTAGCTTTATTCCGTGTCAAATTTGTTTATATTTTGGCAATTAGTAACTTTGTATTTAGGTGGGAATCATGTAAGGGTAGTGAGTGAGAGAGTGTGAAGAAATGTTCAAGATTGTGCAAGGATGCAGAGACTCGCGGTTGGGACTCACGGGTGGCTTGCGACTTGCAAGCCGCCAACTGCAGCACACGAGTGAAGTGTGCAGAGAAGATGAACAGTCACGCTAGCTGAAGCACTATAGGACAAAAAGTCTAGCCTAGCCGTTCTGTTAACTCGCGGCTTGAACTCACGACTCAGTTAAGTCGCGAGGCCAAGCCACCAGCCAGCTCTGTTTTGAAAAACCTGACTCTTCGCATTCCACTCTCACCCTAATATAAATACCCCTTATACCCACAAAATGTAGAGAGCTTCCAGAGAGAATTTTGAGAGAGAAACCCTAAAGAAAAATAAGATTGACTCATCCACAATCTTCACATAAAGACTCTTCAAATTCCTCTACTCTCTTCATCTCCATTGTTACATCATTGAGAGGTACATTACCAAAACCTTTTCTCACCATACCCATATTTGTGAGAAAGCTGTTTGGTGCTTTGGGAAGCAGTTAAGAAGGTACCAATTTCATATTGGTTGATGCTATGGTCAAGTAGCGGAATTCAGTAAGCTAAAGAAGAAATAGGTTCGGCGTAACCTCATTGGAGTAGGAGCTTAGAGGGCTTAGGTACATTGGGTAGATTAGGCTTGGAGGGTCTTCTGCTGTTCATGTATCCCAACTACATTCTTTAGTGGATTATTTACCACTTGGAGGGTGGCAGAGAGGTTTTACACCGAGGGCCTCGGTTTCCTCTTTGATAACACATCGTTGTGTTGTCCTTATGTTTGCATCTCTCTTCCCTTAATCTTTGCCATTTAATTTCTGTAGTGAATGTGATTTTATTTGGTTTAGATTGTTTATTAATTCTGTATTAATTTTATGTTCATATTCTGCATATTAATTGTTTGATATTAAGCTTGAATTGGTAATTTGTTAATTAGGGGTCTAAATGTTTATAGTGTTTTATACACTAATTGAACTTTCAATTGGTCTCAGAGCGGGTTCACTTATATTGGTTTCATTACCTTAGTGTGATCCTTGACCCCATATTGAGATGGACCGGTCTCAATCTTTAAATGCTCCACCATATTTTGATGGTAGCAACTATGCCTTTTGGAAGGTGCGAATGAGAGCATTTTTGTGTTCAATAGATGAGACTGTTTGGGATGCTGTTGAAATAGGTTGGACAAAGCCAGAGGCAGCCAAATCCACATAGGATAAGGCAGCTCTCGCGATGTCAAATGCTAATAGCAAAGCACTTAACACTATTTTTTGTGGTGTGTCTCCAGATGAGTTCCACCGAATTTCTCACATGACCGTTGCCAAGGAGGCATGACAGATATTGGAGACTACATACAAGGGAACGAAGAAAGTTAAAGACACCAAGTTGCAGATGCTAACCACTCGGTTTGAGGAGCTGAGAATGAGTGAGGATGAGTCTTTTAACTCTTTCTATAGCAAGCTGAATGAAGTGGTCATCGACAAGTTTAACTTGGGAGAGAAAACGGAGGACTTGAAAGTTGTACGAAAAATTCTTCGTTCATTGTCGGAGAGCTTCCGTGCAAAGGTGACTACAATTGACGAGAGCAAGGACCTTGATGAAATCAAAGTCCAAGAGCTGATTGGTTCTCTCCAAACGTATGAGCTTTCATTGCCAAATCAAAGAAAGAGCAAATCACTTGCTCTTAAGACGATAAATGAAAGGGTATAAGTTCACAGTTCATCGGATGAGGATGTAGTCGAAAAAGATGTTGCCTATCTTGCAAAGAATTTCCGCAAATTTCTAAAATTCAAGAACAGTGAGAAATTTGGTAATAAAGGGAAATTCATAAGTTCCGGAAAGGAGAAGAAGGACTTCAAAAGAAGAGAAGGGAAGGAGTCCCAATCTACTCAAGGAGTCACTTGTTTTGAGTGTAATGGACATGGCCATTTCAAAAAGGAATGTCCTAATTACTTGAGATCGAAGGACAAGGCGTATGCCACCACTCTCAGTGACTCAGATTCCTCCACCTCTGATTCGGAGGATAGCTATGATGAAGAAGGGAATTTCTCAACATTCATGACTGTTACTCATGTTGAGTCTTCGGAGGACTTGAATTTGCTTGTGGAAGAGCTTGGGGAGCATAGTGATGAGGAATCCATGGGAATTGTAGAAGAATCAAATGCTAAAGAAGATGAAGATACAGCTGGTCTTCAAGAGAACTACAATTCACTACTTGAGAAGTCGGGAGAATATGCAAGGGTGGCCAAGGCAGCTGTGAAAAAGATGAAGAAATCTGAGGAGGACTATAGAAGTCTCCTAGTGAGATATAAGGAGGCCAAGTGTGAGATAGAGACGCTAAATGGCGAGCTAATCGAAGCTTACACTAAGGTTAAATTCCTTGAGCTTAAGGTGGTTCAAGCAAATGCCAAGGTAGAGCGAGTCTCCACAAAGAAGCTTGATGATGTCCTTTCCTCTCAAAAGACCTTCTCCGACAAAACCAGATTAGGATATACCGGAGAAAGTAGTTCAGCTGTGAACATCTCCAAAGAAGTGAAGTTTATGAAGGCTAAAGAGCCAGTTGTAGTTGCCCCTACTGTGGAGAAGGAAAATGTTGAGAAAAAGAAGAATGTGACCGACTAGCGAGTGTTGAACAAGCCCTGTAATCAATCTGTGGAAAGGTCTGAAGCCAAAGCAAAATCTCTTCCACGATCACAAAGAGACCCTAGAACGAACCATGTGTGTCATCACTGCGGACTTCAAGGGCACACCCGACCCAATTGTCATAAGCTGAGAGCATTGAGGAATGCAGGTGATCAAAGGTCAAGAAGACCAAGAAATGACAAGAGGACTTGGGCTGTTGAGCCATTAAGAGATTGAAATGGTGATCCCGGAATGATGGACGTGATAAAGATGATCGGTGCATTCACCAACTGCTTGGAAAGCTTCACTAGAAGGTTTGAAAGTCCTAACTCTCGTACCCAATCCTATAAGGATATCACCCCAAACGCACGTGACGTGTGAGTAATAAAGGGTACTCATGCATAAGCATTACAACATGTCCATGCATTAATACTTCCTATGTTGTGTGACTGTTGGTTTGTTTATTGATTATGTGAGTTGAAAATTGTTTGTTTGTTTTTGCTTTCATTCATTTAAAATGTTTTTACATTGTTGCTTTTGATCAATCTTTTCCTTCTTGTGTGTCAAAAATCCAAAAGCCACATAAAAAGTAGAAAATCCAAAAAGTTTGATCGACATTGTTGAGTTTTGTCTCAAAATATGTTTTATCTTGTACCTTTGTGCAAATGGCTTTATGCATCTACGAGCATAACTTGTTCCCTATGCACTCATATCATTGTGGGAGAAATCTTGAAATCTATCTAACTGTTGTAAATAGATCTTCAACCTTGTCATGAATGATTAGTGAATGGTTTTGTTGATCTTGAGACATGCATAGACTTGTGCCTATATATCTTCTCACTCTTTATTTTATTGTTTTTGCTAAAAGAGCTCACCAAATGTAAATCTCCAAATGAAAAGAGATAATGAGCTGCAAAAGCTTGTCGCACACACTAGTATTTGACTAGGAAAAAGGGAAAGCGAACTAAAATAAAGTTTATGATGCCCAAAAAGCCAAAGATTAACTCATCAAAGTGAAATATCAAAAATTTCAAGCATCGATCTCACAATGAGATGTGTTGATTCAAAAAGATCAAATGATATGTTAAACATGGAGCCAAATGAAAAGTTTCAAAGATATTGTACTCAAGTTTATGTGGGAGGTCATATATGCATATTTCTATAATTGAGATGAGTCACATTATCTAGTGTTAGTTGTGTATGTCTTGATTGAATTGATCATTGAAGCTTCACATTAGTCTAAGGACTATCTCATTTTTGATATCCACACACAACACGCATGTCTATGTTCAGTGAATGCCATATTCATTCGTGTGATTGTACTTGTTTAAATGTGTTTTCACATGCTCAATCTTTGTTGATCAATCACAAAAAGATTTTTGATTGTTTTAGTTGTTTTTGGAAAGTACTTTGTTTTTACAAAAATTCAAAAACAGTGTTGTCCTTTTCTGGCGACTCAATCGCGGGTAGGACCAGTCACATGCCCTAGTCGCTAGCCCATACAGAGATTTTTCGCAACTCACTGGTGACTCAGTGGCGGGTAAATGTTTCAGTCGCGAAAAAGACTTAAAATATTTTTCAAAAATCCGGGTTTTCATGCTTTTCACAGCTCAGGTTGGCGACTTGTTCATGGGTGGAAAGTCCAGTCGTAAGGGGTACATAAAGATTTTCGCGGCTTAGATCGCGACTCTCTCGCGAGTGGTACTTCCAGTCGCGAAAAATACTTAGAAAATTTTTCAAAAGTTTTTCTTTCAAGTGTTCTGGCAGCTAGCCTTGGCGACTTGCACGCAACTTGATTCAGTCGCGAAAATCGCATGTTTTGCACAAATAGGTCAGTTTTTAAACGTTTTCAGTTTTTCTCTCGAACATTTCTGACTGTTCATAGTCTTCCTTACCTGAAACATTCTTAAACACACTGTGTCACTTTCGAACAAACTTCCATTTTTTACATCATTTCAACTCAAAATCTTCAAGAAAAAGGTATGAGTTTTCTCTTTCTCACTACATACTTCATGTTCTGAGTCTTGTTTACTTGAATCCGTGAGTTGTTGATTTGATTTGGGATATTTGTTGTTTCGGTGATGGGTTGGATGAATGTTTATTGTGCTTGGATTTTTGGGTATTGTTGATTAGGCTTTTAGAACTCTATTCTATTGCTTTCATGGCTGATACTGGTTGAGTGTCTCTACTGATCTATTTGATGTTTGAATCTCATACCCATTATGTTATTTTTGTTTACTGCTATGCACTTTGTGTGCGTTTTTGGTTGATTCAAAATGGTTGTGTTTAGTTGGTTGGGCTATATGTTTAAACTATTTATGGTTATCATATATGTTACTTCAGTCTTGTGGATATTGTCTGCTCTATGTTGGTTTGAACACTTCATACTCTTTATGACATATCTCATGGTCATATGCCCCCTTTTGGTTGAGTGTGTTTTACATTTCTTGTGGGGTACTTTTGGCTCTTTACAATTAATTAATGCATGGTGTAGTATATGTTTGGTGAAGTATATGTTTAAGGTGTTATGCTCTTTGATCATTGATATCTCTATGTGTTATGCATTAATATGAGTTATCTTTTTCAATGACTGTTTTTTTTTTTTTTTTGGCTGAATATGGTCTTAGTGTTGGCCCGATCTTCTGTTCTTCTCTATACCACTAACCGGTTACTAATGGTTGTGTTCATCTATTATGCTTTGTTATTATGGCCTTTTCTGCTTGTTTACAGATCGCCCCATCTCCTACAAAGAAGAAGACTCATGCTAAGAAAGCTGACAAAAGGTTGAAAATGGACCATAACCTATTTAGGTCTGTTCAACACTTTGAGAGATATAGAGATTCTTTCTTGAGGGGAACCATTATTCAAGAAAGGTTTGTAGACTTAGGGGATTTGAAGGACACCTAAGTTGTTTTGAGGGCAGAGGATGGGATAAATTATTGAGTGACTTACCAGCAGTTTGTGAGCCTTTAATAAGGGAATTCTGTGCAAATGCTGTGATAAGGGAGGATGAATTGAGCTGTTGGGTTAGAAGAAAGGAATTCACTATAGATGCCCATGACATAGATGAGGTGCGAGGGCTTGAAGGTTTAGAGGACTATGCCTTCACCAACTACAAGGACAGGATGCTATCTATAGAAACTATCTAAACTCGCATTGGTGGACAAAGAGAGGGGAGATGCCTCAACACTATAGCATTTCCAGCTGACATGAGGTGCCTAACCACCATCATGATGTTCAACTTGTACCCAATGAGGAAGCTGACTTCAATCAACAATGCCAGAGCTATCTTTCTCATGGAACTCAAGGGGAAAACCTTCATTGACATCAGTTCCCACATCTTTGACACTATTGTGGATAAGACTAGAACTACCTCTAGGCCAAAGCTGATCTTTCCTAGCCTTCTTATGAGGCTTTTCAAAGCAAAAGGTGTTGAAATCCCTCAAGATATCAACCCCATGCCTACACCTTCAGCCATCAACAAGCTAACCAACATCAGGATACAAGTCCATCTTCCAGATGATGAAGAGGAAGGTGACCAAGGTGAAGGTGACCAAATGGAGACTAAGACAGTGACTGCAGGACAAACTTCAACACCCAGAAGTCGAGGCAAGAGGAGCAGAGCTTCAACCTTATCAGAGGTACCTCCTGATGCATTCCAGATCATCCTGGAGAGGATTAATGGACTCAGAGAGGTCCAGAATGAGCATACTGACAGGATGGCAGCAATTCAGGATCAGCTCAACATACTTTCAGCCAAGTTTGACAGCATCAACACCCAACAGTGACCCTTTGGCCATTCCGGTAAAAAAGGGGGAGAATTTTTGAGGGGTAGCTCTTGAGGGGGAGTGCCATTTTGAGAGGGAGCATGCCATAAACAGTGTTTTTCAGTTTATGTTTCAGTTTTACTTTATGTTTCTTATGGTATTATGTATTATGGGTTTAATACACTGTGGTTAAAGTTTTTGTTTAAAGGTTTAAAACTCATGGTTTTGTTTGGCTGTGATACTTTGGTTTATTAATATTTAAAGATGTTATTCAGTATATGGTAGTTTTGTACCCATGTTGCTTTTGTAAGCTTTTAGGGTTTGTTTCCATGTGCTTTGTAGGCTTTTATGGTTTGTACCATGCTTTTGTAGGCCTTTACGCTTTGTTGCCTAGTACTTCTAGCTAAATGTTATGCATTTTCTTTAAGTACTCTCACTCTTGTGCCCTAGTAGGATCTTGTTCCTAGATGCATATACTTTATGTATTGTGCATTGGTTGAGTGTTGGACATGCAAGTGATTTGCATTGAGCTTATTAACTTGTATGTCCGGATGTTCATTCCAAGTGTGAATGAGCATTGTGGTCACTATTTTATATTGATTACTTGTTTGGTCAAGCCATGGTTTATTACTCATTCCATTTTGCTTGATCACATTGTGCTTACCTCATATGCAATTACAAGTTTTTCTACATACAATGATCATATTGTGTTGTTGTGTTTCAGGAGATTCTTGTTCATATGATTCAAGAGCTTATCAGACTGTAGAGTTAGGTGCGAGTGAGTTTTGTTCAACTGTTCCCAACTCACATGTTAAGTCTAGAGTTTGTTTTAGGGTTTTGTCAAGGAATAGCCAAAGGGGGAGATTGTAAGGTTGAATTTTATCAACCATCTTGTTAGCTTTATTCCGTGCCAAATTTGCTTGTATTTTAGCAATTAGTAACCTTGTATTTAGGTGGGAATCATGTAAGGGTAGTGAGTGAGAGAGTGTGAAGAAATGTTCAAGATTGTGCAAGGATGCAGAGACTCGTGGCTAGGACTCGCAGGTGACTCGCGACTGGCAAACTATCAACTGCAGCACACGAGTGAAGCGTGCAGAGAAGATGAACAGTCATGCCAGCTGGAGCACTACAGGACAAAAAGTCCAACCTGGCTGTTCTGTTAACTCGCGACTTAGTCAAGTCGCAAGGCCAAGCCGCCAGCCAGCTCTGTTTTGAAAAACCTGACTCTTCGCATTCCACTCTCACCCTAGTATAAATACCCCTTATACCAACGAAACGTAGAGAGCTTCCAGAGAGAATTTTGAGAGAGAAACCCTAGAGAAAAACAAGATTGACTCATCCACCATCTTCAAATAGAGACTCTTCAAATTCCTCTACTCTTTTCCTCTGTATTGTTACATCCTTGAGAGGTACATTACCAAAACCTTTTCTCACCATACCCATATCTGTGAGAAAGCTGTTTAGTGCTTTGGGAAGCAGTTAAGAAGGGAACAATTTCATATTGGTTGATGCTATGGTCAAGTAGCGAAATCCAGTAAACTAAAGAAGAAATAGGTTCGGCGTAACCTCATTAGAGTAGGAGCTTAGAAGGCTTAAGTACATTGGGTAGATTAGGTTTGGAGGGTCTTCTGCTGTTCTTGTATCCCAACTACATTCTTTAGTGGATTATTTACCGCTTGGAGGGCGGCAGAGAGGTTTTACGCCAAGGGTTTCGGTTTCCTCTTCGATAACACATTATTGTGTTGTCCTTGTGTTTGCATCTCTCTTCCCTTAGTCTTTGCCATTTAATTTCTGCTGCGGATGTGATTTTATTTGGTTTAGATTGTTTATCAATTCTGTATTAAGCTCATGTTCATATTCCGCACATTAATTGTTTGATATTAAGCTTGAATTGGTAATTTGTTAATTGGGGATCTAAACTTTCATAGTGTTTTATACACTGATTGAACTTTCATATATATATATATATATATATATATCCTGTTATCATTTTTTTTTTTTAACTTTTGAAAGCTAACAATAATGTTCTTTTTTTTTTTTTTTCTCTTCAATCAAAATTATTGCTTCTTTATTTTACTTTTTCCTATAATATTTTTATTTAATATAGTGACTATAATAAACATTGAAAAATATGTTTCTTTATTCCCTTTAAATAAAATTTGACATATAATTGTTTATTAATTACACCAACAAGAAAATCTTACTAAAGGAAAAGAGAAAAATAAAATAAAATTATATAATACGTTAAGGAGGTTTGTGTTGTAATAAGCAAAAGGTGTTTTATACCCCTTGGTTGATTTAATCAAAATTTAAACTTAATTAATTATATATGTATTGAATTCAATTTCCGATTAATAACTACAGTTTAAACGCATCTCCAAATAAAGCAATCGTACAAATAACACAACCATGTAGTGGAAAAAATTATTCTCAAAAAAAAAAAAAAAAAAATGTAGTGGAAAAAATTGTAAAACCATGTACGCATTCATACCCATATTCCTAATTATTACCCAATAAATACTTACTAACGTGATCCCACAGTCTCCTTTAAGCAACTTATACTCTTCTACATATCATAAAATTTTTAACAAACTGTGTTTATGACTTTGGAGTGCTTTGAAAATTTCTTCTCCACCATAATGAACAAGGAAGGCTCTGTGACTTCAACCTTTGATCACCAATCAAAAATACTAGTTTTTATATTCACTTGTAGAACACTCGGTATTTGGTGAAATTGAGCAGTTTAAATTTTTAATCTTGTTAGATGCATAACAAGGCACTCTTTAATTAATCTATTTGCAATTGACTTTAGTGAGACCTTATATAGTTTAGGAAGTAGGGGTTAATTACCAACTCATTAGTTGGCTTAATGTGCTTGATTAAGAATCAAGTTTCCCATGTCTCAATCAAGCAAGCCTTAGTCGAGAGACAATCAACAAGTTGATCTTGATCGATTAAGGGATGATTGAGGGTCCGTTGAAAATACAATGAATACCCTTTCTTGAGATGAATCTTGGAGCTTGATCTTGTACTTGATATCTGACACTTACAACTCCAAAACAAGATACATTGACATGGATTTGCCAATACTAAACCTAACAATAAGAATTATAGTCTTATTATAGATTTTTTTTTTTTTTTTAACGGGGCCAGGGGGGTATTTGTACCCCCTGCCCCCACCTTCTTGACTCCACCCTTGGTTGTATGTTACTGCCAAATGTTAAAATAGGGTATTCGTATATTTTCAAGTCTTGTACTATTTTGTTATTGGAACTCTTTGTAAATTTTCACTGTAAAATGCTTAAGCTATTGTAACTATATAACTATGGTAATTCTCTTCGGTCAAACATAGGAAAATTATCTTCTTAAAAAAAAATTCAAATTTTCAAAGTTGATAAATTAAATCATCTTAAGAACTCCTAATAGCTTGTGGGATTTTATAGTACAAATAGGATTCAAAATTACAATCACTTACACTACAAAAAACGTGTTTTTAAGCCATGTTTTTTAGCTGCGTTTTTGTAAAACGCAGCTACAGGTGGGACTTTGAGCTGCGTTTATGAAAAACGCAGCTCCACCCCTGGATGTAGAGCCATGTTTACTAAACGCGGCTATAGACCAACTCTGAAGCTGCGTTTTCCGATGGTGAGGCTGCTTTTAGCTAGGTAGGACTTAAGCCGCGTTTTTAAAAACGCAGCTACAGACCCATTAGTTGTTTTTTTTTTTTTTTTTTCTCCGAATATGTCTAGAGCTGCATTTAATAAACACAGCCTAGACATTTATAGAGCTACGTTTGATCAAATGCAGCTTCTATGTGTCTGGAGCTGTGTTTGGTTAAACACAGCTTAAACATTTAGTATAAATAATATATAAATAAAAAATAAAAAAAATCCCTCAACTCTACACAATTGAAAAAAAAAAAACCCTAAGCTCTAACTCGATCTCAAAAAACTCTTAGACCACTCTCAACTCTCAAGCTACCTCTTGATCCAACTCTCAACTCTCAAATTCCTTCCCTCACTTCCACCCTCTCCAAATCCCCTTCCTCTCTCCGTTCTTCGCTCCTCTCCATTCCCTTCTCATCGATTGGTAACACACACACACTCTCTCTCTTTCACACACACACTTTGCACTGTCTCTGTATGCAATAATAGACAATGGGTTTGATTCACTGATTTTGAGTTGGGTTTGCAGGCATTTGTCCATAGAGAAGAATCGGTGCTGACAAAGCCTTGGGTCTGTCCCTCTCCCTCTCAAACTCTCAATCTCACTCAAGACACTCTCGCAAGGCCAACTAACAGTAAATTTTTTAAATTATTTGTTTTGATTTGTGTTTTAGGGTTCCCATTTTTGGTTTAGGGTTTCGATTTTCGATCTAGGTTTTCGATTTTGGGTTTAAATGGACTTTTTGAGGGACAAGCTTCATGGGATTTTGATATTTTGTTGTTTTATTACAGGAACAAAACAACCTCTCTCTCAATCTCACTTGGTCCTCTCTCAATCTCCCCAACGATAAGTTTTTAAAAATTATGAAATTTCTCAAATTTCATCTTTGAAATAAAATAACTTAACTGGCTCAATTAATTGTTGTTTGGGATTGTTGGTGTAGGTTGTTGGGGTTGATAACACATTTAGAAGGAGTTTTGATCGGGAAGAGTATTTGGAACGAGCTCGAGAGCCTAAAAGACAGGTAATTTATTTTAATTATCACGTTTTCAAAGTTTTTGTTTTTCAATTTTTATTATTTTTTTATATTTACATTGTGATGAAAGTAAAACACTTTCATTAGATCAGCTGCATAACTCAAAGCCATGCATATAGCTCCATAACTGAGGCCTGAAAATGTTAATTTGTCTAAAACAGGAAAACTATAAGTTATCTTGTGTGTTGAAAATTCATTCCTTTAAGCTTTGGTATTAATTTTATTGGGAAAACAGTGGTGATTAATGCCTCAATTTCCAAGTCTAAGAAAACATTTTAAGTGGTTTGTGTTGTCTTGTCTAGTTATATTTAATAATCTGTGTGTTCTATGCTTGTTGTTTGATACTTTGATTACTCACGAATGACACTTCATATGTTGATTTAAGACACATGATCTAATCACACATTTATATGGATGAGACCATCAAATCCATAGGTGAAAATGATGTCCGATTTTGCTTCTATCAGTACACCACGTTATCTCTTTTCCACTGCTCTCTACCTTCAACCAAAAGGTGGAAATAGTAGCTCTTCCACCCTCTTCTCTCATTCACATCCTTCCTATTTTCGATTTATTATAACATGAAATAACAAGCTATCTAGTTCAAGTATGGCTTGAAATCACAAATTTATGTAACCTCTAAGGGTAAATAATAAATATATGAAGTACACGCTTACTGAGTCCGCTGAGTTGTGCCATGCTGACAAGAAATTAATTTCTTGGTCACTTGGCTCTTTGTGTATCCACTTGTGACTATGATCTGCAGCTACTTTTCCTATCAAACTGATCCACGTAACCAAATCAACTCTATTTCTATCTAAAAGGGTTTTTAAGGCTAATTGAATTGAAGCCAATACCACAAAAGGTAATGAGAATACAATTATTTAGGAAAAAAACTCACTTACCCTTCTTCATAGTTGTAGATCTCATGGGACATCTTGAAAAACAGCTTTGGTTACAGACCTTGGTATTGTTGAAACTCACAGTTCCCATAAACTAATGAGCCTGGGCAATCTCCTGAATTTATATCAGCTATTGATGAAGCAGCAAAATTGAACACTTGGTCTTCCTAAACCAATATCCTAACAATCAAAATATATCATAATAATCCCAAAGAAGCAATATGCACTACTAGTTATACACAGTAAAACTTGTTATAGTAAAGGAAATACCAATTTCTCCTGTTTCCTCTTGACCTGTCATAAGCTCCTTGTCCATCCCATTTGTTATAGCATGACATTTAAAAATCATATGATTAGTCCATATATGCAAGGAATAGATTGATATGATGGCATGAATGTATGTAATTTGTTTTAATATGTGAAAGTATTCTCCTTACTTGGGTGGGGGGGGGGGGTAATTTCTTGGTAGGATCCTTCAAAGTGTGTGTGTGTGTGCACGTTTGGAAGTGCATTATATCACACTTTAATTTTTACCAAATTAATTTTGATTTCACTGAGGCCCCACAAGTTATTTCCCTTCCCAATTCCCAATGATCTCTTTTTCAATCCTCCATTCAAGCCTAGCTACTCTCCCAGTACCAACCTTTTCTTCCTTGCCCTCATACCAATTATGAATTATCAAAGAGAGGACCAAACCTTATTATTCTTAGAAAACATCATGAGTATTGAGTAGCTCAATTTCTTCCCAACCCCAATGTACATGTTTTTTTTTTTTTTTTTTTTTTTTTTTTTGTTTCTTTTTTCCATACGATTTTGATTTCTAACACACCAAGGCAGGCATTACCCTTCATTATTTCAGTCCCATTAAAACTTCTTTTCCCCCTCTCCTTCATTTATTTTGCTAATATAAAGAACAAACTGCACAACCACCGGTTTTTATCAGAGCATCTTTAATTATTAATCTGCAGCTACTTAAGGGGGAAAAAAAAAAAAACAAACAAACACACATTTTAGCATTGGAAGGACATATCATGTTTAATTTTTTTTTTTTTCATTTGATAATGTACGACGTGTCACTTCATTCAAATCTTTAATAACATGAAACTGAATTCAATTATAGATTTGTACTATTTACTTTTGAATGTTCAAATAGCGTATAAAACATCCTTGAACGTTTAGACCCCCAATTTCCAAATAATCAATTCAGGCTTATTATTAAACAATTAATGTGCAGAATATGAACATAAGTATATAACAGAATTGATAACCAATCTAAACTAAATAAAATCACATCCACAGCAGAAATTAAATGGCAAAGATTAAGGGAAGAGAGATGCAAACACAAGGACAACACAGCGAAGTGCTATCGAAGAGGAACCGAAACCCTCGGCATAAAACCTCTCCGCCGCCCTCCAAGTGATAAATAATCCACTAAAGAATGTAGTTTGGATACATGAACAGCAGAAGACCCTCCAAACCTAATCTACCCAGTGTACCTAAGCCCTCCAAGCTCCTACTTCAACAAGGTTACGCTGAACCTATTTCTTCTTTAGCTTATCGGATTCCGCTATAGCCCATAGCATCAACCAATATGAAATTGGTCCCTTCCTAACTGCTTCCCAAGCACCAAATGGCCTTCTCACAGATGTGGGTATGGTGAGAAAAGGTTTTGGTAATGTACCTCTCAAGGATGTAACAATGGAGAGGGTGAGAGTAGAGGAATTTGAAGAGTCACTATGTGAAGATTGGGGATGAGTCAATCTTATTTTTCTCTAGAGTTTCTCTCTCAAAATTCTCTCTAAAAGCTCTTTATATTTCGTGGGTATAAGGGTCTATATATAGTGGGGTGAGAAAGGAATGCGAAGAGTTAGTTTTTCCCAAACAGGGTGGTCTGGCGACTTGGCCTCGCGAATGGACTAAGTCGCGAGTTCAAGTCACGAGCTAACTGTCTGACCAACCTGGGACTTTTGTCCTGTAGTGCAACAGCTGACATGACACTTCAACTTCTGGCATGCTTGGCACGTGTGCAACTTCTGGCGGCTTGCAAGCCGCGAGCCACCTGCGAGATCCAGTCGCTAGTCCCTGCTTCTTTGCACAATCTTGAGCATTTCTTCATACTCTCTCACACACTACCCTTACATGATTCTCACCTAAATACAGGGTTAATAATTGCTAAAATACAAGCAAATTTGGCATGAAATAAAGCCAACAAGATGGTTGATAAAATTTCAACCTTACAACTTTGAACTATGATAAATGATATCCACACTTTTGTTTTTTTAAGTGAAATTAATATCCATACTTGGCAAAGTGTCTTAGGGTCTAAGTCACTATTTATAAAAAAATTAGTAACATTTAGTGATGAAAAATAGATTTCGTCGCTATATGTTGGGTTGAACTAAAGGCGCCAAACGAAAATATAGGCGCTAAACGAAATTCATCTATAGTGACGAATTATTTCGTCACTAGAAGTTTAAGTTTTTTGTGATGAAAACTTTCGTCGGTAAAGGTGCTGATAAGAATACTACTATTAGTGACGAAACCCATTTCATCGCTGAATGTCACAAATAGTGGCGAAAATAAGTCGTCACTAGAAACAAAATCATAAAATCGGTCTCATTATCAGTGACGAAGCTAATTTTCGTCGCTAAAACTATCTATTAGTGATGAAATTTAAGTCGTCACAATAAGTTTTACTTAAAATCCTATTCAGCTCCCCTTTTTCTTTTGTTTCAGTTCCTCACTTCACCCAATTCTCAATCTCTCACAAAAAAGTGCTCACCGTCACCAAACCCAACCTCACCATCCTCACTGTCGCCAAACCCAACCTCACCGTTGCCAAAAGTATCAGAGTGTGCATTAAGTCCATAAACAATTACATTAACTAATATTTAGTAAATAGTTACTGATCAAAAGAGATATAATTTACATTGACACACACACATTAGTTACTCAAACAAGAAGTGCTTATGCTCAAACTTGCATGAGATTAGCTTAGATACCACATGTCACTTTCAGCTTTGACGCTTACAGGGTATAGACTAAGACTATCCACGAGGCCAATTTTCATGTGTAGTGTAATAATTAAAAAGAAAAAAGGGCGTCCGAAGCTTTTGTACAACCAAAAGTCTAAAAGTTTGTGCATGCATAGTGGAAAAACAAAAAAGAAAAAAGAAAAGTGTAAACTCTGCTGTAATGACAAAATAAAAGAGTTTGCTGTCACTTATCTGGATGCCTTCTGTAAGTGTGAATCCAACTATAGAAAATTTTGTTTATAAATTTCCTACAATGTAAATACACACAGGACCTGGTGCACCATAATACCATATCATTGATTGTGTATATGAAAAATGCCAAGCATTTTTATTTTATACCTTATCATTGACTATGTGGACAAGTTGTGCCTGCATGTACCTTACAATTTGAATCCTCAGCAGTTTGTTCAAATGGCAACCCCAAACCAATCCAACAAGTCTTTTTTCTTTTCTTTTCTTTAAAAAAATAAAAATAAAAACCTAAAATAAAATTGTTTTCATGAATGGTTTGTTTGTGTGTGTATATTCCATGCTTACTTTTTTGGAACTTATTCATTCTTTTAACAAACTAGCAAGGCACGTGCTGCCCCAATAGTGAGAAAATTAATATAAATTTTGTGTGTGAAATCGTGAATTTTGGCTCACCTAATTTGATTATATTAAAAAAGAAGTTTAAGAATACAACAAAATATCACAGTGTTTTCACAATATCTTCATTTTTAGGATCCAAATAGATATTTTTTTATTTTATTTGAGAGAAATGCTACATTCATAACATTTTTAGAATAAATTCTAAATAACAAGTTATTATTGGTTTTAAACTAATAAAATTGTTATTGTTATTCTCAAAACATTTATTTTCAGTTGTGATTGGTCACAGTCTCATATTTTATTATTTTATTTCGACTTGTAAGAAACTGATTCTTCAATATTTGTAAAAATTTTGTGATATTTGTTGTGTTGGTATAACAATATATATGTCAGCTTACATAAATATTTAAATAAAAAAAAAAAAAAAAAAAACACAAACCGATTGCTGGGAAAAAAAAAAAAAACTTTAGGCACGGTAGAAATTAATGTTAAAATGTTGTGGACTTAGCATTTTTTTTATTTGATCTATAAGAAACTGAGATTTCAACAATTGTGAAAATATTGTGATAATAATAAGTGTTGTAACATTTTCTTAAAACGTTTATTTTCAATTGTGGTTAGTCATAGTCTCATATTTTATTATTTTATTTCGACTTGTAAGAAATTGACACGTCAATAATTGTGAAAATATTGTGAAATTTGTTGTGTCAGTATAACAATTTATATGTTAGCTTACATAAATATTTCAAAGAAAAAAAAAACACAGACCGATTATTGGAAAAAAAAAAAAAAAAAAAAACTTTAGGCACTGTAGCTACAGTACCAATTGAATAAACCAAAAGCACTGTAGCTCCAATTCTATCCATCAATAATAGCTTACCTATGATTTGTTATGAAATTAATGTTAAAATGTTGTGGATTTAGCATTTTTTTATTTGATATATAAGAAACTGAGATTTTAACAATTGTGAAAATATTGTGATAACAATAAGTGTTGTGACATTTTTTTTAAAACAACTATTTTCAGTTGTGGTTGGCTACAACCTTATATTTTATTATTTTATTTCAACTAGTAAGAAATTGACATGTTAATAATTGTGAAAATATTGTGAAATTTGTTATGTTAGTATAACAATATAAATGTCAGCTTATATCGATATTTAAAAGAAAAAAAAAAAAAAAAACACAAATCGATTACTGAAGAAAAAAAAAAAAAAAAAAAAAAAAAAAAAAAAAAAAAGAGACTAACTAAACCAAAGCACTGTTGTAGCTACAGTGCTGCACAGTGCAAAAACACTGGATGTACAGTGCCAAGACGTTGTGCGCGCATTCATGCTTTTATTATAGACATTTATTTTTAGTTGTGGTTGATCACAGTCTCATATTTTATTATTTTATTTCGATTTATAAGAAATTGACACGTCAATAATTGTGAAAATATTGTAAAATTTATTGTATCAATATAACAATATATATATCAACTTACATAAATATTTAAAAGGAAAAAAAAAACACAAACAAATTACTAAAAAAAAAAACATTAGGCGTTGTAGCTACAGTGCAAAAATACTGTACTAACAAGTATTACAATATTTTCACAAAACATTTATTTTCAGTTGTGATTGGTCACAGTTTCATATTTTATTATTTTATTTTGACTTATAAGAAATTGACACCTCAATAATCGTGAAAATATTGTGAAATTTGTTGTGTCAGTATAACAATATATTAAAAAAAAATTACAAACGAAAGATTACAAAAAAATGCAACTACTATAGCTACAGTGCCAAGCGGCACTGTAGCCGCTGTGCAAAACTTAAACAAAAGGGTTGAAAAAAAAAAGTGCTCACCAAAGCACTGTTACCTCTACAGTGCTTGCACAGTGTAAACACACTGGGTGTACAGTGCCGAAGCACTGTAGCGGGCATTGGCGCTTAAAAAAAAAAAAAAAAGTACAAACGGAAGACTGAAGAAAAAAAAAAAAACTTTGTAGCTACTGTAGCTACAGTGCCACTTGAACAAACTAAAAGTACAGTAGCTTTTACATATTCACCTAACAAGTGTCACAATATTTTCATAAAGCATTTATTTTCAGTTGTGGTTGATTACAGTTTCATATTTTATTATTTTATTTTTACTTATAAAAAATTGACACCTCAATAATTTTAAAAATATTGTGAAATTTGTTGTGTAATAAAACAATATATATAAAAGGAAAAAAAAAAGTACCAAAAAAAAAATTGTAACTACTGTAGCTACAGTGGAACTGTAGCTACTGTTAAAAAAAAAAAAAAAAAAAAAAAAAAAAAAAAAAGCGAAGTGCCTCACCAAAGTACTGTTGCCGCTACAGTGCTTGTACAGTACAAACACTCTGAGTGTATAGTTCCGAAGCACTGTAGCAGCATTCACGTTTTCAGTTGTGGTTGGTCACAGTTTCATATTTTATTATTTTATTTTGACTTATAAAAAATTGACATCTCAATAATTGTAAAAATATTGTGAAATTTGTTGTGTAGTAAAACAATATATATAAAAAGAAAAAAAAAGTACAAAAAAAAGTGTAACTACTGTCTGTAGCTACTGTTAAAAAAAAAAAAAAAAAAAAAAGCGAAGTGCCTCACCAAAGCACTGTTGCCACTACAGTGCTTGCACAGTACAAACACTCTGAGTGTACAGTACCGAAGCACTGTAGCGGCATTCGCGCTTTTATAATATAAAGATAAGAAAATTTTCTTTTTTCTAAAATTTGACAAAAAATTATTGAAATTTGAAATGTAATATTTTCTAGGAAGAAAAATTTGTCCTTATCAAGTTATTAATCCTTATCTAAGAAGCACGTACAAATATGAGTATAACACAAAAAAAGAAGAGTAAATCGACTGAATAAATACGACACCTCAAGTGAAGTATTCTAGCTTCCTAGAATATTTTTTAGTAATCTACGTCCTCTCAAATTTAAATTCCCTTAATTACTGGCTAAATTTAAATTGAATCAAAATAAAGATGCTTGATGCTAATGTCCTACGTACTAGGCTTTAAGATTTAAGGATTTTTTTTTCCCTTTACAACATGTGGGAGAAGAGAATTCCAACTTAGGTTCTATATTCATGGATAGAGCCATGACAAAAGTCACTAAAAAATAAAAACACAAAGCTCTTGACAATTTTAAGAAAAGTGTGGTTGTTATTTTTGATCACCTATATAATATCTATTGATTAAGCATCATGGAAATTGTGATCAGTAATTTTGACATAAATTGTATCATGATTGAGTACCCACATTTATTTCATCATCTTGTTTTTGGTTTTGTTTATATTTCTTTTGGTATTATTTTTCTCCTAACACAATTTTGCCCTTTTTACAGGATATGAGGCACCACATTTGAGGTATTTCCACTTCTCAACTTTACCTCTAATGTGATTTTTAAAGAACTTCGTAGATATTACATGAAATGAAACCTTTTTTTTTTTTTTTAATTATTGAACAACATGAGTATGCAGTCCTGGATCCCCTGCTTGTCCTAACCGTTTTGCAATTAGATAAAATGGGTGCTATTTGTTTGCCTAATTTGACAAAAAAAATGAAAGCAATATTTTTTTAAACAATTTGATTAATAACAGGTTTTCTTCTTTATGATGGGTTAACATATATATATATATATATATATATATATATTTAAATATGGCAAAAAAAGAGTAGACAATCTAGAAATAATGTGGGCCTATATATACTTTTTGGTGTATTTTAATAATAATAATAATTGTATTAATTTTGGAAGTTACAAATTATGGAATATTACTTAAAAAAAAAAAAATTATAGTGAGAGAGAGAGACAGAGCACAAACATGCATATAGTTTGCATTTGCAATCAACAAGGACCCCTAGCTAGAAGAGCTAGAGCACAATAATTACATTACTCTTAACTGACTTTTTGACTGATGCAACTCTAGCTTCTCTTATATGGATGGAGAAATATAGGTGCAAATTACCTCTACTATATATGGTTAATGGTTTTACTTATAAAAATGTAATATTTAGTGCATTTTATATGACAAACTTACACCTTTGGCATTCATGCACAGACAAACACAAACAGAAAGGTGGGTGAATATATGCATAAAACCCACAATATAGTTCAAAGATCATATTTTGAGAACTAAAGGATCAAGTATGATATGATGTTTAGGTTTTGAGGCTGAGAGAGAGAGAGAGAGAGAGACTGTGAGTGAGTCTATGATGACTAACAGGAGATTCTAGTGCTTTCATTTCCCCACCCTGACACCCAGAAAGTTTCACAGATCATTATGCATACTCTATCTTTGACCGTCTCTTAACAAGTATTGTCCTCTCAATAGCAATCTGTATAGTAAATGAATTAATATTTCTATTGGCACCGGCATTTGCCACCATCAATTTTTGTTAGGACCTTGCTATTCTATCTCACTTTGGCTTCTTCTTTTGAAGGCAACCCCATTGTGTGTCCTTGTCTGTGTGTGAGAGAGACAGACTCAGAATTATAAATGGGGTTCTCTATTATTTTACATTTATAGCATACATTGTATATGGCAGAGTAAAACTGTAAAAATAAAATGAGCTAGCGACAAATTCTGATAGTATAGTGATGTAAGCTAAAAGAAGGGTGTTGGAGCTAGAATTGGTTGGGGTTTGGATTTTCTTGATGGTGGCAATGATAGTAGTGGTAGACATATATATTTTCTGTTGGATTTTTGTTCTGTTTTAATAGCACTTCCAATACTTTTTTTTTATATATATTTGTGATGGAATTGGAAAGAAGTTGGTATGGGAGGAAAGAATGGCACAAGAGTCTTGGTCAAGTGCTTAGGTGTTGAACAATGCCCCATCCCTTTCTTGCAATAAAGGAAGCGGGAATCTCTGCTCTTCCCATCCTTCCCAATGTCCCATTTGATATTCAAAATTCTTCAAATCTAAAGAAAGAACCAAATGAAATTGATTTTATTGAAAAAACTGTCTTTATGGTATGTATTGTGGCTTTAAATTAAGATGGTGTAATCAGACAATGAAACACCTTATGTACTAAGGCATGGTGCAAAGCACGCAAATATCCCTCCCGTAAATATATATATATATATATATAAAATAAAATCTATTTATAATATTTCATGAAAAGCCCAGTATTAAGGATACCATTTTTGTTTCATAATAACTTGTTAAATTGGAAGGTTTGTGATTGAAACTGTATGGCACCGAGATCCCAAGACCCATATAGGCCCTGGGCCCAGGCCCAATGGAACGGCCCCATTGCCCCAAGCCCTTCTTGAAACTGCCTTCATGTAAAAACAAGTTTTGGGTCTCGGATCCTGAGAAGTGTTCGGCATAAACTTTCCCGAACAAACACGTGAACCCTATCCGGGCAAATCATGAAATGCTCGGGGAACAGCATTACCGAGCACAAACGACTAAGCTGGAACTAAGTTCCAAGGCCATAATTGTTGCATCCCACTCTCACCTGAACACCCACTTAAAACAGATAATATTGGACCTTCAATTGCATTAGCGGTGGTTGTAATCATAATCTCCCCACTAACCTAAGCTATAAATAGCAGAAGTTTGGGAAGAGGCAGGGGTTCAAAAAAAAGGAGAAAAAACAGTCGTTGAGGAAGAGAGGAGGAATATTACTTTGAGTCTCTGTGCCGAGAACGACCCAAAGTAGGAAATCTTGAAGCCCACTCTACAAATAAATTGTGAGCCCAAGTGAGTTCAAGCCCAACAATCTCATTTCTGGTTCCCACAACTGGCGCCCACCGTGGGGCTCTCCTACGAAACTGTGGTTCGACTGAGACTCAAACAAGGGAAATGTTCGAGGACCGTTCGGGAGGGCGTGCGCCGAGCATTTCCATAGGATCTTCTCGGGGATCCACGTGGAGGGAGAAAAGGCAAAAACGGCGTGAGGATAGGGAGCACCCCAGAGGAGAGGAAAGGTCTGGATTGGGAGAAGGGTCGGATCAGGCCCACCGAACGGTTTCGGGTGTCTCGGCGCATAGGCAGTATGATGATAGAGACCAAGAACTGGAGTGGTTGCGCAGACTGGTAATGGATTTAGAACTGGAAGCAAGGGGTCGACGCCAAGAAAGGGATCGCAACCTCCGGCAAAGGAGAAATTGGGGCGAGGAGGGCTCCAGTCAATCTGGTACGCAACGATTCCAAAACCGATCACGCTCTCAAGAATCACGCCAGCACTCCCGAGAGACACGTCATCACCGGGACTGTTCACGATCGCATGGGTACGATGACCGAGGGTCGGAATCGCCGGAGGAACGGCAGCCCCACAATGCTGCCATGGACACCATGAGCCGAGCCCTACAAATGGCTGCCCGGTCACCGTTCTCCGACGAGATTGAACGGGCCCCTATGCCGAGTAGATTTACACGACCGCCATTCAATTCCTACGATGGGAAGACAGACCCTGTGGAGCATGTCAGTCATTACATCCACATGATGTCCTTGCATGCACACAATGATGCGTTGATGTGTAAGGTATTCCCCTCCAGTCTCGGCTCGACGGCCCTGAGATGGTTCAATGGGTTACGAAAAGGCTCCATTCGTAGCTTCGCCGAGCTGATTCAAGAGTTCGGCAGTAGATTCGTGACATGCAGCCGAGTGCCACAGCTGGTGGACGCGCTACTTTCCATAAAGATGAGGGTCGGAGAAACCCTTCGGAGTTATGCCAGCCGGTACTGGGAACTCTACAACGAGATCGGTGGAGGAAATGAGAAGACTGCGGCAAGCACCTTCAAGATGGGGCTCCCCGAAGACTCTGAATTACGGGAGTCATTGACGAAAAGACCTCCCGAGGATATGAGGCAACTTATGAGACGCATAGAGGAGTACAAACGCCTGGAGGATGATCAGCTGCAGAACAGGGGGAAAGCTCCGTTACTTGGGAGATCTCGGCAAGGCGTTGTGCCGGCAAGACCAAAAAAAGACTTCAGGATGCAGGAACTAGAAGTGCAAATTGAAGGAGTTAATGTGGCGTTCAAAGAGCCCGTGCACAAAATCTTAGATCGGATCAAGAACGAATCATTCTTCAGGTGGCCAAACAAAATGGGGGGTGACCCATCTCGAAGGAACCAAAACCTGTACTGCACATACCATAGAGACAAAGGGCACACCACCGAGCAGTGTCGGGTACTAAAAGATCATCTCGGGCAGCTAGTAAAGGCAGAGTACCTGAAAGAGTTTGTAGTGGACTCCACTAACCGAGAAGCCGACCAGGGTGTTCAACAGAAAAGGAATCCCCTCCCGCCACCACTGGGGGTGATCGAAGTCATCCACGCTGCGCCAAGAGGTACAGCAGCAGCTAAAAGGGTATTGACAGTGGCTTGCACGGAAAGAGATACAGCCGAGAAGAAGAAGAAAGTTGAACGGCTGACCATCTCATTCGGAGAAGAGGATTTGGAAGGAACGGTCCAACCTCATGATGATGCGTTGGTAGTAACAGCTCGGATAAGTGGGTTCCTAGTGAAGAGGGTGATGATAGACCAAGGAAGTGGGGCTGACGTCATGTACCCAGACTTGTTCGAAGGGCTCAGATTGAAGAGTCAGGATTTGGAAAAATATGACACGCCATTGGTCTCATTTGACGGGAGAGTCGTGATTCCCGAGGGACAAATCTCTCTCTCGGTAGACATGGAAGGCAAGGGAGTTGTAGTGACCTTCATAGTAGTCCGATCATTCTCACCGTATACTGCAATCCTAGGGAGGTCGTGGATTTACGCAATGAAGGCTGTTCCGTCCACCCTCCACGTGAAAGTAAAATTTCCCACTGAGTATGGAGTCGCCGAGGTGAGAGGGAACCAACAAGTGGCAAGGCAGTGTCTTGTCGCCGCGGTCAGATGGAAAAGTGAACAGCTCGGACAAGCGGAGCAGACCGAGAGAGAAACTTTATAGCAATTACAGAAGAACCGAGGGGAAACGGGGGCGGACGTTGCCGAGGAGGTATTGAAGGTTAGAATTTTTCCAGATACTGACAGGTATTTCCAAATAGGTACAAGCATGAATGACCGAGAAAAGGTAGAGATGTTGTTGTTCCTTTTGCAGAAAATAGACGTTTTTGCCTGGAGCCCATATGAAGTGTCCGGCGTAGATCCCGAGTTCATTGTCCACAAACTTAACGTGGACCCATTATTTCCCCCGAAAAAGCAAAAACTGAGAAGAGCATCAAAGGAACATGTTGACGTAATAAACTTAGAGGTCCAGCGGCTGAAGGAAGCCGGAGTGATAAGAGAAATATTCTTCTCGAGATGGCTAGCGAATACAGTGGTAGTGAAGAAAAAGAACGGTAAATGGAGAGTTTGTGTAGACTTCACAGACTTGAACAAGGCGTGTCCCAAGGATCCATTCCCAATGCCCAAGATCGACCAACTAGTAGACGCCACGTATGGGCACCCGATGATGAGCTTCTTGGATGCTTTCCAAGGTTACCACCAGATTGCCTTGGCGCCCGAGGATCGAGAAAAGACAGCATTTATCTCCCCGAGTGCAAACTATCACTACGAGGTCATGCCGTTTGGATTGAAGAACGCTAGAGTCACGTACCAGGGGATGATGATGAGAATGTTCTGAGAAAAAATTGGATGCACGGTTGAAGTATACATTGACGACATGGTGGTAAAAAGCAGAAAAGAGTCACAACATACGGAACACCTCCGGGGAGTATTTGAGATACTCCGACGGCATAAATTGCGCCTGAACGCCGAGAAGTGCACTTTCGATGTGGGGGCTGGCAAGTTCCTGGGTTATCTGATCTCTACTCGGGGGATAGAGGCTAACCCCGACCAAATAGAGGCCGTGAACCGTCTCAGACCACCAAGCAATCCCAAGGAAGTGCAAGTGCTTACCGGGATGTTAGCCGCCCTAAACCGATTCATCTCCAAATTTGCCGATCGCTGCCGGCCGTTTTATCAACTTCTGAAGAAGTGGAAGGGGTTTCATTGGGACAAGGGATGTGATGAGGCTTTTCGAGAGCTGAAGGAATACTTGGCAAAGGCGCCAAGGTTGACAACCCCGGAGCCCGGGGAGGATTTGTTTATGTACCTCTCAGTCACCGACCATGCCGTAAGTGTTGTGTTACTAAGGGACCAAGGAGTACAGATGCCAGTATATTACATAAGCAAAACCTTAGTAGATGCCGAGACGAGGTACCTGCCCCTGGAGAAGTTGGTTTTAGCCCTGGTACATGCCACTAGGAAGTTGCCACATTACTTTCAGGCTCATACGGTGTTCATCCTCACCGAGTATCCATTGCAGTCACTGTTAAAGAGATCAGACTTCACGGGCCGAATTGCCAAATGGGAGACTCGGTTGGGATCGTTTGACATAAGGTACCGACCGAGAAGCTCGGTGAAGGGACAGGTTCTTGCAGATTTCATCGCAGAATTCACACCTAAGAACGACGGGAAGGTAATCTGTAATGCAGAAATTCGTCCGTGGAAGGTATTTGAAGACGGTGCTTCTAATGCTATGGGGGTCGGGGCTGGTATTGTCATAATCACCCCGGAGGGCATACAATTGGAACATTCCTTCATATTGGGATTTAAAGCCTCAAACAACGAAGCCGAGTATGAGGCCCTACTGGCCGGTTTGAGGGCCGTATTGCATCTGGGCGCAAAAGATGTTGAGATTTATTCAGACTCTCGACTGGTCGTTTATCAAATCATAGGAAGCTTCGAAGCTCGGGACTCTCGAATGAGAGCCTATCTAAGTGCAGCTAAGCAGATTATCGGTCAATTCGGAACGGTAAAGATGGCCCAGGTAGGTCGGTCACAAAACAAACACGCCGACTCACTAGCCACGTTAACTTCATCGACTACCGAGGATACGCCACGGCTAGTCAAAATAGAGCTTATAAGGGAGCCAAGCATCAGTGTGAACAGTATTCACGACCAGGCAAGAGTGGAGGTTGCCAAGGTAACTGTGGCCAATCATAGATTTCCTTGTCGAGGATAAAGTTCCGGATGATGAAGACGAGGCCAAAAAGATTCGTCAGGTAGCTCCCGGTACTGGCTGTCTTCGGATCACAAACTGTACCGAAGGTCTTTCACAGGCCCTTACCTTTTATGCTTGCATCCCGAGAAAGTAAGCGAACTTCTGATCGAGCTACATGACGGAGTGTGTGGCGGCCATGTTGGGGGATGATCTTTAGCGCACAGAGCGATGACCCAGGGGTTTTGGTGGCCACAGATGCAGAAGGATGCCGTTGAATATGTTCGGAGGTGCGAACAGTGTCAAAAGTACGCCCCTTTGATCCATCAACCAGCAGGTCGTCTGAACCCCGTCAACAGCCCGTGGCCGTTCGCACAATGGGGGCTTGACATCCTCGGCCCATTCCCCCGAGCAACAGGTAACCGCCGTTTTGTATTGGTGGCTGTAGATTACTTCACAAAATGGGCGGAAGCCGAGGCCTTGGCAAACATCCGGGATACTGACGTGAAAAAGTTTGTATGGAAAAACATAGTCACAAGGTTTGGGGTACCAAATTCACTAGTAACAGACAATGGGCTACAGTTCGATAGCAAAGCTTTCCGAACCTTCTGCAGCGATCTTGGCATTAGGAACAAGTATTCAACCCCGGCTTATCCACAAAGCAACGGCCAAGCCGAGGCAGTGAACAAGATGATTTTGAACGGGCTCAAGAGGAGGTTGGACAGGGCAAAAAGGAGATGGGCTGAAGAGCTACCTAATGTATTATGGGCTTATCGTACGACCCCCAGAAGATCCACGGGCGAGACCCCTTTCTCTTTGACATACAGGGCGGAGGCTGTAATACCAACCGAGGTGAGCTTATGCAGTGCACGGGTCGCGGGGTTTGACCCCGCCCAGAACGCCGACCTAATGATGGAGCGTTTGGACTGGATAGAAGAATGCAGGGAGGCCGCAACCATACGGCTCGCCGAGTATCAGCAGAAACTAGCCCAAAGATACAACCAAGATGTAAAGGGGAGGGAATTCAGTGCTGGAGAATTGGTGCTAAGAAAGGTCGTGGGAAACATGCGAGACGTAGCTGCAGGGAAGCTTGCTCAAACCTGGGAAGGACCGTATAGAGTTACCGCCATCACCGGTGCAGGGGCCTACTACTTGGAAGACCTTGACGAGAGGCCGCTTCCCCGGCCATGGAATGCCCACAACTTAAAGAAGTTTTACGTGTGACCATCCAAGTAAGCCAAAACTTGTATTTTGCTAAAATCAAGATTATGATGGAGTTGCTTAAATACGCTGTTTTCGATTCCGTTATTGCACACTAAGAGAATTGCAACTAAAAAACTCTAAGGACAGAAACCTGGCACTCGGCTCGATTAAAATCGCCGAGCAAGTGGAAACCTTATCACTGAAAAAATAAAAACTCTAAGGACAGAAACCTGGCCCTCGGCTCGATTAAAATCGCCGAGCAGGTGGAAACCTTATCACTGAAAAAATAAAAAATTCTAAGGACAGAAACCTGACCCTCGACTCGATTAAAATCGTCGAGCAGGTGGAAACCTTATCACTGAAAAAAAATAAAAATTCTAAGGACAGAAACCTGACCCTCGGCTCGATTAAAATCGCCGAGCAGGTGGAAACCTTATCATCACAAAGAAATAAAAGGATAAGGACAAAAACATCATCCTCGGCAGGATCAAAATCGCCGGACATGTGTGAACCCTAACCCTTTACAAACATTAAATCCATTGTCACTCTCGGATTATCCAAAGCACCGCGCAACAGGTTTTGGGGTATCATTCCATTTACGGTCAAAACACTGGCATGGTCCAAGCGAAACACACAAATAAATAGAAATTCATTCAAACGAATTAAAACCAAAGTTAAAAAAAGGAAGCTGTTTACAAGTCAATCCTACGAAATGGAGGAAATTGTTCGTTCACCACATCCCGGTGACATAGGCAAATAAACCATTAAGAAAATAAACTAAAAATGCAATAAAAATAAGTGAAAGCATAAAAAATTAGACTGCAGATAATCAGCTGGAGGGCCGGGTCGGATCTGTCACTTCTTGCTGGTCGGTCAGGGGGTAATGCGAGGCTTCACCGAGAAGGTCCTGTACAGTCGGGATGCTGGTGGCTTCCATGTCATCTGGCTCGGCATGAGTGTCAATCTGTTCAACTAGCTCCCTCATACTTGCTGTTTTTTCCTCCTCAGCAGCAACCGGGGGATTCTGCACGGCAGTAACGGGGCTCGGGAAGGGAATTTGGCCGAGGTCTCTCAGGTGGGAATCCTCGGGAACTCCCAGTGCTTGAAGAGCGGCGAACCACCTAGCCTTAAAACCCAGCTTCCGAGCCTGGGCCACTACCGGTTCTGCAGATTGCTCGGCATCAGCAAATCCTTCGTTGTACCACTTCTGCTCACAGGCCTCCAGGGCTGCCCTAAGGTCGGCTAGCTCCTCGGCTTGAGAGGTGTTGAGGCTGATGGCTTCACCTAGCTTCACGTCCGTTTCATTCTGCTTAGCCAAGAGCTCTGCACGCCTCTTTTCCGCCAGAGCCCTATTTTTCTCCGCGGCAGCGGCCTTCTTCTCGACAGACTCAGCTGCCTTTAGTTTTTCCTTTGCTGTTTTGGCCGCTGACTCCCGCGCCCCCTTTTCACGCTCAACTTCCTTGGCAAGATCCCGTGCCCGGCCAGCCATTATGTGAGCCAGTTGAGCAGCTTGGCAATCACAAAAGTTAGTAAGGAAGCAGAAGTAAATGTATGGAAAGAAACAGATAACTAAAGAATTACCGCGATGGCGTGCCACTCTAACCGGCGCCCCACAGACTCCTCAGAACCCTCCTCAAAGGCATGCACGTTATCGGGAAGAAGGAGACCCTCGGCCAGGGACTGGGCAATACGGCCACCCTCGCCTTTCTCCCACATCTGCACGCAGGCAGTTGAAGGCAAAGACTTGCCGTCCAGCAAAAACTTTGGTTTCCACACAGGAGCAAATTGGGAGGAGGACGCGACCCCCGGACCTACCTGGGTCTGCTGATCGCGGATTACAATCCCCCCTGTTGGCTGGGGAGGAGTCTGAATGGCAGCATCTCCCGAACCCGAAGATGGTTGATCGGCGACCCTCTGCTTCTTACGGGCTCGCCTAGCTTGAGAAGAAGGTGGAGGGTGAGGCACCTGGCTCCGGCCCTGGGAAGGTGGGGGCTGCGTGGGTTGCCGTACGCCGGGCACAAAGCGGTCAATGGTCATAACCTTCCGTGACACCATGCTTCCACCGGGTTGGTTATCCTCTGCTTCAGTTGCTGGTTGCTCAGGCTCAGCGGGCGGATTCTCGGGCTACGCCTGCTCTTGAACGGGGTCCTCTTATTGGATAGCTTCGTGGGCTAACTCTCTAAGGCGCCAAGACACGCGTTCCGCGAACTCGTCTCACAAAGGGGCTAGCTCGTCCGAGCAGGTGAAGCGCCGTCCAAATTCCCTCGCCTCCCCGGTTGTAAGTTTCGGCGGCAAGAAGTTTGCGTACCGGACATCGATGTATGACAGCAGGGGGCTATCAACTAGAAGTGTCTGCTTAAAGGTTTGCCAGGTGGAGTAAACTGGCTCTACTCCGAGGATCAGGTGCGAAGCCCGGAGTTGTCCGTCCCAATGCATGAAGATCTCGGAACGAAGGATGAAGTTCAAATTTTTGACGTGGACGGTTCTGATGTCCGAAACAAACACTTTGTCGTCTGCAAAAGAACAAGTGTCATATCAGTATCTGATAATAGAGATTTGCTTCAATAAAAAGAAAAGAAAAAGGGGAGGAAAACAATTAGATCAAGGGATTGGTACAAACCCACTTCACGCCGTGAAAGGGGGCAAGGGACGTCCCCGACAAACCAATTGTCACACACCCGAACGAACTCCCCGGCAGAGTTCCTGTTCGAATCAGGTAGGCATGATATCAGCCGTACCCGATTATCTCTTGTCTTTAGGTAATAGTTGGTAGCTTTGTTCCCACAGAGGCTATACATATGGTTAATGTCATGATAATTTAACTGTAAATCAAAGGTATGGTTCAACCTACTGACGTAGCTAACTACCCGGTAAAAGTTGGGAGGAAGCTGGTCGGGACACAGTCCGTAGTACCTAAGTGTATCTGTCAAAAGGGGATCCACGGAGAACCTAACCCCACCCTCTAAGATTGACATCAGAGGAAAGAAAGCTGTGCCTAGTCCTCGGTGGAGAGCAATATCACTCTCATGGTAGTAAGTCACTTCCACGTCATCGGGAATACTAAACTTGCTCCTAAAGGTGGCCAAGGCAGCCGAGGACTCTAAAAGATAAGAGTAACCCATCTATGACGCTTAATGCTATGAAAGGGAACTTGAAGAAATAAGCTGAAGGAATAGGAAGGGGAAGAAAACTTACTTTGGGTTCTAAGAAGGAAAGGAACTCTGGGCAGGTGAGTAAGCGCACAGAGAGTTGGTCGGCAGAGAGTAAGCTCGAAAAATTAGAGGTGGAGAAAAAATGAAAGAATGTTCTGAGGGAAACTATTTATAGGGTCAAAAAGGGGGGCAAAGAAACGTTCAATCAAGCAATAAATGGGCACAATTTACGAACGGCCCTGCGAATACCAAAGGTAACCGATACGCGCGCCGCTTCGGTTCACGAACCGTCAGGCAATAATGACAACTATACCTGACGCCGCGAAACAGCACGTCTTTTGAGATGAGCATTAATGAGAAACCATAACCACGAGTCCCAGGCCCTAAGACCTCCGAGATCAAAAGGCTCGGCCAGCTCCTTGATTCTTCCCGGCAACCGGGTATGAATTAAGGGGGGGCTAATGTACGGCACCGAGATCCCAAGACCCATATGGGCCCTGGGCCCAAGCCCAATGGAACGGCCCCATTGCCCCAAGCCCTTTTTGAAACTGCCTTCATGTAAAAACAAGTTTTGGGTCTTGGATCCTGAGAAGTGTTCGGCATAAACTTTCCCGAACAAATACATGAACCCTGTCTGGGCAAATCATGAAATGCTCAGGGAACAGCATTACCGAGCACAAACGACTAAGCTGGAACCAAGTTCCAAGGCCATAATTGTTGCATCCCACTCTCACCTAAACACCCACTTAAAACAAATAATATTGGACCTTCAATTGCACTAGCGGTGGCTGTAATCATAATCTCCCCACTAACCTAAGTTATAAATAGCAGAAGTTTGGGAAGAGGCAGGGGTTCAGAAAAAAGGAGAAAAAACAGTCGTTGAGGAAGAGAGGAGGAATATTACTTTGAGTCTCTGTGCCGAGAACGACCCAAAGTAGGAAATCTTGAAGCCCACTCTACAAATAAATTGTGAGCCCAAGTGAGTTCAAGCCCAACAGTCTCATTTCTGGTTCCCACAGAAACAATATTATTTAATTTGAGTCTACCATTAATTAGGATCCTCCACATCTGAAAAGGGTCCATTACAAATCATAAGATATTTCTAGGACACAATTTTTTTTCATAACTTATTAAGTTAACAAGTTGTAATTAGAATGACATGTTTTTCATCTGATTGATATCACTTTCATTTATATTAGGATCATCTATGTAATTGCACTAGATCTATTGCATGGTTTATATTAAATATTATAAATTTAAAAGTGTATCTAGTGATACATCATTTAAAATTGTAAATTATGTAGTACTTTGTACACTATTATGTCTAGGAAATAAATTCTTTACCATTAAATTGACCCTCTCAATTTCAAAGAAAATGAAGAGGATTATGTTCTTTTTATGTATGGCCAATTCCAACAACTCATGTGAGTAGTTATGAAAATATGGTGTGGCTAAAAATTTATTGTTACATGTTGGTATAAGTGCAAAGAAAGGGAGGAGAGTCTAAATTTAATATTATTTTGGAATGTTTGAAATTGTATTATAATGAAATGAGACATAGAAAGTTTTGAAAACACACTGTGGGGAACCAAAAAAGAAAAAAGAAAAAAAAGAAATGAGACATAGGGTTAGATTGCCATTTTTGTCTTTAGGAAACACAAGAGGTATTGTGCATAACATCATCCATCAGCCATTCAAAATAGTAAGTTAGGAACATTTTCAAAGAATTAAGAAAACTAACATCTCGAGTTTCTAAAACTCGAGATCCATATTATAACTCGAGTCCAAAAGACTCGTTTTGCGAGCGTGAAAATGCCACATAGATCTCGAGTCTTTAAAACTCGATTTCCATGCAAAAAAATTTCACCTATAGTGGCGTTTTTAAGCCTTACAGTGACGTTTTAAATCCCTATAGCGGCGTTTTTCTGCAAAAAAATTTTTGTAAGTACAGGTTTAGGGGGTCCTATAGTGGCGTTTTTAAGACCTATAGTGACGTTTTACAGACCTATAGCGGCGTTTTTTCTCAATTAATGGAAATCGAGTTTATAAAACTCGATTTTCAGCCTGATTTTTTTCCCAATTTAACTTAATCCACTTACAAATCGAGACTTAAAAACTCGAGTTTTATCTTGGAACTCGAGTTTTAGACACTCGAAATGCTAGTTTTCAAAATTGTTTTGAAATGTGACAATTAACTAAATTTTTTAATATTTATTGTTATTTAGAAAAAAAAATTCGAAACACAAATGCAAACTACAGCTTAGTTACCTGGTTTTGTTTGAAATGGTTGGTGATTAGGCATATGTGTGATGTCCGAAGATCTAAAATTTAGTGTTTCTTGGAGTTAATGAAATGTATCTTCCCATTTAGCAAAAAAATGATTTGTTATCATCAAAATAAATTGGGATCCACATTTCCCAATGGCAACAAATGTCTTAATAGGGCTTTTAAAATTTGTACTATTTTTCTAGGGGGTGTAGCTAGCAAATGATGTACTCCGTTTTGTTTACTAAGTCATGCATGCATGCATACTTAAAATCATATTTATGTATGTCATGGAATCATGCATGCATGTGTACGCACTTAATGCATGCTGGACATGGCTAACAAAGAATAGAAGTGTGTAAGTATTATTTTTTTATAAATAGAAGAAGTTTGCTTTTATGTTTGGCTCAAGTTGTGTGTGTGTGTGTATATATATATATATATTCCTTGGCTTCTTGGATATGCTGGCCTTATTTTTGTTTGTACAAGTGGGTTCTTTCAGCATATCTCACTGAAAGGGAGACAGAGATTTATGAACACGGATTAGTAAGAGTCAATGGAATCTACTTAGGAAACTAAAAATCTAGAAGAGGTTGAAACTCTTTCTTTGGAGAATTGCAGAAATGAGAAAACTTAATGCCAACCAAACCCACCCATAAATCCAAAACTCAACCAGAGTATGATATGTGCCCTAGATTAGATGTATGATAGAGGTAGTAAAAATAGAGCACTTATTTTTCATATGCCCCATTGTCAATCATAGCTTAGAGGAGAGGAGTACAGTATGTCCAATAATCCTCTTAATAGTAAAATTGAGCGAGGTTGAACCTTATGGCATGAGCATGAATTGTCCATTTACTTCACATATACCATGAGGCTAATGGATGTGCGAATGCACTAGTTAAAATGGATTGTCAACAACATAGTATTTTGAAAGTTTATGATCCATGCCCATCTTTTGTATATCCAACTTTTGTATGGGATATGAAGCACCTTGGGACTAGTAGAATGTGACATTTGAATTCTTTTGGGCTTGCTATTGTATAAACTCTCTGATATATAAATAATACTCCCTTCTTTTATCAAAAAATAAATTGAGCAAGGCTTAGTGGTCACATAAATAAGTCTTTTTTTTTTCTTGTGATTTTATTTTTTATTGTTAAACAACCTCTTAAATTTGCTAAAATTTTGGATTATTTGTGGTTTTCAAGATTTTTTTTAATTAGTTCCATTGTAATTGTTCTATTCATTTGGATAGACAATTCGGTCAATAAGTTTTGCAACCCTCCCTTCCCAACCAATTCATGATATTGGGTTTGAACTTATCTTCTACCCCCGTAAATTCTTAGGCATTAGTAAGTAAGATGAACTTAAATTACCTGTGATTCGTTTGGGTGCAATAGGTCTGTAGCTGGGGCACAATGGGGGAAGAAGACCAACCAGGTTCTTTAGCACATTCTCACCAACAAGACTTAATTGCTGCACCCAGGGGCGGTGGAGCTTTGTATTAGCTTGGGGGCCCCCGAAATAATATTTTTTTTTTAAATTATACCATAAATATATAAATATTAAAATTTGAAAGGTTAGGAGTTGGTCCCCTCCCCAAAATGTCCAATAATCCTCTTTAAAGTAAAATTGGGTGACTGGCTTAGTGGTCACATGCCTTACATAGACAATTCTCTCTCTTTTTTTTCTTTTATATATATATATATATATTGGTGGATTCGGTCATTTATAAAACTTTCTATTTGAAGGTGCATGATAATAGATTAATTTTATTTAAAGAAAGTTAATCATTAAGCATAACTTTGATAACAAATAATACTTATTTTTAGTGTATTTTTATACATATCGAATATCAAACTAGATAACTTTTATATTTTTGTTAGAATTCAAACAACAGTAAGTTCTAAAAATTTAGTAAATGTACATACTGAAAGTATATACGCATTTGTATATCACTGGTAGCTCCACCTCTAAGCTAGGGTGGTCATTGCAAAAAAATGTATATATATTTGCCATACAAAAAATTATATACTAAACTAACCTATCATGACCATTTTGATAAAAATGTCGAACAACTTGACTTAAGCAGCACATCCCTAGAGAAATATTCAAATATTTTTTGTCCTAATATACATATGTATATATATATATATATATATATATATTAGGCTGCTTACTTTTATTGGTACGAAAAGAAAAGAAAATATCAATGTTAGTTGTATTTGTTGCGTTAACCGGTGCCTTTAAGGTAATCGCCAATAAATTTTTTTTTGACACAATTTTATAAAAGCTATTTTTTCTATTCCCATATAAATAATTTCTAATTTTGTTTTTTCTAAAGCAATGTTCTTAAGACATTCTTTAACTTTTCTCTAAGTAATAACAACCGCTGTCTGAAAAAATCTAAAACTTTAACGAGTGACCGTGATATAAATAACTGAATGCATGCAGAAGTGGGGTGGCCAAGACATCAACATTGAGAAGACAACCGATAATGTGTGAACTTGCTTATTAATAAACTGGGTTATTATTAAGTTCCAACAATTTTGAAGTCCCTTAAATGGTGCCAAAATAACTAACTCCCTAAGACATTGCATGTTAATGTTGTTTGGGGTGTCACGTTTAGTTTTTGCATTGAAGTACTCTAGTTTTCATATTAGCCACAATTTTTAGGCTGGATTTAGCAGCATCCTGCATAACTGTATGTGCATGTTGCTGATCTTTTGATTTAAAGAGTCCTGCTATCTCTGAAACTATATCCAATTTGAATGTATGCGTTGTAAGCTTAGCTGACATTATTGAAGATGGTTAAGATTATTTATTTCCCATTCTGTCTCAATTTTACATTTTCTTCTCTAACAAAAAGTTTATAACTTAATAAGTACTCCTATTACTTCTAGTTTTAGAGGTTCCTTTTTCTGCATGCAATGTTGTGATAGTAAGGTTGCTTTCATTTGAATAGTTAGGAATTTTCTTTCTTTTTTAGGGACAAAATGTCATCAGCCAATTTGTTCAAAAGCTCAATGTCCCACCTGCTTTGCACATTCTATATGATACAAATGCATATTCCAGTGAGTAGTTTGATATTTTTATTTCTATGACTTCTGCATGAAAACTCTGCATTAGGCTGTGTATGGGTCGTGTTATATTGGGCTGAGTTTAGTGTATTTTCCAACCCAATTTGACTTCATCAAATCGAGAAATCTTCAATTCAACCTAATATTAGCTCTAAAAAGCAAAAACCAAGCCAACCCATTTGAGTCCATCTTTGAATCAAATTATTACAATTTACATTGAGCCTAATTCTCCAATTTCAGTAAAATTAAGCGTGCGTTTGGCATGCTGGAAGTTTGCTGTATTTCAATGTTTTGATTATTTTTGTGGGCCCCTTTTCACTATTCATGAAACTCATAGCTGAAAGAAAAAACACAGCTTATTTTTGACAAAAACAGTGCGTTTAGCATCGGTCATTTTTTGAATCTCTGCTTTCTTTTCAGCTGTATCTTGCAAGATCTCCCTTCTTCTTCCTCATCAATGCCCCTACTTCGTCCTCAAGCTCTTAAATTTTACATCTACCACCAACTACCCAAATTTATGCAAAGTATCTGATACACAAACTCTTTGGAACAGCCTTCATCCCTGTGATTTTCTTGGCTGCGAGAGAAAATCAACCACAAAACTGATGCCGCCACTGTGAGGGAGAGACGCTAATGTTAGACCCCTGTGAATCTCAATAATCAAAATAAATTAAACTAACACATTTAAAATAAACTCATGATCTAAAATAAATCAAACTAAGAAACTTAAAATATACACACATGTATATTAATAAATTAATATTGTGCTTTGGATAGGGTTACTTGGATTAAAAATTTTGACAACCTTAACCTAATCCAACCCAAGTTTCAAATTAACTTAAGAAGTCAATTCAACTTATCAACCCATGAAAAACCAATCCAAAATGTTGGGTTAGATTCGGTTGTGTCCGGCAAATCATTGGGTTTAATGTACATCTCTAAATTAATTTCTGCTAGCCATTTTTAAGTGAAGCAATTTTAAAATTAATGAGATATTTAATCAATTATAGACATTATGTTCCAAGAATGTTCATCGTCCTTTGTAATGAAGCAAATTTGAAAATTATAATAAAATTTGTCTATTTGGTTTGCAAAGCACTATTTTTTTTTTTTTTTTTACATTTCTCTTCTTTGACTTCCTAATGGGTTTGTTTTTCTACTTTGACTTCCTAACGAGAATTGTGTATATTATGCTCAAGTCTTATGGATGGTCATCATATTTCTCATCTATCTCAAGTTGGTGGCAATTTAGATGGAAAATTTGATGAAGGCTCTGCCAGTTTGATCCTAGACACAAAACCTTCAAAAGTCGTGTCTAATGAATTAACATTACGTTGAACTCTGGCTTAGAGTTGTATGAAGGGTTATTTCTTTTCTCGTCATGCTCAGATTATATCTGTGTGGATTTTTCACAGAATTGTTGCTGTTTTGACATTCTTTAGGGTGCATATGTCATTACAATATACTTTAACTCATTTCTGTTCTAATTTCATGTGGTTTCATGTGTATAAATTAAATGGATTTCTTTTTTAATTTTTATTATTGTCCAAAAAGTGATTCTGTCTATTTCAAACTTTTTTCTCCTTAAAATAATCATTACTACAGTAAAATGTGTTTCCCTTCTGATGGTGTAATTTTCTTGCTTGTAGTTTGTGTTTTCTTTCCTATTGGGGGGATGGGTTTACAAATTTAATTTTTTTTTTTTTTTTTTTTCACTTTTAATTTCTTGTTCTTCCCTGTAAATGTTGGTCTTTGACACTTTGTTAACGAAAAATAATGGAGCTCTCTTGTAATTCTTTAGGATTGGTTCAAATGTGCACATTGTCTATTTGAACTCTCTCCTCTATGAAGTCGAGGAGAGAGTTCACATTATTTTACTTATAAAAAAAATAGTGGTGTTCCTTGTTTTAGACATTTTGTGAATTGAGGAATAAATTTATTTTTCTGTTTTTGCAAATATCTTGTATTCTTTTTTATATGAACAATAATAGGCTTTGATGAAATTTTATTTAATATGGTGACATGTTGTCTTAAATGGTGGACCTCATTTAAGAATTTATTGATGTGGAGTTGTTGCTATGTCTTTTGCCTGTTTTCTTAATAATGTCTCTCTGAAACTTGAAATGATGGACAGGTTTACTTCTGGACATATGGAAATATTAAAACACTTATTTCTCGGATACTAAGTTGAGCTTGAGTGGGTTACAACAAGACGCGAGTTGAGAGAAAGATAACATGGGGTGAAATTTTCAAGATTTCTGTGTGAAGTTTGGTAAACGAGGAAGAGGACATGAGACCCGCTTTCTAAGCGACAACGTTTTGAGCAACTTTTCATTGACATGTGGTGTGGTTTTAGAGGTTTTTGACATTTTTTTTTTAATTTAAAAAATACTAAAAAAAAAAGATGTTTTCTGTTAATTTGACTGAAAATACCAAATTGGTCATGTAATAGCGAAAAAAGCAGTTGGTCAACAAATGGAAATAAATGAAGGTTTTACTGCTTACTATCACAATAAATTTGTTTAGAGATGGGAAATCAAATCTGATTATGATATCCAATGCATGAACTCAGAAGGTTTACAACATGGAATTGAATAAGAAAGGGTACCTTTTTTATTAATTCACAGTTTAAGAACTGGTTAAGAAAAAATACAAGTGTTGGTCCTTGGGTCTAGTCTGAGGTTGGGTTTACAAATGGATAGATTCTTTTCTTTCTTTTTTCCTCTCCTCTTGCTTTTATATCCAGCTACAACTTATCTGGATCAAACACTTGGAGGGCTGAGATTGCCCTCCTACAACTCTGGTCCCATCCAGAACATACTAGCAAACTTTACCCTATAATCTTAACTGTGCCACCACTATTCATGGTCATTTCCTCATTAGTGCGGCCAGAGGAGTGGTTGTCTCGCATTTAATGCGGAGGGGATGGCTTCTACACCCTTCTTTCTTCATATTTCTCGTATTCTGTACCAAGTCTGCTTCCTTTGCTTTTTGATGTTTTAACTTTATGTGCCTCACATAACTAGTGCTCGTCCCCAAGGTCCGAGGTACATCCTCGGAAATAACCTTGACTACCTATTTAAATTAGATTTGGGATCCTCATCCCCATAGGTCATTATGAAAATGATAAGCAGAGATATTACGAATTTTCTATTCCCTCCATCCCATTTTGTTAGACTTATTTATAAAATCCAAAATTTTAAGAAAACGATCATTTAATGTATGGTCTTTTACATAAAATTGAAGACCCTTGACTCATTGGAAATAAGAGAAATGTCTAATGTATGTTTCCAACATTCCCAAATCTCAATGATACACTTCAAAACTTTGCTTGCTACCTGCCAGGCAATCCTAATTGATTTTCAAATTGATGTAACAATAAATATGATTAATATATATGTCACTTTAACACCATAATAAATAAATATACATATATATATATATATATATATATTTTTTTTTTTATGCTTTGTGATACATCTATTTATACCTTTTATGCAATAAAAGTATATATTAATATCCCTAGATTACTCATCTTAAATAGTTGGCTTAAGAATATAGAAAATTTATGACACCATTTGTCAAGAGAAAAATATATTGATACAAGGAATAATCCAAATAACATAAGGTGTTTCTTTTAATAAAATGAAGTTATATCCTTGAAGCAAAGCTTATAAATTGTCTATTCCAATATAGTTTCAAATTAATTAAGCCTCATCTTTTAGTATAGAAATATATTTAGAGGAAGAGATCTTTCTAGTACACTTTTTCACCTGCATATAAGTAATTGGATAAGGACCAGATTAAAAGTGCAACGAACATGGTAGCAAAGGCAAGCTCCATTGTTGTAATAATTCCCAGAGCAACTTAACGTATATATATTGTGGATAATTTTGCGGTAACAATTTGACCAATCACTTATGATATTTGCGCAATTGTCACAAGTTTTGCTACTTCTTAGAAGCGAAATCTGTGATTTCATATTGTTAAACGACTCATCATATTGTTAATCACTTTTTTTTTTTAAATCTGAAAATATAAATCATACTTTAACCTAATCTAAGTATATAAGTAGGCAAAGTTTCCTCATCGAGACTTGAATTCTAGCTCTTACCCTTTGATCCTATAAGAACTTGTACTTATGGAGTGACCACCACATCAAGAATGCACAGTGATGAGATAGAAGATTTTTACTCTTTTTTTTTTTTTTTTTTTGAGAATGTAATTTTTTTTATTCATTCATTCAAACAATGTCTCAATCAAGTTTCTTTATTTTATTATATCTTTAAGCTCTATCCTTGAAGGAAACATATCATCTACATGTATCTTAAGATTTTTTTTTTTTTTTTTTTTTTCATTTTGTGGTGAAAATTTATTATCATTAATTTAATGGTGTATTCAATATTACCTCATTTCACCAAATAAATATAATAACTAGTTTAATCCGATTATTGTAATTTTCATTTATAGGAGGATCAACTATAGTTCATTTCATAAATGAGCAATTTTGTCATGCACTAATTAGAAATAGTTTTTGGGAGGGGGGTGTTGGGGGCAAAGCACCGTGTGGGTCCAGCCCACATGCATTGTCAAAGCTCATTTATGAGCTTGTTCCAAGAGTCTTCAAATTCAGCTTTCTCATTTATTGAGAAATGACCAAGACTTGTGAGAAGTCTGACTTCTCTTAATGAGAAGTGATCCTAAGCGTGTTGTACATGCTGAAGAAAAAGAAAAGAAAGAAGAAAAGGCCATTTGGCCAGTGTGTGTGACAAAGAGAAAAACACACTTGAGAGAAGAGCTAAAGCAAGAGTGCCATTCGACCATTGTGAGAAAAACACAAGTGAGAGCTTCAAGAGGTGTAGTCTGTGAAGAAATAGAGAGTGAAGGGGAAAAAACTAGCATGACGGACCTTCACCATGATGGGCTTGACGGATCTTAGCCCATGGGCCGATAATGGGTAAGCCCAGGGCATAGCAGGAACCATAACTTAAAATACTTGTTGCACATGCTTGAAATCTGGTAAAATCCCAAAGGAAATCGGAATCCTAGTGCAAGGAGAATTTCGGAAGATACGCGCATTAATGAAAGACCCTCTCTACAAGGAAATGTCTTGTCCATCACATTTGGGATTACTCAAGAGGATTCCTATAAGGAAAAGAATTCTACATCAAGGAAGAGAGGCCAACCTTCTACTACTATAAAAGCCCCAATACCCTCACAAATCAAGGTACGCATAATTTACCCCTCTCTAGCACTCTAGAGTTGAGAATACTTCTAACTTGACCTTCGGAGGGTATTTGGCCGGCACCACACCGGTGCCCTCTGTTAGATCACTTCTTTCTTCTTGTAGGTCGCTATTTCAAGTGTGCGAGGATCGTGTAGCTCACTGGTGATTTTACGACATCATCAGTTGGCGCCGTCTGTGGGAAATCGAAGAGTTTAGCTAGACTATCGCTTCCCGAACATAAGAGTTGCATGGTACTCACTCGCTCGATGGCTACCACCAACAACGTTCAAGGAGACGAGCCGCCAAGATCTACCGCATTAGAGAGGCAGGTCCAAACTCTCATGGCAGCAGTAGAACATCTCACAAAACAAAACCATGATATGGAGGAGCAGCTACGCCAAAGGGACGCAGGACATAATGTTCAGGAGGAAAACCAAGAAGGTACCAGTGCCGAACAAAGGGACCAAGAGAAGCCAGAAGGCAGCAATGCCCCAAGCAGACCAAAGCAACAAAACATGAGCCTTCCATCTCTCATGGATTCGGCCCCTCCACCTATTGTCACAGAGATGTAGGCGATGAAGGAACAGATGGAGATCATGATGAATGCCCTCAAGGGACGACTGTCCAATGATCTTAATGACCTAGTAAATAGAATTGACTCACCGTTCACTGCCCCCGTCAACTCATTCCCCTTGCCACAAAATTTTTGCATGCCCCAGATTGAAAGCTACGACGAGGTCAAGGATCCCCTCGATCATCTAGAGACTTTTAAGACCCTGATGCACCTACAAGGGGTACCAGACAAGATCATGTGTAGGGCATTCCCGACGACGTTGAAGTGCCCTGCGAGGATTTGGTTCAGTAGGTTGACACCAAGCTCCATCAATGCTTTCAAGGAGTTGAGCGCCCAATTCACCTCACACTTCATTAGGGGACATAGGTACGAAAGGTCCACCGAGTGCTTAATGAGCATCAAGCAGTGAGAAGATGAGACGTTGCGGTCCTACATAACTCGTTTCAACAAGGAGGCCCTTTCAATTGATGAAGTGGACAATAAAATACTCATAGCTGCATTTACTAACGGGTTGTGGAAGGGTAAGTTTTTGTTTTCTTTATACAAGAATGACCCAAAGACCATGTCGGACGTACTCTACAGAGCCATCAAATATATGAACGCAGAAGACTTATTGCTAGTCTGCGAGGAGAAGCCCAGAAAGAGGGAGAGACAGGAGGACACACAATAGGATAGGGGGCAAAAGATTGCTAGAACCGGAGATCAACGAGATGAAAGGCGCCCTAGACCCCCCACTGGAAAGTTCACCAACTTCACCCCATTAACCGCCCCAATAGATCAAGTCTTGATGCAAATCAAAGATGAAGGAGCACTGACGTTCCCTGGTAAACTAAAGGGAGATCCCAACAAGAGGCCAAGGGACAAGTATTGTCGCTTCTACCATGACCACAGGCATGACACAGCCAATTGCTACGATCTGAAACAGCAAATTGAGGCCCTTATTAGACAAGGGAAGTTACAGAGGTTCGTCAGCAAGGAAAGAACCGATCTGCCCCAAGAACAGGTCCCGCGATGGGAGAACGAGCGCCCTAGACCACTATAGGGGACATAAGAATGATCGTAGGGGGCACAACCGCATTCGGATCTTCTAAAAAAGCCCGCAAAACCTACCTCAGAATGGTCCATAGTGTCCAACTTACAGGATCCGTACCGAAGATGCCGTGAATAGATAACCCCGTTATCGGATTTTCAGAGGATGATGCTCGGAGACTTCACCATCCTTATGACGACGCACTTGTGGTCAGCTTGCAAATAGGGGATTACAACATGCATTGGGTCCTCGTCAACAACGGCAGCTCAGCGGACATTCTGTACTACCCGGCATTCCAGCAAATGAGGATTGACAGGGAATGGTTAACCCCAGCGAATGCCCCACTCGTGAGATTTGGGGGAACGAAGGTGTTCCCCTTAGGTGCAATTACACTATCTGTAACGGCAGGTGGCTATCCTCAACAGATCACTAAGGAAGTAACGTTTCTTGTAGTCGACTGCTCGTCCGCCTACAATGCCATTCTCGGACGACCCACTCTCAATTCCTGGAAGGCGGTGACTTCAACATACCACTTGATGATTAAATTCCCGACAGAGTATGGGGTAGGAGAACTGTGAGGAAATCAAATAGCAGCACGGGAATGCTATATTACCATGTTAGAGATGGAGGATCAACAGCAAACGATGTGTATCGGAGAACAATGAGTACTAGCAGAGCCAACTAAAGAGCTGGAAGAGGTGAGCCTTGATGACACATGGCCGGAACGGACGACTAGAATTGGCACACTAGCTAGTTAGCTGGTGCGCCAAACGCTCACAACTTTCCTCAGAGATAACCAAGTCGTGTTCGCCTAGAGTCATGAAAACATGCCAGGAATCGACCCCTCGGTAATGGTCCACAAGTTAAATGTGTCGCCCTCATTCCCTCCAATTCGACAAAAGAAACGAGTTTTCACCCAGGAGCGGGACAAGGCCATAGCTGAGGAAGTTTGAAAATTACTAGATGCAGGTTTCATCCAGGAAGTATATTACCCCGACTGGTTGGCAAACGTCATCATGGTTAAAAAGGCCAACGGAAACTGGAGGATGTGCGTAGATTTCACGGACCTCAACAAGGCTTGCCCTAAAGACAGCTACCCATTCCCACGGATAGATACCTTGGTAGATTCGACTACGAGACACCAGCTCCTAAGTTTCATGGACGCTTTCTCGGGCTACAACCAGATCAGGATGGATGAATCTGATCAAGAGAAGACCTCCTTCGTTACAAGTCAGGGATTATTCTGGTACAAGGTGATGCCTTTTGGACTCAAAAATGCTGGGGCAACATACCAAAGGCTAATGAACAAGATGTTTGCACACCAGATTAGCAGGAACGTACATGTTTATGTTGACGACATGTTGGTAAAAAGCCTGCATGAGTTGATCACCTAGATGACCTCAGGGAGACATTTGACACACTCCGATTAGGGCTGTCCATCCAATCCGAAGACCCGACCCACCCGAAGATTCCGACCGTATCCAACCTGAAAACCGGCAGACCCGATCAAGTCACCGATCGGCAGTGGGTCATTTGTTCCAAAACTGACTCCGGCGGGTCGGTTTCGGTTTTCCTCCCCAAAGCCCGAAAAAACCCGATCCGACCGATGTACTAAGATTTCTATCAAAAAATTTCCAGAATCTGGCGGAAGTTTCCAGAATCCGGCGATATTTTTCAGATTCTGGCATCAAATTTCCAGATTTCGGCCTCAAATTTCTAGATTCTGGCAACAAACTTTCATATTTTGGCGACTTATCAAGTAGATCTAGTGATATTTCGTCCAAATCTAGTGAAATCTCACCAAATCTAGCTAGATCTCACCAGATCCGGTTAGATCTCCGCCGGATTTGGCGTTTTTTCTCCTGAAATCAACTATTTTGGCTGGATTTTTCACCGTGGACGGTTCCGACCGAACCGACCGTGTTTCCGATGCAAAACCGACCCCGCCGATCCGACTCCCTCGCCGGTCGGCGGTGGGTCAGGATTTTCTCAATCCAATTCTATCGGGTCGGTCTCGGGTTGGGCACAAACCCGACCCGGACCGACCCGTGGACACCCCTAACTCCGATCATTCAACATGAAGCTGAATCCAAACAAGTGCGCTTTTGGAGTGACGGCCGGGAAAATCTTGGGCTTCATGGTGTCCCACAGAGGAATAGAGGTCAACCTAGAGAAGGTACGGGCCATAATGGAGTTAGAACTACCAAGGACAGTTAAGGAGGTCCAAAGTTTGAACGGAAAGATTACAGCCCTTAACAGGTTCGTCTCAAGAGCGACAGATAGGTGTCTACCCTTCTTCCGCACTCTAAGGAAATCATTCGAGTGGACGGACGAATGCCAGACGGCATTTAACGACTTAAGGGCATACCTCTCATCTCCACCGTTGCTCAGTCCATCCATGCCAGGAGAAGAGCTTTACCTATATTTAGTTGTTTCACAAGCTGTTGTAAGCGCAGCTTTGGTAAGAGAGGAGGATGGATCCCAGAAACCAGTCTACTTTACTAGCCGAGCACTCCGAGGGGCAGAAGAGAGGTACCCTCAGATGGAGAAGTTGGTTTTCGCGTTGATAATCGCAGTGCGAAGACGTAAGTCATACTTCCAAGCGCATACCATCGTTGTCTTGACGGACAAGCCCTTGAAAAGAGCCATGAGTAGCCCAGAAGCAGCAGGAAGAATGGCTTTATGGGCGGTAGAGCTAAGCGAGTTTGACATCCAATACCACCCGCGGACGGCTGTAAAAGGGCAAGTAGTAACTGACTTCATCGCCGAATTCACTCTCGGAGACGGCCAGGTGGCGGAGGAGAAAAGACAATGGAATATCTATACAAACAGATCTTCGAATAGACGAGCCGGAGGAGCCGGCGTAGTGATCCAAACCCTAGAGGGAGATAAGATCTAATGTATGATCTGACTGGATTTCCCCACAACCAACAATGAGGCAGAATATGAAGCCTTGGTGGCAGGGCTAGACCTCGCAAAGGCTGCGGGTGCGGAAAACATAGTCGTACACTGCGATTCATAGGTGGTAACGAGTCAGATCAATGGCGACTACGAGTGCAAGAATGATAGAATGAAGAGGTATCTAGAAGAAGTAAAGTACCGAATTGGCGACCTCGAAGTCAAATTCGTTCAAATCCCAAAGGAAGAAAACGAATGTGCCGACCATCTAGCAAAAGCTGCATCAGCCGAATTTATGCTTGTCCCCGAACAGGTATTATCATTCGATCAACTATCCTCACTTATCGATGACGAAATAAGTATGCAGGAAGTAGACTTTGGATGCAATTGGACTACGCCATTGATATTCTACCTGAAAACCGACGTGTTACCGGACGAGAAGGGCGCCGCAAGAAAGTTGAAGGTCTAGGCATCACGATTCGTGCTGATAAAAGATGTCTTATATAAAAGAGGGTTCTCTCGACCATACCTGAGGTATTTAGGCCATGAGGAAGCAAATTACGTAATAAGAGAAGTACACGAGGGTATCTGCGGAAACCACTCAGGCGCACAGTCATTAGTACACAAGTTGATCCGAGCAGGATACTACTGGCCTACAATGCTGAAGGACGCACAAGCTTATGTCAAGTCCTGCGACAAGTGCCAGAGGTTCAGCAATTTCATCAGACAACTGTCCGAAGAACTGACCCCCATGACGGCACCCTGGCCATTCGTATAATAGGGACTAGATATCATGGGCCCATTCCTGACGGCGATCAGGCAGCTAAAATTTCTAGTAGTTGGCATAGACTACTTTACTAAGTGGGTAGAAGCAGAAGCCTTAGCCACCATCACGGAGAAGAAAATCCGAAATTTTGTCTGGAGAAATATCATATGCAGGTACGGGATACCCAGAATACTAATCTCTGACAACAGTAAGCAATTCGACAACAGGGCATTCAGAGACTTCTGCTCGGAGCTAGGGATCAAGAATCACTACTTGTCGTCCGCACACCCGCAGGCAAACAGGCAAGTCGAAGTCACGAACCGGTCCTTGCTCAAGATAATCAAGACCCGGCTCAAGGGGGCAAAGGGTATCTGGCCGGATGAACTACCAAGCATCCTATAGGCATACCGGACCATGGCAAGAACACCCACTGGAGAAACACCATTTCGACTTGCATATGGAAGTGAAGCTGTCATTCCTGCAGAAGTGGGGCTCACAAGCTACCGGGTGGAGAGCTACGACGAGGATAAGAACGAAGAGGCCATGCGCCTCCAGCTCGACTTAGTGGACGAAGTCAGAGCGGCAACAGAGCAGAGGTTGGCACGTTATCAGAATCTCATGGCAAAACACTACAACACCAAAGTGAGGCATAGGGACTTTCAGGTCGGCGATCTTGTACTACGGAAGGTAATGGGTGCCGCTAGAGATCCTTCGCAAGGAAAGCTCGGCCCCAACTGGGAAGGACCCTACAGGATCGCATCATGGCAGAGAAAGGGCACCTACCACCTCGAGACGATGGACGGACAAAAGCTGCAGCACCCATGGAACATGGAGCATCTACGGAAATACTACCAGTAGAGATACTATGAAAAACAGCGACGATCCCCAATTTCCCAGTTTATTTGATTTTAGCTACAATTACTAGTTTTCCTTTAATCATTTTTGCTACAATATTTTGTGCCTTTTTAAGCCCAAGGGGGAAGGTACTTTTCCCTACAAACGCATTTTCTTTTTAAAGAAGAATATTCAGACACAACCGTGTTTTTCTACTTAAATTCTCAAAAAGAGGACGGATAACTGTGGGTGTAGATACTTACAAAGTCCACAAAGTGGACGGATCACCCAAAGGGTGAGAATATTTACAATCCACAAAGTGGATGGATCACCCATAAGGTGAGAATATTTACAAAGTCCACAAAGTGGACGGATCACCCATAGGGTGAGAATATTTACAAAGTCCTCAAAGTGGACAGATCACCCATAGGGTGAGAATATTTACAAAGTCCACAAAGTGGACGGATCACCCATAGGGTGAGAATATTTACAAAGTCCACAAAGTGGACGGATCACCCATAAGGACTGAAATTGTAGTCCACAAAGTAGACAGACCACCAATAAGGCGAAAATAATAGTCAAGTCCACAAAGTGGATGGGTCACAAATAGGTTAAATTTATTATTGACCCCAAAAAAGTTGACGGACCATCTATAAATTGTAAACTCCACAAGATTGACAGATCATCCTAGACGGGTGACAGTGAAAGTCCATAAATAGACGGATGAAAAATAAAGTACAGTAAGTATGTGAATCACCCCTGACGGGAGAAAACTCCTTAATTCAATAAAAATGGATGGATAGAAAAAACCCACCAACTAGACGGTTGTCCCAGACGGGTGAAACCCCGTAATTATAGCGTTTATCCACCAGACGGGTGGCGACTAACCTATAAAATGGACGGATAACAACAAGTTCTAAATGGACGGACACAAGCCCGTCAACTGCACGGATCACCCCATTAGGTGAAAATTTCCAAGTCCACAATGAAAGACGGGATAAACTACAAGGACGGTTCGTCCAAAAAACTAAAACTATGCAAGTCCATAAAGATGGCCAGTTCTCCGTATAGTGAACAACTTAAGAGGACGGATATTTATACAACTTCTTTCAAGTCTTGGATCTCCTTTTCTTTGACCTCCAAGGCCTTCCCTGCCTCATCCGTCTTTTGCTCAAGCTCCTTCCTTACCTACTCAGAAAGGTTAAACTTCTTCTCCATAGTGGACTTCCACTTGTTGAGTTGACCGAACTCGTCCTCCGTCTGCTCTGCCTTTGCTCTCACACGTTCCAGAGCCACTTCACGGTTAAGGCATCGATCCATTAGGCCCTTCATCATGACAAAGGATTGGAACAAACAAGTTAAGAGTGTTAGACAAAAACTAGGTGGAGTGGACGAGCGAAAATCGATAGACAAAAATTACCTGTGCAACAGCAAAGAGACCTGTCTCCCCCATTGCCTCCGTCGAGTGATTGCCCAAATCCTCATAGTCCTCCGACGAAATGATAGACAAAAGCTCCTCCAGGGCATATTTGGAGTCGTCACGAAGGAGAGGAGGAGGCTTCTCTTGGCTTGTGGACGGGGCCTTCATTAAACCCTTGCTTGACCCATGCTTTACTGGGGTGACGGTCTTCACACCCTCAGCCATCAACCCAACGACGGGTTCCAGAGAGACTTTTTGCTGCTTAAGTGGACGGTCAGATTTGGACGAAGGTTTTCTTTTTATCGACGGAGCCGTCCCCTTAGGAACCACCTCGCCGAACTCTTTTCTTTTGACAGCCTGTGATTTTATCAGCGCCCTCCTCTTAGCGTCATCCATCTCTGCAAAGAAGGATGGGTAAAGTTATTAACTGGGTTAAAGCCATTTATGCAAAATAAAGGTTGACGAACTTACGTCTATGAATTTTTTCGTTATATCTGACGGCTTCCTGCGTAGGTTTAGGATCGTCACAATACCAGTGGATGGTATCTGGATTTACCAACTTCGCCCAAGTCCTTTCCTCCGGCTTGGTCTTTTGAAAAATCTTCTCGACACTAACTTGTGGACATCGTCTACCTGCAAAAACGAACAGTTAAAAGGGAAATCATAACTGAGCGAATATAAAGAGTTTACAAAATAGGACGGATGCATACGAGACGGATCTAACACTCCCCAGGTTGTGTCGACGGGCATATATTCCGTCTCCCCTAGATGACCCATCCACCCGTCACCCTCTAGGAAGAAGTAACGACTCTTTCAGTCTCTATTTGAGTCAGGTGTTTCAAAGATGACCTTCAACAATGGACTCCTACTAGCAAAACTATACATTCCCCTTGACCTGTCAATTTCATCTGGACAGTAGCAATGAAGAAATTCACGCACCGTCAGCCTCCTAGCATCGTCTGTCATAGCACCATAAAGAATCTCCATTGCTATGAAGACCCTCCAGGAATTCGGGGATATCTGGGTGACGGACAGACCCAAATACTTTAGAAGTTCTCTATGCAGGGTACTTAACGGAAACCTAAGTCCCGCCTTCAACATCTGTTCGTACACTCCGACACCTTCTACCCCCTCATAATAACATTTCTCTGATACGTAGGGTAGACGGATTGAAATGTAGTCTGGAATTTGAAAAATGGCCCTAAATGTGCTGAAGTGTTTCTCCTTGATGACAGATGTGAATTTATGCACTGTCCACTTTGGTAGCATAATGAACTCCCTAAGTCCATCAGCACCAATGACGGATCTCAATAGTTGATCCTCGTTGTCATCAAAAATATCTTCTAGCTCAGCCATCTCCATATCCTCATTTATTAAGGACGAGGAAGAGGCGGACGGACTCCTTTCTTTGCCCGGACTCTCTTGGTCTTTATGACCGGACATGTATACTTCCTCGTAATCTGCCCCATCACGAACTACTAACTGATTACTTGACGCACTAGACATTGCCTACAAGTGACGACAAAACCTAAGACTGATGGATCTAGGAGTGTTGACGGGTGTGTATGAAAGTCTAACAAAATGAAAAGCACAAATGCAAGACTTGTAAAATAATAATAATACTCACCAAGTCTGAGTAACTGAAGGTCAACGGTTGTATAGATGACGGGTACAGATATTCAACAGAAAGCTCTCTGACAAGGTTGACGATGGCACTCTGACAATATGTTTTGGCTAATAAATGGAGAAATGAGGGAGGAGAAGTGTAATTTATATATGTGAAATGCACGGAAGACGAAGCGACGCTTTGATCCGAGACAAAATCCAATCAAAACGTGACACGTGTCGTACCTCATAAATGCTTGACAACCTGTCAACAAATGATCGCAGTTCTCGTCGTCCTCCTGGAAAACCGTCAACTAAAAGAACCTTCAACCGTCAAAGAACCTTAAACCGTCAAACCCAAAGAATATTTAACCGTCACCCTATTAGTCCGTCCACCCAAGCATGACGGGCCATAGGGTGAAGGGGGCAACTGAAGGGGAAAAACCTGGCATGACGGACCTTCACCATGATGGGCTTGACGGATCTTAGCCCATGGGCCGATAATGGGTAAGCCCAAGGCATAGCAGGAACCCTAACTTAAAATAATTGTTGTACACGCTTGAAATCCGGTAAAATCCCAAAGGAAATCGAAATCCTAGTGTAAGGAGAATTCCGGAAAATACGCGCGTTAATGAAAGACCCTCTCTACAAGGAAATGTCTTGTCCATCACATTTGGGATTACTCAAGAGGATTCCTATAAGGAAAAGACTTCTACATCAAGGAAGAGAGGCCAACCTTCTACTACTATAAAAGCCCCAATACCCTCACAAATCAAGGTACGCATAATTTACCCCTCTCTAGCACTCTAGAGTTGAGAATACTTCTAACTTGACCTTCGGAAGGTATTTGGCCGGCACCACACCGGTGCCCTCTGTTAGATCACTTCTTTCTTCTTGTAGGTCGCTATTTCAAGTGTGCGAGGATCGTGTAACTCATTGGTGATTTTACGGCATCACCAGAGAGAAACACAATGTGAATGTGAGAGAGTGAAAAAGAAAAATGAGACATTTTTCTTTGCTCAAGTTTCACACAAGGAAGATAAATTGGTGGAGTTCTCATAGAGTTTTTTGAGTGCTACAACCATGGAGAGTTAGAATATTCAAAGGAAGATTTTGCTATTGGTTTTGTGGTGAGATTGTATTTACTCCTTGAGATTTATTTGTTGTATATCCAATTTATTGTGGACTCAAGTTTAGCATAAACTTGATAGTTGTAATCTCTATTTCATAGTGGATATTTTTCGGAATTGCCCCGTGGTTTTTTCCTCTACACCGGAGGATTTTCCATGTAAGATTTGGTGTTCTTGTGTGGTTGTGTTTATGTGGTGCTTGCTGAAATTTTTTTGTTTCCATAATATTGTTATTGCTTGATAGTTATATATTTTAATTCACACATAGACATTGAGGGGATTAGGATTTTTCCCCAACAGGGGGGTGCCATAGATTGGGTTCGGATGTGTTTATGTTCCACCCACCACTCGCCCTAAATAGTTTGGGTTCAAAAACACCTCACCCATTGCTGGTCGTCAATGCTCAAGAGAATTCAACTAGCCAGTTCTTTCTAATGAGTGGTAGATGCAGTTAATTTTGCGGGCATGGCACAACAATGACAAAGGGCTATCAACGTACTTTTCTATCTAATTGGGTCAAGTGTGTCAAATTTCCATGTGAAAAACCCAACACTCAAGGTGTGTTTGTTTGGAGGTGAAATAGGGTGGATGGAAAACTTTTTTTGAGCGTGCGTTTGGTTGAGTGGGGATGAAGGAAAATAAACAGTGAGACCCAGATATTTTCTCCTTAGGCCCACCAAAAAGTTTTCTCACCAAAAATGAGGAGAAAACTGAAGTGAGAAAATTGAGCTGCTTAATGAATGAAAATACTCATGTGCACTTGCACATAGGGCTTCATCCGTAGATTGCTCTTCTTCACTTTTTTTTTTCTTTCCTCCTGGACGTTGCCTCCTCTTCTTCTTCTTCTGTTTTTTTTTTTCTTGGACATTACCTCTTTTTTTTTTTTTTTTTTGATTTACTAGGCAGGCTTTGTCCAGTGTACATTGCTCATATTCTTTTTTTTTTTTTTTTTTTTTGCTTTCTTTTGTGTTTTTGTGTTTTTTTTTTTTTTTTGTGGTTTTGTTTTTGTTTTTTTTGTTTAGATGTGACCTTCTTCTTTTTTTTCTTTTTCTTTTTTAACATGATTTTTATTTTTTAAAAAAATTAGGCGATTGCTTATTTTTTTTGGTTGTTTGTCACTTTTTAGGTTTTAATTGGGCATCATTTTTTTAACAAGAGTATATGAGTAAATTTATACAAACTCACTTTTTCCATCCCTCCACTTTTCCACTCCCAACCAAACAAAAAGAAAGGAAATTAAAATTTTTTCTATCTTCCCACTTTTCTACCCCTCCAACCAAACGGACCCTTAAATTGAAATAATTGGGTTGCAAAAAGCTTCATCTGTCATTGACTACCACATGGCATTGAAATTGACTACAACTCATCAGGTTGACCTCAGTCGAGCAAGTAGGTTGGATTTCACAGGTATTTAGATAGTTTTAAGGGGAAGTGGTATATTTATTTTCAATGAGGTACTTTTGTTTTTAGTTTTTAACATAATCTAAGCCATTTACTTTCCCATAGACAACAAGATTTTATTTTTAGCAAATTGCTTAAAAATTATTTTTCTTCTTTGTCCCGTATACATGTATGTTCATTTCTTTTTCTATCAAGAAAAGTGGTGAATGAGTTTGGCTTACCTCCAGTACTTCTTTAACTGGAAGTCTCCTTTTGTTTTAAATACACAATGACAAGTGGTAGTGAGTTATAGATGTTTAAAGTCTGTATTGTATATCCAAGAATTAGAATATACACCACTGTTTCTTTAAAACCTTCTCTCATCTCCCTTTTTATGTGTGTGTGTGTGTGTGTGTGTGTGTGTGTGTGTGTGTTAAAATACTTAGTATTCTCAAAAAAAAAAAAAAAAAGCAAGTGGTTGTGAGTTTTAATTTCCACATTTTATTTAGTTAATGGGTGATATGTTAGTTTCTCACTAAAACAAAAAGTATTAGAGGTAAGTCAAACCCGTAGTGAATAGGCTCATTTTCACTTTCACGGCAAGGGTTTTGAATTATTCTCAATTACTCAAACTAGGTCAACCTATCATTCTAAACAAAGGGTATGCCACCATGCATTGATAGGGTCATTTGCCACCCTCTCCTACCTTTTTTTTCTTTTACTAGAAAATTATGTTAACTTTATGGTAAAACAAGGAAAATATTACTACATATATACATCAAGCTGATTAGTAATAGGGTCCTCTTGGTTTGGGGGAACCAAAAGCACACTGCCTGTTCCTGAGGTCATTCCTAGCTTAGCAAATGCGTTGTGTGTCACCAGCCACGAGTACCTATTAAACGGCAGTCCCTTTACCTGCCCAAAAAAACTCTACAATAGTATCTCACAACAATAAAACTAAGTACACAACAAAATTCATAATAATTTTACAACGTTTTCAAATTAGTCTATCACCATATGTGAGGTGGTATGCTGATTTGGAAATGTTCTACAATTCTTATGAATTTTTGTTGTGCTTGTGGAAGAACTCATCTCACAAACAAACCAAAAAAAAAAAATCATTGACAAGAAAATTAGTATAAAATTATGAATAATATGATATAAAGGATAGCAATTAATACTAAAAGGATAAAATTTAGTTACAATTTTTTAAATGTTGTACTAATTAAATTTTATAAAATGTTTATATTATATATACTAGTACACTGCAAACAATTTTTCTAAAAAATAAAATAAAAATAAAAAATACACTACAAACAATTTTATAGTATCTAAAAATAACTAAATTCAATATAAAGTTTATTGATTAATGCAATTACATAATTAAATAATTATACCTAAGCACCTAAAATAAAACAGGTACAAGGTTTCTCTCCAAAAACTCCTCTTATATTTTTTAATAGATGTGAATTTTGAAAATCTAACTGTTGGATTGCATATTCTTTATATTTGTAACACACATGTTAAATTTCATTCAAATTAAATCTTATTTACTATTCAATCAATAAACTTATTTTTTATGCATAATTTTATATCACAAAAATTTGAAATTTAAACATTTGATTAACGATATAGTTATTAATCTTTGCTTTTCTCAAAATTTTACAAGCATGAAATGTAATCCAATAGTTAGATTTTCAAAATTCACATCTAATAAAAAAAATTTCGGTGGAGTTTAAAGATTTTTTTTTTATTCAAACTAATTTAAAGAGAAATTTTTTTTCCATAAAAGAATTAGTTGAGTTTCTTTATTTTGAACACAAAGAAGTTTTGCTCAAATAAGAGAAATTTCTTAAATAATAGTATAAATAATAAAATAAATGTGTAATACGGACCACTGAAGTGGGACTAATAGGTTTGACTCGGGCGCATCGTGGAAATTATTTAAGGGTGGGCCTGAGAAGCACGACCCACATTCCAAGCCTGGGTCACAGTTTCCTCTGAAAAAGATAAAGCATAATTGTCCCTGCTGTTGGGTTATAAGAAGAAAAAAAAAATTATAAAAACAAGGGAAAGATTTTATATATATATATATATATATATATATATATATATAGGGAGTATAAATTTGTTGGATTTCTATGTGATAGCAAATACCGAAATTGCAGAAGAACAACCAAAGAGAAGGGTTGCAACAAACAATATCCCAGTGAAAATGAATTCCTGCAATTTGGATACAGGGTTGTTTGTTAGGTCTGTGTAATACAAAAGTAAGAAGCAGAAGGGTAAGCATAGGCATATACGATTATACGTGCCTCCATAGCTTGCTGTTGCTTTTGTCACCAATGAGCAAATTTTATCTTCTTCCAATTTATATTTTTTTTTTTAAAAAAAAAAACATATATACTATTTATCCGTTAGGAATTAACTATTACATTTTACTCCTATAATCTAGGTTTTTGAATTGCCAACTTATGATTTTTTTTTAAAAAAAATTGCACTTTAAGTCTCAAAAAAAATATATTATACTTTACCAACTAAAAGGTTATTGATATGTACTATTTTTTAAAAACTTTCTTTGAATACGATTTACAATTTACACATACAAATCTAGTGATTTTTTTGAGAAAAAAAAATACTATATGATGTAACTTTAGCGGATAAAATACAATTTTAAAACCAAATGTTGACAAATCAAACTTAATCTAAACTAGAAGTTAGATATAATTAACCCTTACATTAGTTTTTGCATGTTTAGTATTATCTTTGAAAAAATATATTTATTTTTGTTTTGATCTTCCATGTTCTTGAAAGAAAAGAGAGGAAAGTAGATGACCTTTCTATTTGGTAAATTGGTTTATTAGTTTTTTAGTCTCAATCAAATGCATTCGTGAATTGCTTAGGCAATAGCAGTGCTACCATAGTTAAAAAGATATCTTGTTAATAATGGGCCTTTGTGTGGAATAAAAAGATAACCTATATCTGTATATTCCATATATTCCAACTAATAATGATGGATTTGAAATATTTAAAAAATAAAATAAAATAATCTCATATTAGTTATTCCATGAAGGTAAAATAATGCATGTTTTACCACATTCTTTTGTCTTTGAGTTCAAGCAAAACTATACTTAGTAAGTTGATTGAAAATATAATGTCAAAGTCACGGGCAATTCGCAATATATATGAATTAACCGATTGTAATAAGAGGTGTGGTACTTCAGGACCAAAAGTTTTTTATTCATCTTCTTTAGGGTGAAGAGGATCCTTCTTTACTTAAAATGACTGGATTACCGTTAGAGTATTCAAAGGATGAGCCTTAGCATTTTGAAAGTAGTTCAAGAACATTTTCTTTTCTTTTTCTTTTTCTTTTTTATATGTTGACTGATGAATAAGAATCCCATTTGAAGATAGGGCTGCCTGAACAATGGGTGAATCTGGCCATGGAAACAGTGCAAACAGCCACATATTCAATACTCATTAATGGGGAACCAAAGGGATTCATCACACCTACCCGTGGCATTAGGCAAGACGACCCTTTATCTCCATACCTCTTCCTGCTTTGTGCTGAGGGGTTGTCCTCCTTGATCAGAAAGGCAACAAATACAAACAGATTGAAGGGTATTTACTCTTGTCGGGGAGGTGTACGTATTTCCCATCTCCTCTTTGCCGATGATAGTCTGTTATTTTGTGAAGCAAAGATTGGAGAGTGCCGCCAACTGCTGGATATACTTACACAATATGAGAAAGTCTCAGGGCAGGCTATAAATAGGGCGTAGACCACTCTTTTCTTTAGCCAGAATACAAGCCGAAGAGATAAAGAAGCAATTCAGAACGTGACGGGGGCACAAGTCATGACAAATTGTGAAAAATACCTTGGGTTGCCTATGGTTGGGGGTAAATCCAAGGTGGGCACATTCAAGGAATTACAAGAAAGGATAACAAAAAAGGTGATGGAGTGGAAAGAAAAGACCATATCAAAGGCGGGGAGGGAGACATTACTCAAGTCCATGGCTCAAGCAATACCCACCTACTCTATGAGCATCTTCAAGATCCCAAGGCGTGTGTGTAAGGATATCAACTCAGCCTTAGCAAAATATTGGTGGGGGCAAACAAGGAGTGAAAAAAAGATTCATTGGATTAATTGAAAGAGATTGTGAAAGCCAAAAAATGGGGGTGGCATGGGTTTTAGGGATATTCACGCTTTCAACCTTGCTATGCTAGCAAAACAAGCATGGCTCTTGGTCACCGGATCTCATTCTCTCTTCTACTGGGTCTACAGAGCCAGATATTTTCCTCGATGCTCTTTTATAGACGCTGAGTTAGGCCACAATCCTTCATTTGTGTGGCGAAGCTTACTGGCTGCAAGGGAGGTAATTCGGGAGGGTTCTATGTGGAAGATTGGAGATGGGCAGAGTATAAAACTTACCAGCAACAAGTGGCTGCCACACCCCCTCTATTCAAGCCAGATGCCGACACTACATTGAAAGTGGGGGACCTCATCCACCATGACTCCATGCAATGGAATCGACCCTTGATACAGGCCACCTTCATGCAAGCCACACAAAACGATATTCTGCGCATTCAACTCAGTAACACACGGACAAGAGATAAGCTCTACTGGAATGAAAACAAAGCCCAGAAATTCACGGTTAAAACAGCCTATCACGTGGCCATTCGTTTGCACCAAGATGTAGGAGTTGAGCATTCGATGGTAAGGAAAGAGAAGAAGTTTTGGAATAGGATTTGGAGGATGAATGTACCACCAAAGGTCCGAAATTTTGTGTGGCGAGCGTGCAATGACATCCTTCCGACCCACGCCAATCTATACCGCAAGAAAATATTGACGGACCCACTATGCTCAATATGTGGGCAGACCGACGAAACGGTTGGACATGCGCTCTGGGAGTGTCCTATGGCCAGAAATGTATGGGCGATATCTCAAGGAAGGTTGCAGAAATGTGGAGAAGTGGCGCAAAGTTTTTACCGCTTGACTCAACAGTTGGGAGGAAAGGCTCACAGGGGAGGAAATGGAGACTTGGGCGACAGTGGCTTGGTCCATTTGGAATGCCAGGAACAGGTTCTGCTTTGAGGAAAAGCAATCCCAGCTAATGGACATCCTTCAGGCCGCTACAACCCTTGTACAAGACTACCAGCGATGGAATAGACATTTGGCTGAACCATGCTGAACAACTGAGGAGCATTCCACGACCAGTTCTTGTTTTTTAGCTTCCTTTTTACTTTTTTATGGCTTGTAACCCATATACCATAAGGTGGGCCCGTTATAAGGTGTTTCAGTTTTTATATACTTCATGAGGGTTCTTTTCAAGCCCAATATTCAATAAAATTTCTATCTTCACAGTCAAAAAAAAAAAAAAATTGCAACTTGAAACAATTTTTTTTTTTTAAATCTTTCATCTCAAACTCATTCCTTAAGTTGTAGTTTTTGTAAGCTCTTTTGAACTCCTTACATGATTTAAATTGTCAACATATACTTTACAATAGCAAATATAAATTTTGACTTTGTACTAAAAACACATGAAGAATCTCTTTCCTCCTTCCTTATATGTGTGTTTATTTCTCAAAAAAAAACAAAAAAATAAAACAAAACGAAGAAATTGTATTATTCACAAATCTTTCTTTTAATAAATATTTATAGAGAATTGTACCATGTGTTTGAATTGTTTTAACTCAGATACGCCAATGTTTGTAACTTGATGGAATACATGCTTTAGAATTTTGAATTATACGCTTTCAAGAATTTTATATTCTTATAAGGATTCTCATCTATAATCATTATCAAATTATCCATATAAATATGTTGCAATCATATCCATTTAGTGCATGTCCAAATTTTTAGTGATTACCACGCTAATATAAAATATTAGTCGGAAACCCGTGCAACGCACGGGAACTTACCTATTTATAATAAACTAAAATAATTTTATAAAATTTTAAATTGATTATGAAACTATACTATTGCGTGAATTGCTCCTATCTTTTTGAGTTACAATTTGATGAATAAGCCATTGCTTGAACATGCAATGGGTTGCAAAAAAATCTAGCTAACAAATTTAGATATTGAAAATAAATAACTAAAAAATTTTGTTATTAAAACGTCCGAAAGGAAAAAAAAAATCAGAAAATTTACTGGCACTACCTAGAAATTATTGAAACAAAACAAAATATATGGCTACCAAATAGAGAAATATAAGAGAAAGATAGGTTACCTTCAAGAGAATAATCCATAGTTATAACAGTTGAAATTTGCTAAACTATTTCAAATATTGCAAAAAATTGAACCCAAAAATTTAGATGGTCAAACTTTCAAAAGACAATAAAATTAAAAATCAAAAGATTCAGAACCTACAAATTATTATAAAAAAAAAGAAGTCATTATTGCGAGACAATTTCAGTAAGGATGGAAAGCTTTTCTAAGTTTTTTTTATCCAATTCTGCCTAATTGATGAAAAATTTGGTTCAAACATTGTCAAACACTTTGAAGGTGCAAATAATATAGGCTTCCAACATAATCTTTAATTAATAAACAAAGAAGCATGACACCATAAGAGAAAACATAAAATAACATATAGTGCATATACCTTACTCCATAGCTGTGAAAAAATATCCACACAAAAGGAATTGAAAACTTGTACAACAAATGCAATAAGCTACTTCTGATGTGAGACAACCTAACATACGTCTCCATAAGGTAAAGCTTAAGGTTATATAATCTAAAATAATATAGAATATATCATCTTTGAACCACACAAAAAGTTAGCAAACTTACTACAATACTTGTAGTTATACTATATATTGTAAAGTACTACTCCATCGCCAATGAAAGTCATGTAAAATCTCATGGGGCCTGGAAGAACAGACAACCGCAAGATCACCTCCACCAGACAGAAAACAAAAGCAAAAAAAACTTATTCACAAAAAAGAGAAAAAGCAATAGCAAGCGTACCAAAAAAATTGAAGTTTAGGGTTTTCTCTCTTAGTGGAGACGGACAGAGGAGATCGCTTTAGGGTTTTCAAAGATTTTGTCTCTTATATATATATAAGAGACTCCTGTTAGGACTCTCACTATTTAGTTTTAAAAATTAATTTTTTTAAAAAAATTAAAATGATAATGTGGAAAATTGTGGGAATTTCAAAAGTTTCGGTTTTATATAGATATATAGATATATAGATTATATAAATGCCGCAGACACGCTTGTGGTTCTCGCCCCACAATCATCAATACGTGTTGCTGAATGGACAGTTAGATGAGCCCTCTGGAAAATGGAAAATGAGCAGGAATGGAAGGGTTTCTGTCTGCCCTTTCCTCTCCCCTATACCCCTCTATATAAGGAGTTCAAACCTCCTTAATTTTGTTTCTTTACTAATTTGATACCAAAAACACTAGAAAAGCAAATTCTCTACTGTGTTTCTCTCCAACTACTCTCCAGCGACCTCCAATGCATCCTTACCTCCTCATGTTGTTGTAACTCTGCCTTCCTCTTTCTCTTAAGAATTTAGCTTTGCCCCTTCAACTCTCCTTTTAGCCTTTCAGTTTCTTTCTTTTTTTTCTTTTTTCTTTTTTCTTTTTTTTTTTATTTTTTTATTTTTTACTTCAATCCCTAATGTAGAGTTTTTCTTTCTTAGTTCATGGGGGAATTTAGGCTAATGGTTGACTCTCCTAAGAGTCTGAAGGAGTTTAGAAGGAAGTATAACTTCCCCGATGATGTTGAATTTAGTTACTACTCGAAATCCGAGGCAATCCTCTTAAGGGGTGAGGGTAGAGTGGTAATCCCACTAGTTGCCATTGTAGAAGGGGGAGTTAGGATTCCCATGAGTGACTTGCTTACCAACTTTCTACGTCACTTTAAGGTTTGCCCCGATCAGTGTACCCCCAACATGTTCAAGATTGTCAGTAGTGTAGATATCCTAAACAAAAAGCTCGAATTGAAGCTTACCGAGCACGATATCAACTATGTTTATAGCTTTCAAGATAGTAACACATATGGATATTACTTCAAGATCCAACACAGGGAGGGTAGGCTTATCTCAGGCCTTTCGAATTCCAACAAGGAAACAGAGGGAGATTACTTAATCGTCTCGAGGAACTAGTACCCCGGCGGAATCCATTGCCCCACTAGTGCGGGTAAAGCAGGTGGGTAGACTTAATAGGATTTTCATTTAACTGTCTTATTATTACTATTCCTTTTGTACGTTTTTAGACCCCTTAAATACAAACAGATTAACCTAGTTATTTAACCAAGTGATTAACTTAAGTAAATTATGCAGATCTAGGTTAACATAGATAAATCATATCATTGAAACAGTGTGGAAAATAAAGAACACAACGATATGATAACCTAGGAAAACCAAACTGGTCAAAAACCTGGGGAGGATTTAACCTAGCTATCCTCAAGGTAAAACAGATCCACTATGAAAGAATTGAAGTTTACACAATAGCGACTTAGACCACTAATATCCTATTACTACCTCAAGTAGGAAACTTATTACCATGACCACGTGACAGCTCCGAGTCCACGGACTACTTCTTTCTTGGATTCACAGCAACCACAAGTACTCCCACTTGTGTTTCTCTTTAAGCTCTTTGTGCAGCAACTGAAATGATCATCAAGCTCTTGACATGAATCTTGATTCTTGATAACCCTAAGTATGTATGAAGGCAAACACCTCTAAATCTCACAAGAGATTCAAACACATAGTATAAACAACCCCAGTAAAACATGGCTAGGGTTTTTCCTTTTATACTTAAGGCAAAACATAAAACCCTACACATCATATGGGCTTGGGCTTGAATTGGAAAATTCTGCAGAAAAACAATCTGCACGAGCTTTAATCAATCGAGTCTAATTTTCCATCGATCGAGCTTTGCAGATTTACATAATAAATCTTGTAGTACACTTAATTCCAACTTTACACAAAACAAACTTTGAGCAGCCTAAATCTAGACTTACACATTGAAGTTCTAATACATTAGTTCCTAATTCCTTAGAACTTAACACCTTTTTTTTTTTTTGAGTTGTATTTTTCATATTCTACATAACTAACCTTTGCTTGTTTCTTTTTCAGTGAAACACGCATTCAAGAAGAAAAGGCAACTAATCAACTCCACGGATTTAAGCAGGTTGCTGAAATCTCCAATCTATCCCCACACCGACGGTCAACTCCATGCAGCCTACTTGATACTCGGCTACTCCTCCGTGTATCGAAGCTACCAGGCCACAGGAAAGGCTATAACCGCTAAGCATCCTCTGCTCCCCTACATAGACATTCATTGTAAGGGGTACATCTTATCTCCTTCCGAACGCATTCGCTGAGAAGAAGGAAGATACCGAAGCATCTCTCCTCCCCTTTTCACTCTCGCTGATCTTGGAGTTAGCATTGCAATTCCAACTCCAGCTGACCGTCCCCGATATCAGCGAAAGAAGAAGAAAATGGGCTATGTTCCTCCCCACAGTCCTTCGCCTTCCTAAGAAGAATCTAACATTTAGGAAGCCATCCCATTAGAGGAATCTCCTGTTGAGATGCCAATCCAAAGAAGTGGAGTCATTCTCGCAAAGCTCTAAGCCATTCCAATCGTGCCAAGGACTTAGACTCCTCCGGTCCCAACTACTAATGTTCCTGCAGTCACCCAAGCCACTCTAACTACCGTGGTAGCAGCAACTCCTGCCTGTAAGACTAAGGCTGGACGGAAGCGTCCAAGAGGAATGGGCCAAACTTCTACAACTCCCAACTTTGAAAATTCCCTTCCCAACCTAGAGGATTCCCATGTTGATATCATGGGGGCTCCTACCTACACACATTCTTTTACTACGGATGGGGTTCCCCTTCTCGCACTAATAGGTCAGGCCATGGAGGGAAGGTCGTAAGGGTAAGATGGCCGAAAGCATAGGTGAAGGCCTCCTCCTACTCAAGGACATGAAGCATTGGGCTAAGTAGGATGATGATTCCCTCTTACTTAACATGAAGAGAGAGGCCTCCTCCTTCATCTTCTTCTTCTTATATATATATATATATATATATATATATATATAACCATCATCTTCACTACATGGTAGGGGTATTAATGCTCCGTGTTGATCGAGGAGAGGTACCAAGAGGCCAAGGCTAGGGCCAAGGAGTTAAGTAATGACAATGAGGATCTTCTTAAGAAGATCTTAGATGTTATAAACAAGGTCTCAAAATCCAAAAGGCTGCGGTCTGAGGCTGAATAGAATATTGTCCCTCATGGAGAGGGCAGAGGCTTTGGACAAGGAACTACAAGAGGCTAAAAAGGCTCTTGCAGATAAAGATGCCTAGCTGAATAGCTATATGGCAGCTAATGAGGTACGGATTCAGGAGGCCTACTACCAGGGCCAATATGACTACATTGCCACCATGAAGCCAGAAGTCCAACAGAATCTCCAAGTTTACTTCTCCAAAGGATGAATTTCCACCCTTGACAAAATGCAAGTAGAGGCTTCATCTTCTCTAAGGTTGGAGAGCAATATACCTACCCCCGCGGAGCTAATCATCATTCCAAACCTTGAATCTTTTTCTTATAAATGTATTTCTTGGTGTGCTTTTGTTTTAGCCGTCTATGCCTCATACTTATATTTCTTGATTTACTTAGACTCATGGTTTTTCCCACAGGGGAAGTACCATTAGCTTTCCGTTGGGTTAATAATTTGCCAAGTTTCAACAATGTCTGATAGTTAAAAACTAGATCAAACTTAAAGTAATAACTTTAGCTAATCACTTACCCGGGGAACTTGCTCTATGAAGCCCATCTTTTGCAAGGATGAAGTCCGCTATCACGGAGCTTGTCTTTCTTCCTATGTAAAGTCTTTATCTCACTATCTGTTAATGACTATAGAGTCACTAAGGTAGAAAATTCAGTTCACAACTCATCCGAGGCAAAAACAAGGTCTAGCACATCGGGGCTTACTTTTAATAAAGTTTTAATTTTGTTTCCTGTTAGTGGCCCTGAAGTCAGGCTAAGGCAAAGAACTCAACTTAAAGCCCATCCATGGCAAAGACAAAGCCTAGTACCACAAGATTTATTTTTAATAAAATTTTAATTTCATTCTCTACTAGTGACCCTAAAGTCAGGCTAAGACAGAAAACTCAGCTTAAAACTTACCCAAGGCAAAAACAAGGTCTAGTACCATGGGGTTTACTTTCAATAAAGCTTTAATTTCATTCTTTATTAGTGACCCTAAAGTCAAGCTAAGGTAGAAAACTCAGCTTAAAACTTACCCAAGGCAAAGACAGGGTCTAGTACCTCGGGGTTTATTTCCCCTTGCTATTTCGGCATCCCGAAGTGAACCTTCGTAGGATTTATTATTGTTTACTGAACTGAGATAAAACAAAAGTGTAAGTAGTGCATATTTTCTATATGACAGTCAAAAGTAATACTTTTTTAAATTAAATACATTCCATGGCCTAGCTACAGGTCTTTCATCCAAATCTTCTAGCCGATAAGCACCAACCTTAGCAATGGATGTGATCCTATAAGGCCCCTCCCAAGTCGAGCCAAGCATTCCCATAACTGGGTCTCAGGTATTTTCCAAAACTATCCTCAATACCAAATCTCCTGGAATGAACTCCCTATTTTTTATTCCCTTGTTGTATCCTCGGCAGATCCTCTGTTGATAGTTAGCCAGCCTTACCGAAGCCACATCACGGTTTTCTTCTATCAGATTCAAATGCTTGCAAAGTAATTGATCATTCTCTCCCACTTGAAACACGTCAGTCCAAGAAGTAAGGAGCCTAGTTTCCATGGGTATTACCATTTTTGCACCATATGTCATCGAGAAAGGAGTCTCTCCCATGGAGCATCGTGGAGTGGTCCGACATGCCTATAACACGCTCAAAAGCTCTTCCGCCCATCAACCCTTTGAGTCATCTAGCCTCTTCTTTAGGCCATTTACAATGGACTTGTTGGTCGCCTCTACCTGACCATTGCTTTGTGGATAAGACAGAGTAGAATACCTGTTGACAATTCCCAATTTCGAGCAATATTGCCAAAAGGCCTTACTATCAAATTGTAGCCCATTATCTGATATTAGAATTTTTGGCACACCAAATCGTGTCACGATATTCTTCCATAAAAATCTCTTGACATCCGTGTCCTGAATATTAGCAAGGGGCTCGACTTCCACCCACTTGATGAAATAATTTGTCCCCACCAAGAGCCATCTTCCACTTCTCGTGGCCTTTGAAAAAGGTCCCACTATGTCTAGCCCCCACTAGGCAAAGGGCCACGGATTGGATATAGGGTTGAGAGGACCCCTGGATTGATAAATGTTTGGAGTAAACCTTTAGCATTGATCACATTTTCTAGAGTACTTCAATGCTTGTTTTTGCATGCTCGGCCACCAGTACCCCTAAGTAAGGGTTTAGTGTGCCAACGACCTGCCTCCCGTGACTTTCACATATCCCTTCATGCAACTCTTTTAGAAGTGTTTCAACTGCCTCGGGATGCACGCATAGCAGATAGGGCCCTGAATATGACCTCTTATATAATTTCCCTTCTTTGAAGACCCAATACTACGAAGACCTACATCTGATATGCTTGAAATCTTTCTTATCCTCAGGCAAAATCCTATTTCAGAGATAAGCTACAATAGGATCCATCCAGCTTACAGATGGATGTATGCTCAAGACTAAGCCCTTGTCGGAAGGAGTTAGGCTGGAAAAAGGTAAAAGTTCAACTGTCACAATCCTCAGAAGGGGATCTTCCACTGAAGTAGCTAGAGTAGCCAGAGAGTCAGCATGACTATTACTACCCCTTGAGATATGCGAGATCTCTACCTTCTTGAATTGATACTTTAGTATCCTAACCTCCTTTAAGTAGCTTATCATTCTCTGGTCTTTAGTTTCAAATTTGCCCATAATCTGACTAACAACTAGCCATGAATCATAGTGTAACTGTACTCTGTCCACCCCTACTTGTCTAGACATTCTAAGCCCTGCAAGGAGAGCTTCATACTCTGCTTCATTATTTGACACAAGAAAACCCAACCTGAATGATTTTTCCACTCTGACTCCTTTCGGAGAGATGATTATAATTCCAACCTCTGCCCCTCAGCAGTTTGACACTCCATCCACATACACATGCCATATTTGTTCTCATGGTTCCATTGCCCTGCATCCCTCTATTAGCAAAAAGTCAACTTGCTTGAGAGTGTATTCGGCAACGAAATCTGCTAAAACCTACCCTTTGATGGAAGTCCGAGGCCTATACTGAATATCAAAAGCTCCAAAAAGGCTAACCACTTAGCTATCCTTCCCATGAAATCTGACCTCCTGAGCAATGCCTACATGGGGTGCTCGGTTCGCACAACTACTATATGAGCTTGAAAATAGTGGGGCAATCTCCGTACGACATGAATTATTGCAACTAAATACTTATATAGCGTTTCTCCAGGTATCGACCTTGACAAGACGAGAGCTTGAGATAAATACAACTTCAGTTCATCAAATGCTTATTAGCATTCATCTATCCACTAAAAGCCTTTCCACTTCTTCAGCAGTTGGAAGAAAGGTTGACACCTATCCGTAGATCACGAAATGAATCGATTAAGAACTACAGTCGTCCCAATAAGTTGCTAGACCTCTTTAGGGTTCCTAGGAGACTTCAAACTTTGCAAAGCTATAATTTGATATGGATTAACTTCTGTACCTCGATGAGTCACCAGATAACCCAAAAACTTCCCCGGGCTAACCCCAAAGGCACACTTAGAAGCATTCAATGTGCTTCCACAATGTCTCAAAGGTCTTTGGGAGATCCTTAAGGTGATCTTCCATGGCCTTACTCTTTACCACCATGTCATCTATATAAGCCTCCATATTCCTTCCCAATTTCTCTTTGAACATCTTGGTAACCATTCTTTGATAAGTGGACCCCGCATTCTTCAAACCGAATGGCATGACCTTGTAATGAAAATTACCAGTAGGGGTAATGAAAAAGGTTTTCTCTTGGTCTTTGGGGGCCAAAGTTATCCGATGGTACCCCTGAAACACATCAAGAAAACTCAACCTGGGGTGCCCAAAAGTTTCATCAACAAGCTTATCAATCTTGGGTAAGGGGAAAGGATCTTTCGAACACGCCTTGTTTAGATCTGTGAAGTTCACACATACTCACCACTTTCCATTCTTCTTTTTCACCACTACGGTGTTAGCTAACCACTTGGGATTTAAAATTTTTTAAAAAAAAAAAAAAAACCTTAATTGCCCTAGCTTCTTTGAGTCTATCTACCTCTTCCTTTACTATCCCAACGTGTATATCCGAGGACTTGCGAGGCTTCTACTTCTTCGGTGGACACCGGGAGTCAACATTAAGCCGACGACAGATAAAATTCGGATCTACCCCAGATGCTTCATATGGACTTCATGCAAACACATCCAAATTGCTTACTAGAAACAAGATTAATTCTACTTTTTCCAAGACAAAAAGGTTAGCTCCTACTTGGAAGTATTTATCCCCGAGGTCAATGTGTATTTTCTCCAATCGCTCACATGTGTCCTCGGGTGGAGACTGTAGCTACTACAAGGGATTTGCCAATCAAGGCTCTCCGTCATACCTGTGCCCCACGGTGGCTATCTGGCATCTCCGTGCCACACTCTAATCTCCGCGTATTTTTGCAATGCCTTGCTCGATGGGGAATTTTATCTTTTGATGTAAAGAAGAAGGAACTATACTCATAGAGTGAATCCAAGGACGTCCAAGAATTGCTGTATAAGGTGAGTATGAGTGCACTACTATAAAGTGGACCATTTCCTTTCTTCCTTCCATTTCCACAGGAGAGTCACATGTCTAGCTAGCAGAACGATACTTCCGTCAAAGGCCACCAAAGGGCTGTTATACTCTGTCAAATCTTCAGGGGTAAGTCCTAACCCTTCATATAGGTCAAGGTACATTATTTCTGCTCCACTTCCTTGATCTACCATAACCCTTTTTACATTAAAGCCCCCAATCTGCAGTGTAACTACCAGTGCATCTTCATGGGGTTGAACAGTATCCATAAGGTCTTTTCCAATAAAGCCAATGCATTCGTCTTCCCAACATCTCTTTTTAGGTGTAGGGTCTTCCAATTCTGAGTCAGAAACTAAATTCACAGTCAATATCCACGGTGGAGTTCTCATAGTCTTCACCTGCTTGCTAATTGCGTGTATTACCCCTATGAGCCCCTGAGCTGATGTCAAAGTTCTTGAAATGGTTGCCCCTTTTAGGTCTTGCGGATGAGAATCATCCCGTACTAAGAATTCTCCCAAATAACCTGCCTTTTTCAAGTTAGTGCAAGTGGTCTTTTAAGGTTCGACAATCCTCAATTGTATGCCCTCGGTCCCGATAATATGAGCAATAAAGGCTCTGGTTTATTCTCGTAACATCCCCACTCATCTTGTTCGGCCAACGAAAGTATAGCTCATTCCTTTTTTCTTTTTTCTTTTTTCTACAATTTGGTATACAAGCTCTTTGTACAACAAACTAACCATTTCAGGCCTCATCTTCTAAGCCTGAGAGAAGAAGTCCCTTCGAGATCAGGGAGCTTGATCTACCTTAACCTCTTTCTTTTCTACAATGGGTACTTTTGTTTTAGCCTTATCTTGCAACTGGTCATCTTCTAACCTCTTATACACCTTCACCCGCTCTATTAATTTATTCATATCCATGACCGGCTTCAATGCTAGCGAAGCCCTCAAGTTGGAATCGATGGGAAGCCCCACCTTGAAGGTACTTGCAGCAATTCCCCCATTATCTCCCCCAATCTAGTTGTATAATTCCCAGTAATGATCTAAATAAGCTCTAAAGGTTTCGCCTTCCTTCATTGCCGACGAAAAGAGTGAGGCGAAAGGCTTCGAGGTCCTACTACACATCACAAATCTCACCCTAAATGCTCTAATTAGCTCATCATATCCTCAAATAGCCCCTTTTTCCATCCCATCGAACCGTCTCATAGCTATTTGCCCCAGGCTTGAAGGAAAAATTTTACACATCAGAGCCTCATTTTTAGAATATATGGCCATGCTTTGGTTATAATGACTAACATGTTCCACGGAATCTGTTTTGCCATCTCAAATAGCGAAAGTTGGCCTTGTGAATCTTCGTGGTAAATCAGTTTTCTCAATCTCTTCTAAGAAAGGGGATTGAGATAACTAATACAGTGTCTTACCTATGGCATCATCACTGGAAACCTTTGGCACTGCAGGGACTTGAGATTAAGAGGCTGACAAGCATTGAGGAATTGGTCCTTTATGCTTCTCCCTGTCTTGCTCTCCCCTTCTATTCTTAGGGTGAGGTGGAGAGATTGTCCTCTCCCTGTGCGGAGACTGCTCTCGCTCTCCATGGGGATAGGGTGATCTCCTATCTCGCTTCCTATTCCTATCGTCCAGCATGTGTTCATCTACTTGGGAGTAGCTAAGTGGCGGGCTTGGTCCTCTTCGATGATAAAACTCTGTCTTTTCGGCGGAGTAACTCCTTATCCTTCTCGTTGTTCCTCTGTAGCAACGCCACCTGCTCCCTCAACCTTTCCACCTCCCCATCCCTATTATAGTAGGACGGACCTTCTATATTGGTAGCAGTCTCTTCTCCTTGTGGAGTTAGACTAGGTTATTGTTGAGTTTCTTTATGAACTTCAGATCTCACACGTTGATCCACATGAACAGATTCTTCTAAAATGCTAGTTCGCTCTAGATGAGCGAGACCACTCTGTGATCGATTCGCCATAGTCTAAAACTAACCAACTCTTAAGTCTTCTGCTTAATAAAGTAATTTCCACAAATAGCGTCAAATATTACAATTTCAACCTACGTATTACAATAGATAACTCTCACATTCTCGCGGTGTTACCTTTACTCTCTCTCTCTCTCTCTCTCTCTCTCTCTCTCTCTCTCTCTCTCTCTCTCTCTCTGATTTTTCTTCTCTATGTTCCTTTTTCATTTTCTTTTTTCAGCCCCCTCCTCCTTTTGCCTCTCCTCTCCCTTTTATAACTTCAACCCTTGCTCTTATCATTACAGCTGTCCTATTGCCTACTAGAGTCTCAGGGATATTTTCTTTAACTTTATCGAATTCCTCTTCACCCCTATCCTGGAACTCTGACTTTTGGGGGTTGTTTGTAATGTTCAAGCTATCTTACTTGTATTTAATGTGGCAAGGGTTAGGTAAGAACCCCATCATTAATGCAGAGGCAAAGATCTTCAACCTTCTTGCATGTTTCAGAAGTTTCCCATGGTTGCAGGAATCTCTTGAAAATCACAGTGGATTATTTGTGCACCATACCTCGGGTAAGTTGGCATCTTACCTTTTCCACAGGAACTAATTTCCTGTACCACTCATATTTTCCGTAATACTTGAGATGACCCAACTTTCTTCTTTTCATGGTTTATTACCCATTGAGTATTCCTTTCAATACATAGGCTTGGCCCAATTCTTTCGTGTCCCAATTACTTCTTGGGCTTAAGGCCCGAGTGGTGACTGTTCCACTCCCCACAGTTTGTGTAATGATTTAAATGATTGCCCAAGTATTTTTAGACTATTATTAGATACCCTTTGGCAAACGACACATCTGTTGGTGAATAGATATATCTTTATGTTTAGAGTTACAGTCTTACCCAAGAGTCACAACTCTCTACCGAATCAATACAACTTCTATGAAGCAACACTATCTAGCAAGTAAGATTTTTGTATGTATGAAGGTGCACCATGTTACCGAATAAATACACAAAAAAAAAAAAAAAAAAAAAATCTCTCTCTCTTGGGAAGTGGGTGGGCAATTTGGGCTAGTTACTATGTGGATTGAGCAGTGATAGGGTTTGGAGGCACCACGACACGACGGCAAGACAAAAAAGTAAATAATGATAGTGATGATAGTGTGGTGAATAACAATGGTGCCACTCCCCCTAGTTTGTGTAATGATTTAAATGATTGCCCAAGTATTTTTAGACTACTAGATACCCTTTGGCAAAGGACACATCTGTTGGTGAATAGATATATCTTTATGTTTAGAGTTATAGTCTTACCCAAGAGTCACAACTCTCTACTGAATCAACACAACTTCTATGAAGCAACACTATCTAACAAGTAAGATTTTTGTATGTATGAAGGTGCACCATATTGCCGAATAAATACAAAAAAATTTCTCTCTCTTGGGAAGTGGGTGGGCAATTTGGGCTGGTCATTATGTGGGTCGAGCAGTGATAGGATTTGGAGGCACCATGACATGACAGCGAGACGTAAATAATGATGGTGTAGTGAATAACAGTGGTGCGACGAGGAAGTAAGTGCTAGTGGTGCTGGGTTTGGGTGAATGCCACCAATGGCATTGGTCTAATTAAGATTGGCAATGGGTTGAAGGCCAACGGTGGCACTGGTCTTGGGTTGAAGGGTTTTTTTTTTCTTTTTTTCTTTCTTTTTTGGTTGAGATTTTGTTGCTTTTGTTGGGTGAAAAAAAAATACATAAAAAGAGTAATTTGATTTTCTTAATATATTGTATTGTAAAATGAAAATTTGGATATAGGGTGTGTTGTAAAATTATTATGTAAAGTAAGGAAAAAAAAAACCTTTTTGATGATCTAAAGCGAACGTGAATGTTCTAATTGTAGATACTAGATAGTACTCACCACCCATCGCAAAGCTACCCAACTTTATAAGAACTTTTTCTTTTATTTTGTTTCCAGTAAAAAGTCGTTTGTTTCTACTCGTACCTTGAAGGCTGCCTGTAAATTACTATCTTAACATCATCCAGTTGCTCACGCGATATTATATTTGGTGTCATTGTTACAAGGTGATATTACAAGTATTTATACCCTTACGATGAGAAAGTATTTGGTATCAAATGATACCATGTCAGTGATATCAAAATTCAATAAGTGTAAGACACGTCAACAAAAATAACTACTCTACTAACATATGAAAGACATGTGTTAATGAATAGTTATTTTTATACAAATGTCTCTCATTTATTATTAATAGAGATGAGGTGATATCATTCGTTACAAAATATGTATTCCTTACATGGTATTATGTTCCACACTTGTCAGATCTGCCTCCATGTGAAATGGGGAATAGGACATAGAATACACAATAGATATTTTCGATCGTTACACATGTAACCACGTGTAAACAGAACATGGAATAAAATTCACATAAAGATTCATGACTATTAAATATAAAAAGCTCTGGGCTCCACAGTCCACACCACTAAAAGTGAAAGGTCACAAGCCCACGATGGTTGAACCCTATTTATGCCAACAACCAAGAAAAAAAAGAATCAAGTGAGCCACACGAGACCCTTTCACAGTTTCATGGGTCACAATCTTCATTACACTAGTAAAGCGGGCCAATGAATTAAATAGCCCATGTTCTGAGACAAAAGCTTCAGAAAGATGTTAATGGACCACCGAGTACTGACTAGTTACTTATAAGCATAACATAGTATAATAAAATCATTTATAGGGCAATCAGGCTGACATGAAAAATAAAAAGGAAAATGCGGAGCCATGGCCCAGACCCATCCATATTTTGGGACCAAAATTGTATGAAACTTTCCAAATTGTCACTGTCTCAATTAATGCTTTTTCATAATTCATAAATTCATAATTAATGCTTTTTCATTGGAGCCACCACAGAATTAGCCATGGAGGTTTGAAGTAGCAATTGGAGCTTAATTGCAAATCGGAGACTTGGAGAAGAGAAAGGACTTGAACAGTGGTTGTGAGCAGAAGTTCAAAGGGTTTAAGTACATAGATAGTACTAGGCTGTTCCTCAAAAAAAAAAAAAAAAAAAAAGATAATACTAGGCTTGGAGGGTTTTATAAGTATTATGTACTAAAATTATCTATTCTAGTCCATCATTTTCGACAGTGAGGTCACAAAGAAGTTTTGTGTGGGATTATAATTGTGTTTTTACATTATGTTAATTGGTTAATCACTTGCATATTGGACTAATTGCTAGATTATCCTAAAAATAACTAAGCCATAATCAGGGTTAAAATTTAGTAATACTTGCTAATTAGTAGGTTGCCTAATTCTCAATTCTCAAATATTATTAGCTATCACATAAGAACAGTAGCAGTACTATTTTGTTATATCTTTCTTTTTGTTTATTTCCATGTCTCCTTTATTTAGTTATTTCTTTAAGAACAATATGAACTATAATTCAAATCTTAAGGGTTTTTTTTTTTTTTTTTCTATAATTCGATTTTTAAAAATAAAAGGGGAGGGGTATTTGAACTATGATCCTCTTCATAAAAGAAACCAAACATTGTCATTAAGTTAGAGTAAATCTACTTTCTCAAAAATGTTAAGAGTAAATCTAACTAAGACTTATCATTTTTTTGTTTTGTTGAGAAAAAGACTTATAATCTTTAGTCAATGGATTTTATCTAAAATCTTTGATATGATATTGATAGGTGTCAATTTATTTGTGGGAAAAATCAATAGATCTATAGAGCTTTAATTGGAAAACTCTCAACATTTTGAGTGTTGACAAATTACAGTACTTTAATTTTCTGAATACTTTAGTCAGTTTTTTTTTTTTTTTTTAATTTAAACCTATGAGGTCCACCTCTATTGATTGTGCTCATTATCTTTAGATTAAGATACCAATTGGTTTTTTGTGTAGGTGAGGATTGAAATCTAAATCTTTTATTCAACCATCAAACTTTACTAGTTGAGTTAACTAAAACCTACTAGTCAGAATTTTTTTTTTTTTTTTGGGGGGTGTGGGGGAAGGTAAGATAAGAAGAAGATGGCAAGATGTGATGGTTCCCTCTCTAGTACATAAGAAAGTCTAGCTAGCAAGGGTATAGGTAGTAAAATTAGTTTGTCTAAAACAGGAGAAAATGATCAAGTAAGAACATGAGGTATTTTAAATTAACCCATTTTATGATTTAGATTAGATATTATAATTCTAAAATTGTATAGAGTACTATAATATTTAAAATGCAAAAATCCAAAACTAACCCTCTAACTTTCGGCCTTTTTCATTTCAGTCCTCTTACTTTCAGTTTTGTCATTTTAGTCATCTAACTTTCAATTGTTGTCAATTCGGTATTCTGTTAACCATTTGTTAATTGTCTTCGTTAAATGAGCAAAAGGATGTTGTTTTGGCTTCTTCTTTTTCATAATCAAAAGAAATTAAAAAAACTGTTATTAAAAATAAAATAAAAAACATTTAGGGGAACGATGTCGTTCCCCTTACCTGAAATCAAAACACAAATCGTGAAAGTTTCTCACAACCTTAAACTGCGAATTTTGGGGGAAGAAGGAAGAGGGGACGTCTGGGTTGGCAACAGTAATGAGAGAGAGAGAGAGAGTCCTGCAATCTTCTTCTTGGTTTAGAAATCTTAGCCTCTACGTCAATCAATGGCCTGTGAAGTCTCTGTCAATATCTTGCTTACAAGCTTTGATGTACAACACCTTCACAATTCCTACCTAATCATCCACAACCACTTCTCCTCTAACAAACTGATATCCAACCATTACCTCTATACATACATATATACACCTCAAATCATTACACCTCAGTGTCTCATCCATACAAACACTACACTAGAATCCATACAAACACTACACTAGAAGCTTTTTTTTACTGGGAAAATGACTAAAGTCTTATCTCTGTTCACTTTTCTTTTCCTTGGATTTCTTGGCTTAATTTCTTTTCCAGCTGAAGCTACCATAAAGAAGTACCAATTTGATGTGAGAAAATTTAGGGTTGTGAGAAACTTTACACAATTTATGTTTTGATTTCAGGTAAGGGGAGTGACGTCATTCCCTTTTTTTTTTTTTAATAACAGTTTTTTAATTTCTTTTAATTACAAAAAATTTAAAAAAAAAAAAAAAAAAAAAAAAAAAAAAAGGAGCCAAAACGGCATTGTTTTGCTCATTTAACGAAGACAGTTAACAGAATACAAAATTGATAACAATTGAAAGTTAAATGATTGAAATGACAAAACTAAAAGTTAAAGGACTGAAATGAAAAAGGCTAGAAGTTAGAAATTCAGTTTTGGATTTTTGTCTATTTAAAATGTTAGTTGATAATATGATATTAAATTATGTACACTATTTGCAGGGAAGCTATCTCTAGCGAGTTGGTGATGCTTTGATATCAAAGTCAAGTTCGTTGATTTCACGGAAAGGCGTTGATACTTTCATTTTTGTCATCACCAAGTTAAATATCTTAAGTTGATAAGCATACCTCAAAAGGCACTTTATATATTGTTATTCTTTTTTTTTTTTTTCTGTTTTTTGAGAAACAAATACACACACATACACAGGGAGAGGGAAAGAGGTTTTAACACAAAGGCACACCACAACTCCACTCAAAAGTCATGATAACTTTTAAGGGAGAGTAGGGCAAGTTATACTACACACAACACACTCTCTTAAGCAATATGGGACAATTACCCATTCTTTTTTTTTAGAAACAAACACACACACACATACATAGAGGAGAGGGAAAGGGGTTATTGTTATTCAATCAAGTTTGTTAAAATATATAAATATAATATAATATGTTACATATTTCTATCTTCTTTTGTCTTGATTACTTCGAGGGTAAGAAAATTCATGTAGCATCTCCAAAAGTTACCTCAAATATAAAACGTTATTTCAAACAAATAATTAATCACAAAGTTTAGTACAAAATTTTTTGAGTTGGGTTATAAATCTGCCTAAATTAGATTTTTTTTTTTTTTTTTTTTTTTTTTTTTTTTTTTGAGAATGAGCCTAAATTAGTTGAGTTGACCATATATATATATATATATAAATATATATATATATATATATATATATTATTACAAGTATTTATCCTCTTATGAAAATGTATTTGGTATCAAATGATACAATGTCAGTGGTATTAAAGTCCAATAAGTGTGAGACACGTCAGTAAAAAATAACTACCCCATTAACAAATGAAATAGATGTGTTAATGGATAGTTATTTTTATAAATATGTCTCTCATTTATTAGGTTTTGGATCTTTTGATACAGATAATGTGATATCATTTGATAGAAAATACGTATTCCATACATGGTATTGTGTTCCACACTTGTGAGTGCCTCCATGTGAAATGGGGAATAGGACATAGAATACATGATAGATATTTTCGATTCGTTACACATGTAACCACGTGTAAACAGGACATAGAATAAAATTCACATAAAGATTCATGACTATTAAATATAAAAAGCCCAGGGCTCCACACCACTAAAAGTGAAAGGTCACAAGCCCACGATGGTTGAACCCTAGTTATGCCAACAACCAAGAAAAAAAAGAATCAAGTGAGCCACACGAGACCCTTTCACGGTTTCATGGGTCACAATCATCATTACACTAGTAAAGCGGGCCAATGAATTAAATAGCCCATGTTCTGAGACAAAAGCTTCAGAAAGATGTTAATGGACCACCGAGTACTGACTAGTTACTTATAAGCATAACATAACATAGTATAATAAAATCATTTATAGGGCAATCAGGCTGACATGAAAAATAAAAGGCGAAAATACTGATTTGATCCCTACATTTTGGTGTCACGGTCAATTTGGTCCCTACATTTTGACAACAGTCAATTTGGTCCCTGTTATTTTCAACATACAGTTAATTTGGTCCCTACCGTTAACTTATTAACGGAAAATGCCTACGTGGCAAACGGTTTGTAAGGTTGACATGTCTAATATTAAAAAATTAAATGAGATGATGACGTGTCTAAATTTTGTTGGCCATGTCAGTGATTAGTTGGCAAAAAATGCCACATCAGCTTTTATAAATATATTTCTCTTCTTTTCTTTTTTTTTCCTCTATTTATTCTACCAAAAAAAAAAAAACTTTCTTTAATCAAACATAATTTTCATTTTATTTTCAATAAAAATTTTCTTCATTGTTTCGACAAACAACCATTGAATGTGCATAGCTATCTCACCTGGTGGAGACCATGATTTGGAAACCCCTCTCTCTCTCAATAATTGTGGGTTATTGTGTTGTGTTGTATTGTATAGCAAATGAATGTATAGCAGCCAAGGCCACTAGAAACCCATACAGAGGAGAAAAACTTTCATATGCAGTTGTTAACCAAACGAAGAGGACATGGATCTGATCCGAGTTGCATGTCAAATTGGCAAACTTGAATAGAGCAATCGTTCTAGACAATTTTGAATTAGAATCGAAGGTCCACTAAGGGGCTGGATTTGGAGCAACTGGGATTTGGATCCACATAGGAGAGGAGGGTGAGGAGGAGAAATCCCAAGAAGGTTAGTTTCTATGGCATGAGATCTGGATTTGGAGATTGGGAGAAAGAGAGGTGGCACAAGCACCAGTGGTTAAGTGAGGAATAGGAGATTGGGAGAGACAGAGGGTTGTCCTGGGTTTGGGGAAAGAACAATGAAGAATGTTCTAGGTTTGGGAAGAAGAACAATGAAGAATGTGGGAAAATAAAATTAATTTTTAAAGAAATCGTAGGAAAATTGAAAGAAAAAATAGAGGAAAAAAATTGGAAAAGAAAAGAAATATATTTGTAAAGGTTGATGTGGTTTTTTTTCCAACTAAGCACTGATGTAGCCAATAAAATTTAGACATATCAACATCTCATTTAATTTTTTAATTTAGTAACGCCAACAGTACAAACCGTTTGCCACGTAGATATTTTCTGTTAATAAGCTAACGGTAAGGACTAAATTGACTGCAAGTTGAAAATAGTAGGGACTAAATTGACTGCTACTAAAATGTAGGGACTAAATTGATTGTAACACTAAAATATAGGGACTAAAATAGTGTTTTCGCCAAAATAAAAAGGAAAATGCGGAGCCATGGCCCAGACCCATCCATATTTTGGGACCAAAATTGTATGAAACTTTCCAAATTGTCACTGTCTCAATTAATGCTTTTTCATAATTCATAAATTCATAATTAATGCTTTTTCATTGGAGCCACCACAGAATTAGCCATGGAGGTTTGAAGTAGCAATTGGAGCTCAATTGCAAATCAGAGACTTGGTGTAGAGAAAGGACTTGAACAGTGGTTGTGAGCAGAAATTCGAAGGGTTTAAGTACATAGATAGTACTAGGCTTGGAGGGTTTTATAAGTATTATGTACTAAAATTATCTATTCTAGTTAATCATTTTCGACAGTGAGGTCACAAGAAGTTTTGTGTGGGATTATAATTGTGTTTTTACATGCTTATGTTAATTGGTTAATCACCTGCATATTGGACTAATTGCTAGATTATCCTAAAAATAACTAAGCCATAATCAGGGTTAAAATTTAGTAATACTTGCTAATTAGTAGGTTGCCTAATTTTCTCAATTCTCAAATATTATTAGCTATCACATAAGAACAGTAGCAGTACTATTTTGTTATATCTTTCTTTTTGTTTATTTCTATATCTCCTTTATTTATTTATTTCTTTAAGAACAATATGAACTATAATTCAAATCTTACGTTTTTTTTTTCCTATAATTCGATTTTAAAAAATAAAAGGGGAGGGGGATTTGAACTATGATCCTCTTCGTAAAAGAAACCAAACATTGTCATTAAGTTAGAGTAAATCTAACTAAGACTTATCATTTTTTTGTTTTGTTGAGAAAAAGACATAGACATATAATCTTTTAGTCAATGGATTTTATCTAAAATCTTTGATATGATATTGATAGGTGTCAATTTATTTGTGGGAAAAATCAATGGATCTATAGAGCTTTAATTGGAAAACTCTCAAACATTTTGAGTGTTGATAAATTACTGTGAATGGTACTTTAATTTTCTGAATACTTTAGTCAGGTTTTTATTTTTATTTTTTTTATAAAATTTAAATTTATGGCATCTGCTTCTGTTGATTATGCTCATTATCATTAGATTAAGACACTAATCAATTTTTTGTGTAAATGAGGATTGAAATCTAGATTTCTTATTTAACCATCAGAGTTTACTAGTTGAGTTAACTGAAACCTACCAGTCAAGTTTTTTTTTTTTTTTTTTTTTTTTGAAGGTAAGATAGGAAGAAGACGGCAAGATATGATGGTTCTCTCTCTCTAGTACATAAGAAAGTCTAGCTAGCAAGAGTATAGGTAGTAAAATTAGTTTGTCTAAAACAAGAGAAAATGATCAAGTAAGAACATGATGTATTTTAAATTAACCCATTTTATGATTTAGATTAGATATTATAATTCTAAAATTGTATAGAGTACTATAATATTTAAAATGTTAGATGATAATATGATATTAAATTATGTACACTATTTGCAGGGGAGCTAGAGATAGCGAGTTGGTGATGCTTTGATATCAAAGTCAAGTTCATTGATTTCACGGAAAGTCGTTGATACTTTCATTTTTGTCATCACCAAGTTAAATATCTTAAGTTGATAAGAATACCTCAAAAGGCACTTTATATATTGTTATTTAATCAAGTATGTTAAAATATATCATATCAAAAAAAAAAAAAAAGGTATGTTAAAATATATAAATATAATATAATATGTTACATATTTCTATCTTCTTTTGTCTTGATTATTTCGAGGATAAGAAAATTCGTGTAGTATCTCCAAAAGTTACCTCAAATATAAAACGTTATTTCAAACAAATAATTAATCACAAAGTATAGTACAAAATTTTTTGAGGTGGGTTATAAATCTGCCTAAATTAGTTGAGTTGACCATATATATATATATATATATATATATATATATTACTATTTTATTTTCTCTCATTTGTGTGTTTGTGTTTGTTTCTCAAACAAAAAAGGTTAAACTCTATATTACTTTCTTATTTTTTGGTCAGAACAAACTACTTATATATTAGAAACAACAAGTCTGTTACAAAAAGTATTAGTTATATCAAAAGCTAAAATAGCATCCACCATAGGCGGTAGGTCAACAAAAATAGCAAAAGGAAAAATACGCCTAGACCCTATTCTTGCCAATGCATCCGTGATCCGTGCATTGATTCGCCTCACGGAACGTGTGCTCAATCCATTTGTTGGGGATGGCTCTCAGGAGGGTCCTGCAGTCAATCACAAAAGGCTCCATTAGCATGTTAACAGAATCATTATTCATCAATTGGACTACACTCATAGCATCCATCTTAACAATAAGGCTATTAAGATTGAGTTCCCTGGCCAAGGTGAGTCCATCTCTTAAAGCCCACAGTTCTGCAATGAAGCTGTTGGTGAAGCCCAAACTTCTAGAAAAGCCTATTATCCAGTCTCCATTATGGTCCCAAATGAGCCCACCTCCTCCTGCCTTCCTCAGGTTCCCAAGAGTCGAGCCATCGGTGTTAAGTTTTGCCCATCCTTCAGGGGGTTTCCTTCATGCAATTGGGATTATGGATTTAGATATTAAAAGCTTAATTCATGTTCCTATTGCAAAAAAATTTGTAGCACTTTGAATGCATTTCTCAATAGCCTTAGTGTCAGGGGAGCTAGTCTTAAACACACATAAGTTTTGTTGCAGCCATAAGTGCCACACTCCCAAAGGAAAAACAATACCCCATGGAATTCCCATGCAATTAGATGCAATTTTAGTATTGCAATTAACTTCCAGCCATTCCATTAGGGGTTTGTTAAAAGATTCCCTAAGAAAGTGAGGGTAGTTTAGTTTTTGCCAAAAGGCTTGTGCAAACTCACAGCTCCGGAGCAAATGTTCAACGGATTCAGTCTCTTTTGAACACAAAGGGCATGTTGGATTAAGGTTTAAACCTCTTGAACCTAGTACATCACTAGTAGGAAGGCTGTTGTGCATGCACAGCCAAAGACAAAATTGAATCTGAGGGGGTGCAGTAGTTTTCCAGACCTAAGACATAGATATAGTGTCCAGGTTCAAAGGGTTTAAGCCTTTTGCCAATAAATAAGCTGAGTTTAGAGAGAAAGAACCATTTTTGGAGTATGCCCATAAAAGAGAATCTTCAGCATTAGGATCACAAGAGAAAGGGGTTGCTTTCATGCCCTCCACAATCTGGTCAAGTAACACAAAGGAGTAGTTCTATAGATTCCATCCAATGCTTGTGTCAAAACATTGATGCAGCATCATTTGGTCTTCAGCTCTTGATAGTGGAGGAGAGGGTAGTGATCAGAGTTAGCTCTGGCTAAGTGGGTGACATTGGCTTCAGCAAATTGGGCTTTCCACTCAAGATTGGCCCAACATCTGTCCAGTCTACATTGTATCAAATCATCAATGCCTCTTTTGTTAGACCATGTGAACTTTGGCCCTAAAAACCCAAGGTCCAACATATGACAAACATTCATACACTCTTGAATGGCCCTAACCCTCCTTTGTCTAATAGTGTTTCCCCCTAATTTCTCATCCTCAGATAAAACTTTGTTAAAATCACCCATAAGAGACCAAGGAAGATTATGAAAGGAAGTAAGCATTTTAAGGTTATCCCAAAGCATACATCTTTCAGCAAGCCTAGGACTAGCATAGATTGCACTAAGAATCCAAAAGGTTTGAGATCTTACCCGAATAAGAGCGTTGATTTCTTGTTCAGTGGTCGCCAAAACATCAGCCCGAACCAAGTCCGAGCACCAAAGCAACCATATCCCACCAACAAATCCAATCGTGTCAGCTACCATAGCTCCATCAAAAGGTAAAGTTTCAATGATCTCATCTGCTCTTGCTCTGCTCATCCTTGTCTCTGTAAATACCATTATTATAGGCATATGCCATTCAACGAGATCCATAACCGTTTTCCTGAATTAAGGCTTCATGGCACCTCTATAGTTCCAAATCAAGATATTCATGATCTTATAAGGTGTGGTGGTAGGGTCAAAATGAGATAGTGAGGATTTATCCTCTGTGTCCGTCAATTTCCATGCTTCCATTAGCTCCCTCTTCGACTCCATTTTGCCCCCGAAATAGAGTCGTTGAGTGCTTGATGATCCCTAGCATTTCCTGAGTGGCTTTGATGAGAATGGTTCCTAGAATTGTTGGCTCCGCAAACTAAATCATTTTCACCCGATGCAAATGCCCCATCATCATGCACTCCACAGGCCTGTCCTATAAGATTTTCCTCACTAAGATCACAAGTTGTGTTCAATTTGCTGCTGCTTCCGTCAGAGATTTTTCTGAAGGCAACCTCCTTGATGTTGGATCTGATGGTTCTAAGCTAGTCATCGGAGGCATTGGGATCGTTGGTCAGTCTATGAGGAATCTCTACCATGGATTTGGGGTTAGTGTCCATGCTTCGTCTTTCAATGGAAGTTAATTGACACATCATTTTTCAATACTTCAATTAATGTTATTTTCTTTTTTCTTTTTTTGTATTAATCTAAAATTTTCATTTCCCTCAATATGAATCAATGCATTCTTTCTTACTAGTGCATTAACCATTTTCCTCTAAATATGACTAAACCATCTCAATTCTCAAGTGATTTTTCCTCAAATTTTCATCATTAGGGGTCTCTCTATCTTCAACCTAATTTCCTCAATTTGAATCCTATATTTTTGTGTATTTTTACTTATACTTTTAACATTCTCATTTCAACAATGATCATTTGAAAAATATGTTGCTTTTTAAAAACCCAATATTTAGTACCATAGAGTATAGCTGGTCTTCTAGTATTTGTATAATTTTTTTTCCTAAAGAATCAAAGCAACAATATACTCTTAAAATTAAAGTAGATGAAGGAAAAGGAAAGAAAAGAAAATCCACTACAGCTTGTGTTTTCCTCAAAACAGTTAAAAAGTGTCCGCTCAACTATTTGCTTCCTTAACACATGCGCAACTCTAATCGACTTAACAAGCTTTTACCGCAATTGCAAGGCTCACACCTTTAAGGTTTGTTCGGTTTGCATTTCTAAACAATATTTTCAAAACTTCAACATTGTTTTTAAGGTTGAACAAAAATATTTATTTATTTTTTTGTTGTTTTCAAAAAAAAAAAAAAAATGCTTTTGGTTTGATACATCTCAAAATTAGTTCTTAAAAAAATAAAAGCAAAAAGACTTGTTTGTTAAACAAAAATTATTTTTATGACAATAAATAAATAAATATATATACATATTAATTTGCCATCAAAATAACCATTCAGACATTTTCACAATATTTGATGGGCAACACATCCAAACTGAACTTTCAAGTACAAATTACCATTAAAACAAAATTAATGTTACAAATCCATCACATCACAATTGAATCAAAACTAAATCAAATTATAGATTTATATTTATTTTAAAAAAAAAGGTCACATTTTTCTAATCAAAGACAATGTTTTGGTATTCTCATGCACCGACGCCACAACACCACAAACGAAATCAAATCGATATGATGGTTCTCATGGGACCTAATTAAGCAATGGGCGGCCTGTCAATCATGGTAGAGACTTACAAACAACTACAAGGCTTGATCATGCTAATTAATTTAATTAAACAGAAAAAGTCGAATTGACAAAGACTTTGGCGTGCCGATCGTGATTTGTGACCCACGTACGCCTCCTAATGTCCCATTCAGTCTTGCCTTGCTCTAAGGCTATTGTGCATGTTTGGTGGTGCATAGCCCACAACTAAAAGTTCCCCGATTTAATTATAGATCCTCCAAATCGGCCTTATAGTGACAAAAAGAACCAAGGGATGAGAGAATGACACTGGAAAAAGTATGGGGAAACCAAACTGATATTTTTGAAATAGATGGAACAGAAAACACTCAAGAACTAAAATGCATAGACTAACTCACCACCAAATAAAACCCAATGAAATACAAATATTACCGCCCAAAGGATCAAATTCTATTAAGGATACTTGGCTGAAATAACTCACCACTTAATGAGATACTGATTATTACCACCTAAAGAGATACAAAAACTGAAACTCATCACCCAAAGGATCCACCCAAGGGATGATAGTTGAATAGAAGAAATCATTCTTCTTAAAGCACAAAAGCTCTTCTTTTTTCCTGAAAATGCTACTATATTTTATTTATTCTAGCCAAATAGCTTATATAGAAGCTTAGAATAACCCTCCAAGCATAGAAGAATGAAAATAGCAATTAAAATGTTACATTCTCAAAACTATTGTAAAATAAGACTCTAATTGAAATTTAAACAAATTAAAAAACATGTTTACCTAAGATATGATGAGTAGTTAAATCTGTGATTTCATATTGTTAAGTACATGCAGGCTATATTAGAGAAAGCCCAAAAGATTGCTTTTTAGGCTGTTCGCTAAAATTCTAGCAGCACTCAAAGGAGTACAATTGCATTTCAAGCTACATTACAGAGGAGATTCCTGGCCAAACAAGTGCATCACAAAAAGTTACTGTTGTGTGTCAAAATGGAAGTTCAAGATAAAACAGGCCCTGCAGCAAAGCAAGTACACATCCAAACAAATAATTAACGCTTGACCCACTGAAAGCTCTTTCTTGCTTTAGCTTTGCCCGGTTTTTTCCTTTCCACCACACGTGAGTCTCTTGTCAAGAAACCAGCTGGTAAACAAATTAGCTGTTTTAGTTTATGATAATTATAAGATCATGATTAATTAACAATCAGAATTCAGAATGCAAGAACTAGCCTTGTAAAGATGCATTGCCACAAATTATATTTGAAAGAGCTACCCGGTAAAGTGGGAAAGAGTTTTTTATGTTTTCCTCATAATAAGGTGTGATGTGCAATATATGGTATATCAGCCTTATTAGGCAGAAAAAAAGAATATATAAAAAGTTAATATGTATTTAGAGATTGTACCATCTTTGAGCGCGGGACGTAGGTCTGGTTCCCAATTTTGCAAGGCCTTACTGATCCCCAACCGAATAGCTCCGACTTGACCTGTCACCAAGTTCAGGCAATTAGTTCATGAGGTCAGCAATTAAGTTACTGGTTTATAGATAGTACAAGAATATAAAGCTCATAGTCATATATTAAAAAATCAGAAGAGGAAAGGAATCAGCTTCCTCTATAATATTAATACTACAAGGCCAAAGCCCAGAAGCTATTTGTAAATTATACACTTCAATCACAACCAACCCCCCCACCCCCTCAAAAAATAAGTAATCAAAAACGTCTAATAACTTAGTCCATGTATGTTTCCAACATGTGCAGGCAGAGCTAATATAATGAAATAGCCAAGATTGTCTAAATTAAATCACCACCACTCAAATCACAAATATAATTTAGATTTTCATGAGAATATATATATTTGGACATTTCTTCTTTCTTTACATTGGTTTTCAAAAATAAAATCCTAAAAAGAGGTTGGAAAATTTTCATAATAAAAAGGAACACTAATGAACCAAAAAAACAAAGCAAACACTATAAACCAAGATTAAAAATAAAAAAATAAAATGTAAGGTTTTTCTTAGTAGGTATTAATACAAATCAGACAAAAGTCTAGAAACTTCCCTCCATCCTTATGTAGGGGGAAGATGCCATTTAGCCCAAAGACCATAGGTAGCAGAAAAAACCAGAAAGGTGAAGACAAAAGTCCCAACTAATATCCTCAGTAAAGATGGCACCCTTTATGGACAAGGAAACAAGGTAATGATATTCTAACCTTGAAATTGATGTTAAGGAGCACCCATTCAGTTTCTCAATTTCAATCACCTTTATAATCTATAATACATCTACAAACCTTATGAAAACATTATAATCTATAATACATCTACAGACGTTATGAAAAAATCTCCTTCTAGCGTCTTGTATTCCACTGCTAGCATACAGTTTAGAAAAGGTGAAGACGACTGTTTCTTATAATCTGTCACATTACAACCTCCAATTCTAGCACTCTATATGAAAAGGCAGAGGGGCTTCATATTAGGAGGGATGTTGGGAGTGACAGTCTACATTAGTGCCTTAATGGCAGTGGTAAGTTCGATACTCAGTCAATTTACCATGAGATTTGGGATGCTCCTAACTCCATCTTGCCTTGGAAGGGCGTTTGGAAAGTAAAGGTTCCTAAAAGGGTAGCTTTTTTATGTCGACAGCAGCTCATTGTCAGATTCTTACTTTGGGTAGTGTCACCTCCATTTGGCGAATTGGTGTTGTATGTGGTGTTGTAATGGGGAATCTGTGGACCATCTCCTTCTTCATTGCCAAGTAGCACATTCTTCAAGTTTTTGGAATTCAATGGGTCATGCCAGGCTCTATAGCAAGTTTATTATTTTGTTGGAGACACTGGCTTGGGAAACATTATTCAACTATTTGGATTTTGGTTCTAGGTTGTTTAACGTGGATCATTTGGATGGAACAAATAGTCGCTCCTTTTAGAATAATGAGAAATCATTGGTTTAGTTAAAAGATTCGTGCTAGCGAACTCTTTTTGATTGGTCTTGGTGTTGGGATTCCTCAGATTGTTCTTCTATCATAGAGTTCCTCTTTTCTCTTAGAATAGTCTCTTGATTTCTCTGTTTCTTTGCCTTTTGTTGTTGTTTTTTTCCTGTGTTCATCATCGTGAACACCTTGTATTCTCCTTTCTTTATCTTTTATCAATAATATTACTCTTATTACCTGCCAAAAAAAATTTGATGAGGAAAAAAAGAAGATGCTAATCAATTGGAGTAGACTAATTTCAGGGAGAGTCAATTGCTAGCAACTGAGAGACAGATTCTTCCTCTAGGTATAAACATACCCAAGGAATCACCAATACAGAGCCGTCCTTAATGAGGATATATTTTACAGTAGTAATCATCTTAAAACAGCTATTCAAAAGGGCAAAGATATGGGGACAAAAAATGCCACGTAGAAGCAAGTTTGGATGGCTGAAGTAGAGATGTAAAATCAATAAACAATAAGAGTCAATAGTCTTTCAACCAAATAGCATCCCCTCCCACATAAACAAGAGATGGAGGGTGAGGTCATAAATACAATCATGTATAGGTGTATGAGTTGTATATATCAATCAAAAGAAAAAACAAATAAATAACAAACGCCACACTAAGCATGCTGAGGCAGAGGAAGGAATATAATGGGAAGCGGGGATTGTGTAACATACAATTTTTGGAAGAAATTTTATTGGAAAATACAATCTAGTCCCCCAGAAATTACAATCTAAGATTCAAGGAAAGAACAAAATGTCCAAAAGTGTAGAGGCTGGTGGAGCCTACTAAGAAATTGTCATCTCAAACCATTTAAGGAAAGACTCGAATGAATCACAACGGTCTTACACTATACAAGCAAAATCAGTTGGAAAAAAACTAAGCAACAATACTTATTAGGTAAGAAGCTTATGAGAATGTAAAGATGGTTTGGTAAACAGATACAGAAAAAAAAATATACGATACCAAAGAGAAAGAGAGAGAGAGAGATGGAGTTCAATGGGTCATGCCAAGCTTTGTTGCATGTTTACTATTTTGTTGGAGAAATTGGCTTGGGAAGTATAAATCAGATATTTCGAATTTGGTTCTAGGTTGTTTGATAAGGGTTGTTAGGTCGGAGCAGAGTCATCGCTTGTTTGAGGATATTGAAAAATCATTGAATCATTTAAAAGATTCGTGCTAGAAAACTCTGTTTGATTGGTATCGGTGTTGGGGTTCCTCAGAATGTTCATCCAGCATTGAGTTTCTAGATTCTCTTAGTAAAGCCCTTTGATTTTTTGTGTCCTTTAGTTTTCTTTGCTCTTTGCCCTTTTGTGTTCATCATTATGGATCCTTTGTTTTTTTTTTTTTTCTTTTTCTTTTTTATGATCAATAATACTACTCTTATTAGCTATCAAAAAAGACGTATATTCAAAAAACTACTTTATGCAAAAAAGCACAAAGCATATCGAAGATTACAAAAAAAGAGAGAAAAGCAAAAACGGGGGGAAAAAAAACTAATTACAAAGAGAAAGAGAGCTAAGTTACAAAGGGAGAGATTCACTAGATGTGTGTCCCCAAGCCCTAGACCAATCAAAAAGGGAACTAGAAAAAGGAGCAAGCAACTAGTCATCGAATCTATCTAAGTCCTCAAAAGTCCGCCGGTTGCATTCCCTCTGAATGCACCATATCAAACACAACGGAGCTAAATTCCAAATGTTAGATGAATGCTTCCCCAACCAATTCCACCAACCAAAAAGGAAATCTGTAACCGATCTTGAGAGAACACACGAACCCCCAAAAGTGCTAAAGACAAAACTCCACAAACTATGAGCCTTCCCACAATGTAACAACAAATGATCCACTGTCTCCCCACAGCAACGACACATGAGGCACCAATCAACAAAATCAAAACCCCTACTCTGCAAATTATCACCCATTATTACCTATCAAAGAGAGAGAGAGAGAGAGAGTGCAAATGAGCCACGCTGAATCAAGCTGCTTTCAATATGTTTGGCTAACATCAAAGCTATTTTGAACTTGGCTTATGCTCAGCTAATATTTTAAGTGATCTATCATAAAATACAAGTAGACAAAGCAATCAAAAGAATTCAACTTGTGCTCAGTACAACTATTGGTTCCGAACATAGGAACATCTTCTTTTCTTTTTCTTTTTCTTTTTTGGGAAGGGCGGATGGGGTGGGGTCAAACTCATAAATGATGTGGAAGGAAAAACTAGTTCAACCACTGATTGCTATTGACAGAAAGATTTGAGTTGATGTAAAAGGCATTATTTTCATATGTAGATAAGTTTAAAGGCCAAAATGAAGAACAAATTATGTGTCGAGACCAAAGACAAACTAGTAATATGAGTAATGACTAAACATTTATCTCAATCCTCATCCATTTAATAAAAGAAACCCCCTTTGAGATATTGATTAGCTGGAAGTCTGAATGTCTAAAGACGGCGCATGTCCTGGTCTCTAATGGATATTTTGGATTCTCTATTTATTCTATTGTAATTTCAGGGGTACAGTCCAGTAAACAGCCAGTGTACTTTAGGCTTTAGCAATCTTTCTCTGTTATGGAATAAATTTTCATACACTTAGAAATATATTCCCAACCTATTCAAGCCACACTAGCCTTAGTGCCTTATCCAATCTGGCCAAGCTTGGCTTGCATAGTTAAATAAATTAAGGATTCCCAACCCATTTTGAACTGAGATTAACCCCCAGGGATGCACACAAGTCACTATTTCAGGACAACATGAAAATCAGAGAACAAATTGGGAGGTCTAGGTCAAAAATTTAAAAGTACAAATATGAATGATTAGACTAAGAAGTATGTACTTCAAAGTTCAAAACTAAAATGATCTCATAGATAAATATATAGATCTGCTGCATATAAGTGATGGAAGACATTTAAATTTTTCTACTACCTTTAATTACCATATATATAATAATATATCGGCTTATACTAACATACTCAATAAAGTAACAATATACTCAAATTGGAAAGTAAAAAAGAAATAAGAGAACTAAATCCGAGGTGTTTGGTTAGTAGAAGATGTCTTAGCTGAATAGAACTCGTGTAAGTGCAAAACAGAGTTGGTGGAACATCCCCTCATTCATTGCTCAGTAGCTAGGAAACTTTTAGCCTTCTGTGGATTATGCCTGAACCCATGAAAGATCTATCCAAAACTCGGGAGGTTACAAGATTGATAAGCCTTCTTAGCCTATCTTTACATAATTTATATGGATTTATTAATCATTTTAATTTATGCAAAATAACATTAGCTATAAAAATATACACATGCATTTGTTTTACATTCTCCAGACGAAGCATATTCATACCATATCAAAAAGAATAATTTGGCCCAAATTAAGTCATAACAGATAGTGGGACGAAAGAAAGAAGCATGTGATAAAATCAAAGTTCTCCCTAATTTTCAACTTGCATAAAATGAACTCAACAAAATAAAAAATTTGAACCTTTTAGCAGAATTTTAGCTACAAACAGTTAACTCACCTGAGACACCACCTCCTTTCACAGTACAGTTGATATCCCAAAGGCCCAAAGTCTTTGTCTCTGAAAAAGGTCGCAGGAGTGCAGCACGATGATCAAGCATGGGAAAATAGACATCGAATTCTTTATCATTAACTACAAATTTTCCATCACCAGGTTGAAGAAAGACACGGGCTATACTGCATTTTCTCCTCCCTGTTCCATAAGCTCTTCCCTTCTCATCTACTTGTCTCACTCTTGCTTTGGCAACTTCCTCCTGTTTCTGGCGCTCTATTTCGGCTCTAGAGGATTTTCTTGTATTTTTCTCATATCGCATTTCCTCTATTTCACTTAGAGGAGGTAATCCCTCAATCCCTTCTAAGTCCTTGAGGGCAATCAAACTGTCCAGCATTTCATCTGTGATTCCAGATGCAGCAATAAGGTCACCAAATGCACAATTTGGACCTGCAATCAGAAATACAGAATCAGAACACATTTTGCTGCTAATTTGTAAACTTGATATGAGAAAAGTGATGGATTTCACCTGGATAGTTTAAGCTAGTAAACAACCACCAATTAAGTCAAACTTACACAAACTACTTTCAGTCAAGCTTGTTTTCACTCAATCAAGTTGAAGTTGTATTGGAAATTACTAAACGTCTAAACCAAAACCAACACTTTGCTTGGCCTGGCTAAGCTATTATTCTCAATAACATAAACAAAATCTCAAGGAAATCAGGAAAATAAAAAGAGCATGACATTCAAATTCAACAGCAACAACCAAGTCCTAGTCCTATAATTTTGGGGTTTGCAATGGATTCCAGACATATTAGATAGGGTTGACCACATGTATTCTTTTCTGCCATTCTATTCTATCTAAAGTCATACTCTATTAACTTCCTTAATTAACTTCTTCTTTTTTTACTGTTTCTATCATGGTTATTTTTGGTCTTCCTCTACCTTTTTTCCGTTCCCTCAACTTAAATCAACTCAACCTCTCATTGGTGCCAATAACCAGCATGACATTCATATTCCCCAATCAAAATTTCCTAAGCTCCAAACTTAACAAAAAGCCGATAGACCAAGTTCAATATCTTCATTAACAATTCCACCATCAAGTTTTTGCATTCAAAAAGCCTTTTTATTAATATTTTATTATAAATCCTAAGAAGAATTACTTGGCAAGAGAAAACAGTTGGTGAAAAGTATAAATGCAGTTGAGGGTTGTGCTAGATAGTCTCATCTCTGAGTCCCAAAATGCTTTTGTTGGTGGGAGACAAATTTTGGATTTAGTGCTTATTGCTAATGAGTGCCTAGACAGCAGATTGAAGAGCCATGTGCCCGGGGTGGTTTGCAAATTGGACATTGAAAAAGCCTATGACCATGTGAATTGGGACGCATTGTTTTACTTATTGGCTACGATGGGTTTTGGGGTGAGATGGAGGGGGTGGATTAAGGCTTGCATAACTACTGTTCGTTTCTCTATTATTGTGAATGGATCCCCGGTAGGCTTGTTTGGAAGCTCTCGTGGGTTGAGACAAGGTGATCCGCTGTCCCCTCTTCTTTTCCTCTTTATTATGGAAGTTCTAAGTAGGCTGCTGAAGAAAACTGAGGATTGTGGTCTACTTCGTGGCTTTCGTGTGGGGCCTATTAACTCTATAGGGGTACGCATTTCACACTTGCTGTTTGCAGATGATACCATTTTGTTTTGTGATGCGTCTAGAAATCAGTTGTTGTCCATTAGGCTGGCATTGACTAGCTTCCAAGCTTTTACTGGTCTGAAAGTTAATGCGGGGAAGAGTGAGATTGTTCCTGTTGGGGAGGTTGAAAATATAGATGTGTTGGCTGCCATTCTTCGTTGTAGGGTGGGTAGACTGCCTTTGAAGTACTTGGGTATGCCGTTGGGCACCCCTTACAAAACAGCATCTATGTGGAATCCTATTTTGGAGAGGATGGAGAAGAAACTCTCGGGTTGGAAGCGTCTTTATTTATCTAAGGGGGGTAGACTTACCCTGGTGAAGAGTACTCTTTCTAGCCTTCCTACGTACTATCTATCCTTATTTGTCATTCCTGTAGCTGTGGCTGATAGATTGGAGCGTATTCAGAGGAAGTTTTTATGGGGATCTTCAGAGGAGTGTTTCAAATATCCTTTGGTGGCTTGGGAGAAGGTGTGTTTACCGACAGCTTTGGGTGGTCTGGGGATTAGGAAGTTAGTGCACTTTAATAAAGCATTGTTAGGGAAATGGTTATGGAGGTTTGGGCGAGAAGGCACTCATCTTTGGAGGAGGGTTATTGCTTCTAAATACGGTGAGGGTCATGGGGGGTGGAGTTCTAAAAGTTGTAGAAGGGCTCACGGTTGTGGTCCATGGCGTGGTATTCATGATGGTTGGGAGAGCTTCTCCAACCATGTGTCCTTAGTGGTGGGGGATGGCTCTCGTATTCTTTTTTGGCATGATAAGTGGGTTGGAGATAACACGCTTAATAGGCTTTATCCTCAGTTGTATGTGTGTTCTAACGACAAGGAAGCTTACATTTCTGATGTTCTATGCTACCAAGAGGATCGTAACGATAGAATCTGGAATTTGAGATTTCATAGGAACTTTCATGAAAGGGAATTAGGGGCTGCCTTATCTTTCCTTGAGTTCATTCAATCTCGAATCTCTAGGGGTGGTGGGAATGACACCTCTCATTGGTGTCTCAAAGGGAATGGCATGTTTGATACCCGGTCCTATTACAATATCATTAGGGGTGCAGCTGATTCCAATTTTCCGTGGAAGGGTGTTTGGAAAGCTAAGATCCCTAGGAGGGTGGCTTTTTTTGTGTGGACAGCGATTCATGGGCAGATCCTTACTTTGGATAATCTTAAGCTTTAGGGGCGCATTTTGGTGAATAGGTGTTGTATGTGCCATCGGAATGAGGAAACCGTGGATCATCTTCTCCTCCATTGTCCGGTAGCTCACTCTTTGTGGGTTTACACGCTTCAGATCTTTGGGATACATTGGGTCATGCCAGGCTCTGTGGAAAGCTTGGTGTATTGTTGGAGTTTTTGGCTAGGAAAATTTAATTCAGACATATGGAATATGATTCCTGGCTGTTTGATGTGGATTGTTTGGACAGAAAGAAATCGGCGCTCTTTTGAGGACACTGAGAAATCCTTGGTTCAATTACAAGCTCTGTGCCAGAAGACTTTATTTGATTGGTCTAGGTGTTGGGGCTTCTCGGAATGCTCCACTATCTTAGAGTTTATTTCTTCCCTTAGTATTGCGTTTTAAGTTTTTCCTTTTAGTTGTTTGCTGTTTATTTTGTTTATTGCTTTTCCTTGTGTTCACCATCATGAACACCTTGTATTGGCTTTTGTCTATTTTTTAGTTTGTTTTAATAATATTATTATTACCTATCAAAAAAAAGAAAAGTATAAATGCAGTATTCCCATTCCTAGTCACAGACCAATAAAGCAGAAATCCCTTTTTTTTTTCTTTGGCCTAAAAATATAGAAATGCATCCAAAATACCCATCATCCAAAATGATCAATTATATGGGGTGGCCTCATTTCTTGAAAATTGGGAATAGTAAGTCTAATTTTGCTATACTCATTTAGAAACCCATATGCAAAAACTAATATCCAAAAAACCAAAAATAAAATTATGCTCTAAATAACACAATGTACCTTTCAGTACAGCAGTGAGCTCTTGTTTCTCTCTCTCCAGCCTCAATGCCTCCTCTCTCTTCTCTCTCTCCACATCATCACCACCAACACCTCTAGTATTGCTAACACTACTCTCACCCGCGGTATCGCCGAGCTCCCATACACCCACCTCCACCTCCTTCAATCCGAACACGTCGTCCTTGTCCTCGTCCACAAGGTTCCAGGGCTTGTTCTCCACATCCTCGCCGCTCTTCGCTCCGATCGCCTCGCTCGATTTCAACCACGAGTCCACGTCGTCGTTTCCGGCCGGAGAGTCCTGGGCGAAGAACTGGTCGAATTTCGAGTCGCTCTCGTGGGAAAGGTTCCATGAAGTCGATGAAGGTGGGTCTTTGCCATTGTTGTTGGAGGAGAAGAAGAATTTGGGGATGAAATTGGGGCTTTGGATTTGTGGGGTTTGGGGATGTGAATGGGATTTTGAGGAAACTAGGGTTAGACGACGGAGATGCGAGGGTTTAGGAAGGAGACGAGAGAGCATGGTGGTGAAGGTGAATCAGAGTTCACAGAGAGTGTGAGAGAGAGAGAGTTTAGGGAGGTTTGGACCGTTTGGTTTTGGTAGGGTTTTAGAAATGGAAAGAAGGGTCCGGTACAGTCCAATTGTAGAAATTGGGCCGGTAAATCAGATGGATTTGGGCTGTCTTGGCCCGTTTGTAATTAAGGAAACTCAATGGTCCAATAACATTATATTTTTTAGAACAAGGATTGGCTACAAAGTTGTAGCGGTAAGCTACGACTTCACTTAATATCTTTTTATTATGTGTGAATTTTGATAAATCTACCGTTAGATTACATTTACATCTTATAACTTACATACTTGCAAAAATTTTAAAAGATTAAAGATCAATAACTATATTATTAATCCAATGGCGGAGTCAAGATTTGAGTTGAGGGGGGGAAAATTATACGCACTTACACAAATTTATGTGAATATATAATATTTGAGACCAATTTGAAAAATTAAAAGCTATTCATTTAAATACTAAGTGATATTTAATGTAATTATACAAACAAACAAAAAAAAAAACCCTACAAACAAAAAAAGCTTGTTCATAATATTGTATTTATCAATTGAGATATTTCTAACATGAGAGATCTATTTTTTTTTTAGAGCCAAAACTCAAGTTATGAATGAAACTATTAGTAGTTAGATAGATACTGAGTGTAATATATGTGAATTTATATTATTTTGGTTAATGTGTTCCCATAAAATGTTCAAATTATAATATGGCAGGGACAAACTAAAAAAAATCCAGTGCAAGGCATTCTAGTGGAGGACTTTAGATTCCTCAATAGTTCATTTAGAAGTTATACTCTGTTTCAACATCAAAGAAACAAAGTGGCATTTAAAAAACCCAAAAACAAAAAGTAGGCAGGGGAATTTAATAACTAAAGGTATTTTTTAGGCAGGCCGGGGTGCAACTGCTCCCCCTTGACCCCCTTGGCTCCGCCCCTACATTAATCAATTGTGTAAATTGCAAGTTTTAGTAGTCTAAAATTATGCATAAAAAAATAAGTTTATGGATCATATGGTAAATAACATTCAATTTGCAAAAAATTTGACCCGTGTATTTAGAGCATAAAGAACATGTAATCTAATTGTTAGATTTTGAAAATATATAGTCATGTTAATTATTTTATTGGAAGTTGTAGTCAAACTTTGTCCTATTTTTTATTTTATTTTTTTAAAGATTAAATTTACTTGAAGTGAAACCTTTGCTTTATACCCTTCGGACAAAAGCACTTAAACTTTTGTCACATTTACATATTAAGAGAAAAGTCACTCTGATTCGCTAAAATGCTATCTAATTTAGAGTATCTCCGATGGAAGAGTTAAAACCAAAATTATAGGCAAAGTAGATAGCGAAGCCTTCAAAACCAAGTCCAGTAGTATTTCCAAATGAGGCAAATTGCTTTTTCTAATCTACGGCGACTCTCTTTAATCTTGAGGTTACTGTAGATGAGTAAAATAATTTAAAATTAATATTTTCTCTTTCCACTTTTCATATTTCTTTATCTTGTAAGAGCATCCACACCAGCTCATGTAAATTTATCATCTATTTTACACGGAAAAAGCTACTTTTTCTATTTTACACATCTATCTTTACAAAACACCCACATCAATTCATTTATTATATAAGATATTTTATATAAATAATATTTTTATATTCTTTTTTAATATTATTTCACCTACGCGTTCTTTTTCCAATACCTCATTTTCTTTCTTCTTTCTTTCTTTTTCATTGTCTCTACCGTTTCCTCTTTCTTTTCTTCCTCTTCTTTCTTCTTCTTTCTCTCATGGTCAAAACCCAGAAGCACCAGAGCAAGAACTCCATCAACACCACAGCCATCACAAGCACCACAACGCCTCTCCAATCCACCGATCTCCATCTCTATACCCATTTCTGAATCAACTCTCCCTCTCGGTCTAATCCACACCATCTCAGTCACAAGCACCGATCCAAAGCTCCGATCAGGCAAGCACCAATCTCCACAGCTCCGATCCACAAGCACCGATCAGGCAAGACCCATACCCATGAGCTCCGATCAAGCGAGACCCACGAGCTCTGATCAAGCAAGACCCACGAGCTCCGATCGTTCCAGTCAAGCACCAATCCACAGCTCCGATCAGGCAAGCACCGATCTCGACAGCTCCGATCCACAAGCACCGATCAGGCAAGTCCCATACCCACAAGCTCCGATCAAGCAAGACCCACGAGCTCCGATCATTCCAGTCAAGCACTGATTGTTCCGATAAGCTTCGATCTCTCTGTGTTTTTTTTTTTTTTTAGCAAGTGTATCTCTGTGTAGATTTGTCTGTGTAGATGTGTTTGGGTTAATTTTCTGTTGATTTTGGGTTAATTTTCAGTTAATACTGGGTTGATTTTGGTTAATTTTCAGTAGATGTGTTTGGTTAATTTTCAGTTGATTCTGGCGCGCTGGGTTGTTGTAATGGTTGGAGAAGAGAAGTAGTTTGATAGAGGAGAGAGAAAATAAAATAAAATAATGGTTTACATGGTGAACAGTAACCGTGTATATATACACAGTTACTGTTCATTTACACAGCCGGGTGTAAATTATACACAACTTTACACCCACTGATGTGGGTGTTTTTTTGCTCAAAATGTGTAAAACTTGCACCTTTTTCTATTTTAGAAGAGTTTACATGAGCTGATGGGAATGCTCTTAGTTGTATATATGGTAATGAATAAAAAAAAATTATATTTAAATAAGGGGTAATGCTAAAATGGATCATTAATAATTCATTTTAGGAAAGTTTTGATACCACTTTTATGGGAAATGAAAAAAGCTGTCAAAATATTAATTACTTTTTTTCCATTTTCCATAAAAACTTTTTTTAAATCAATTATTAACAAGTGCCCTAAGGGCACTCGTTAGCATTACCCCTTATTTAAATATATTTTGACAGCTTTTTTCATTTCTCATAAAAGTGGTATCAAAATTTTTCTAAAATGGATTATTAATGAGTACCCTAAGGACACTCGTTAGCATTACCCTTAAATAAGATAAAAAAAATAATAAAAAATCGGTTAAAAAATGAATTTTAAAAAAGTACCTAGGCAAAATATAAAAGACAAAAACAACCACGCGTTAAAAAAATAAAAACCCTTAAACACCACACCCTTTAATAAGGGCACTCGTTAGCATTACCCCTTATTTAAATATATTTTGACAGCTTTTTTCATTTCTCATAAAAGTGGTATCAAAATTTTCCTAAAATGGATTATTAATGAGTACCCTAAGGACACTCGTTAGCATTACCCTTAAATAAGATAAAAAAATAATAAAAAATCGGTTAAAAAATGAATTTTAAAAAAGTACCTAGGCAAAATATAAAAGACAAAGACAACCACGCGTTAAAAAAATAAAAACCCTTAAACACCACACCCTTTAATAAAAGGCGAAAAACACATTTTGGTCCCTACATTTTCAGTCGATTTCCGTTTTAGTCCCTAAGTTTTTTTTTTACCGCTTTTAGTCCCTCTCCTGAAAAACGCTTCCATTTTAGTCCCTGCCGTTACATCAGAAACGGATATTGCAGACGTGGCAAACGGCAAAGTTAAATAATAATAAACTAATGTCCACGTGGCCTAAATTAATAATAAAAAATATTTTTTAATGCCACATCAGTATCTAAATTAAAAAAAAAAAAATTAATTTATTAATTTTAACTAAATAAAAAAAATTAAAAACAGAATTAAAAACTAAAAATCTTATGAATTGAGATCTAAGTGTGCCTTGAACAAGAACAACAAGAACACAAACCCAAAACCAAGAACACAAACCCAGAAATTATTTAAAAAAAAAAAAAAAAAACCAAAGCCAGAAATCAGAGAAAGCCAAAGCAAAGAATGGAAACTCAAACTCAAAACAACGAAGTACTAGTAGCTAGTTGTCTACGGTTACCACCGCCACCACCACCACCACCGTTCGAGTGCGATGGTACTCGCTCTGAGCTCCAACCTTTTGGCATCCCTACACTCGCGTGCCGATAATTCGGCGTACCGGGACTCGGAAACGTACCGCCGGATTTCCGAGACGAAATCACCGAGGCCTTTTTCATCGATGCCAATCGCGGCGATGACGCGGCGGCGGCGGTTGTAGCATTGTTTAGATCCAACGAAGCTGGTCTTCTTCTATCTAGCTTCTTCGATAGCGCTTCAGATCTGGATCTCCGATCCTGGCATTCTATATAGAACAAAGAAACAAACAAAAAGTACAGCTGAACAAGTTTAATACTATTTTCAAATACAATCATAAAAGTAAGAGCTCAGTGAAAAGTGTACCTTTGAGAGCAAGAGAGAAAGAGCTTCTCGCAGAATCTAGTGGAGGAGATTCGTCTTCAAAGTCTCCATCATTATTATTGTCTTCTTTTTGAGCTGCATATTGCTGAAGGAAACAAACAGTGAGTGAGTGAGTGCGTGAGTGAGAGAGAGAGAAAGAGACATTGAATGAGGATTTGAAATTTCCTTTTGGAAAAAGCGTTGTCGTTTGTACTTTTTGTTTTGGTTCGTTTAAATTTTAGCTTTTGGTTTTGAGTTTGAGTTTCCATTCTTTGCTTTGGCTTTCTCTGATTTCTGGCTTTGGTTAGTTTTTTTTTTTTTTAAATAATTTCTGGGTTTGTGTTCTTGGATCTGGGTTTGTGTTCTTGTTGTTCTTGTCAAAGCATACTTAGATCTCAATTCATAAGATTTTTAGTTTTTAATTTTGTTTTTAATTTTTTTTATTTAGTTAAAATTAATAAATTAATTTTTTTAATTTAGATGCTGATGTGGCATTAAAAAATATTTTTTATTATTAATTTAGGCCACGTGGACATTAGTTTATTATTATTTAACTTTGCCGTTTGCCACGTCTGCAATATCCGTTTCTGATGTAACGGCAGGGACTAAAATGGAAGCGTTTTTCAGGAGAGGGACTAAAAGCGGTAAAAAAAAAACTTAGGGACTAAAACGGAAATCGGCTGAAAATGTAGGGACCAAAATGTGTTTTTCGCCTTAATAAAAAGATGAATCTCTATTCGATAAAAGACAAAACGGTAAAAATAAAATCTCTTCCTCCCTCAAATTTTCAGCTTGACACTCGTTCTGTTTCGCTTCTTTTCTGCAACACCATATACCCAAAGGTCAGCATTTCGATACTTGCTCTTTATTTTGATGCTTTCTTCCCGATTTATCACAATCCAACTTTCTTTTTTTAATGGGGTTTAGCCCTTGAATATTTGTAGGGAAAAAAAAAAAACACATGTTTACCCTTGAATGGTTCACTTTTCAATGCTGCTATGAGCATCTATATCTGAAACTTAAAAAAAAAAAGTCTAAACACCTTTAATGTTTTGTGCTAAAAACTCATGTTTTCACTTATTGAATTTGATTAACGCCTGTAAAACTGTCGTGTGCCCATTAATTTTTTTTTAGATGGTTAGTGATTTTTTTTTTTTTTTTGTCATTCCTTTAAGACACTAATCTATAATATTTTCCAGTTTCAGAATTGCTAAAGTTTATAGTTTAAATTGGTTAGGATTGAACACTGATACTATCAATGTGCAAATTAACCCTCTCTCTACAAATTTTTTTGGAATTCTTCTATCTCTATAATATTGTTGGGATTATATTCACTTAAGTATTTAAAATCACTTAAATTGAACACAATCTTTAAATTCTCCACTGTTTGTGAGATTTGCATATTGTACATATATGTGCTTTTCTGTGTTAAAAAAAAAAAAAAAATGATGCATTGTCTTAGAGATTATTATTGTGGATGTTTGATTGCAATGTTATGAACTACTAAATTATATGTATTTGAACACAAATATAATCATAAGATAACTAATGTCTGTCTTATTTTAAAAGTTTGTATGTTTTCATTATAGATAAAAGTCTATGTTAGAAAAAATATATAACAATAGCAGTTGATGAAGAAGAAATTAGCTCGATGAAACAATTTTCTTTTTCTTTTTTTGTGTTTCAGTAAACAGGTAACATTTAGTCAATGGGATTTGGATCTGAATTTGATGTGGTAGCTGTTCCTAATTGGTAGACTCTCTTTGAGTCAAGATTGTCCGATTAAAATCCCAAAAAAAGATTTTTTGTCACTTGCCAGAACTTGCTATTCATTCCAGTCCAGTTTCTTAAGATATGTGGATCAGTTTTGCCAATTGAATAGTGGTTTATAGTATTGATATCATATTTCTACTCCAAATGATTCTACTGATAATGCTTTTCATCTTTATGCATATGTAGTACCACCTTAGTACCATAGGTTTGCTGTTCTCCACGACGCAAGTCACTACCATCTTAATTATTCTCTACATCATTTTGCACATGTGACCAAATTTACTTCTAGATTTTATGTGGATGGAATGTGTATAGGAACTCAGTTTGTATTTTGTAGAACCAGTTTTACATTGATGTTTATCAGGGTTTATGTATTTTCAATGACATCTTTTTTTTTTTAACGTGTTTTTGTAGAAGCACGGAGGCAAATAAGACCGTTTATTATTGTTTAAGAAGAGTTACTGAATTAAATTGAAAGGTCAGGATAGCATAATTTTCCCTCTGTTGCTTTTATTTTTAAATGATTGTCTTTCTCATTTGTTAATGCTTGATAATTAAAAAAAAAAAGACCAATAATAGTATATGCAATTTTCACATATGTACTCTCTGTAACCAAAAAAAAAAACTATTAAAATTACTTTTGATCATTTACAATGTTATCATAGAAAAAAAAAATAGTGCAAGAGTAGTGTGGGGCCCAATAACTCACGGGCCAGGCCCACTCGCTCATGGGGAGTCCAAGGCCCAAGCTAAAGAAAGCCACGGCCCAAGCCCAATAATATAAAACCCAAAAAGGTCCAGAGATGCTGCCGAGGACAGTTTAGTCCTCGGCAGACCCAGAATTCCCCCAAGAAGAGGGGCAAAAACGGAATAAGAATAAAACTTGAAAAAAAATCTAAAATGTCCAAGAAAAGCTGCTCTGACGACTTTTTCCCTACAGGACTCTGCACCCATTAGAGCCGGATTCTTGGGCTTTATCAACCGCCCCCAACAACTTTGGATTGGGACTGACGGGACAAGTATCAGTCTTGGAAAGGTCGACCCTACACGTGGACGAAGGAAAGCGAACGTAGACGGATATAAAAGAGAAAGTAAAAGTAAATAATGGGGGGGGGGGGGGGGGCTCTCTCCGATCCTAGGAGAAAAAGAGGACCCCATAGGTGAATACACCTGAACCATGCATGAATTCCACAACAAAACCACCGCTGGGTAACCACGACCTAGCCTTTCGAACCCACTCTCTACAAATGATATTGTCTGGGCCCATTCACGTGCGAACCCAACACTACTGCGGTTCGTTGCGGAACGTGTCCCTACAAGTAGCATGTCAAAGAAGACGGATGATAATGTTTGAGAAGTGATCCAAAAGAAAATGGCATGGAAGACGAAATAATTTCCAAAGTATGTGTGTTAGAAATGGTCCTACACAAGCTAGGAAAAACAGGAGAATGGTCGTGGGAACAATTGGATCCATCTTCTACTAGAGTTTCATTTATATGTTTGATTTAGTTGCTCCATAGGAATGGCCAATATGCATATATTATGCCATTTCTTGAGGTGCCAATTAATTAAAGTGTCAATCATTGTAGGAAACAAAAAAGTCCATTGACATTTAGAAAATACAAATGACACAAACCTCTGAAAGTTTTTTATGAAATGTTTTTTGTATTAGGTTGATTTATACAACTATTTTAGAATTGTTATAATATAATGTTTATACAATTAAAGTCTGAAGTTGGTTGATTTCAACACTCAATTAAATTGTATTATGCTAAAATGTTTTTTTGGTATTATCTTAATATAGATTTCAAGATTAGATTTCAAAGTGATAGTTTTTAGACCCCTTAAAAACACAATCGGATTAACCTAGGTAATTAGCCAAGTTGTTACTTAGTCCAATTTAACAAAACTAGGTTATCACAATCACAACAATCATATCATGCAAAGCAGCGGAAAGATAAATAACACAAATATATGATCACCCAGGAAATCAAACCGGTAAAAATATGAGGAGGATTTAACCTAACTATCCTCAAGGTAAACCTGAATCCACTATCTTGAAAGAATCGAAGTTCATACAACAAGACTTACAAGCCCCCACGCTCGACTTCTTATTGCTACCCACCAGTAGAACTTACTAACACGACCATGTACAAACTCCGAATTCATGGACTCCTTCTTTCTTGGATTCACCACCAGATACAAGCACACTTGCTTGTGTTTCTTTAAGCTTCAATGGCAGCAACTGAATTGATCATCAAGGTGTAGATAATATCTCCTCCTTGAAAACCCTAAATTTGTGAAAAGGAAAGCTCATCTAGATCTTACAAGAGATTTACACAAACAGTAATATGAGCAACACTAAAACGTGGCTAGGGTTTGCCTTTTATACTTAGGACAAATTAGAAAACTCTAAACGTTTTAAACAAACTAGGGCTGAGATGGAATTCTGCAGTAAAACGCTTCTAACCCGATTTTCGATTGATCGAGCCTAAGTCTCGATCGATCAAACCAGGCCGAGAAGCATAAAAGCCTTCTGTATCAACTTATTCCAACTTTACATAAATGATACAACTTTGAGCAAGTCTAAACACTACTAAACATATTGTTTTGATCATGGTTTGCCAACAATACACATTAGAGTTCTAAATATATAAAAACCCAAGTCTTTAGAACCTAACAAACTCCCCTTTTGGCAATCCGTGACAAAACACAACTAGAAGCTCAAAGTTTACAAAGAAAAGCCCTTTACAAAACAATGCTCATAAAACAAACTCAATCCTAACTACTATCCATCAGTTGCAAGTGTAGACAATAGCTCAATTGAATCAACCTGTATATTTCCTGAAACACTAAACAAAATGCATAACCGCATGTGTGGAAAATACAAGTAAACAAATTAAATTCTTGATTTCAAACAACACACAATAAAAACATATATCAATGAATAACTCATAAATATAAATCAATAAGCAGTTAAAAACGAGAAACATATAAAGCAATAAAAGTAACTCCCCCTAACATGAATATCCTAACAAAAATATGGCAAGAGCTAAAAAGATAAAATACAATGTGAAGCACCTAGATACAATCTAAACTCCACAAGCTCCAACCAACAAAAATACTCTCCCCCTGAAAACAAAACTCTACAAGAGCTTAAATCAAATCAAATCAAATATGTACTTCCCCTTTTTGTGACGGAATGCCAAAGGGCAATCAAAATCCATCATCAAAAGGGAGGTGGCGATGAAGATCGTCTAAACTGTGCCAACTCTGTGCGCAAAGCACGGATCTCATCGAACACGTCCACCAAAATCTGTCCATGAGCCACCTGAACGGTCAAGACATGATCCAACGTACGTCGAATGTCCGAATCATCTGAAGTAGTTAGTGGAGGAACATCAGCATCAGCATTAGCAGCAGCAACACCAGACGCCTCAGCAGCATCAGCACCTGTAGAAGAAGGAGGAGAGGGAACAGCACCAGATGATGCACCTTTAGGACGCGAAGGATCAACTCTCAAGTGAGCAGCCGTCTGCCTAAGAAATGTGGCACCTATAGGAGCAACAACATGAACAGGCTCACTAGAAGGAAAACCATCTAAACCAAAAAATAACAAAATCCTATGAATGAAAATAGGATGGATAAGCGCATGCCCTACAGCAGGACTCCTATGAATCTCGTTCAAAGAACAAAGGAACAGATGTGGGAAACTGATAGATGCACCAGAAATAAAAGCATACAAAAACACACATCGCTCTAGAGGGATGGTGTGGAGATGAGAAATAAGCCACAAAGAATGACATACTATCCTAAAAAAAAGATAGGCAGTCTTAGAAAGCTCAGCAGACGTGATCCAAGGATCAGAACCCTACTGGATAGAAGACCCAGTGATGTATGACATGACAACATCTAAGGGTGGAGACTCATCATAGGGATAGTCAGGAACAACCGGAACACCAAGAGCTTTAGCCACTACCCGAGGAGTAATGGTGAACTCAACACCTCGTATCCAACTCCTAACAAGAGTGTTGGAATCATAGACGTAGCAAGAGAGATTCAAGAAGAACTCTCTAATCAGGGCGGTCGGGGGTGGATGATCTATCTCTAAGAGGGACAACCAACCTCTAGACTCAAAGTTAGCCCTAATGGTCGGATCAATCTCATCTAAAATCACAGAATGCTCAGCCCAAATCTTACGCTTACTGTTCAGTTTCTTAAAGGCCTCTCTACTTTTGTCATTCCTAAATACCTCACTCCTAGAGGGAGACTCAGAAGAAGTGGAGGGGGTCTTATGGGCTCTAGTTTTCCTAAGCATAGTGCTAGGATAAGGACCAAGACACAAACCAAAAAAAAAAAAACCAAGGGCAGACTGTAAGTTAGCACAAAAAAATATAGAACAAAAATCTATATGATGCATAAACAAATTAATGTAGTGATGCATGACCTAATGCAGTGCAATTAAGTTCAAGTTCACAAATTTGGCCTGAGCATAGAGTTTCTAACAAAAAACCCCAAAATTTTAAAAAACCACTTGATCAATTTGTAATAAATTGACGAATTGATCATCATACAAGATAGATTTCAGAAAATAATGACCAATTACATCAATTCAACAAGACAATTTCATCAATTGAAACCAATTTGAACAAAATCCCCAATTCAGATTCAAAACAAGCCCTAGAATTTTTTATTTTTCATAAAACCCCAAATTGATCAAATTAACCAACATAGATCATGAATATATCATTGTAGCAACAAAACCCATTGATCAAATTCATAAAACAAGGCTTGATTAATCAAAAATCCCAAATAGTGCATAGTTCGAAAATTACCCAAAAACCATGAGATTAATGCATGAAAATGTGAAAAACAATGCAAAAGGAAGGGTAAAAAAGACATACCAACTTAGGGAGAGAGAATCCTTGCAAAAAGAATGGACGAAAACGACAAAAATTTGAGATTGAGCCTTGACCAAGTTGTATGGAGAGAGAAAAGGTAAAGAACTTTTTGAAAAAGTGTTTGTCTCAACTGAAAATCAATTTTTAAAAAACTTCCCATACGATTTTCGATGATCGATCGAAATATTAAGTTCGATTGATCAAAACAAACAGAGGCTCACAGAAATTTTTAAAAACAATTTCGATCGATCGAAAAACAGACTCGATCAATCGAAACAGACAGAGACTCACAAAATTTTTGAGAAAAACACAGTTTTTGAAAAAGTTTTAGAAACAACTCAAAGCATAGAAATTTAGGAATCACAATGCATGAGTATGTGATGATATGATTTTCAAAAACAAGAATTGAAGCCCAAATTTCCCAAATTTAAAATTTCGTATATTCTGCATAAATTTTCAAACTTCAAATCAATTTTACACAAAACTCAAGGTATTTGCAAACTTGGTTGGTCAGACCAAAGACACACACAATAACATGTACAATGTTTAACAAAGAGTAACTTGTGTAGTGTGTGCAACTAGCAAAAGTTTGAGATACATGTGAGGTGATATGTGAATAGAAATCAATCACAAAGTCTACAAAATTCATCACATTGAATTTGAAAAAGACTATCACCTAAAGAGTTACATCATATAACTCCCACATCTCCTAGATTATAAGCTTGCAATCATGTAAGTTTCTTGAATTTTTGCCTCATAATATACATACCAATTTTAATTTATTCAGAAACTTGTTAAAAAACCAAGATAATGTACACACCAATTTTAATTATGTGATTTGGCATCAAGCCTAATAGTATACACCAATTTTAAGCATTAAGCAATTTAAACCGAGGCTACACTTTATGTTCTTTTTGTGCATGTGTTACACTTTCTCGAGCACAAAATCTTACGATATGCACTAAGGTGTTCATGATTGGTTAGCGAACAGTGATGAGATGGTTATTTATGCATTCCTCTAAAAGTTCAAGTCCGACAATAAAAAAACATGTGACTTCAAGATCAAGATAAAGTGATCAAAACTATAAACATCTTTCCCACACAACATGCACTACAAAGTTTCAACTAGTAAAGTGCAATAAGTAAGTTCATCAAGGCTAAACAAGGTACAAAAGACATGTTATGCGAAAATAATTACCAACCTTGCTCTCAAAAACCAAGAAACTAGTGCAAAACACAATTTGCTTCATTTTTCTTCCCTTTTATATATATATATATATATATATATATATATATTAAAAACAACTAGTATGAAATGCATGAATGTTATGCAATACAAATCCTAGAAACAAAAGAACACAAAACCAAAAAAAATGGTCACAAAGGATAGAGCAATGAAGCACGAGGACCAAGAAGGCCAAGACAGATCAGGGACACAGAATCACACCAATTACTTGACGAAGTGTCTCAAATTTACTTCTATCAAGAGGTTTGGTGAAGATGTCGGCATTCTGACGTTCAGTAGGAATATACTCAAGACACACAATCTTTCTTTCAATAAGATCCCTAATGAAGTGATACTTAATCTCTATGTGCTTAGTCTTAGAATGTTGAACTGGGTTCTTATATATGTCAATAGCACTAGAGTTATCACAGTAAACAACCATGGTATCTTGAGATATCTCATAATCATTTAAAACCTTTTTCATCCAAAGAAGTTGTGAGCAACAACTTCCAGCAGCAATATATTCTGTCTCTGCAGTAGACAAAAACACAGAATTTTGTTTTTTACTCATCCAAGCAACAAGATTGGCTTCAACATAAAAACAATCACCAGTAGTGCTTTATCCATCATCAGCATTACCAGCCCAATCAGAATCATAAAAACCAACAAGAGACAAATTAGACTCTATACTATAAAATAAACCATAATCACAAGTTCCACCAACATATTTAATGATTCTTTTGACAGCATTCAAGTGTGAAACTTTAGGATTAGATTGAAATCTAGAACAAACACCAACACTAAAGGTAATATCAGGCCGATTAGCAGTCAAATATAAAAGACATCTAATCATACTTCTATATAATGTAACATTAACAGACTCACCTGACGGATCATTTGTTAATTTTGCATTGGCGGTCATTGGTGTTCTGGCATGTGCAGCATTGTCCAGTCCAAATCTCTTGACTAGATTCCTTGCATATTTTGCTTGGTTGATGTAGATCCCTAAGTCCATTTGCTTCACCTGTAATCCTAAGAAATAAGTTAGTTCACCAACTATACTCATTTCGAATATAGCCTTCATTTCATTTGCAAAAGAATGAGCAAAAGAGTCATTAGTAGCACAAAAAACAATATCATCAACATAAATTTGAGTTACAACAAAACTTTTCTTAACCTTTCTTATGAAGAGAGTAGTGTCTGCAGATCCCCTTTTGAAGCCATGCGTAATGAGATATGCAGTCAATCTATCATACCGAGCCCATGGAGCTTGTTTCAAACCATACAAAGCTCTCTTCAATTTATACACATCATTCGGTCTGTGAGGGTCAACAAAGCCTTTCGGTTGTTCAACATATATCTCTTCTTGCAACATTCCATTCAAGAAAGCACTTTTAACATCCATTTGATATAACTTGAAGTTCAGATGACTAGCTATAGCTAACAGTATCCTAATGGATTCCAATCTTGCTACCGGTGCAAAGGTCTCATCGAAGTCAATCCCTTCCACTTGTGTGTAACCTTGAGCAACAAGTCTTGATTTATTTCTGATAACAGTGCCATGTTCATCTGACTTGTTCTTAAAGATCCATTTAGTTCCAATTATATTTACACCATTTGGTCTAGGAACTAATTCCCACACATCATTCTGAACAAATTGATGAAGTTCTTCATGCATAGAGTTTACCCAATCAACATCTTAAAGTGCTTCATCTACCTTTTTCGGTTCAAATTGGGACAGATAACATGAGTGTGTAATTACACTTAAGGCTTTTGACCTTAATCTCATGTTATCATTCAGACTTTCCAATATGTTTGAGGAGGGATGATTAAGCCTTACTCTAGAGGAAGGATATTTAACTAGAGATGTGAATGTACCTTTCTGTTCTGATGAAGGACTAAACTCATGTTGAACCTGTTGAGTCTCATGAACCGGAGTGGATGGTTCCGGACTTGATGGCACAGAAATTGCATCATTTAACACCAATAACTCTTCATCACTATACTTCCCAACATAATCAACAGGAAATGAGTCATTAACCTCCGTAGGCTTATCTTGAACTGGAGCAATACTTTCTAAATGTGCTTCTAGACATACTTCATCATTGATCACAACATTTGACGATTCCATGACTGTTTTGGTTCTCAGATTATACACTCTATATGCTCTACTAGTAGAGGAGTACCCTAAAAAATATCCCTTGTCACTCTTTGCATCAAATTTTTCTAAGTTCTCTCTATCACGTAGAATGTAACAATCACTACCAAATATCCTAAAATACTTAACAACCGGCTTCTTTCCTCTCCAGAGTTCATAAGGAGTTTTCTTGGAATCAGGTTTGAAATACACTCGGTTGAGTGTATGACAAGCAGTGTTAACTGCTTCTCCCCAGAAGGATTTGGGCAACTTTTTATTGTGTAGCATGGCACGAGCCATCTCCTGAACAACCCTATTTTTCCGTTCAACTATTCCATTTTGTTGAGGTGTCTTAGGTGAAGAGAACTCTTGATGTGTGCCTTGATCATTGCAGAAAGTAGCCAGCTTGGTATTCTTAAATTCTCTTCCATTGTCACTTCTGATCCTGGCTATCACAGTATCTTTTTCTTTCAAAAGCACAACCCAAGTATATCTAGTAAAGTCATCTACAACCAGTAGAATATATTTCTTTCCTCCTAAACTCTAAACTCGAGCAGGACCCATAAGATCAATGTGCCCACAGCATACTTTCAACTTTGGGTTCAACTATTTTAGTTTATTAAAATTTTCATACCTAAAGGATTTGGATTAGGTCCATTGCTGATGGTACACTACTCCTTCAGCTTCACAGCTTATAAGGCAGCAAGTGGAGGGAGTTGTCTTTGATGTGGGACTGCAAAAAAGTATCCCAGGGAGTACGCAACTAGTTCCCTGGGACAACAAAAAAGTAGCCCACAACATACTTTCAATTTTGGGTTCAACTATTTTAGTTTATTAAAATTTTCATACCTTCCATTGCTTTAATATATTAGACTTGTCAAGATAGCAACACATGTTTACTTTTAAAGGTATGAAGGTATTGGACCAACAAACTTTATCCTTGGGTATATGTAATTGGATGATATGAGGTCAAATGGGTAAGGTCTTGTGTTCACACCACAACTTTTATCGATCAATGTGATACATGAATACTAGCAATTAATAATCATAAAATTAAGCTAAAGAGACCTGCAAAAAATTAAAGCTAAAGAGGAAGAAAATGTAAAACTAAAATAAAATCAGGACAAAAAGAAGAAGGACAAGGTAATTTCGAGAGAAACTCTTTAAATTTCTATGTATTTTAATTGGATGTGAATTTTAAAATTTTAATTATTGAATTATATGTTTTTTGTGTTTTTAACGCGCATATCAAAATTCATTTTTATTTACTGTTCAATCAATAAACTTATTTTTCATGCATTATTTTAGATTACAAAAACTTGAAATTTAAATATTTGATTGATGACATAGTTATTAATCTTTGATATTCTTGAAATTTTGCCAGTATGGATGGTATAATAAGAACATCCAATTTGTCGATTGAATTTTTAAAATTCAAATCAAATAGAAAAATATTTTTAAAAAAAGTTCAAAGAGTTGAAGAGAATTTTTTTTTTTTTTTTGATGTAAAATAGAATTTCTACTTTATGCTAATTTAAGTGTATATATGTGTAAAGCTCCCTTATAAGGATTTGAATCTCAGTCCTTATCCTTCATATCCACAAATATTTATACTTATAAGATAACCATCACACCAAAGGAAGAGAGAAACCATTTCGAAAGAAGAATAATCTACCTTTTATTTTTTGAGAAAGAGGAAAAATAATCTACTATAAATGGAAAATGACTAAAGGGGTTTGTATTTACATCAGAGAACTAGAGAAAGTGACAAAAGAAGGGGTAATTCCGGGTTTACATAAGAACAAAAAAAATATAAGTAAAAGGACACGAAAATAGTATCTAAAAAACAAGACATTTCCCTTTTCAAGCTAAAAGAAAAGGGTAATTCGGTAATTGACACAAAATATTCTTCTTCAGGGCGATATTGTAATAATCTTATCTGTAGGACCTATAAATACCAGACCCAAGAGTGAGACACACCCCAAAGGGCCCAAACATTCCAAAGCAGTCCCTTCGTTCCCATCAAATTTACCAATTTTTACCAATCCATGGCCTCTCGCCACGAAGCAGTCCCTTACTGCGCGGCGGCTCCGCCAGCTGGGTGCCCTTACCATGGGTACAACCAGCCAGCAGCACCTGTACAGTACAGTCAGCCTAGCTACGGGCGGCAGAATTACGCCGCCCCACCTCCGCCAGCTGGGTACCCTTACAGCGGGTACAACCAACCAGCACCACCTGTACGGTACAGTCAGCCTAGCTACGGGCAGCAGAATCACTCATACGCCGCCCCACCTCCGCCTCGGGACCCTTACTCCGCGGCGGCTCCGCCAGCTGCGTACCCTTACAGCGGGTACAACCAGCCAGCACCACCTGTACAGTACAGTCAGCCTAGCTACGGGCAGCCGAGCTACGGTCAGCAGAACTACGGGCAGCCTGTGGTGGAGCAGGAGAAGAGTAAGTTCGGTGGTATGGGGACAGGATTGGCTCTGGGTGCGGTCGCAGGAGCTGTGGGTGGAATCGCATTGGTCGAAGGTGCCGTGTACGTGGTAGACATGAGCGCTGACTGTGCGGCTAATGATGGTGGATACGATGGCGATGTTTACTAGACAATTTGTGATCTGAAGCTGGTATTCTGTTTAATACATAGGGGCACTGGACCAAAGTTTGACTCTTGGATTTCAAGAGCTTCTTGCTGATATTAATGGAGACTCTTGGGAAAGGGACGGGCTCCCCTCCTGTTATAACATCTCCAGTTCTCTCATGTTTTTACACTGGTGAAAGACACGTGGCAAGCAACAAATCCTAAGGTTAGAAAAATCACACGCCGAATACCAGTTTTTTTCTCTCAATTTTTTGTCTTTCTTTCTTCTTTGCATCTTTCTCCAACTGTTTGGATTGTCACGGTGGGTTTCATGGCTATGCCGCTATGAGCATAGAGGCTCGTTCTGGCAGAGGCGTGTGAAGTTGAGGTCATCCGGCGAGCTTGGGGAGGTGAGGCATCGGGTCTGATATGGATTTCTGGCTGTGGGAGTTCCGATGGGTTGTGGGTTTGGCATGAGACTTCTGAATATGCTTTGAAAGCTGTGAAAGAATCAGCCATGGTAGCTTTGAAAGCTTCCTCTCCTTCTTCAAAGCTTTGAAAGCAGCCATGATATTCTTCTCTAATCTTTTATTGCTTAAATTTTTTTATTCATTTATTCAATTAGTCGCCTTTCTCTTCACATACAAATCACAATTGATAAAACCCAAATCAAAGACCCAATTCATTTGTTCTATTCTCCATCAAAAGTTGTTCCCATCAAACTTTGAAGCTCTTGAAAGAGTTCTTGAGCTTCCTAGATATGGGTCTGGAGTGGCTGATCATTTTGTGATAGTGGAAACCATCAAAATATGATTTTGAAAGATCGTTTTTCGTAATAGGTGATTGAAGCAAACCCAGAAAATTTTAATTGAAAACTGAAAAGAGTTAAAAGGAAGAGAATTATGTGGCTTATTTATAACCTTAAGATTTGTTATTTGCCACGTGTCTTTTATTGGTGTAAAAACAGAAGAGAACTGGATATATTACCACGGGAGGGGAGCCCGCACCCCTGGAAAAAACATAGAAATTTAGAATTCAAATCTCCCTAGGCAAAAAATTAGGATAAGCGAGCTTTCTTTATTATCCATATATTACTAGCATAGTAGCAATTCCTAAATGTGATATGGACTACGGAATAAGGATGTGAGAATTGAGATAATCCCTGTGCATTGTGTACTTTCTATATTTGGGTGGTTGCTAATAAATTTAGATAGAATTAATTTAGTTACTTTTTTATTTTCATTTTTGATAAATAATAGATAGATAGATCATAGAATTTTAACATATGAACATAGTTGTCAAATCGTGAATCGATTTTTGATTTTTTTGTATCGTGTATCGTAAGATAAACAATCACTTAATAAAATTATAAAATAATTATAAATATACATATATAAAATGTATATTCATTATAAATTCAAAATATATTCAACTAATGACTAATTTAATGATTACTTATGTAATAAAATTTAACAAAGCTAACAAAATAAATCAAATTAACTTACATTTATAACATGTGTGGGGCTAGAGGACTTATGATCCTGCCCACGCTCTACTAGGGCCTGTGCCAAGGAGGGTATTTGCCGAGGACGAATCGGGAAAGGTCGAAATGCCGAGGGCACAGCCAAGGATGACCCTGTCCTCGGCATTCCAAGACTTCAAATGGAAGAGCAACATCTCGTTGAAGGCTGCCCCCAAAAAGCCCCCTGAAGAAGAGGCGAGTAGAATGGGACCCACGTAGGGGTAAGGTGCGGAACTGGTTTAAGGTAAATACGTCCCATCCGCATTAAATGCGCCCGCCAACGTCCTAACCATATTAATGAGAAAAGACACCTAAACAGGGTGACTTCGGTCATCGCAACTAACAAAAAGCAAGGGGAGGCAGCTGATGGGACGGGTACTGAAGTAGACACTTGCCTGATCAACAAGTGGAGGGCAAAGATCAACCAAGAAGGGCTATATAATGTGAAGGTTGATGCGCCAAGAAAAAGGGGGGGCTGGGAAAAAAGGCCAAGAATCAGAGCTTCCCAGACCGCCTCAAAGAGAAAGATTCCTCGAGCGAACACGGTTTAATTCTGTACGAACACCACGACTAACCCCCGTCCGGTGACCAAGGCCTAGCCTTTCAAACCCACGCTCTATAAGTGATATTGTTTGGGCCTTTTACATGCGAACCTAATATCATTTTGGGTCGTTACAAATTGAGTCCTTACAACATGCACATTCAAATTAATTAAACTCAGAAGTAATACATGATATATGAACCAAAATAATAATATCTTTTCATCATTTTGATTAATCAACTCCATCTAAGTCAATGTTATCATCATGTTTAGCACTTTGCAAAATTGTTTTTTCATAGACATTTTCTTTATTATTATCAACATTTACTTCTTCTTTTTTTGGTTTTTTTATTCTAATAATTTTTTCTTTATATTTTTTCTTGGCATTCTAGCTTTTTAGACTCAAAATAATAATAACAAAATAAAAAATAATTATATTTTCATTTAATACATTATTAATAGTATAGAAAATAAATTTGCACATATGAAAGTGAGTGTTATGAGTATAGTCTAAATTTTGTAGGAGAAAGAGAAGGGATGAAAAAACTCATGGACTTGCTATTTCATTAGACTCAATTAAGTTTCCCAATAATTTTATGTTAACAAAGTCTAACAACTTGTTTAAATCAAATAAAATCACAAATTTTAACAAAAAAAACTCATTTTAAACCCACATGTCTATGTATTGTATGATACGTACGATTCATCGATACGATACGATTCATACGATATACACTTATGTATCAGACGATTCATGAGCACTTACGATACGCCCTTACGATACGAAACTTTTTGTACATGATACGATACGTATCACATATCGTACTATACTGACAACTATGCATATGAACATGAATTTCACTTCATAATAATTTTTTTTTATCATTAAACTAAAACATTAATTAGTTTTCATTAAAAAAAAAAAACAATTAGTTTTTAATTTGCTATTACTAGGATGAGAAGGAAAATTAGATTTAGATGAAACATAATGTCAATAAAAGATAAATATCATCAAGGCAGAGACAATTAGGATTAGGATAAACAAGTTTGAAATAAGCTAGTCACATAAAAAAAGATAAGGATTTTAAAAAGAAAAAAGCGAAATTTTGGGTTTTAGTTTTTATTTAGTTTATTTGTCGAATAAAATAAATAAAATGCAACCAAGATAAATAAATAAAAGGCTGAGAACGGTTCAGGTTCTTTCCTTCGCGTGGTAAATAATTTGAGATAGACTTGATGCCAACTCGGATTTTTGACTCTAAAGTCTCTAATAAGTACAAGAAATAGGAGCTTGACAAGACTATATATATATATATTGACTCTTTCTTCTTCGAAAACTATGGTGTTATCCTGAGAAAAGATATTAACCATAAACATTAACATCATAATAATAAACGCAAAATAGACTAAGAAAAAGCATATTTCATCGGCTCTTTCGAAGTGTAAATTATCGATGTCTTTTATGCCCATGATGACGTTATAACGTAACCTGAAACTTTTTTAAAATAAAAGATTTGAACCTAATCTTACTTACTGCCCCACCATACAACAAAGTCAAGGTATGAACGTGCTGTCATTAGCTTGGATCACGAGTGGGAGACCCAAAAAAAAAATCTTTTTATTATTATTTTAAAGAAAAATTATGTTTTTATATTTAACTGTTCATGTCAACTTTACATCGTGGTGGTTACTGGTTAGTCTAGTGGGCTCATTCTGCGGATTTTGGAGGTAGAAGTCCGCTCAAATATTGCACTAAGAAGCAATTGGAAAATAATTCTATGTTCTCGGTTTATGCTCAATAGTATTTTTGATGTGGCTGAAACTGAAAGCACAGCTATAACTCATCATTCATCCAAATGTGTATAATATTGTACACTGTTCACGCAAATGTATAGAAAATTGGGTACACTGTTAACACTTTACATGAGCAGCGAATGTAAACATATAATTACCCTATTTTAAATAACTTACATTAGAGTGTAGCCTAGGCTGCCTAGCATCTTAAGGCTGGTATCTTGCATGACTTGTGGTTTGTTGTGACATCATTTGTTTATGATGGATTCAGATCTTCTAGATTTCTTAGGGTACTCTACCAAATAGATTTTCTTAAATCTTAACCACTCTTTAATGATTTAATGGTTTAGATTCTGCCATGTCAGTATTCCACTAACAATAATCTTAATTGTTTTGTTTGCAACATTATTTTATTATTTTAAAAATATTGTTAGTGAAATGCTGACATAGTAGAATCTTGACCATTAAATCATTAAAGAATGGTTAGGATTTAAGGAAATCTACTGGTAGAGTACCCTAGGAAATCTACAAGATCTGAATCCATGAATCTGTGGTTAATAATGTTATAATGATAAGAAAATATTGAAGAAATAATCGAATAAATAAGAAGGGAGATTATAAGATAAATGTTAGGGTTACGTGCAAATTAGGATTGAGTTTTCTTCTTTCTTTGATTGATACATTTTTTTTAGAAACAAACTAATTGTTAAATACAAACACTTAATTACTCCCTCTCACCAAACTCAAACACATTTCTTAACTCAAATTACTACTACAAAAGGGCTTTCTTCTATGGTGTCTATTCCATGATGATTGTTTTTTATTATTAAGTCAAGATACCAATGAGTTGTTGGTGAAAGCAGGGTTCAAATTAATCTCAGATTTCTTATTCAAGATAAGAGATTTTATTACTAGTTAAGCTAACTGTAATCCACATAATTATAATTTTTAGTCTAATTTGTATGTGAAGACTTGAGTCGTAATTCCTATAATAAAATAGTCTCGACCCTTAATTATATCTTGATTCTTGAATACATTCATTCATACATAATGTGTATGAAATAATCCAAGAACCCTCACACGTGAGCACACTATGCCATTAGAGTTCGACTTAGAGAAACCATTACTCCCCATTATGAGAAGCAACAATTACATGAATAAAATATCGCCCATAATGGAGGCAGTTATGCTTCTCAATATGAGCTAATTATATCCATGGTAAAGGAAATGGCTCAAGAAAAAAACAATACAATAGCATGCCTATATATTTTTTATTGGGAAATCTAAACTAGGAATAGGCGAATAGCTATGAGAAAAACATCGAAACACCCAAAAAAAAAAAAAAAAATTTGTTCTCGTAAAATAATCAACATATATATACTATATAATAAAAATCGAGCTTAGAAGCCGTGGTTGCACCAAATGACTACTCTTATTAGTTAGTAAATTAATTACATATTTTTTGTTAGAATATATTTCCTTAATTAAGGGATAATAATATTTAACAACTTTTTAAGTTAGGCAAAATTTAATCATTTAAATTTCAACAAATTTAAATTCTATTCAAACTAAAAATCTATTATAATGAATTTCTAAACTTAAATCTCACTCAACAACCCATGTTTTCTTTCTTAAAAAAAAAAAAAAAAAAAAAAACCATGTTTCAACTAAGGGATAATATTTAACAATAATTTAAAACAAATTTAAATTCTATTCAAACTAAAAGTCTATTATAAAAAATTTCTACACTTAAATCCCACACAACCAATGTTTATTTCCCCCCTCAAGATGCATGATTCAATTACAATATAATAAAAGTTAAGCTTAGAAGCCATGGTTAAGCCAAGTGGCAACTCTTATTAATTAGTAAATTAGTTATATATTTTTTGTTAAGATATATTTTCTCAATTAAGGGATAATAATATTTAACAACTGTTAAATTTAGGTAAAATTTAATCATTTAAATTTTATTCAAACTAAAAGTCTATTATAAAAATTTCTAAACTTAAATCTCACACAATAACCCACGTTTTCTTTTTCTTTTCTTTTTTAAAAAACCCATGTTTTGACTAAGTGATAAGATTTAACGATTGTAAGGACTGAAATTGGATTGGGCCCAATATAGGATTGGATTTTAGCCCAAGAAGCCCAAACAATAAATTTGTAGAGCGTGGATGAAAGAACTAAATCTACTCCAGAAGAAAAACGATAAAATTTGCTAATTTAAGGCTATTAAACACAAGTAAGATGAGAAAGTTTTTCCTCGGAGTGACCTGAAGAGTTTATATTATATTGTCTTGTTTTTCAACAAAGTTACAAGAGTTCACAGTCTTATCGTAAAAAATTGCTTGATTTCTCTTCCGATCCCCTTTTTAGTACACCTTCCCATGCTATATATTACAATCTTGGTATCATCCCTACCATACACGTGTAGGTTAGATTCTGAGAACTCCTTCCTGTCCCATCCAACACCTCCCAGAACCATCAACTAATAGTTGTAAGGCTGCTTAACCATTGTTCAAGCATCATCTCCACATTAATGCGGCTAGAGAGTTGGTTGGGAGGCATTTAATGTGGAGGTAGCAGCTTTTTGAAGATACTTGTTGCCCTTCTCCTTTATTACCCCTTGCCCAACGTCCAACTCTTAGTTATGATGTAACTTCAAAGAAAGTCCATGATGATATGACACTCTTACTGACCTCGGACCCTTGTTGTCGAGATGGCTTTTCTTCTCGGACATTTGTTGGACTTATCTCATATTATCTCTACTTTTCTCTTTACTCCGTTCCATTTATAATCTTATCTGGACATCCTCGGATGGGCTAATGTCCTTGGATTAGGCCATAGACCCAATTAGTACAGCCTTAACAGTACCTCTTGATTAATTGGCCCCCACAACGATAATTAAAAAAAAATTAATTCTATTCAAACCAAAAATCTATTATCAAAATTTTCTAAACTTAAATCCCACACAACCCATGTTTTTGTTTTTTGTTTTTTGTTTTTTTTTTTCCTCAAGTTGCATGATTTAACAATAATTTAAAACAAATTTAAATTCTATTCAAATTAAAAGTCTATTATAAATTTTTTTTAAACTTAAAAATCTCACACAACCCACTTTTTTTTTTCTTCCCCAAGTTGCATCTTATTAAATTAATATTTTACTAGGATATTAAGCTACAAATCTCTTGATTAAGGGATAAGATTTAAAAATAATTTAATATAGATAAAGCTTTATCATCTAATTTTTAGAAATTTAAATTATACTCCAACGAAAAGTCAATTATCAAAATTTTCAGAACTTAATTTGTTTTTTTCCCTTAAGTTGCATCTTATTAAATTAATATTTTATTAGGATATTAAATTACAAAACTCTTGACTAAAAGATACGATTTAACAATATTTTAATATAGATAAAGGTTTATCATATAATAATCTAATTTTTAGAAATTTAAATTCTACTCTAACTAAAAGTCTATTATCAAAATTTTTAGAACTTGTATGTATTTAGCCATGACTTTTTGATATAATCCCTTGTGGGGCTAGAGAATCTGCGATCCTGGCCCACTTTACATTAGGGCCCAAAGCCTAAGCCGAGGAGAACAATTGCCGAGGACGCATAATGAAAGCCCAAAAAAGGGCCTAAGAATCTGGCCGAGGACGATCTTATGCTCGGCACCCCACAGAATGCCTGAAGGAAAGGACGAGCTCATTGCAGAGGCAGGACAAGTGGAAAAGCTGCCAATACAGTAATAAAGGGCTCTACGCCTGACAGGTCCATACTCTTCACCATGCTGTTCAACTTTTACAACTGTTCCCAATCACTCTAGGTATGGGCTGATAGGACAAGTCTCCACCCCAGAAAGTGAAACTGACACGTGGATATTAAAAGGAAAGAAAATACCAGTATAAAAGGGAAGAAGAACGAGGAGAGAGGGGATCCCCCCCCCCCAAGAAAAAGGAGTCCTAAAGGAGGGACAACGAGGAGAGCATTAAGCTCCTCGGACGGGGTCAGAGGACAAAAACCCCATAGGTCGCATTGAAGGAAGGTTTTGTCAGTCACGCCAAGCCCACCCTCATATAAACTTCCATAGAAGTCACGACTAGACCGCCGTCCGGTGACCAAAGCCTAACCTTTCAAACCCACGCCCTACAAATTGTATTGTTTGGGCCCTTTACGTATGAGCCCACTATCATGTGTGGGTCGTTACAAACTGTGTCCCTACAATTGGCGCCGTTTGTGGGAAGGCTTGCGCGTTGGCACAGGTGGTGGCGGAGTCAAGCCTCTGTCAAACAAGGGTCTGCAAAAACTCCTGCATTTCCAGCAACACGCTGTTGTTGTCCCGACATAAATTTCCGCTAGGGGCTACACCTCGCAATGTCAATGGCACGGGCAGCTCTAGGGGCTTCCAACATTAAGCTAACGCCCCCCACCTTGGTCGAAGGGCTAATCCTCGAAAAAAAAAAAAAACAATATAAAAGAAAAACTACAAAGTTTTAGACTGATCCAAGGCCTTGTATGGTCCTCGGACTCAAGCCTATGGAGAAACCAACTACTTAAAAGAAAAACTACAAGTTTTGGATAGATCCAAGGCCTTGTATGGTCCTCGAACTCAATCCTATGGGGAAACCAACTACTTAAAAGATAAACTACAAAGTTTTGGACAGAACCAAGGCCTTGTATGGTCCTCGGACTCAAGCCTATGGGGAAACCAACTACTTAAAAGAAAAACTACAAGTTTTGGACAGAACCAAGGCCTTGTATGGTCCTCGGACTCAAGCCTATGGGGAAACCAACTACTTAAAAGAAAAACTACAAGTTTTAGACAGAACCAAGGTCTTGTATGGTCCTTGGACTTAAGCCTATGGAGAAACCAACTACTTAAAAGAAAAACTACAAAGTTTTGGACATAACCAATGCCTTGTATGGTCCTCGGACTCAAGCCTATGGGGAAACCAACTACTTAAAAGAAAAACTACAAGTTTTGGACAGATCCAAGGCCTTGTATGGTCCTCGGACTCAAGTCTATGGGGAAACCAACTACTTAAAAGAAAAACTACAAAGTTTTGGACAGAACCAAGGCCTTGTATGGTCCTCGGACTCAAGCCTATGGGGAAACCAACTACTTAAAAGAAAAACTACAAAGTTTTGGACAGAACTAAGGCCTTGTATGGTCCTCGGACTCAAGCCTATGGGGAAACCAACTACTTAAAAGAAAAACTGCAAGTTTTGGACAGATCCAAGGCCTTGTATGGTTCTCGGACTCAAGCCTATGGGGAAACCAACTACTTAAAAGACTGCAAGTTTTGGACAGAACCAAAGCCTTGTATGGTCCTCGGACTCAAGCCTATGGGGAAACCAACTACTTAAAAGAAAAACTGCAAGTTTTGGACAGAACCAAGGCCTTGTATGGTCCTCGGACTCAAGCCACTGCAAGTTTTGGACAGAACCAAGGCCTTGTATGGTCCTCGGACTCAAGCCTATGGAGAAACCAACTACTTAAAAGAAAAATTACAAAGTTTTGGACAGAACCAATGCCTTGTATGGTCCTCGGACTCAAGCCTATGGGGAAACCAACTACTTAAAAGAAAAACTACAAGTTTTGGACAGATCCAAGGCCTTGTATGGTCCTCGGACTCAAGTCTATGGGGAAACCAACTACTTAAAAGAAAAACTACAAGTTTTGGACAGAATCAAGGTCTTGTACGGTCCTCGGACTCAAGCCTATGGGGAAACCAACTACTTAAAAGAAAAACTACAAAGTTTTGGACAGAACCAAGGCCTTGTATAGTCCTCGGACTCAAGCCTATGGGGAAACCAACTACTTAAAAGAAAAACTATAAAGTTTTGGACAGATCCAAGGCCTTATATGGTCCTCGGACTCAAGCCTATGGGGAAACCAACTACTTAAAAGAAAAACTACAAAGTTTTGGACAGAACCAAGGCCTTGTATGGTCCTCGGACTCAAGCCTATGGGGAAACCAACTACTTAAAAGAAAAACTACAAAGTTTTGGACAGATCCAAGGCCTTGTATGGTCCTCGGACTCAAACCTATGGGGAAACCAACTACTTAAAAGAAAAAAATACAAGTTTTGGACAGAACCAAGGCTTTGTATGGTCCTCGGACTCAAGCCTATGGAGAAACCAACTACTTAAAAGAAAAACTACAAAGTTTTGGATAGAACCAATGCCTTGTATGGTCCTCGGACTTAAGCCTATGGAGAAACCAACTACTTAAAAGAAAAACTACAAAGTTTTGGACAGAACTAATGCCTTGTATGGTCCTCGGACTCAAGCCTATGGGGAAACCAACTACTTAAAAGAAAAAACTGCAAGTTTTGGACAGAACCAAGGCCTTGTATGGTCCTCGGACTCAAGCCTATGGGGAAACCAACTACTTAAAAGAAAAACTACAAGTTTTGGATAGAACCAAGGCCTTGTATGGTCCTCGGACTCAAGCCTATGGGGAAACCAACTACTTAAAAGAAAAACTATAAGTTTTGGACATAACCAAGGCCTTGTATGGTCCTCGGACTTAAGCCTATGGAGAAACCAATTACTTAAAAGAAAAACTACAAAATTTTGGACAGAACCAATGCCTTGTATGGTCCTCGGACTCAAGCCTATGGGGAAACCAACTACTTAAAAGAAAAACTACAAGTTTTGAACAGATCCAAGGCCTTGTATGGTCCTCGGACTCAAGTCTATGGGGAAACCAACTACTTAAAAGAAAAACTACAAGTTTTGGACAGAACCAAGGTTGTGTATGGTCCTCGGACTCAAGCCTATGGGGAAACCAACTACTTAAAAGAAAAACTACAAAGTTTTAGACAGAACCAAGGCCTTGTATGGTCCTCGGACTCAAGCCTATGGGGAAACCAACTACTTAAAAGAAAAACTACAAAGTTTTGGATAGAACCAAGGCCTTGTATGGTCCTCGGACTCAAGTCTATGGGAAAACCAACTACTTAAAAAAAAAAAACTACAAGTTTTGGACAGATCCAAGGCCTTGTATGGTTCTCGGACTCAAGCCTATGGGGAAACCAACTACTTAAAAGAAAAAATACAAAGTTTTGGACAGAACCAAGGCCTTGTATGGTCCTTGGACTCAAGCCTATGGGGAAATCAACTACTTAAAAGAAAAACTACAAGTTTTGGACAGATCCAAGGCCTTGTATGGTCCTCGGACTCAAGCCTATGGGGAAACCAACTACTTAAAAGAAAAACTACAAAGTTTTGGACAGAACCAAGGCCTTGTATGGTCCTCGGACTCAAGCCTATGGGAAAACCAACTACTTAAAAGAAAAAATACAAGTTTTGGACAGAACCAAGGCCTTGTATGGTCCTCGGACTCAAACCTATGGGGAAACCAACTACTTTGAAGGAAAATACTGAGTTTTGGACACAACCCGGACGTTGTATGGTCTACGGACTCTGTCCCATAGAGGGATTACCCATTAATAATTGGGTTAATCCCTAGACCGAATGGAAGTCCCGGTCTATTCTCGGATCCTCAATACCAAGGGAACTAATGCGAATGTGTTGGGGCCCGGTACAACCGTACCTCAGTCCTCGGATCGGAGACCAGGTGATATCAAAAATACGGCCAAAGTTCCCCACTACTCGGCAACCCTCTCGGATGGTTTATTTTGGTTTTCTCATTCTCGGATGACTACCTCACGCGCATTACAGAGCACTCAGCTATTATCTCGGTTAGTCTCATAAGTTTAATCCCCTATTGGTTGGTATTATTATATTTGATAGTCTCAATAAGTTCAAATTAATAGCTTTTTGTTACAAGGTTTGCTGCCCTAAGTATTGTTAAAGAAAAATACACATGAAATACATCCACTCACAAAGTAATTACTGCAGAAAAGAAAAATATTTAGAAGGAAACAGAATTATCTTTTATTAAGACAGAGAAATGGTACAACGTACAACGTACAATGAAGGAGCTTAAGTAAGCCTATACTAAAAGCTAACTACATAAACAAAAAGAAAAGACGCAGAGAAGAGAGATGCAGCAGTTCCGAAATGTTGTCTAAGGAAACCATTTCTCAATACTTTTACATGCCCATAACTTAGGCAGCAAAAGAACTTAACGTGGGATTAACACCTTTGAAGAAAAGGTGCAGGGAGCTGGGTATTTGTAGGTGGCCACACAGGAAATTGATGAGCCTCCATATTAGCAGCGCTCGCGATAGAGCGGATAATGCTGATGACGGGAAATCCCACTGCTGTCGCACCAAAAATCTGGCGCGACCAGTACCTGCTTCGGATTTTGACTGAAAGAGGCGGAGGAATCGCTCCCACCTTGTGAAAACAGAGAGCTGTCTGGAGTCTCTGTCTTCCCTTCCCCGATCGCGCCATCCTAAGACTCGGAGATACCCAGTGCTTCTGGAGCGGGTGTGGTTCCTTCATCCCCATTCGTGCTTCAAACATCCCTCTAAGGTTTAATTGCACTAGCAATGAAAACCTTAAGCACAACTGAAGGATTAGGAATTTGAAGGGGGTGAAGGGTTTGTACGTAAAGAGAGTAACCTCCTATCCTGCTTCTTATATAGATGGCAGGTTGGTGGCATTTAATCTACGAAGATTTCCAAGAAACGCTACGAACGAGACAGTTTTCACTCAACTCCCAACACCGTCTGCAACCGTAAGACTCGGATAGCCTCGTAAAGGGGACGTATTAAAGACGCATCTCGAACAACGAATCGGCAGGAGCGCATCGTAAGTAAATGTAGAAGAATGTCTCGTAGTCCGGCGCAGCTCCCAGACAAGAGAAGAGACACTGATATTAATGAAGGATAAAACTGGGCGAGTCATGGGTTAAGCCCGACATTATCAAAATCCTTCTCCCCAACTAAGAGGTCGGGCAGCAGGATTTTGAGGGGCTATTGTGGGGCTAGAGAATCTGCGATCCTGACCCACTTTGCAATAGGGCCCAAAGCCTAAGCCGAGGAGAACCATTGCCGAGGACGCATAATGAAAGCCCAAAAAAGGGCCTAAGAATCTAGTCGAGGACGATCTTATGCTCGGCACCCCACAGAACGCCTGAAGGAAAGGATGAGCTCAGTGCAGAGGCAGGACAAGTGGAAAAGCTGCCAATACAGTAATAAAGGACTCTATGCCTGACAAGTCCATACTCTTCACCATGCTGTTCAACTTTTACAACTGTTCCCAATCACTCTAGGTATGGGCTGATAGGACAAGTCTCCACCCCAGAAAGTGAAACTGACACGTGGATATTAAAAGGAAAGAAAATACCAGTATAAAAGGGAAGAAGAACGAGGGGAGAGGGGATCCCCCCCCCCAGAAAAAGGAAGTCCTAAAGGAGGGACAACGAGGAGAGCATTAAGCTCCTCGGACGGGGTCAGAGGACAAAAACCCCATAGGTCGCACTGAAGGAAGGTTTTGTCAGTCACGCCAAGCCCACCCTCATATAAACTTCCATAGAAGCCACGACTAGACCGTCGTCCGGTAACTAAAGCCTAACCTTTCAAACCCACGCTTTACAAATTGTATTGTTTGGGCCCTTTACGTATGAGCCCACTATCATGTGTGGGTCGTTACAAACTATGTCCCTACATCCCTCTTAACCAATAAGTCATTCTTATTGTGGGGACGAGGATCCCAAATCTGATCTAAAGGGCAATCAAGGTAATTTATGAGGATGCACCTCGAACCTCAGGGACGAGCCCCAGTTATGTGAGGCGCATAAAGTTAAAACAACCCATGTTTTCTTTCTTTTTCTTTTTTCTTTTTTTAAAAACCCCATGTTTTGACTAAGTGATAAGATTTAACGATAATTTAAAAAAAAAAAAATCTATTCAAACCAAAAATCTATTATCAAAATTTTCTAAACTTAAATCCCACACAACCCATGTTTTTGTTTTTGTTTTATTTTTTATTTTTTATTTCCTCAAGTTGCATGATTTAACAATAATTAAAAACAAATTTAAATTCTATTCAAATTAAAAGCCTATTATAAAAATTTTCTAAACTTAAAAATCTCACACAACCCACTTTTTTTTTTCTTCCCCAAGTTGCATCTTATTAAATTAATATTTTACTAGGATATTAAGTTACAAATCTCTTGATTAAGGGATAAGATTTAAAAATAATTTAAATCTTTGGCACTATTTTATGGTAAAGATTTGCTCTTATTCTTAGGGGAGAGCATGATTTTCTTAATCATAAGTCTCACAAACATATGATGATATGAATGTAAGTTTTACAACGTTCTCAGAAGAATGAAGTAAGCATAATTTTCATTAATGGATGAAATTGAAAATGTGCAAAGAATTTCAGATTTAAGTACAAAGAAATGTACCAAAGCACTGTTGAGTAATGAAACACCACCAAAAAGTGATCTAAGGATTGGAATGTAAAGTTGTAAACACAACTTCTATTTCAGCTACCTGCCTGTCACGAGTCACACAGCTCAATTATATTTATATCTCGTGGGGCCAATTAATTTTTTTTTGTTGAGAGTTAACGTCATCTTTCTTTATAAAAATATAAAGAGTATTATACTTTAGTGATATTTCATACCTTTCTTATAAGGAGAAATGGAGAATTAAGATTTAAATTCCTTACTTGTTGTAATAATTATAAATTATAGTAAAAATTTAAAAAGTTCCCAATGCATATGAGGAAATTAGGAAAAGGGTTGCATTGTAAAATAAAACTTTCTTTTAAGAAACAAACACAAGAGAGAGGAAAAAGGAAAGTGGTTTGCAAAATCAAACTTAATTAGGTGAAATTTGATACTGTTGGTTGAGCCAAAATAGTATTAGCCTATTATAGGTACAAGTGTACAATATTTACTGTTACGAATAAGTATTACTAGAATAACTTAATTATTTATATTTATTTGTTTGGTTGTGCATGTGGAGTAAAACTCAAAATTAATAATTGTATAATACAATTTTGATAATAAATAATATCATAGAAATAATAAATAAGTATAATCCATAATTATAATTAGTCTCATTTCTATTTCTATTTTCATTTTTAGTTATAATTCATTTATAACATTTCTAAAATAAAATTTTCTATATTATACCAATATAAGTTGATAGAAAATAAAAAACTTTAATCAATATCTCCTATTAATGGGTATGATTATAGATAATTAGAGATATAAAGTCCGTGCAAGTGACTTGTTGGGTCTATATTCTGATTTGGGTGAGCATCTTTTGGAAGCTTTGGACTTGAGCAGGACCAGTGCAGCATACTCATTATTGCTTGCAGGTGCTACTCACCATCTGTTTCGCTTTGAATCTTCTCTAATTGCAACAGTTGCAAATTTCTGGATAAGTGCCGGGGACTCCTTATTAACTCTTTCTACAAGTCCTGTATGGAGTGAGTTTGCAAAATGGGATCTGCCTATAGCGAACCCGCCTCTCTTGAAATGCATATGCTCTATTTTTTTTTTTGAGAATAGAAATGCATATGCTCTAAGTGCTCACTAATGGATAATTTTAAAGCCATTCTATTTCATAGGGAAGCTCAAAATGCAGATTTTGAGGATATATTAGTGAGTTCCTTTATTGTGTCACTATCATTACACAAAAGGTTTGGAGTTTTCTTATTCATGGTTGCGGTTATTTGAGAGCATTTAAAGATCCCATTGACTTTAGCTGGCTTGGAACTTTAAAATATTCCAGCTTAAGGGATGTTCAGCCTCATCTCTGCAGCACTGCTGAAGGACCTGGTTACACCTTCCAAGAAAGGATGCGTATCTTCCAGCTTGGTGTCCATTGCTTACTGTATGGAGGGTATTTAGCAAGCATATGTTACGGTCGACATTCCCATTTGACTAGTCAGGTTAAAAATATTCTAGACTGTGAAGGGTGTTTGATAAATGATTCACATGAAACAGATTGAGTTATGAATTAAAAGGAGTTAATACTTTGTACAAGCAATTACTGATAAACCTGAGCCAATATTACTAAAACATAAATACATCTGATCATAAAAGATAACATTTCAATAAATACCATATTTCAAGTTTTAAGTAAAAGGCTAATAAAGTGTTATTAGTAGGGCTGTCCACGACCTGCCCGGACTCGACAAACCACCCGAAACCCGATCATCTTCACCCGAAACCGCCCAATCAAAGCTTGGTTTCGGTCGGACGCGGGTCGCCGGCGCATGGACTTGAGAGCATCGGTTCGAGTTGCGGGTTAGCTGTCTGAGAAATCGACGAACCTGACCCGCCCGATGAGCTGTTCTTCCTTCGTCGAAAATCATGAGTTTCAACGAAAAACCGGTAAGTCCACAGACTCCAAACTCTTAAGTCCGACGATATAGGCATATTTTTGCCAGATCCATCAAGATCTCGGCCCAATCTTTATAGATATAGGAAAATATCAGCCAGATCTTGTTGGATCCGACCAGATCTGACGAAATCCGGTCATATTTCGGCCAAAATCCGGCCATATTTCGCTCCATTTCGGCGAACCCGAAACTGACCGATATAGACCCGAAACTCTGGCCGAGTCTGTTACGGGTTAAATTTTTCCCCACTCGATGCAGTCGGGTTGAGTCCGGGTTGGGCACAAACCCGACCCGTGGACAGCCCTAGTTATTAGGTGTGGTATGATGTATTGAGTTTTTAAGTTTTTTTTAAAAAAAATTTGATATGGCCATCTCTTAGATGGTGTAAAAATGAGTCCATCCTCATCAAATTTAGATTTTTTTTTTTTTAAATATAAAAACTCTCAAACACACAAAAACGATGAGTTTGATAAGAAAGAGGACATGAAATTAGTATCTAAAAAAACAAAACATTTCCCTCTTAAGCTAAAAGAAAAGGACAAAGATTGGCCTAAGTGTAGAATGGAGATTGCATCCAATTCCCCCTTCAATAAAATCAATAACATGTTTGCATACTTTCAACTTTGGGTTCAACTATTTCAGTTTATTAAATTTCCCATACCTAAAGGATTCGGATTTGGTCCATTGAAGACTTGAACCTCGGTCCTTACCCTTCATACTCATAAATATTTATACTTATAAGGTACCATCACACCAAAGATACACAATATTAAAGAGAGAAACCATTTCGAAAGAAGAATAATCTACCTTTTATTTTTTGAGAAAAATGAAGAATAATCTACTATAAATGGAAAATGATTAAAGGGGTTTGTATTTACATCAGAGAACTAGAGAAAGTGACAAAAGAAGGGGTAATTCCAGGTTTAGATAAGAACAAAAAAAATATATAATTGCGAGTACTGTGGGGCAGGTTTAAGCCGTGTGTGAACCGCGCAGCACTGTTGGATGTTGACTGGGTCACGTGTGATGATTGGTTCCAAGATACGGTTCTTTCCTTTGGTGGAAAATAAAAATACACGGAAAAACCAAAACAGACTTATTTTCCGGATCCGCCAATTGCTGCTTTGGTTCCCATATGGAGCAATAATATCAATCAAATTGGAACCTTGACAAAAGAAAAAAGAAAGAAAATTCCCTGGGATTTGACTTGTACAGGAATATGCCTTCCTCGGATAAGCACTTCATCTCAACTCCCAAACCCCAATGTTTACGTAACGTTTTCCATTCATGAAAGCCGGCGATGGCCTGAACTTGAGTACTACATTTTATTATTTTAAATTTAACAAACCCCATCCCACCGGCAATTCCGGTTATAACTCATGATACTACCTCCGCAGTCCCCACCACGAAAATGATTAGGTACATTAGAGAATTGTTGAAGTGTTATTTATATAAATATGTGAGTCAGTTTTTTAATTAGCATAAAAAAATAAAAAATTACTAGGTGATTTTATATTTGTATGAATGATAGCATTTTAAATTTTTTTAAAGGTAAAATATAGTGCATATTATTAAGAAAAGTTGACATTGTTAGCAAGGATAACAAAAAGAAAAGGTGGTGGAATATTTTTCATTCATACAACAAAGTTCTAAACGTATAAAATATGGTGGTGGAATATTTTTCATTCATACAACAAAGTTCTAAACGTATAAAATATATTTAGTCAAATTACAAACAACTTTATTACCTTCTCCCTCTACGTGAAATTAACGTCATTGAACAAAAAACTTAGCATTAATAATATACATTTTAAGTATTTTATTCGGTAGACCTAATAATTTCTTCCCTGTTAGTGATTACAAAGATATACCCCCTTCTTTTTTGGGATAAGTACAAAGATATACTTAATTGCTAAGCATTCGTTTTCCCTATTAACCCACGCCACCCAACCCAAGTATTTGCCACCTAAAGTTGCTATAAACAAACCTGCCTAAGCTAATAACTCTACCATATCTTCCTTCCCTAGAATACCCCTCACCAAATCCACTCTCTTCCTGCCAATTAAATTTCACAAAGGGTAATTCGGTAATTGAAAAAAAAAATCCTTCTCCAGGGCGCGATATTGTAATAATGTTATCCGTAGGACCTATAAATACCAGACCCAAGATTGAGACACACCTCCAACATTCCAAAGCAGTCCCTTCGTTTCTATCAAATTTACCAAGTTTTACCAATCCATGGCCTCTCGCTACGAAGTGGAGGTGAAGATCTCCTCAGCCAGGGACCTCAAAAACGTGAACTGGCGCCACGGCCCAAACAGGCCCTACGCCGTCGTTTGGGTCGACCCGAAAAACAAGTGCTCCACCAAAGTCGACGAGGGTGGCAGTAAATGGGTAACATTTAGTCAATTAGATTTGGATCTGAATTTGACGTGGTAGTTGTTCCTAATCGATAGACTCTCTTTGAGTCCAGATTGTTCAATTAAAATCCCAAAAAAAACTTGTTGTCACTTGCCAAAACTTGCTAATCATTCCAGTCCGGTTTCTTAAGATATGTGGATCAGTTTTTCCAATTGAATAGTGGTTTATAGTGTTGATACCATATTTGTACTCCGAATGATTCTACTGACAACGCTTTTCATGTTTATGCATATGTAGTACCACCTTAGTACCATTGGTTTGCTGTTCTCCACGATGCAAGTCACTACCATCTTAATTTTTCTCTACATCATTTTGCACATGTGACCAAATTTACTTCTAGATTTTTTGTGGATGGAATGTGTGTAGGAACTCAGTTTGTATTTTGTTGAACTGGTTTTACATTGATGTTTATCAGGGTTTATGTATTTTCAATGACATCTTTTTCTTTTTTTTTCTTTTTTTCACGTGTTTTTGTAGAAGCACAGAGGCAAATAAGACTGTTGGTTATTGTTCAAGAAGAGTTACTGAATTAAATTAAAAGGTCTGGATAGCATAATTTTCCCTCTGTTGCTTTTATTTTTAAATGATTGTCTTTCTCATTTGTTAATGCTTGATAATTTAAAAAAAAAAAAAAATTAGACCAAAAATAGTACATGCAGATTTTCACATATGTATTCTCTGTAACCAAAAAAAAAAACTATTAAAATTACTTTTGATCGTTTACAATGTTATCATAGAAAAAAATAAGTGCAAGAGTAGCACGTCAAAGAAGATGGATGATAATGTTTGAGAAGTGAACCAAAAGAAAAGGGCATGGAAGACGAAATAATTTCTAAAGTATGTGTGTTAGAAATGGTCCTACACAAGCTAGGAAAAACAGGAGAATGGTCGTAGGAACAATTGGATCCATCTTCTACTAGAGTTTCATTTATATGTTTGATTTAGCTGCTCCATAGGAATGGCCAATATGCATATAGAGGGCGTTCGGGCTGGGCGTTTTGTGCGTCCGCGTTTCATGTTTGTTTTTTTTTTTTTTTTTTTTTTTTTTTTTTGCCTGCATTTGTTGACTTTTGGGAGGCAAATTTTACTGTTATGAACAGTAAATTTACTGTTCAAGTACTGTGTTGATACTGTTTACGTATTAAAAAATATTAAAAATAGGTCGAACAGTACTATTTACACATTTAAAAATTATTTTGCTACAGTGTTTTCAGTTTTCAATTTTCAGTTTCAGCAACAATAAGCTCAATCCAAATAGACCCATATTATGTCATTTCTTGAGGCGCCAATTAATTAAAGTGTCAATCATTGTAGGAAACAAAAAAGTCCATCGACATTTAGAAAATACAAATGACACAAACCTCTGAAAGTTTTTTATGAAATATTTTCTGTGTTAAGTTGATTTATACAACTATTTTTGAATTGTTCTAATATAATGTTTATACAATTAAAGTCTAAAGTTGGTTGATTTCAACACTCAACTAAATTGTATTATGCTAAAATGTTTTTTTGGTACTATCTTAATATAGATTTCAAGTTAGATTTTGAAGTCTCTATGAAAGACTCCCTGAATTTAGGTTTTTTCCTTGCAAGTAATTATTTGAATTTTTTTAGTATTATCTTAATATAAAATGTTTAAATTTTCACTTTTTTTTAGTAACATTAAATTTTCACTTATCATGTATCTTTTGTAATAATTAAAAGTATCCTGCACATTATGCAGGTTATAAGGTAGTATAATTAATTCGAACTCTCATGTTCACAAGCTTGTTCACAAACACCTTACTATGTTTGAGCTTGACTTGTTTACTAAATAAATGAACATAAATAAGCTTTTTTTTCAGCCGAGTTCAAGTTGTTCATAAATAGCTTAGTTTATTTACAACTCTAAAATGATCCCTTCCCCTACTATAGAGAGAGAAAGTTTTCCACATGAGGTAAATGGGTGTGGTTGAGTGTTGAATGATCAAATGGATGAAACATGGTAATGAGATTGAGATACTCAAATTTTATCATTTTATTGGGGGGGGGGGGGGGATGGAGATGGAGATGGAGATGGAGATGGGGGCGAGGGAGGACATAGAAATAGGGGAAGACATAACACCTCCAATACCCCCACTCTAATACGCTCTCCACTACTCATTCCTCCACTCCCACTGCTACTCCTGCTTCTCCCCTTTCCCTCTCCCTCTCCCTCTAAATTCCAATTACAATAATACTAAAAACCACCGCCATTACTACTACTGCTCCCCTGCCTGTACTACTACTAGGGTCGTCTCCACGGAAGAACTCCACATCCTTCAATCCCACCACCACCACCCCTTCTCCTCTGACCTCCGTGCTGCCCTCCGCTTCCTCCAACCCCATCCTGATGATCGCATCACCGGTTTGCTCACCAACTGCCGCAAACTACTCCTACTCCAAGAGGACGATGAGTTTGCGGCCACAATTCGTGAGGGTGCCAAAGCCATAGCCACAGCCACGGCTTTAGCCTCAGCTGCACTGTGCCTTGTGCTAACCAATGGCGTGGAGGTGCAGGATTATGATGGGCGCAATCTGGGTATAGCAGTATACCCACAAAACTTCTCATGGATCAATCACAGCTGCTCTCCCAACGCTTCTTACCACTTTTTCCTCTCTCCACCGCCACCCTGTTGCCCCAACTCCACCAAGCTTCGGATTCTTCCCCAACATACTGTCTTAACAAAAGGTGTGTTTCTCTCTCTCTCTACTCATTTTCTTCTTCTCTATTATATTTCAAACTTTAATCAATCTTCATTGTTAATAATATAATGTTATAGATGATGAGGTGTGCCAGGATAATGGTCCCAAAATTGTTGTTAGGAGTATTAAGAGGATTAAGCAAGGGGAGCAAGTCACTGTTACCTACACTAACTTGTTGCAGCCTAAGGTATTCTTTTAATTATTCTACTCTTCTCTGCTACTATTTCTTTGAATACTATAATTTCTTTTTCATGGAAAATGTCAACACTAAACTTGGGTGATTATTACAATTATCGTGCTTAAAATTCACTTAAAGCTAAGCATTTATAGTCCAAGTACATTTCATCAAGATGTTTTTGATTCTTTGAAGTCCTTTTTGAGTCTCTGTATTATCTAAATCAATTAGATCTTTCGTACTAATAATTTACATGCAACTTTTTTCCCCAGCAAATGAGACAATCAGAGTTATGGTCAAGGTATCGATTTATCTGCCGTTGTGAGCGATGTAGTGCTTCACCCCCAACCGATGTGGATCATATTCTGCAGGTAAGAATTGGGGGGAAAAATAAAGGCATAACATCTGTTTGTCTGAATTTTTTCATGTCTTTGAATACAATCTATTAACTTATAGTTGTAATTCAATGATTTTTCCATTTTTCTTTCTTCTTAATTTGCTTTTTGATGGACTTTGTTTTGTGTTTATATTTATATTTTCCAAACCTTTGGCTGGATCTTTTTTTTACAAACACACCTTCTAACATAACTAGTTGCTAACCCGTGCGATGCACGGGGAAGATACTAAGTATATAACATGTACCGCAATATATAATATTATATATTTATATGATACGTTAGGAAGAAATACAATTCATTGAACAAACCTCCCAAAAAAAATCTATAATTAAATAGAAAATTAAATTATCTTAGTAATACAAAACTAACAAATATGGGGAATTTATGTTTCGTCACAAAAGGTCCAAAATTTCTTACACTTTTAGCGACGAATTTTATTTTCGTCACTAAAGAAACCATATTTTGTCAAGATTTTTAGCGACGAAATTCTAATTTCGTCTCTGTAGCATACTTTTAATGACGAATTGATATTTCGTCGCTAATTCTTCCTTTTAGCGACGAAAGAATTTTCGTCACTAATACTAACTACAACAAAACCTACAGTGACGAAATATTTCGTCACTAAAAATTTTAACTTTTAGTGACGAAATATTTCGTCGCTATAGATTAATTACACTCGCGCCGAAGTTTCCCTCCATTGGCGCCCATTTTTTAGATCTCAATAGCGATGAAATTTATTTTTCGTCGCTAAATGTTATAATTTTTTTCACTATTAGTGACGAAATTCATATTTCGTCACTAAAGCTGTATTTTTAGCGACGAAAAATATTTCCTCACTAATTTTCGTCACTAAAAATACATTTTGTTGTAGTGAAAAACCAATTTGAAAACCTTTTTCAAAACCCAAGCCGCCTTCTGATAGTAAACACCATACAAACATATAAAGAAAATTTGAACAATGGTTTTAATGAATTTAATTAAGAAAATTTAATTTGTTGACAGTTGATAGAAATACAGTTGTAAGTGAAAGTCTTAAAAATTGTTTAAAGTTGTACATAAGCAAATAACCAAATATGCTAACGGTCATTAACTACTAATTATTAAATGTTTGTCAATGACAAATTTTTTTGGAATCAAATAATTTGTAAACACCACATTTATGAATGTAAAAAGACTAAGAATAAAGTACCAATGACGGAATGAGTAGCCACAAGTTTTTTATAAATTCAAATCATAGCTATTATAATCTTTTTTTCTTTTTTCTTTTTTCTTTTTTCTTTTTTCTTTGCTAAATAACATAGATATTACAATCTTTACCTTCAAAAAATATCAATTGCTATATAAGTTCCATCATCGATGACACGGGAATTTCTCTCTGTTTATATCTTTTCAAAAAGTTATTTCCCCACAATAGGCATATCTAGTAAATCAAAATGTAATATAGAAATAAAAAGTCATATCCAGGTTCCATAACCTAGAACAAATTCTAGGATAAAGAAATAAAAATTTCGGAAGCCATGCATATGTTGATGCATTTAGAAAAGGCAAAAGTAAACTAAGTTCTGACCAAAAAGCATACAAAAAACTCAATAGATTAAACAATCAATGTATAAGTTCTGTTGTTTTTGTGATTCCACATAATTAAAAAGAACAGGTTGAGAGAATTTCAATGTGAGTCCAATAGCAATCAAAGCTAGACCTTATTACTTGGAAGTTATTGGCTTTGCCAAGATGGACTGTTTATGGTAAACAATTGTAAGCTTCATTGGCAAAATTAATTCTTAGTTTCCATAACACTTGAAAATGAAAATAAATAGATGTTACAATCAACAACCATAATGTCTTCATTTTATCGTTGCTCACCTGAGTTAATCACAATAATACACAACAAAGGCTTTAAATTGGTAGGTCATGGCTTGTAAAGAGAAGACTAGAACCTAATTTTTTGAAGAATATGCATGCATTGTATCAGCAAAACATAAAAAGGATATGATATCATCTTTTATCTCCACTGATCTGTATCTATATGATATATTCAAAACATAGGTATCAGATGTTCAACTTGTATAACCAAATGGGATAGCAGTCAAAAAAGAAGTAGCATGTTCTAGGTATTAAACAATCACAACAAAACAACAAAATAAAAGTATGGTTCAATACCAATAATTTGAATTATATTTAAGCTTCATGGTGGGCTAACGAACAAAAAGAAAAATAGAAGAAACCAAAGAGAATCCGCATAATAAATGGCACATGCCCATGCTTTGTGAAATCCAAAGGTGCAGTCCCCTCTGTAACGGTTCTAATTTCAGTTTTGCAGACTCGTTTGCCATACTACCAACCTATAAAAATAACTACCATACAAAAATTTAAAATGCAAATCCATTACTAAGTAATATTCAGTCAAGAAATCAAACTTTTTTTTTCCAAAAACTTAGACTTAATTCACAAGAACTGCAATAGAAGTTTCTATTTTTAGGGACCTTGAGATGTGCTTTATCGGCTACAAAATCATAGTAAAGAATTACATTAAAAAATTAATGAGTAAACGAACTAACAAACCTAGTCAATTTAAAAAATTCTTAGGTTTATAATTGACTCTTATAATCCAAATTTGCTTTTGAAACCAACAATACTCAAACTAAAAGCAATTCACACATTCACAAATTAGTAAAACTAAACAAAAGTTAAAACGGTTCACAGATATCTGATGCCATTCGTACTAAAATGGATTTAGTCAGAGAGAGAGAAAGAGAGTGACCATCTTGAAGGAGTTGGTGTTTTGAGCAATATCATTGTCGAGGTAGAGAGTGGAGTGGAGACTAAGGACTTCAAAGTTCAAAAAGAACAAAAACTTCGACTTTGACTCTTTGTTTTCCTTGTCAACCACTTACTCTCCCATATCCTTCACATGCGTGTAACATGAATTAGAAAAACATGTTGCATCATTCAAAGATTCAGAAGGGTAAGAAGGCTAAAAGCAGTTCTATCCATCCATTGTATCTATTGGTTTGGGTTTAAGATAGGTAAAATTAGATTACTAAATTATAGAATGAGAGAAGGGATCTGACCTTTCGTTTTTGGGCTTGCTTTGACAATTTGCTTGATTCTGAGGATTTCTGCAAAATGAGCAAAACTTTTATGAAGTTAAAGTCTCAAAATTACTATTGTAGGAAATAAAGTACAGCAGGAGGCGGAGAAAAGGAGAAGTACGTACAAAGATAGGGAGATGAGAAGTGTTTTTGGTTTTTTTTTGGAAAGAAGAATTGCTATGAAACCTGTAAAAATGAAAACTATCTAGAGCCAGGCAAAATGTTGCGTTAGTTTGCATTTTTATTTTTTAGTCGTGTGATATTATTTGTAGAATTTAGAAATCAAAACGTTTCACATCAACAACCAAACAAAAAGGCACCTGTTTATAGTTAATTCATAAAAGGTGTATTTAAAAAGTATTGAATTAAATGGTTAGTTAAAAACGTAAAATCCTGAAAAGTCACAATGTATAGTGTTTTTAAATGTTAACGTGGCTGAAATTTATGTAGCCACTTGGCTGAAATTTGTGTGTGTATGTGTGTGTGTGTGTGTATATATATAGAATTGTCATATCATACCCAATAAATGGAAGAAGTTATAACAAATAAAGGATGTGAGGAGGTTGTAACCTATTTGTGACTGTCAGAATTCCATATAATAGCGGCATTTGAAGAGTCTTAGTTAATGGAGGGACACATGATAAAGTTGAAGATAAGAGTAACATCCGAATTTAAGGAGATGCTCAATAAATGTTAACGGGTAAATCTAAAAATAAAAAATAAAAGCAAAACTTTTATGAAGTTAAAGTCTCAAAATTATTATTGTAGGAAATAAAGTATAGCGGGAGGCGGAGAAAAGGAGAAGTACGTACAAAGATAGGGAGGAGAGAAGTGTTTGTGGTTTTTTTTTGGAAAGAAGAACTACTATGAAACCTATAAAAATTAAAACTATCCAGAGCCAGGCAAAATGTTGCGTTAGTTTGCGTTTTTTTTTTTTTAGTCGTGTGATATTATTTGTAGAATTTAGAAATCAAAACGTTTCACATCAACAACCAAACGAAAAGGCACCTGTTTATAGTTAATTCTTAAAAGGTGTATTTAAAAAGTATTGAATTAAACGGTTGGTTAAAAACATAAAATCCTGAAAAGTCACAATGTTTAGTGTTTTTAAATGTTAACGTGGTTGAAATTTATGTAGCCCCTTGGTTGAAATTTGTGTGTGTATGTGTGTGTGTGTGTGTGTGTGTGTATAGAATTGTCATATCATACCCAATAAATGGAAGAAGTTACAACAAACAAAGGATGTGAGGAGGTTGTAACCTACTGGTGACTATCAGAATTCCATATAATAGTGGCATTTGAAGAGTCTTGGTTAATGGAGGGACACATGATAAAGTTGAAGATAAGAGTAACATTCGAATTTAAGGAGATGCTCAATAAATGTTAACTGGTAAATCTAAAAATAAAAAATAAAAATAGAAAATAAATGATGATGTGGCACTGATGTGGCTTAATTGGAGCGTAGCAACAATAAATGCTACGCTTCAGCTTTTAGTAATATATAGATTATATCAAACTTGCCAACATTCTTCTTAACATGACTTAATTAAGATTTTAACCCCAAACAGGCAAATATTGACGATAGTTTTAGATTCATTTGCATGTATAAATGGTCTCATTTAACTAGACTTTATGAAGTTTAGTTATAGGAAAATATATGTAATTGATGATGCCGAAAAAATCACCAGTAAGTTACACAGTCCTCACGCGCTCGTAATAGCACCTGCACAACAAAAAGAGGAGACCTAACAGAGGGCACCGGTGTGGTGCCGGCCAAATACCCTCTGAAGGTCAAGTTAGAACTATTCTCACAACTCTAGAGTGTTAGAGAGGGTAAATTATGCGTACCTCAATTTATGAGAGCATTGGGGTTTTTATAGTAGTAGAAGGTTGGCACCTCTTCCTTGGCGTTGAAGTCTTTTCCTTATAGGACTCTACTTGAATAGTTCCAAACGTGATGAGCAAGACCTTTCCCTGTAGAGAAGATCTTCCTTCGGTGGCGTATCTTCTGGAATTCCTTTTGCGCTAGGATTCCTATTTTCTTTGGGATTCTATGATGATTCAGGCGTGGGTAGCAAGTACTCTTCATCCAGGGTTTTTGCTGTATCTATCCACGATGGGCCTTGGCGCAAGTTGGGCTAGCTCTCTGTCGGCCCACGGACCAGGATCCGTCAGGCCCATTTAATAAGGCCCGTCAAACTATATTTTATCCCTTTCAGTAATGTTTTCAAATTCGTTACCAAATTACTCTGATTGCTTCCTAATTTATTTTCTAACTTTAGTTCATGCTAGTTTCTGATCCCAAAAAAAAGTTCATGCTTTTTACTGTTTTAATTACATATCTTATGTCTGCAAAAAGTAGCATAATACTGCAACTTGGGAAATTATTGATTAGTTATCAATACTAATTGAAATTATCTCCAGTTGCTGTTATTTTTCTTTCCTTGCACGCTTCCTAATTCTTGTGACTTCACAAAAATAAGCACCTTTAACTGCCTTGTACCATTGGAAGTTTTAACCATATTTACCTTTTTCACCTAGCCTAATTCGCCTCTTTGAACCTAATGTTATCTGTCAGAGATATTACTTAATAGAATATTACTTTTTTTTTTTTTTTTTTTGGTGTAAAGGTATGGAGATGCCTAAACTCTCTATGAAAGGGTATCTTCAACTAATGTAACTTTGTGCTATTTTCCTCTCCAGGAAATTTCTTCAGCAAATCTTAATGCTTCCAGTTTTAGTTCTGATCAAAATGTCTATCGTGACTATGCAATAAGAAGGCTGACTGATTACATTGACAATGCTATAACTCAGTATCTTTCATTTGGTGATCTCGAATTGTGTTGTGAGAAGCTTGAAATCTTGTTGACACAAGGTCTCCTTTATGAACAATTAGAAGGCAGGGAAGTAAAATCACAACCAACCATCAAGTTGCATCCCCTGCACTACCTCTGTCTAAATGCCTATACTACACTGGCTTCAGCATATAAAGTCCGTGCAAGTGACTTGTTGGGTCTATATTCTAAATTGGATGAGCATCTTTTGGAAGCTCTAGACTTGAGCAGGACCAGTGCAGCATACTCATTATTGCTTGCAGGTGCTACACACCATCTCACTATACCAAAATAAGTCTATTACATCAAGTGTTAATGCAACAAAATTAGTATAGTGGTATTAGACATAATATCACATCTAAAAATTAAAAGTCGTTGCAATAGTAACTTAAAAATAGTAAATTATTACATTAATAATAATTAGTCGTAATAATTTATAATTTTTAGTTGCAATAAAGATTTTAATACTAAATTGAATTTAGAAAATTTTTCGCAATAGCTTAAATTGAAGAAATCAATTTTTTTTAATAACTTAAATTGAAGAAATCAATTTTTTTTAATAACTTAAATTGAAGAAACCATTGTAATAACTTGATACCAATTATACATTTTGCAATATATTATAATAGATCGAAATTTCAAAGAGATGGCTTATTGCAACAAATTTAACATTGCAATAACTAAAATATCAATTATTTTACAATCTATTGTAATGACAAATATGAAGCTATAATAAATATATTATTACAATGATCTAATTCCAATTATTTTACAATCTATTGTAAGAAAAAAATATGAAAAATTTAACTATTACAATAAATACACCGTTGCAATAATTTGAACCCAAATTATTTTTGTCAATTCTTTACAATCTATTGTAATAAAATTTATGAAATAATAGCCTATTGCTACAAGATATTCGAAGTAATAAATTGTTTATTGCAATAGCAAATATATTATTACATCAAAATTTTCATTAAAATATTTAAGATTTATTGCAACAAAAATTTTTTATAGCACAAACTTATTACCTTAAATTTTATTGCAACACTTCGCATAAACTATTGCAATGACTTCGATGTTATTGCAACGATTTTTTTGTTGTAATAAACATTTTTTGTTGTAGTGTCTGTTTCGCTTTGAATCTTCTCTAATTGCAACAGTTGCAAATTTCTGGATAAGTGTTGGGGACTCCTTATTAACTCTTTCTAGAAGTCCTGTAGGGAGTGAGTTTGCAAAATGGGATCTGCCTATAGTGAACCCGCCTCTCTTGAAATGCATATGCTCTAAGTGCTCACTAATGGATAATTTTAAAGCCATTCTATTTCATAAGGAAGCTCAAAATGCGGATTTTGAGGATATATCTAGTGAGTTCCTTGATTGTGTCACTATCATTACACAAAAGGTTTGGAGTTTTCTTATTCATGGTTGCTGTTATTTGTGAGCATTTAAAGATCCCATTGACTTTAGCTGGCTTGGAACTTCAAAATATTTCAGCTTAAGGGATGTTCAGCCTCATCTTTGCAGCACTGCTGAAGGACATGGTTACACCCTCCGAGAAAGGATGCATTTCTTCCAGCTTGGTGTCCATTGCTTATTGTATGGAGGGTATTTAGCAAGCATATGTTACGGTCGACATTCCCATTTGACTAGTCAGGTTAAAAATATTCTAGACTGTGAAGAGTGTTTGATAAATGATTCACATGAATCAGATTGAGTCATGAATTAAAAAGAGTTTTATACTTTGTCCATGTAGTTACTGGTTAACTTGAGCTAGTATTACTAAAATATAAATACAACTGATCACACAGGATAACATCTTAATAAATACCATATTTCAGGTTTTAAGTAAAAGGCTAATAAAGTGTTATTAGGTGTAGCAAGATGAATTAAGTTTTTAAGTTAAAAAAAACTAATATGGTAATCTCTTATTAAATAGTGTAAAATATGAATTTAATACCTCAGCTATATATATATACATATGTATAAACTCTCAAAGACACACAAATAATGAGTTTTATAAGAAAGAGGACTTGAAATTTGTATCTAAAAAAACAAAATAGAAGAACACATTTCCCTGTTAAGCTAAAAGAAAAGAACAAAGATTGGCCTAGGTGTAGAATGGAGATTGCATCCAATTCATCCTTCAATAAAATCAATAACATGTTTGAAAAAAACTTTGGATTCAACTCATTTAGTTATTTTAAATTTCCCAATATCTAAGGCTTCGCTTGGGAGGAGGGAATGGAATGGAGTGAAAAGAATCATTTTAGAATATTCTTCCCTTCTCTTGTTTGGGAGTTTTAATGGAGGGAATGGAAAGCTCATTCCCTTGTTTGGGAGTTTAAGTAGGAGGAAATGTAATGGATAGAAGGAACACTCATTCCTTTCTATTCCCTTAAAACCTCAAATTTTCATTCCCCTCGAAATTGGAAGGAATTGGAGGAAATTGAATTAGATTTAATGATTTTTTTACTAAAACTCTCAAAATACCCCTGTATATTCAACTCTTTATTTTAAAATAGGGGTCTAATAGTAATATTGTCATAAAATGATTTCGTTCCATTCCCTCCATGTTACTCCCAAATAAAATTACTTACATTTCATTCATTTTTATTCCTTTATTTTAAAATATCTAATCAAGATTACTTAATTCCATTCCATTCCATTCTTTTTCATTCCTTTCCATTCCTTTATTATTATTACATTTCATTCTATTCTTTCCCTTATGAACTTCCAAGCTAAGCCTAAAAGATTTGGAATGGGTCCATTGCTCCAATATATTGGACATTTCAAGATGGCAACATATGTTTACATTTAATCATGTATCATCGTCTTAACAAATAATGCATTAATGTCGCATTTGGTACGGTGTAATGTTTTGGAATTCCTACAAATGTTTAAAGATTCTCATGTTTGGCTGCAAATCATGCCAGAGAAATCTAGATTCTCCCTTTAAACTCCTCTCAGTAGGAATGTAGATTCCCTTTAAAACAAGTGGGTATCTAGATTCCCAAACTTAAAGGAAATTATATTTTTTATAAATTGACAATTTTAATCATTTTTCCTTATCATTTGAGCAGTTAAGATAAAATATAAAACAAATCATCAATATATTTTCCCTTGTCTTTATCTTTTTCCGTTAAAACAACATAAACAGGATAGACAACTCTGTTGATATATTCTTTAACAAAATTCTATTTATGTTTCACGTGTGGAAAAATATTTTTTTTGAAGGGGACCCTCTATTATTGACAGGTATTTACTTTTGCTGTTGTGTGTGTGTTGCTCAACAAATTATTAATAGTTTATATTTTGTTTTTCATTATTTATTTAGAGGAAGATTTTTTTTAAAAAAAAGACTTGGTAGTTTACATTCAAATCTAAGGATAGAATGGAAAAAAAAAATTGTTTAAGATTCTTGAGAATAAACCAAACATTGTCATCTCACATCCTTAGGAATCTTAAGAGATTCCCAATGAAACCAAACAGGAATAGCTACATTCTTAGGCATCCAGATTGCAATGAATCACATTCCTAAAAATCTAGATGTTAGAAATAATGTGGATTCTCCCGTACTAAAGGCCACATAGAGGTATTGGACCAAACTTTATTCTATCTAAAGAACTTTTTGATATATGTAATTGGATGATATGAGGTCAAATGGATAAGGTCTTTGTGTTCACACCACAACTTTTATCCATGATTGTGATACATGAATACTACTGATTAATAATCATAAAATAAAGCTAAAGAGACCTACCAAAAATTAATGCTAAAGAAGAAGAAAATGTAATACTAAAAAAAAATAATGACAAAAGAAGAAGTACAAGATAGTTTAAAGAAAAACTCTTGAAAATCATTTTATGTATTTTTATTATATACGAATTTTGAAAATCTAACCATTAGATTACATATTTTTATATTTTTAACATGAATATCAAATTACTTTCTTATTTACTATTCAATCAATAAACTTATTTTTCATGTACAATTTTATATTATAAAAATTTAAAATTTAAATATTTGATTGACACAAAAATTCATGTCAAATGAAAAAAATATAGAAAAAGTTAAAAGGAGTTGAAGAAAAACCGTAAAGAATAATCTATTTTTTTATTTTTTGAAAAAAAGGAAGAATAATCTACTATACATGGAAAATGGGTTTGTATATTTACGTTAGAGGAATAGAGAAAGTGACAAAAGAGGGGGTAATTCCGGGTTTAGATAAGAACAAAAAAAAATAATTGCGAGTACTGTGGGGTAGGTTTAAGCCGTGTGTGAACCGCGCAGCACTGTTGGATGTTGACTGGGTCACGTGTGTCACGTGGGATGATTGGTTCCAAGATACGGTTCTTTCCTTTGGTGGAAAATAAAATACACAGAAAAACCAAAACAGACTATTTTCCAGATCCGCCAATTGTTGCTTTGGTTCCCATTTGGAGCAAAAATATCGATCAAATTGCTGCCTTGACAAAAAGAAAAGAAAAGAAAAGAAAATTCCCTTGGATTTGACTTGTACAGGAATATGCCTTCCTCGGATAAAAGCACTTTATCTCAACTCCCAAACCCCAATGTTTACGTAACGTTTTCCATTCATGAAAGCCGGCGATGGCCTGAACTTGAGTACTACATTTTATTATTTTAAATTTAACAAACCCCATCCCACCGGCAATTCCGGTTATAACTCATAATACTACCTCCCCACCACGAAAATTATTAGGTTCATTAGAGAATTGTTGAAGTGTTATTTATTTAAATATGTGAGTCAGTTTTTTAATTAGTATAAAAAGTAAAAAAACAAAAAAATCATTAGGTGAAGTCACATTTGCATAAATTGTAATATTTTAATAATTTTTTTTAAAAAAAATAAATATATAGTACATATTATTTAGAAAAACTAGGATTATCAGCAAGGATAACAAGAAGAAAAGGTGGTGGAACATTTTCTATCTACACAACAAAGTTCGAAACACATAAAGCATTTCTAGCCAAATGATGGACAACTTTATTACCTTCTCTCCCTACATAATATTAACGTCATTGATCAAAAAAACCTAACATTAATAATATAAGTTTTAAATTTTAAGTATTTTATTAGTTAGGAGGACTACTTCAATAATCTTACGCTAAACCTAATAATTTCTCCCCAGTTAGTCATTACAAAGATATACCCTTTTTTTCTTGGTTGGGTACAAAGATATACTTAGTTGCTAAGCATTCGTTTTCCCTATTAACCCACCCCACCCAACCCAAGTATTTACCACCTAAGTTACTATAAACAAACCTGCCTAAGCTAATAACTATACCATATCTTCCTTCCCTAGAATGCCCTTCACCAAATCCACTCTCTTCCTGCCAATTCAATCTCACAAAGGGTAATTCGGTAATTGGAACAAAAATATTCTTCTCAAGGGCGATATTGTAATAATCTTATCCGTAGGACCTATAAATACCAGACCCAAGATTTAGACACACCTCAAACATTCCAAAGCAGCCCCTTCCTTTCTATCAAATTTACCAAGTTTTACCAATCCATGGCCTCTCGCTACGAAGTGGAGGTGAAGATCTCCTCAGCCAGGGACCTCAAAAACGTGAACTGGCGCCACGGCCCGAACAGGCCCTACGCCGTCGTTTGGGTCGACCCGAAAAACAAGTGCACCACCAAAGTCGACGAGGGTGGCGACACGTGTCCCAACTGGGACGAGACACTTGTCCTCCCCATACCAGGCCAAATCGACGACTACTCCACTCTCTACATCGACATCGTCCACGCCGGCTCCGAGGACGGGACCAAGCCGCTCATCGGCTCGGCTCGGCTCAAGCTGACCGAGGTCCTCGATGACGTGGGCTTCAACGGTCGGGCCCAACGGTCGCTCCAAGTGAAACGGCCATCCGGTAGACCCCACGGGAAGGTCGAAGTCAAGGTTGAAATCAGAGAGCCGCGCTACCGTGCGCCGGACCCCTACTACGCGCCGCCGTACGGGGCGGGCTCGAGGTCGAGAGACTACGCTGCTCCGCCGGCGTACGGTAACCCATACGAAGCCCCACCTCCGCCTCGGGATCCTTACTACGCGGCTGCTCCGCCAGCTGGGTACCCTTACAGCGGGTACAACCAGCCAGCACCACCTGTACAGTACAGTCAGCCTAGCTACGGGCAGCAGAATTACGGGCAGCCGAGCTACGGTCAGCAGAACTACGGGCAGCCTGTGGAGGAGAAGAAGAAGAGTAAGTTCGGTGGTATGGGGACAGGATTGGCTGTGGGTGCGGTCGCAGGAGTTTTGGGTGGAATCGCATTGGTCGAAGGTGCTGAATACGTGGAAGACAAGATCGCTGACGATGCGGCTGACAGGGTGGAGGAAAATCTTGACGACGACGGTGATGATGGTGGATACGATGGCGATGATTACTAGACAATTTGTGATCTGAAGCTGGTGGAGCCCTTTTAAATTTTAATGTGTTTTTTTTTTTTTATTCTCTGCTTTTTCTTCTTTTTTTTTTTTTTTTGGGTTTTGAAGTATTCGAAAATGCTTTGCTTTAATGGATGGACCAGACCTGGACGGTGAACTAAAAAAAAGAATGTGGGCCCTAGGCTATTGTTATTAATGTCATCTGCTACATTAAAATTTGAGGTAAAGTTTAGGACTTTGGCTTGAGTTTTTGTACAATGTGTGTGACCAAACAAATGCATTGATGACTCATTTTTGCATTAGCTCACTGTTGAGGAGTAAATGGAACACAGGGAGTTAGGGACATTACACAGTGCACACTTGGGAAAAATGAAAATGACATTTTTAGAAGGGTAAGAGCATCCGCTGATGTGGATGCAAACTTCTCTGTCTATTTTATATATAAAAAAAAAAATCTATTTTTTATATTTTACACACTTATTTTTATAAAATACACACATCAGTTTATCTATTTTACACATTTATTTTATAAAATATTCATTATTTTACAATTTTTTATTATTCTTTCTCTCATTGCCCCTCTCTCTCACAGACCCATCACTACCAACGATCCCTCCACACCCAACCACCATCATCACCACCTAACCAGCATCATCAAGAAAAACCAACCCAGTCAATCCCAAATCCATTCATCACCCACCCAACCCGAAACCCAGTTAAGCTAAATCATCACCCACCCAACCCAAAGCCCACTGACGATTTGATGATTTGATCAGCGTGGTTTGATGATCGGAGAGGCCTTCGTTTGATGATTTGATCGGCATGGTTGGTGATCGGCGTGGTTTGATGATCGGCGTGGCTTGATGATCGGCGGCAATGGATGATCGACGTGGTTTGATGATTGGCGATTGGCGTGGCTTGATGATTTATCGGCGGCAAGTAAAAGATGATCAGCGGCAATGGAGGATGATTTGATCAAATGAAGAAAGGGAGAGTGAGGTGAGATGAATATGACCCATAGACAATAAGAGAGAATAAATTATTAAAATAATAAATAGAAGAGCATAGTAACCGTGTAAATATACACGGTTACTATAGCAAGTAAATAAATATACACATCTTTACACATTTTTAAAAGCATTGATGTGGAGCATTTTTGAGACAAAATGTGTAAAAGTGGTGTCTTTTTCTATAATACAAGATTTTGAGTGGATGCTCTAAGAAGTTCAATTGGAATTCGGACTTGGCTTATCTCGATGTTGGACTAGTTTTCTATTTAATACATCAGAGTACTGGATCAAACTTTAACTCTTGGATTTCAAGAGCTTCTTGCTGATATTAATGGAGATTCTTGGTAAAAACATAGAAATTTAGAATTCAAATCTCCCTAGGGAAAAAATTAGAATAAGTGAGCTTTCTTTATTATCCATATATTACTAGCATAGTAGCAATTCCTAAATGTGTTATGGACTATGGAGTAAGGATGTGAGAATTGAGATAATCCATGTGCATTGTATACTTTCTATATTTGGGTGGTTGATAATAAATTTAGATAGAATTAATTTAGTTGTTACTTTTTCTTTTTTTCTTTTTTCCATTTTTGATAGATAGATAGATCATAGAATTTTAACATACGAACATGAATTTCGCTTCATAATAATTGTTTTTTATCATTAAACTAAAACACTAATTAGTTTTTACAAAAAAAAAAAAAAAACAATTAGTTTTTAATTTGCTGTTACTAGGATGAAAAGGAACATTAGATTTAGATGAAACATAATGTCAATAAAAGATAAATATCATCAAGGGGAGAGACAATTAGGATTAGGATAAACAAGTTTGAAATAGGCTAGTCACATAAAAAATGATAAGGATTTTAAAAAGAAGAAAGCGAAATTTTGGGTTTTAGTATTTATTTAGTTTATTTGCCGAATATAATAAATAAAATGCAACCAAGATAAATAAATATAAGGCTGAGGACGGTTTAGGTTCTTTCCTTCGCGTGCTTAAATCATTTGAGATAGACTTGATGCCAACTCGGATTTTTTACTCTAAAGTCTCTAATAAGTACAAGAAATAGGAGCTTGACCTGAACAAAGACCATACATATGAGTAATGTTAGGACAACATAAAATGATATAACTTTTTGCCATAACTCACGGTGTGACGAGTTGTAAGTGATAGAGGTGTGTTCCCACATGGACCCATCATCACATATCTACTACTCATAATTTGTTATGTAAATTATAGTAACAATTATGTCATTTTATGTGATCCTAATATTACTCTAATATATATATATATATATATATATATATATCTTCTTCAAAAACTATGGTGTTACTAAGAAAAGATATTAACCATAAACATTAACATCATAATAATAAACGCAAAGTAGACTAAGAAAAAGCTTGTCAATGTCTTTTATGCCCATGATGACGTTATAACGTGGTCGTGTTTCACTAACTTGAAATTTTTTTAATGGGATTTATTAATGCGTGTCCTTAAGATATATATTAGTAATTCAGTTTAGAAAACATTTTATGAAAAAACGAAAAAGTAATTTACTATTTTGACAGATTTTTTAATTTCTCATAAAAACTTTCTCAAAATAACGTTTGGATACAACTTATTTTTGCTGAAACTGAAAACTGAAAATATTGTAACAAAATAATTTTTAAATTAATAAATAGTACGTGGGACTCATGAACAGTGCGTAAATAGTATGTGAACAGTATATTTTGTCTCTTTACAGTACTCACCTATGATGTTACTGTTCACACTTTGAAAAAAAAAAAAATCGCCAGAAAACGCGAACGTTGGTTTGGAAACGCGGATCCAAACCCACATAACGGAACCATTTTTTAATTAAAAGATTTGAACCTAATCTAACTGCCCCACCATACAACAAAGTCAAGGTATGAACGTGCTCTCATTAGCTCAAGGATTCCGAGTGGGAGACCCAAAAAGTCTTTTTATTATTATTTTAAAGAAAAAATTATGTTATTATATTTAGCTGTTCATGTTAACTTTAATGGGTATTACACGCGTTGTTATAATCCACGTTTTTTTGTAGCGATGTTTGCATAAATGATGTATAATACTGTACATTGTCCACGCAAATGTATACAATTGTGTACAATTTACATAAACAGTGAATGTAAACATATAAATGTCGTATTTTAATTTTAAATAACTTACATTAGAGTGTAGCTAGCTAGCATCTTAAGGTTGGCATCTTTGCATGACTTGTGCTTTGTTGCGACACCATTTGTTTGTGATATATAAGGTGAAACGTCAAGAAAGATGCCAGTAGCAATTAGTGGCTTGGCTTTAGGGTTTAGGCATCTCTGCCTGCCGTGTGGGGAACCTTTGTTTTTTCAAAAAAGAGAGAATAATGCTCGAATATGCTAGGCTTCTTCATGTGGTGGGGAATAATATTATGGCGTTTGGATACGAGGATAGGGCTAGGAGAAAACTTGTTTAGTTGGAGATTTGGATTTGGATGCTTCCACAAACACAAAAACAAGAAGATGGTAATGGATATCCATTTACTTGCTAGGTTCAGGAACATACCTTGCTTGAGAATCTAAGTCACAAGTAGAGATCAGTTATGGTATTAAAATGAGAGAGTAAAAGATCAGTTCATGAACTTGGATAGTTAAGACTTCGTCCAACTACCAAAAGGTCCAAAACTTGTGGTTAGTAATGTTATCATGATAAGAAAATATCGTAGAAATAATCGAATAAATAAGAATGGAGATAAGATAAATGTTTGGGTTACGTGCAAATTAGGATTATGTTTTTTTCTTTCTTTGACTGATATATATATATTTTTAGAAACAAATTAACTGTTTTTTTTTGGATACAAGAAACAAACTAACTGTTAAACACACACACATTTAATTACACTCTCTCACCAAAGTCAAACACATTACTTAGCTCAAAGTATCATTACAAAAGGGCCATCTTCTATGGTGTCTATTCCATGATAATTGTTATTTATTATTTGGTCAAGATACCAAAGAATTGTTGGTGTAAGCAGGGTTCAAATCTTAGATTTTTTATTCAACAATAAGAAACTTTATTACTAATTAAACTAATTGAAACCCACGTAATTATAATTTTTAGTCTATTTTGTATATAAAGACTTGAATCCTAATTCCTATAATACAATAGCCACCCTTAATTATATCTTGATTCTTGAATACATTCATTCATACATAATGTGTATGAAATAATCCAAGAACCCTCACACGTGAGCACACTATGCCATTAGAGTTCGACTTAGAGAGACCATTACACCCCATTATGAGAAGTAACAATTACATGACTATAATATCACCCATAATGGAGGCAGTTATGCTTCTCAGGATCCGTTTGGATACAACTTATTTTGTTGAAAACTGAAAACTGAAAACATTGTAGCAAAATAATTTTTAAATGTGTGAATAGTGCCGTGGGACCCATGAACAGTGCGTGAACAGTGCGTGAACAGTGCACTTTGTCTCCTGCATAGTAAATCCATGTGCATGAACAGTGCGGTTACTGTTCATACGCACTGGGGAAAAAAAAAAACGCAAAAAACGAAAACATGAGGGAAAAACGTAAATCCAAACACTCACTCAATATGAGCTAATTATATCCATGGTAAAGGAAATGGCTCAAGAAAAAAACAATACAATAGCATGCCTATATAATTTTTATTGGGAAATCTAAACTAGGAATAGCTATGAGAAAAACATTGAAACAGCCAAAAAAAAATGTTGTTCTCGTAAAATAATCAAGATATATATACTATGGGTCCGTTTGGATACAACTTATTTTGCTGACAACCGAAAACACTGTAGAAAAATAATTTTTAAATGTGTAAATAGTGCCGTAAGACCTGTAAACAGCGCGTGAACAGTGCACTTTGTCTCTTGCATAGTGAATCTGTGTGCATGAACAGTGCGGTTACTATTCATAGGTGTTGAAAAAAAAAAAAAAAAAAACACACACACACACACACAAAACGCAAATGTGAGGGAAAAACGTGAATCCAAACACTCACTATATAATAAAAATTGGGCTTAAAAGTTGTGATTGCACCAAATGGCTACTCTCACTAATTAGTAAATTAATTATATATTTTTTTTGAGGATATATTTCCTTAATTTAGGGATAATAATATTTAACAACTGTTTAATTTAGGTAAAATTTAATCATTTAAATTTCAACAAATTTAAATTCTATTCAAATTAAAAATCTATTGTAGGGACATGATTATTAAGGACCCAAGAATAACATTGGGCTCGAATATAAAGGGTCCGAACAATATAATTTGTAGAGTGTGGACTTAAAAGGCTGGATCTTGGTCACTGGACAGCGGTCTGGGCGTGGTTTTTATGGAAGTTCGTACGAGGGTGGACTTGGTGTGACTGACAAGACCGTTCCTCAGTTCATCCTATGGGGTTTTTGTCCTCGGACCCCGTCCGAGGAGCTTAGTGTTCTTCTCCTCCTCCATTTTTTAGGCCCCCCCCCCTCTCTCCCGGTTCTTCTTCCCTTTTATACTAGTAATTACTTCCCTTTTAATGTCCACGTGTAAGTTTTACATTCTGGGATGGAGACTTGTCCTATCAGCCCATACCTAAAGTGGTTGGGAGTAGACGTAAAAGTTGAATAGTATGGTGAGGAACATGGGCCTGTCAGACGCAGAGCTCTTTATTACAGTATTGGCAGCTTTTTCACTTGTCTTGTCCCTGCATTAAACTCGTTATTCTTCTTTTAGGTGTCTTGTGGGATGCGGAGTGTGAGATTGTCCTCGGCCACATCCTTGGGCCTTTTTAGGGGTTTCATTATGCGTCCTCGGCAATAGGTTTCCTCGGCCGGGGCCTTGGGCCCTAATATAAAGTGGGCCGGGACCACAAATTTCCCGGCCCCACAATAGCCCCTCAAAATCCTGCTGCCCGACCTCATGGTTGGGGAGGAGGGTTTTGGTGATGTTAGGCCCAAACCATGGCTTGCCCAGCGCTGCACTTCATTAATGTTGGGGTTTATCCATTTGTATGGGAGGCGCGTCGGATTATGAGACATCCTTCTAGATTTACTCGCACGACGTCCTCGACGTTTCAGTGCTCGAGACGCGCCATTAATATGTCTCTTTCACGAGGCTATCTAAACTTTATGGTTGCAAACGGCGCTGGGAGTTGAGCAAAAACTATCTCGTCTGTAGCATTTCTTGGGAACCTGCGTAGATTAAATGCCTCAAACTTGCCCTCTATATAAGAAGCAGGATAGGAGGTTACTCCTTTCACGTACAAAATCCTCTGTCCCCTTCAAATTCTCAACCCTTCAGCTGTGCTCCTAGTCTTCGTCTCTAGCGCAATCAAGCCTTAGAGTGGTATGTTTGAGGCATGAGTGGGGGTGAAGGAACCACACCCGCTCCAGAGGCACTGGGTCTCTCCAAGTCTCAAGATGGCTTGGTCAGGGCAGGGGAGACAGAGACTCAAGACTATTCTCCGTTTTCACAAGGTGGGAGTGACTCCTCCACCTCTTTCAGTCAAAATCTGAAGCAGGCACTAGTCGCGTCAGATTTTTGGTGCGACAGCAGTGAGATTTTCCATCGTCAGCATTAGCCGCTCCATCGCGAGCGCTGCTAATATGGAGGCTCATCAACTTCCTGGGTGGCCACCTACAAACACCCCGCTCCCTGCACCTTTTCTTCAAAGGTGTTAATCCCATGTCAAGTTCTTTTGCTGCTTGAGTTATGGGCATGTAAAAGTATTGAGAAATGGTTTCCTTAGACAACATCTTGGAACTGCTGCATCTCTCTTCTCTGCACCTCTTCTTCAGCTTCTTTCTCTCTCCTTTGTATATTTTCTTTTTGTTTATGTGGTTAGCCTTTAGTATAGGTTTACTTGAGCTCCTTCATTGTACGTTGTACCATTTCTTTGTCTTAATAAAAGATAATTCTGTTTCCTTTTAAATATTTTTCTTTTCTGCAGTAATTATTTCGTGAATAGATGTATTTCATGTATATTTTTCTTTAATAATGCTTAGGGCAGGAAACCTTGTAACAAAAAGCTATTAATTTAAACTTATTGAGACTATCAAATATAACAATACCAACCAATAGGGGACTAAACTTATGAGACTAACCGAGACAACAGCTGAGTGTTTTGTAATGCGCGTGAGGTAGTCATCCGAGAATGAGGAACCCAAAATAAGCCATCCGAGAGGGTTGCCGAGTAGTGGGGAACTTTGGCCGTATTTTGATAACACCTTTTTCTTTTAAGTAGTTGACCATACAAGGCCTTGGTTCTGTCTAAAACTTGTACTTTTTCTTTTAAGTAGTTGGTTTCCCCATAAGCTTGAGTCCGAGGACTATACAAGGCTTTGGTTCTGTCCAAAACTCGTACTTTTTCTTTTAAGTAGTTGGTTTCCCCATAGGCTTGAGTTCGAGGACCATACAAGGCCTTGGTTCTGTCCAAAACTCGTACTTTTTCTTTTAAGTAGTTGGTTTCTCCATAGGCTTGAGTCCGAGGACCATACAAGGCCTTGGTTCTGTCCAAAACTCGTACTTTTTCTTTTATATCGCTTTCTTTTATTTTCGAAGATTAGCCCCTTGTCCAAGGTGGGGGGCGTTAGCTTGATGTTGGAAACCCCTGGAGCTGCCCGCACAATTGGCACTACGAGGCGTAGCCCCTAGCGGAAATTTATGTCGGGACAACAACAGCATGTTGTTGGAAATGGAGGAGCTTTCGCAGACCCTCGTTCGATAGAGGCTTGATTCCGCCACCATCTGTGCCAACGCGCAAGCCTCCCCATAGACGGCGCCAATTGTAGGGACATGATTATTAAGGACCCAAGAATAACATTGGGCTTGAATATAAAGGGTCCGAACAATATAATTTGTAGAGTGTGGGCTTGAAAGGCTGGACCTTGGTCACTGGACAGCAGTCTGGGTGTGGTTTTTATGGAAGTTCGTACGAGGGTGGACTTGGTGTGACTGACAAGACCGTTTCTCAGTTCATCCTATGGGGTTTTTGTCCTCGGACCCCGTCCGAGGAGCTTAGTGTTCTTCTCCTCCTCCATTTTTTAGGGCCCCCCCCCCCTCTCCTGGTTTTTCTTCCCTTTTATTCTAGTAATTACTTCCCTTTCAATGTCCACGTGTAAGTTTTACATTCTGGGATGGAGACTTGTCCTATCAGCCCATACCTAAAGTGATTGGGAGTAGACGTAAAAGTTGAATAGCATGGTGAGGAGCATGGGCCTGTCAGACGCAGAGCTCTTTATTACAGTATTGGCAGCTTTTCACTTGTCTTGTCCCTGGATTAAACTTGTTCTTCTTCTTTTAGGTGTCTTGTGGGATGCTGAGTGTGAGATTGTCCTCAGCCACATCCTTGGGCCTTTTTAGGGGTTTCATTACGCGTCCTCGGCAATAGGTCTCCTCGGCCAGGGCCTTGGGCCCTAATATAAAGTGGGCCGGGACCACAAATTTCCCGGCCCCACATCTATTATAATAAATTTCTAAACATAAATCTCATTCAATAACCCATGTTTTCTTTCTTAAAAAAAAAAAAAATGTTTTAACTGAGGGATAATATTTAACAATAATCTAAAAAAAATTTAAATTCTATTCAAACTAAAAGTCTATTATCAAAAATTTCTACCCTTAAATTTCACACAACCCATGTTTTTTTTCCTCAAGATGCATGATTCAATTACTATATAATAAAAGTTGAGTTTAGAAGCCATGGTTAAGCCAAGTGGCTACTCTCACTAATTAGTAAATTAATTTTTTTTAGGATATATTTCCTCAATTAAGGGATAATAATATTTAACAACTGCTTAATTTAGGTAAAATTTAATCATTTAAATTTCATTCAAACTAAAAGTCTATTATAAAAAATTTCTAAACTTAAATCTCACATAACAACCCACGATTTTGATCTTTCTTTAAAAAAAAAAAAAAAAAAAAAAAAAAAAAAAAAAAAAAAAAAAAACCATGTTTTGACTAAGTGATAAGATTTAACAATAATTTAAAACAAATTTAAATTCTATTCAAACTAGAAGTCTATTATAAAAATTTTCTAAACTTAAAAATCTCACACAACCCACGTTTTTGTTTTTGTTATTTCCCCAAGTTGCATCTTATTAAATTAATATTTTACTAAGATATTAAGCTACAAAGCTCTTGATTAAGAGATAAGATTTAAAAGTAATTTAATATAGATAATGCTTTATCATCTAATTTTTATAAATTTAAATTATACTCCAACGAAAAGTCAATTATCAAAAGATGCTGTGGGACGCAATAATTTGTGGCCCTGACCCACTTTTACATTGGGGCCCAAGGCCCGAGCCGAGGAGAGGAATTGCCGAGGACACATAATGAAAGTCCAAGTAGCTTTGATACATAGTCGAGGATGATTCTGTCCTCGGCATCCCCGAGACATTTCTAAAAGAAATGACAAGAACGGCATAGGAACAGTTTTGGGAAGAGCCGAATACATCCGCATCGATAGATAAAGGAGTCCTGGACAGTATGGCGACAAAGGACAAAAGAAAGGCTGCCATTACTGCCATTAAATATTTTGCGTCAGACAGAGCAATACTTTTCAACTTTTACAACCACCCCCAACCACTCTGGGTATGGGCTGATGTGACAAGTATCAGTCCTGGAAAGTTGAACCTACACGTGGACGTTGGGAGGGGAGTGAAAGCTACTATAAAAGGAAAAATAAACAGTCCAGGAAAGGGGCTGGGAGAAAAGGCCAAGAACCAGAGCCTCCCAAACCGTCTCGAGGAGAAAGACTCCCCGAGCGAACATGGTTTAATTCTGTATGAACACCACGACTAACCACCGTTCAGTGACCAAGACCTAGCCTTTCAAACCCACGCTTTACAAATTATATTGTTTGGGCCCTCAACGTGCGAACCCAATACTGTTTTAGGGCCATCGCGAATTGAGTCCTTACACCTACATTAAACATAACCCAAATAGGAATGATCAAATCAAACTCATTCCATATCTCATATTAAGAAATTAACACAAAGCACAAAAAGAATTTTAAAATATAAAAATAGATAAACACTTATAAAGTTTAAATTTTAAATAATCAGAACTTAAAGTAATTTTTTAATTAAAATTATTTACTTATTTTATAATTTATTATTACTATTTATTTAATAATTTATTTTTAATTTTTTGAGGTTACATATGAATCGTCATCATTGCACGGGAATATACTAGTAAATATATATATTTTTTCTAACTTAGGCATCATAGACTTCCTGCTGGGTCTCATCCTAGTGGAAGTGGTTTCTTAGATTACTTTTCTCTTTTTAACAGGTGTTAGAAGTCCAAATTGATTAATGCAAACTTTATGCATCAACAATTCATAGTGCGAAATCGTGTAAATTTGGCAATTAAAATGTCAAATTTCATGGTGACATGGAATGGGGTGGTTAGGGTGTGTGACGTGAAAAGGAGAAGATAGTTAATACAAACTATATACCCTCTGACCAAGCACGCGAGGTTCTTTTATTTTTTTGGGTAAATGTTACTTTAAAGCATTTATTATAATTTAGGATTACTATATTTTTCAATCACAAAAAAACTTAGGGGTGTGATAAAAAAATTATTTCACCACATATAATACTCATCACATTCCTAGATTTTTTTTTTTTTTTTTTTTTTTTTTTTTTGTGATACTTAGGGAAAAGAACAATAGCAACATGGGTTGTTTAAGTATAATTACTTTGAAGAAGTGGGTTAGTGGAAGAATGTTCCTATTTTGTAGGCAATGTTTTAGTGCAAGTTAGACATATTTTTACTAGACTATCCTTTAGTTTTGTTTCTACTTAAACCTAGGGATGTAGGGATATTTTGGAATGAAAAAAAAAAAAAATCCGGTCTAAACATAGGAAGTCCCTTAAATAGTAGTATAGGTTAATGTTGAATTCGGCAGTTGAATGATTGAATCCAAAAGTCCAATGGCTAAATTCAGTTTATTAGAGCATTATTATTGGTGATGCTAAAAGTCATTTACTATTTTTAGCACCACTAACTATAATACTAGAGCTGCATCGGTGGAGCTAAAACCAAATATTTTGGTTTCTCAGCTATAGTGTACAGCTACTTTTAACTATGCATTATAACTCAAATGTTAATAATAATAATAATAATATGGGATAGTCTTCATATTCAGCCTACAAACTCAAGATTTAAAAAAATAAAAAAATAAAAAGGAAAAAAGAAAAGAAAGAAAGAAAGGAGAAGAAGAAGCTTTTGACCAAAAGAATTTTATCTCTTACAAGTTAATCCAAGACACCTTCTCTTATTAAAGGTGAGTAAAACTATAGACATAATAATCTTCACAGCAGTTGAAAATTGTTATGACTCTAAGGCTGTGTTTGGTTTATATAAAATATTTTCCAGAAAATAAGTATTTTCCGGAAATGCTATTTACGGGAAAGGAAAATATTTTCAAGTGTTTGGTTGCATTTTGAAAAAATGTTTTGGAAAATATTTTCTAGTGTTTGGTTGTGTTGCTGAAAATAATATAGAAAACACATTTTCTTCTTCTTCCTCACATTTTCTCAGCTCCCAAACAAATATATAATCCCATTTCTCAATAGATAAACACAGAAACAAAACCCAACCAAAAAAAATTCATCAAATCCGGTCAAATTCATCAAAACCCAACCATTTCTCAATTGCGATCTCAGTGCAATCGGTGCCGTCTCGGTGCAATCCTGGGGTGCGATCTCGGCGAAGTTGAATGCGTGATCTGGGCTCTGGGTTCGCCGGCGAAGTTGAAGGGTGCGAGATCACGCAGCGCGGTGTTGCGATCGCGATTGGCGCGGTGTTACGATCATGCGTGAAGGCGAGATTGCGATCGGCGTGGTGCTGCGACGATCAGACTCGGTTCAAAAGGGAGAGGGAGATCGAGAAAGAGAGAGATCGGCGGCGCGGCGCGGTGCTACGATCGCGATCAGCATGAAGGCGAGATCGTGATCGGCGCGGTGCTGCGACGATCAGACCCGATTCACTCTCCCTACTCTCTCTTCTTTCTCTCTCTCTCTGCCGTTCCGCTGCAACTGTGAGTCGTTCTTTCTCTCTCTCTTTCTCCCTTTGCGCGTCTCAATTCCGGAAGTGATTTGAAGGTAAAATAAAAACGGATATGCTTTTCCGGAATTAAGGGGCTTATTTTACGGTCAACGGAAATTATTTTCCGTTTGACCCAATTTTCCGGACCAACCAAACAGCCTATATTACGGAAAAACATTTCCGGAAGTGATTTTCACCCAAAACAAACATAGCCTAAGTTATTAATTAAACAAATATAAGAGCCACTATGCTATAATATTTTAAATTGATGAATCAAAAGTCCTTTACGTGACTAATTAGTAATTACCAATAAAATGACACCTATCTAATTTCAATCTTTACCAAATTATCCAACTCAAAAAGTCCTCTATGTTTCTAATCTAAGAGTTATAAGTGACTATGACTAAAAACGTATAGTTTTGAACTAACCATAAATTTAGTAGTTCTAATTATAATATTAACTTACTAATTGTGTCTCTTCTCAAAAAAAAAAAAAAAAAAAACTTACTGATTGTGTCTATTTGCAATTGGCCGTAACGTGGGCGTGTGGCATTTTCATTCGTGTCTATTTGCAATTGTTTTATCCTTTTTTTTTTTTTTTTGAGAAAAAAGCCAAATCGGCAATTCAAATTAATCCTTGTAAATTAGAATTGTAACAACGATAAAGATATAAAGAAACAGACTCCATCCAAACTTAAAAACTAGAACAAAATCTCACTCTCTTGACTAGAACACGAGTCAAAGCGTTGCTTTGCCTAAGGGTATGCAATTTCCATACTAAATAGCGGTTGTAGAGATCTCAGAATCACCTTCAAGGATAGAGCTGGAAATACCAATCTCAGAATCACCTTCTTTGTTTTATGTCTTTGATATAAAGACTGTAAACTAAAAAATAAAACAATCTTTATTTATTATCTAGCAACCCACATTAAGTCACCGACTCACCACACACTAATATCCACTCAAATGCTCAACTTTTCTACTATTAAAATAAAAACCCCAAACTTTATTGATTATAAAGAAAGAGAACTTTGAATGGGTTTGACTTCTATCAAAGGCATATGAACATTGGATGAGATACAGACATAGACACAACATGTGTCTATAATTAGTCACGCGTCAATCTCATGTCTCGTGTGAAATGCTAAAAAATGGGTTAGTGGAAATTTTTTGCATTCACACCATTGAATGCAAAATACAAAAAATGCCCAACTTTGTATATTTAACCCCAAAATTCCTTAAAATTCTTCCACATCAGCTTGTCTAAAGTTGTGTAAATTTGCACAATTGTTAAGGTAACCGTGCAAATATACATAATTATTGTAACTGTGTATATCATTATTTTATTTTATTTTATTTTTCTCTCACCTCTCTTCTTTCTCCATCTGACTTCTCTCTCTCCCTCTCCCTCTCCCTTATTGACCCAAAAATCAACAAAAAATTAAACTAAAATCAACCTTTTTTTTCATTTTTTTTTTAAATGTAAACCAAATTCAAAGGAAAATCGCAATACAATCTTTGCCTCAACCTAGAAAACCCGTTTCACCTCAACTCAAATTCATTTCGACCCATTTCACCTCAACCCAAAAAACCCATATTCAAGTCATGGGTGAGATCAAGCGATAAAAGCTTTCAACCCAAAAAACCAGTGATTCTGTCTTGTTGCCAATCAAATTGAAAGACAGAAACGTTGGGGTCTTGGCTGGGTCAGATCGAGAAAAAAGGTAAAGATTAGTGGTGGATTGAGGGTGGTACAAATTGAGAGAGAGGAAGGATGAGGATGGTGATGAAAAAGAGCAGAGAGGAGCGAGATGTTTGAGATGAGGGAGCTAATAGATGAGAGGATGAAGAGAGGAGAGACCATTGAGATGAGGGAAGGAGCGAATAGAGAGAATGGAGAAAACAAGTGGAGAAATTAAAGGTAAAAAAAATTAAAAATGATTATTTAATTAAAATAGAGTGTAAAATAGATAATCTAATGTGGTTGTTTTGTAAAAGTAACTGTGTAAAATAGAAAAAAGTAAGTTCTTAGTGTAAAATAGACCAAAAAAAAAAAATTTAAACAAACTTATGTGGATGCTCTGAGTTTTATTGTTGTATTTTGGATGATATAATTTTTGGTTCAAGGGGGCCAGAATTATGTTAGAAAGGGATCAGAGTTTAATTTCTTGAATATAGATTCTAAATAAAAATCAATGTATATAGTATTTACTTTTATTAAGTTAGTATCTTGATTTCATCTTCTTTGATTATGTTAGTGTCTAATTTCTTCTTCTTTCGTATTAGAGCTTGTCATTGAAGACTGAAGTTGCAACTTGGCCCACTCCCAAAGCTTTCTTCACCCACTTAACTTGGAGCCGAATACAGAACAAGTGTCTAAGGCAATGATTGAATAAAATAAAAATTCTACATTTTTCTTCTTCAAGTATCAGTAATAGATAAGACATAACGTGCACTACCAGAAGCAAATCCATTTTCCTTACAAGCAAAAACAACATAATTTTTTTTTTTCGGCTATAAGGACTACTTTTTCCCTTTAATTTCTTCCTCAACTGTTAGAAGAATTGAAGCCCTGTGTCTTTTTGAGCCTCTCAGAGATCGAGACGTACAGGTTGGTATTTTCAGCTTATACATGCTAGATGCTACTCTTTATGTTTTGGTCCCTCTTCCTTATATATAATATCCAATAACTTCTTTTTAGATTTTCTTTGTAGTTTTCAAATTTGCATTTGACTAGCCAGGATGAGGAAAAGAATTAGCTCTCGTGTCAGAAAATTTCTTTCATGCACTGGTAAGCATTGTTTACTTTCATTGAAGACCATCAACTTGCCTTGCTTTTGGACAACTTACCAATAAAGTAGAAGAAGATAATGAGTTTAATTTATATAATATCAAAAAGATGAAAGTAGCATTTATTGTTATTATGTTTATTTTAAGCTATAATAATGTAAATTTAGTCTACTTCAGTTCATTCTGTCTAATTCGGTCCATTCAGTCTCATTTGGTTCATTTTGAATTAATTAGGCTTTAAATTAATTCTTTTTGTCTGTTAACTTTTTTCAGTTTTTAGCTCAAAAATTCATTTTTCCTTAATTTTAAAAAGTATGCAATTTTATTCTATTTGGGCTAAACTCTTTAGTTTTGGATTAGAAAGTACAACAAAATAGGTATTAGAAATTAGAGATATGGGTGCTAAAAAACCAATAAAAAAATGATAAATATTCAAAACCTTAAAATTCAAGTTTCAATAATATAGGTATTATACTTATATTTGAAAAGAAAAAAAAAAGATACAATTCTAAACTTATATGATAATTTAAACTTATTATAGCATGTAACATGTGTTCCATGGATGAGAGTGTACATTTTTTAAAAATATTCTTAAATATGTTCAAATTAGTCAACTGATCATGGTATATTTAAAAAAATTCATTTTAATAACACCTTCTCCATTTATATAAAACAATATTATAATTTTGTAATTTAAATATTTTTATTAAATTACATTTTACACATGCGCGCGCACACACACACGCATATATATATATATATATATATATATTTGTATATATGTATTGTTGTTGAATGCAAAATACTTTATATGTTCTATTACATAAAACTTATAAAAATAGAAAATACTTTTAGATGACACATGCACTATTTAATCTACATATTTTATATTAAATTTTTATAAAATAATTATATTACATTTTTTCTTTACGACTAGTTAAATTATAAGAGTATGAAAATGGAATATGATAATCTCTCTCCAGAATTATTTAAAGCAATTCGTTGTATTAACTTATAATATAATCTTCAAACATGTGACTTGCTGTCCGAACTTTCTTGTTTTTATGCTAGCAGGGGTGTTTCGGGTGGGTATATTGAAACCAAAAATGGGATACAATTTTTTACATGAATTTTGATTGGACAAGTGATCTCATGCACCTAAAATCATACCCAAAATAAGAAAAAAGAAAACCACTATATATATATATTTATTTATTTATTTGGAATACCAATTTGAATATACCTAATGTTGTTAATTGTTTATTTTCTTGTGCTGGACACATGTAATTTCTTGGGGTCATTGTATCAATAGCTAAAATCGGGTCAAGAATTGAACAAAATTTGTGGGGGGCTAAAACTCATAAAAGAGTTTGAATGCCTGATCTTGGCTCAAATAGGAAAGAAGAAAATATTTGCCTTTTTGCCTAGTCAAATGGACTTGAACTTGGGCCTAGAATGAGGTGCTTTTGTCTTTTTAAATTACTTCTCAAGGTACAATTAATCACGAGGTGGGCCGTAGTCCGCCACCCAATTCTTTAGGGCATGAGAATTGAAATCTAAATAAGTTTATAATTTATACGGACATCTGCACTGATATCAAAATACATATTGAAAAAAAAAAAAAAAATCAAGGAAGTGATAATAAAGATAAAAGATAAACTCATGAAATGAGAAAGGCCCAAATTGGAACAAAATGGGACAAAACTAAATTGGAGTAATGGCTAAGTATTTTTACTAAAAATTTTATAGACTAATTTGTAATTAATCACAAAAAAATAATTTAAATATTTATTTATTCATTATTATGTTGGTTTGAATGCTTTTTATAGCAAAATTTGAATTAACTATAATATTGATATATGTGGTTGGAGTCTATCTGCTCCTTGTTCACCGATCACTGAGTTTGCTTCTTGTAATTACTAAAGGATTCATATCTTATTTATTTCAATTTATTAATAAAACAATTTATATGTGGTTGGAGCCTGTCAGCTCCTTGTTTAACAGTTTCGATGTTGTGAGTTTGCTTCTTGCAATTTCTATAGGATTCATACTTTTATCTATTTCAATTTAGTAAGTTTATCTTAATTTGTATAATGACGACAATAATTATTTCATTATTTACCGATAAAATTTAACCTTTTGGATACCAAATGCCCCAAATAAGAATTTCCTTGTATGTTCAAACATTAAGGGTTCATTTGGTTGAGAAGTTTAAGTAATGTTGTTTATATTTTTTTTGAAATACGTGTGAATGAAAAAATGTGTAAAAATACGTGTAATGTTGTTTAAAACTGAAAATATGTGTTTAAAATGCTCTACCAAACGGGGCCTAAATCATCAAGATTTCAAGTGCTATTTTGTTAATATTTTTATTTTTGGGATGTAACGTAGCTTCCAGAACTAACTCAATTGACACACCAACCAGCGTGGACGTTCGTGAGGAATACGCAAATGCCTTCCGTACTGAATCATACTTAGACTTTTGGACACGTGTCCTCACATTACCCAATGGAGATTCTACCACATGTACCCCAGTGGAGTCTACTACAGCAACCCGACTCTCATCCTATCGGCTCTTTGTTGAGTATCTCTTGGAACCAGACCAACCCACGATTACCCGTATTCTAGCTTTGGCCCAAAATCGACCCGTAATCCAATCCCTCCTATCTGATTATTTTACCCAAACTGCTAATGCTTCTCTCCTATGTGGCCTATTATTGAAAAATATTGAACATGCACGTGGCGTATTTCGGTATCTTAAAACCACCATTCAATCCCTCGAAAAAACCCAATTGTCACCAATAGCATTGACCCGCTTAACCGAGTTATCCAATTTCGTCAACCCGTTTGCCTCAACTGCTTCATCAACCACTCGGGTTCGCACCATTCAAGCCAAATCCTCCGAATTGTTAAAACAACTTGAGTCAAGCCGTGACAAGGCTCGAGCTAAGCTTCGACTTGCGAATAGATTAAGACGTGGCTCGGCCATTTGTCTCGTGGCATTAACGGTTTCGCTAACTGTAATAGTTGCAGCTAATGCTATGGCTCTGCTCGTGGCTGCACCGGGTCTTATAGCGGCTTCGTTTGAGCTGGCTTCAACCAGAAGGCTAGCAAGATCAGCAGCTCAGCTCGATGCAGCTGCCAAGGGGAGTTATATATTGAATAAGGATTTGGAAACAATAAGCCGGCTAGTGGCTAGGCTGAATGATGAGCTGGAACACATGCGTACAATGGTTAAGTTTTGGCTTGAGCGAAGAGAGGACCGAGTTCAAGCCAGCGGTGAAGTGGCTCACCAGCTTAAGAAGAATGATTGCAGCTTTAGCTGGCAGCTGGATGAGCTAGAGGAACATTTGTATTTGTGTTTCATGACCATAAACAGGGCTAGAAATCTTGTAGTAAAAGAGATTAACCCACCATGGCTCTAAATATATTATCTTAGTTGCAACTGTAAATAATTTATTATTACTATTATTATTATTTATCTCAGCATGAGAACCAATTAACTCAAGAACTAATCATGTTTAGGGATTAACTTTGGCTGTTATAAATAGGCACTTGATATTAATCACATGAAGAAAAACTGGTTTTGTATTTGATTAGCATTATCTAGAAAAATTTCCTTTCTTCCTCTTTTTCTTGTATAACTAATTCATCACCAATCATTTGGGAAACATATATTTTGGGTTTAACATGTTGATGAGTTTAGCAAATTACTTTTCAGTTATAAACTGTCTCAAATTATTAAAATATAAAGCTTGATTATTACTTATTCTTTCGAGATATTCTTTAGATACTTAAAAAAAAAAATCAACGAAGCAGCCAAAGCTTCAATCTTTATTGATTTTAAATTTCATACAAGCTTCTTTTGCATTTTTCAAATAAAAGGGTTATGTATTTAACGATGTCATGCATAAGTTAAGAAATCCTTAGTAAAAAAACTGGTTACTCTTGTGCAATAACAATTTCCATACCCAAACCAAATAATAGTAAACAAAAACAATATCAATAAATACAACACCAAAAAATGAAAATAGAAAAGGAATTCTTACAACACTTGTTTCCTCAATTGTAGAGACAGTATCTTGTGTGTTTGTTTTATGATGCGCGCCTCTCACAATAAGCATGTAAATCTTATAAGCGTGAAGACTAAAATGCTTGTGAGAGGTGTATATAATATTTTATAAGATGGGTATATAAGATAATTTTTCTTGATCTGAGGACAATTAAAAAAAAAAAAAAAACCCTAGAAAAAGAGTAGAACTACAAAGCCGGTGCAACATTAGAGGGTCCTGTACTCCTACTAGCATAATAGATATAACCAACCAATCCAGCCACTCATCGCAATACGGCAATAATGACTGTGCCCACTGCCATCTGCATTATTAATTATTTATTTTCTTAAGCAGTTAAAGCTCTTATTGCAGACCAAAGCTACATTTTAAGCATATCAGTATCACAATCAAAGTGATTTGAGTTCAACAGTGCTCTTGTTACATCAATGATTTTGGCCGATCCACTAAGCTATTAGCCCTTTTATCAGTTTTTTGTGTAAATTGTACTAATATAAGTCAAACTAACATAACAAAGAACAAGCAAATTTGTTTACCCTAAATCAAAACTATACTGTAAATGGGATTTTTTTTCCCATTCGGTCAGAACTCATGACCCAATCAGACATTGAAGAAAAGCAAATAATGTTGGCCAATGGCAACTGGTCCACAATAAAGGGGGCCTGAAAACGATGAGTGCATTTATGTCACCCCCATAGTAGTTACTAGTTAGTAGTTACTACTTGTCCTTTGCTAGAGGTCGGGTTATATATTGATGGGCATTAACTAAATAACCAAACAGGCAACAGTACCAAACCATAGTGTACATTTTTAGTTTTGTGATCCAAGTGTCTATGTATTATAACCTTGGCTAGTTTTGAATTCTAACATGGATTAATATGGACATTGCCAAAAGTTTTGTACATAATTCAGCGACATATAACCTTTGTTAGGAGAATTATAGTTCAAATCTTTTATCCTTCAATTTACTATCAAATTATCTAAAAAATAAAATATTTTTGAATATTTTATGTATTACATTATTTATCACGGTTTATTTGCTAGGTATAGATGCAATGTGGTGTATCACGTATGTAATGTTGGGTTGGTCCACCCCTTCTAAATTCTAAGTGTCATTTATGTATTTAAGTTTAAGAGTTGTGGTACTACAACAAAATTCATACAATCCCCAACATTTCAAAAGCGATTACTATGCTTGCTAATTGGAGCGTATGCTCATATGAATGCTATCAACGTCAGTGTCAAGAACTTGTGATGGTTTTAAAGTTGCAAATCATGATGTTTCTATGGATTATACACACCATATGACCATATATAATGTCATAGTAATAGAAACAAGTCTTGTTTCCTTTTTTTTTTTTTTTTTTTTTTTTTTTAAATTTTTTAGAACCAAACACAAACACACACACACAAGGAATAGGGAAAAAGATTTTAATACAAAGGCACACTAGAACTCCACATACCACAACTCCACTTTTTAAGTGGAGTTGTGGTGTGCCTTTGTGTTAAAACCCCCTTTTCCTCTTCCTTTTGTATGTGTGTGTTTGTTTCTCAAAAAAAAAAAGAAAAAAAGAATGGGTAATTGTCTCGCATTACTTAAGAGAGTGTGTTGTGTGTAGTATAAATTGATCCACCCTCCCTTAAAAGTTATCATGGCTTTTGAGTGGAGTTGTGATCTGCTTTTATATTAAAAACCCATTTTTCTCTTCCTTGTGTGTGTGTTTGTTTCGCAAAAAAAAAAAAAAAAAAAAACTCTTATTTCCAAAAATTAATGAAATATTCGCCCCACTTTCACAATGCTTCGATTGTTATTGAAGACGCTGGAAATAAAGCTCTTGCCCTCGTGAATATGCCAATGTTTTGTGACATGTCCTTTCCATGTATTCTTTTTTTCTTTCCTACAAATAGTTTCAAGGGGATGAACTAGAAATCCCTGCTAATTAAGAAGAGGCAAAGATACCACTTGATCTGTGGGGTTTGGTGGTTTTCATTATTTCATATGTTTGAAATTGCTAGTTAAAATGTCCTTTTCATAAATTCATCTTATAGATACATGCTTGATGCTTGTATAGTTTACCTTAATTATAGACTGAAAATAGGAAAACCAATAACTCTTTGCTTCCAAGCACTTCAATCTCTCAAATCTCAACTAGAATTAACAACTTAACATCGGCAGAGCATCTAACCCCAGAGGCTGCAAGAAGCATTTGTCAATGGCAACATCACTAAATTGACCACAAGAAAAGGATTTCTTATGGGCAAAACAATTATAAAGGAATGTGGGGATCCAGTGAAGATGCATAAATGGCCTTTTTTTCCAACTTATTAAGCTGGCCCTTTGAATTAACATCGATCTTTAAGAATTTTGTTATAAAGTCATTCAATTATGTACAATACTTTCCGACAAATCTGTTCAATTTTGTCATGGTATTGGTTGGTGTTGTAGTGTGGTCACTATGGTGCTGGACTACTTAGGTGCTGTATTTATTTCCTCTTTATCTTTATACACACCCACACACATCTATCTATTTGGCAAAATATAATTGAAGTATAGATTGAATTTGCATCATGTGGATCAGAATCCACAAGTGTAAAACACTTCCACATATTCTTGAACCATATACAGCTAAGGAATGCAATCATTGTGCCATGTTATGCATCTTATACTTCATAATTATGAGACTCACTCAATTACTAAAAACTTATATGATCAATATGTAATTTCTTTGGTGTCAATGACTAAACATGAAACCTTTGTAACCATTATATGGAGCCTATATAAAATGCTACTTTGATTATAGTAAATTGAGAAGATGGGAATCTTAAGGAGGTACTTTCATGGATATGTCCAACTAAGTAAACGGTCTACAGGTATTTTTCAACAGAGTTGTAGGCCACATGTGAATTCTATAATTAATCTCAACCTATTTTGGTGACTAGGGGTTTGCATTGATTAGGAAAGTAGTACAACTTCTTGCAAGAAGAAGAGAAGAGTAAGGAAACAAATGAGCTAGGAGAAGTGGAGAACTAGGGATATGAATGTGTGATGTAATTTGGAATTGGTTCTTGCTTGTCTCCTATATTTCTTTTCTTATTTTGAGAGAGAGAACAAATATATTACTTGATTTCAAAAAATATATTACATTACATTGAATATTTCAACTTACTAGGGATATACTTTTATTTATATTAATATTAATTTTGTTATTGATAGTGTGGTTCTAAGCAAAGATAACATTATTAGAGAAAGACAACCTAGTAAATTAACTAACACCTCCTTCTCTTTATGTTTACAATAGGAATGCGAAAACACATCTTGTAAAATAGAGTTTTTATGAAAAGCAAAAATTATGGTAGCTGATTAAATTAATTCGAAACAAATAATTAGCTACTTTCAAGTTGGGCTTTGGTTTAATGGCAAGTGTTTTCAACCACAAGTGATAGGTCGTGAGTTGGAGTTTACGATTCGACCTAATTAGGGCCAGCTGAATAATAGATGCAATTGATGCAACCACCTAAGGCCCCCAAATAAAAGAAGGCCTCCACTTGTAAAAAAAAATATATATATATATATATATATATACATATATGTATGTATATATATATATATATATATATATAATATTTATCTATATATTTTAATAAAAAAAAATTAAATACTTTTATTAGTCAATAAAATGCATTAAAAATGTCTCATTGTATCCTAAAATGCAGAATATTAAAAAGGGAAAAAACAAAAAAGTCAAAATTCAATTAACAAAATTAAATTTTAGGAAACGAATTCATTAACTCATTCTTGAAATATGCTAAAATCAAAATTAATACCAGACAAATTCATTAATAATACAACGTAATTATCTTGAAATATGCTAAAGTAGAGATTATAAATTTCTAAAACAAAAGAAAAAATCTCTCATCTCTCTATTTCTCTGCCTTTCCATCTATATTCTTACCTTTCTTTTCTTTGTCTTGATTCTTGATATTTTTCTATAAGCTCAGTCATTCTTTGTAATAGCTTGAAATCATTCTTTGTTCACTACCTTTCATAGTAGATTCAAGATTGAAGAGGGACGGTGTGGGCATAGCAAATGTAACCTCTCTCTCCCTCTTTATCTTTCCGATATTTAACATTGAAAAGTTTTCTTTTTTATTCAATTTAAATATTTTAAATTATATTTTTTTTAATCTGCTTGATTGATAGCCTAATAGGACAACACAATAGTCTTGCTCTCTTACACGAGAAAATGCACCCTATTATGGGTGTTTGTTTCTCTCCTCTCACAGTTGGTGAGAGGGAGGAAGCATACACCCATAATAGGGTGTACTTCCTCTTACACAGTCCATTGCCCACAGCACTGCACTCTGCACAATGCATACCTACACATGAGCACATACTGATTCTGACAAGCCATTAGCCATAAGCCCATAGTGCACCATTCACACTTCACAGCTGGCCCCCACACACACCACACATTAACCCACCCACACCCACACTCACACTCAATGTATACACACACACCCACTCTGTCTTTTACCCTTTTTTTTTTTTTTAATGAAAAATTTTACTTTATCAATTACTATAAGTTATCATACCAATTAATAATTTGATGTATACCATATCAACTCATTTGTATTATTTTCTTATTAAAAAAAAAACTCATTTGTATTATAATGATATTAATTTATTGAACCATGTAATAAATTAATTTCCTTTGTGTAGGTTTAGACTTGAAAGTATAAAGTGGTCATGACTTTAGAAAAATTGCAATAACCAGGTTTTATTATTCTATACTTTAAATTTGATTTTTAGTTAAATTTTAAATTATCATTTTTAATTATAAATTGTATTTTATTTATCTATAAATATTTTCTCATTATAAATGTCTAATAGATTTTTTTTTTAAAATCAATAAATATTATTTAATTAATATTTAAATATAAAAAATGCCTCACTTAAAATTTTCGCCTAAGACTCTCAAAGTTGTTGAGCCTTGGACCTAATTTACTAAAAGTTTTAGTAATTACTCTCTGTTTGTTTCGGTAATAATGTTTTCTAGAAAATGAGTCATTTTCTAAAAAATATTTTTTATAAAACTATCTCATTTTTCTATGTTTGGTAGTTGTAAGGACTCGATTCGTAATGAACCGTAACTGGGTTGGGTTCGTACGCAAAAAAGGCCTAAACAATATCATTTGTAGAGCGTGGGTTTGAAAGGCTAGGTCTTGGTCACTAAGCGGTGGATTTCTCGTGGTGTTCATACATAATTAAGTCGTTTTCGCCTTAGGAGTCTATCTCCTGGAGGCGGGCTGGGAGGCTCTGGTTTTTGGCCATTTTTCCCAGCCCCCTTCTATGAATTCCTTACTTTTCCTTTTATACTAGCCTGTGTTTTTTTATCCTCCGTCCACGTGTAGGATCGACATTCCGAGACTGATACTTGTCCCATCAGCCCATACCCAGAGTGGTTGGGGGTGGTTGTAAAAGCTGGAAAGTATGGCTCTGTCAAGTGCAGAGTATTGAATGGCAGTAAGGGCAGCTTTCCCTGGTCGTTATACTTTCCAGCATACCCTTTTCTATTGGCACAAATATTTTAGATTTTTTCCCAAGTTGTTTCTATACCATTTTTGCCCTTCCTTCCGGTGAGACCTCAGACATGCCGAGGACTGAATCGTCCTCGGCTGTATCCCAAGGCTATTTCGTACTTATATTGCCGAGCCTGGGCCATAACCTTCCTCGGCTTGGGCCTTTGAACCCCAACGAATAAATGGGCTTGGCCCACGAATTATTGGGCCCCACAGTAGTAATCTTAAATGAATTAAAAAACAATCTTTTTACTTCCTTTATTTAGTTTACTATGAGATAGAGTTATTTTCCAAAAAAAAATTAGTGGAAAATAATTTTTAAAAATAAGTCATACTTTTTATGTTGACCAAAAATAATTTCCCCTTGACTCATATTTTCTAATATTTTTAACTTTTAAAACTTTGGTAATAAAGTTTCAAATAGAATAAATTATCTTAATAATGTTAATTTACTTATAGTGAACCATAACGCGAAAGTATATCATTCCACGTGTAGTGCTTACTTTAAACCACATGATATTTTAACATTCAGCATACTGCAGTACCATATGTTTAAGTTATATCAAGTTATATATTATGTAACTTTTACCCTCAAATTCCTAGGCTAATCTTTTTACATATAATTTTGAATTTCGTAACATATTTAAAATTATAATTTTACATTTGAGATAGTTATTATTCTTATGTCATCTTGAGATTATGCGAATATATAAGATAATACTTTTTTTTTTTTTCCCTCCTCCTCCTTGTATTTGTTTTTAACAACAATAACAATTGTATATACTCTTATTTAAAAAACGGAAATATTTAAGAATGACTTAAAAGTATTGATTTATAAACTATTTTTAGAAATATTTTATAAAAAAATTATAAAATAATTAATTTTACTTATATTTTGTTTATATATTTTTCATATCAAAATGATGTCAAAATTTTCTTAATTAATATTGTTTATTAACCATTGTTTTAAGTGTATTGTTAACATGACTTGTCAGGCTTGCTCTCAATCTGTCACGTAGACTGAAGCATGCAGGACTGCCATGACAGGGCGTTTTGATTGATGAATTAGCAAATATACCAAAAACTCTGCACTTTTGCAGTCTGCACTGACCAATTTCTATTCAAACATTAATGGAAAAAAAATCCAAAAAAATCCTATAATAAGTAGTTTGACCTATGATAATTAGTTCATTACACCCAATGCTTTTAACAATGTTAGTTTATATCTCACACTTTCATTAAACTCTTCTAATTGTCTTACTCCATTTCTGTTTGTTTAGTCCGGATAATGTTTTCCTTATTTTCTTGTGTTTAAGACTGGAAGAACTTGATCAAACAGAATTTTTTTTTTTTTGTTCACAAGATAAAAGTAAAACACATTGTTTGGGGTTTAAAATGTTTTACACCTATAAAGGACCAAAAATCATTTTCAAATACGACATAAACCTCTCAAATGATAAAGATATACTCCCTCCGTCCCACTTTGTTTGTCCTCTATTCTATTTTGAGATGTCCCAAAATATTGTCCTGTTTCTAAAAATAAAAATTATTAGTTTACTAATGTTCCTATTATACCCCTAAGCCTCATTAAGAATAACTCATTTTAAAAAAAGCTGATAAATTTATTTAAGGGTAGTTTTGTAAACTTATACATTTTTATATGGCAGACAAGACAATAAATGATATTCCCTTAAAATATTTGACTTTTCAAATAGGACAAACAAAATGGGACGGAGGGAGTATATATATATATATATATATGTATTAAAATGTCACTAAAGTTTCCAAAATTACCCAAAAAAAAAACATTTTATATATTAATGGTTGGGGTTGGGGGTTGAACCGTGAATGTCTATTTAAAAAAGACAAAATATATATATATCAGTTGAACTACAGCTTCTACAAACCGGTTGGCAATTATGTATGTGAGTTTTAATTGCTATTGGTGTATTAATGAAATGATAAAATTTAGGTACAATACCTTAGGTGATGCTCTTTAGGTTATCTTCTTAAAATTCAGCCATGTGGTTAAGTAACTAAAAAATACACTTTTATCTCATGAGAAAAAACCCACATGACAAAATTTTAAGAGAAGAATTTAAGGAACAGCATCTAAATACTGTACTTAAATCTTGCTCTTAATAAAAAAATATATAATTTAATTTGAAGGTTTCTTTTTTCAACGTTAATTTATGATGCCAACAGCTTCCTAAATTATATGGCATGTAGTTCTCAGTGCCATTCTGAGCCCAAGATCCAATTGAACTTGGTGGAGAATGTAAAATTAGTCAACATAAAATGAATTGGTCGACCCTAATAGGTCAACAGCGGGTCATTATTTGTTTGACTTTATAGTCACAAGTCACAACCACATCCACAACATTGGGATTAGGGTTTTCTTTTTTTTTTTTTCCTTTCTTTCTTTTCCGAAGGTAATTTGTGATTTTCAAACTCAAATTTGTCTTGAGATTGAGTGATCTTGGGGTTGTTTGGTATATGTGTTTAAACATATTTTTTCAATTTTTAAACAACATTACACATATTTTCACACACTTTTTTACTCATACGTATCTTCAAAAAATAGAAATAATATTACTAAAACAATATTACCAAATAGGCCCCAAGGGGCTGTTTGGTACTGTTATTTAAATAATAATTTTCAATATTTAAATAACAAAAATACTTCTAACACGTATTTCTATAACATTCAAGCACGTATTTTCACAACACTAAAAATTGAATAACAATACTTAAACATTGTTACCAAACAAACCCCAATGTCCTTTAATACAATCATAAAATGTGCCAGTCAAGTGGAGATTGGACTATATTTTGGATCTTGCTAGAACTCAATTTATGGTGTGAAACTGTGAATATATGACCATAGGTGGTGCAACATCAATTTATTTTACCTGTCATTACTTATAAATGACCACAGGCCTTGCTTCATTCAAAGCAGGTACAAGTGCTTATAGCACAAAGATACAAGCACTTCACAGCAAGGTAGAACATCAATTTTCTAACACATATTTCTATATTCAAACACGTATTTTCATAATATTGAAAACTGAACAACAATACTTAAACATTGTTACCAAACAAACTCCAATGTTCTTTGACACAATTGTAAAATGTGCCATTCGAGTGGAAATTGGACTATATTTTGGATCTTGCTAGAACTCAATTTAAGGTGTGAAACTGTGAATATAATCAATATATGACCATAGGTGCTGCAACATCAATTTATTTTACCTGTCATTACTTATAAATGACCACAGGCCTTGCTTCATTCAAAGCAAGTACAAGTGCTTATAGCACAAAGATACAAGCACTTCACAGCAAGGTAGAGCACCAATTTTTTGACACGTATTTTTATAATATTCAAACATGTATTTCCACAACACTGAAAACTGAACAACAATACTTAAACATTGTTACCAAACAAACCCCAATGTTCTTTTAACACAATTGTAAAATGTGCCATTCCAGTGGAGATTGGACCATATTTTGGATCTTGCTAGAACTCAATTTAAGGTGTGAAACTGTGAATTTATGACCATAGGTGGTGCAACATCAATTTATTTTACCTGTCATTACTTATAAATGACCACAGGCCTTGCTTCATTCAATGCAGGTACAAGTGCTTATAGCACAAAGATACAAGCACTTCACAGCAAGGTAGAGCACCAATTTTGAGGTTACTTTGATTTTTTTTTTTCAGGTATCACAACAAAAGTAGATAGAATAGAAGTAACTATTTACTCAACACCAATCACACCGCACCACACTCCAGCAAAGTAAATGGAAGACAATAATGTTTAGCAACTGCCCAATTGGACGACATAAATGCACACCAACTACATCAAATTTAATCTTCTAGTATAAGTATAGCTAGACCGTGTCTGAGCTTACACATCCCACAAGTCACAATTATCCTCTTTTATATAAATTTCTTTCTTTCTTTGTTTTTATCATCTTTTTTTTCTCAATCAACCATGGCAGCTGAGGTTGGGAAAAAGTGTGAAACAAAGAATGTGAAAATCACCACCAAATCCCATGTCATGCCCAACAAGAAAATAGGAAGAAGAGAATGTCAATTGGTCACATTTGATCTTCCATACCTAGCTTTTTACTACAACCAAAAGCTGTTGTTTTACAAAGGAAATGACTTTGGGGACATGGTTGGGAAATTGAAAGATGGGTTAGGTCTGGTTTTGGAAGAGTTCTATCAGCTGGCTGGGAGGCTAGGCAAAGATGAGGAGGGAGTTTTCAAGGTTGAGTTTGATGATGAAATGGACGGTGTGGAAGTTGTGGAAGCAATAGCTGAGGGGATCGAAATTGCTGATCTGATGGTCGAGGAGGGTGCTAGCACTTTGAAAGAATTGACACCCTACAATGAAGTCTTGAACTTGGAGGGGCTCCATAGGCCTCTTTTGTCTGTACAGGTAATACTTTGGATTTCATGCATAAAATCTTTTTAAGCAATCTGAAAATAAATTGATCGTTGTTTTCTAACTAATGGAATACAAATCAAAATCATCTATGAGTGATTTACAATTTTACACATATACAACAATTACCATACACATAATAGGAATAAGAGTTGTGTGCATGTATAAAGTGGTACACCGTCAATATTTTCATTCCAATTAATGAAGAGGATGGTGGTTTAGGGTCTTAATTGTGAGATCAACACAATTGTTTATGGCCACCAAGTGCATTGAAAAGAAATCGCTTTTTTCTTCCACAAATAAATAATGATAGTGATGTTCCATGCATGTGCATATATACATATTTATGAATTTAGCTATAGGTTGTCAGTGATTAGGACAGCCGATTTATGGCCATTAATTATGTTCATAAATAGAGTTACTTAATTTTCACTATTGGAGTGATGGTCACTTTATAAGTATAAGTGCTCTATAAATATAAGTGTTTTTGAGGTGTGGGGGGTAAGGATTGGGGTTCAAGTCTCCAAGAGGGAGCTTCACACACATATACACTTAGATTAGACTAGAGTAGAATTTTATCTTATATAAAAAAATAAAATAAAAAATATAAAAAATCTTCACTATGCTTAAAATGGTTACTAGAGCATAGGACCATGAAGTATGTACATTTTTAACTATGATTTGGAGGTAATTTTTTTTTTTTCTTTTTAACTATGAGATTTTTGCTTTCTAAACAAAATAAAAGAAGAGAAACTCTGCTAATATCTCCACGAAATTCAGGGACTTAATTGGTGCATGCTGTTCCTCCTTGGTTATTTACTGAAAAACCGATAGAACCAAAGCCAACTCATTCCAAATCTTTTTAGTTTTTACTGCGGAGAGCCTGAGACTGCAGTCAATATTTTGAAACTCTGTTTGCTAATGAAAAGATAAAGGAATATAAAACAAGCTACTATTTTTTCACATGAATTGTGCATTTGGCATGGATGAAATTTGTCAGCTTATTTTACTATTTAGTTTATTTTTGTTACTATTTATGGGTCCCACTGCATTTTTTGGTATTATTCATAGGTTTCATTGTATTATTTCAGCTAATTTTTACTTTTATCTATAATATTTTCAACAAAAAGTTTTCAGTTTTTGCAAAATAAGCGGATCCTAAACAAAAGTGTGCCGTGTGCGATTGGCTCCAGTTTAAAAAGGCAGTTTATTTTACTATTTAGTTTATTTTTGTTACTATTTATGGGTCTCATTGCACTTTTTGGTACTATTCATGGGTCCCACTGTACTATTTTAACTAACTTTTACCTTTATTTACAGTACTTTCAACAAAAGGTTTTCAGTTTCAACAAAATAAGCAAATCCTAAATAGACCCGAAATCCTTGTTTCGCTTCTTTGTAATGAGTTTTCATTTCTTTCTTTCTTTCTTTTTTTGGCAGAAAAAAACCATAAATTAATAACCTTTTTATTTTCTATTGCTAAATTCATAAATAACCTATTATTACATTTACATTTTGGCCTACTACCCATCAATTCCTCCACCTAAATACAACTTTATGGTCTGTTTGAGATTTGCTTATTTTGTTGAAATTGAAAACTTTTTTGTTGAAAGTACTATAGATAAAGGTAAAAGTTAGCTGAAATAATACAGCGTGACTCATGAATAGTACTAAAAAGTGCAGTGGGGTCTATAAATAGTAGCAAAAATAAACTGAATAGTAAAAAAAAAAAAAAAAAAAAAAAAACTTCTTTCTTCTATGGACCTCTCAATTCTTAAGTCTTAACTTAATTTAATTCTCAACTTTATTTTGGCCCCTCCAAGTTCTGATTCTGCTCTAATGAAGAAAAAAATATATATTTTGATCCTGTCATGCATGCATGCCCCCTACAAATTTAAAGTACAAACATGAATTTTTCCGACAATCCAAACAGAATTGCTAGGAAATTGTCACTCAATTAGGGTTTTCTTGGATCCCATTTCTGAGGCTTGCTTTTCATAAATATGTTGTAGTTTGATCTCCATCCATCACTGGAAAAAATTATTATATATGACTGTGTACGTTTGGATAGTGTTTTGCGCATCCAGCATCTAACGTCTAGCGGTTTTTGGTGGGTCCTGTGCACTGTTCACAGGACCTGCAAGTACTTTTTTTCAAATAACTTTAAAACTGGGCCCCATAGTATTATTCACACATTTAAAAATTATTTTGCGACAGTGTTTTCAGTTTTCAATAATAAACAGTATCTAAACAGACCCTATATATACCTAGTTTTTTACCATATACTAAATGCAACCCATGCGACAAAGAAGAACATAGATCATACACCAGATAAATGCATTCTTTTTCTCACAATACATATTTCTGAACCATGATATAATGATTAGTGCTATCCGTAGTGATATGTTCCTAGGGCTCATTCACAGCACACCTACACATAAGTGTGTTTAAACTGTTTGTAATGCTTTATGTGTAAACAGTAAAAAATTTCACCCGTGTGGGATCAATGATGGACTGCCCCCTTCTTGATAATCATTCACATTTTCAAATTATTATTAGAAGTTAGGCTGCTCTGAGTTATTTTTTTCCTTTCTTTTTTTTCTTGGGCACTATTTTATAGTAAAGATTTGCTCTTATTCTTAGGGGAGAGCATGATTTTCTTAATCATAAGTCTCACAAACATATGATGATAAGAATGTATGTTTTACAACGTTCTCAGAAGAATGAAGTAAGCATAATTTTCATTAATGGATGAAATTGAAAATGTGCAAAGAATTTCAGATTTAAGTACAAAGAAATGTACCAAAGCCAACACGTTGGTTGGTTCAGTGGTAAGGAGCTTGTGGTCCTGCTTGTCAGGCTTGGGTTCGAGTCACCTCCACAGCCAATTGTTGGTGGGCATCCTTAGTGGGATTAACCTCCTGCACGATTTGGCTAGAACGGCCTGAGCCTATGTCAGATCGACGCCCTGTCCGGAGGTAAAATATAGCCCTGTCCGGAGGTAAAATATAGCCATAAAGGCTCCATTTTTTTTCTACCAAAAAGAAAAAAAAGAAATGTACCAAAGCACTGTTGAGTAATGAGACACCACCAAAAAGTAATCTAAAAGGATTGGAATGTAAACACAACTTCTATTTCTGCTACCTGCCTGTCACGAGTCACACAGCTCAATTATATTTATATCTCGTGGGGCCAATTAATTCTTTTTGGTTGAGAGTTAACGTCATCTTTCTTTATAAAAATATATAGAGACTTATACTTTAGTGATAATTTTTACCTTTCTTATAAAGAGAAATGGAGAATCAAGATTTAAATTCCTTCTCTCTCACTTGTTGTAACAATTATAAATTGTAGTAAAAATTTAAAAAGTTCCCAATGCATATGAGGAAATTAGGAAAAGGGTTGCATTGTAAAATCAAACTTTTTTTTTAAGAAACATAGGCAAGAGAGAGGAAAAAGGAAAGGGGTTTGCAAAATCAAACTTAATTAGGTGAAATTTGATACTGTTGGTTGAGCCAAAATAGTATTAGCCTATTATAGGTACAAGTGTACAATATTTACTGTTACGAATAAGTATTACTAGAATAACTTAATTATTTATATTTATTTGTTTGGTTGTGCATGTGGAGTAAAACTCAAAATTAATAATTGTATAATACAATATTGATAATAAACAATATCATAGAAATAATAAATAAGTATAATTCATAATTATAATTAGTATCATTTCTATTTCTATTTTCAGTTTTAGTTATAATTCATTTATATGAATTTATAACCTTTCTAAAATAAAATTTTCTATATTATACCAATATAAGCTGATAGAAAATAAAAACCATGATCTTGCCATATATAGTATCAAAAAATAAAATGAGATTCATAAATAATAATAAAAATAAATTGAATAATAAAATAAGTTTAAATAAATTGAATAATAAAATAAGTTTACAAAAATTATTTTGCACTATAAAGATAAACACGTAGATGAGAATTGAGATATCCTTTGGAATGATAAGATAGGAGTATCTTTTATGCTAGACTAGGCATATGGTTTGGCGGGTTTGTCTGTTGGTGAGTGGGGAACATAGGGGGACCAATCCGTAAAGAACAAGTATGCAAGAACCTAGTGTATATATATATATATATATATATAAAACCAATAAAAAATTTTAAGGAATTTTATTTTTACTGTACTAAGTATTTTCATAAGTTTTCAAGATTGTTTACATTAAAATAATTTTTTTTTCAAAGATATGTCAAAAATTAAAAACTCCGCAAACAATATGAAATTGAGCAGGCAACATCTTCCCACTTTAGTTTGTAGTGATTCATGTTGAGATCTATCTATGCTTTACATTTTCATCTTCGATCAAAACAGTTTTTTTATTATAATTTTTTCATAATTATTAAAATGATATATTATAATTTATGCATGGTAAAAAATTATCAAGAAGAAAATTGTCACTTTCATGATCCATCTCATATGCCATCACCATTGATTTTTTTTGCTTTCTTGAAGGCCATCAATGGTGTTGATGAACCAAATAATTTTTTTTTTTATTCTAAAATTATTGATAATTATTGGTTGTTTTTTCAATCATGGCCACAGTTAACCAAGCTGAAAGATGGACTCGCAATGGGCTGCGCGTTCAACCACGCGATCCTCGACGGGACTTCCACGTGGCATTTCATGAGCTCATGGGCCGAGGTTTGCAGCGGAGCCGACTCCGTCTCGGTCCCGCCCTTCCTCAACCGCACCAAATCGCGCAACACGCGCGTGAAGCTCGACCTCGCGGCCCCACCGGACCCACTAGCAACAAAAAACAACGGCCACGGGGAAGCAAAGCCAAGCCCACCACAACTCAGAGAAAAAGTCTTCAAATTCTCCGAATCAGACATCGACAAGATCAAGTCAAAACTCAACTCCAACCCCCCATCGGACGGCTCAAAACCATTCTCAACATTCCAATCACTCTCTGTCCATATCTGGCGCCACGTAACCCAAGCACGTGAACTAAAACCCGAAGACTACACTGTCTTCACTGTCTTCGCCGATTGCCGGAAAAGGGTGGACCCACCTATGCCCGAAAGCTACTTCGGGAACCTAATCCAAGCCGTGTTCACTGTCACGGCCGCCGGGCTGTTATTGGCGAACCCACCGGAGTTCGGAGCTTCAGCGATTCAAAAAGCCATAGAAAACCACAATGCTAAAACCATAGATGAACGTAACAAGCAGTGGGAGAGTGAGCCTAAGATATTCCAGTTTAAGGATGCCGGAGTGAACTGCGTGGCGGTCGGGAGCTCGCCGAGGTTTAAGGTTTATGATGTGGATTTTGGGTGGGGAAAGCCTGAGAGTGTGAGGAGTGGATCCAACAATAGGTTTGATGGGATGGTGTATTTGTACCAAGGGAAAAATGGTGGGAGGAGCATTGATATGGAGATTAGCTTGGAAGCTCAGACTATGGAGAGGTTGGAGAAAGATAAGGAATTTCTTATGGAGGTTTAACTAGCTAGCTAGGGGTTGATGGTTTTAGTTTTCTATGTGTTGGTGCAGGGTTTCACTTTTCACATTGAAACACTGAAATCAGAATGGGAGTGATGTGTTGGTATAAGCTAGCTAGCTAGTATATTGGGATTGTTAAGGGAGTGTATGTATGCATGTGCTTGATCTTCTTGTTTATGGTATTTTGTGTTTGGTTTGGGGACTTTGAAGTTGTGGTGGGGTATTAATTAAGTTTATTAAATTGAATGAGTTATTATCATATATATATGTATTAATTGTTATTAATGTGAACTGAAATATTGTTCACTTTATAATGGGATTAATGACGAAGAGTCAAAGGCTTAAAGCTCTGTCAACTTACGAGTATGATCACTTACAAATTGCTGCTGTCTTGTACTCTTGTGTGATTAAATATATCAATGATCGAGAGAATCACACAAATCTTGGATCCAGCTGATATGAGAATGAGAGTATGATTGAATATATATCATGATTTCTGATTGGTGAAGATTTGCATTGCTGTGATAATTAACTTTTTAAACCTCCTCTTGCGGACACAAAATGGTCACCTTTTTAGAAATGCGATGCTTGTTTAAGAAATCAACCAAGATAGACAAACAGAGAGAGAAGTCATTGCCAAATACAAATATAACAAATCCTTCAGCCTTTGATGCCAAGGAGTGTTGGCTAATCAAATGATATTTTCTCTATTTATTAGACTTTAAGGGTGGTTAAAACCTAGTAATTAAGTGGATAGACTCGAAATTTCAAGCTGCCAAAGTATAAGAAAAAAAAAACATTCATGTAATATTAACAAACTAGCAATAAAAATAAATACACAAAATCATTATTTAATTTCTTAATACATTAAGATGCAATTATCTAACAATAAAGACAAAAAACACCATTGATTTTTATTTTTTTCTAAAATAAATTTGTTATGTTTTGAGCTGAGGATTTACATGGATTTGGGCTTAACTAAGCTGGCCCATCCCTATATATATACTTTATTTGAAAAAATTAAATTAAATTCTTTGATGCCTATTGCCTGTGATATAACATTTGGTGAATCATAGTCCTATTTACTAAGCTATAATTTTAGTCCCATAAATGAATGCCCCCTAATCAAATGAGTAGGAATAGGAGTGTGCATGGGTTGGGTTGGGTCGGGTTAAGATTATTTTTTTGACCTAACCTACCATGGTGGGTTAAAAAAAATCCAACTAAACCCAACCCAACCCATCACATAAGTTCAACCCAACCCAACTCAACCCATATGGGTCGGATTAAACCCATGGGTTGGACAATTTTTTTATTACTATTATTATTAAATAGATCAGCAAAAAAAATATATCACACCTACCACTTGAGTTGATAAACAAAATATACATTAATATATGAACTAATATTTCAACTCAGTTATATATTAATATATGAACTAATATACATTAATATTGGCTTTTATATAGGATAGGAGGAAGAGCTAGTTATTTAAAAAAATTATTAATTATATAATATATTTTAAATATATGAGTGGGTCGGGTTGGGTTTGACGGGTTTGGAATTTTATGACCCGAACCCAACCCGACCTGCTATCAAAAAAAAAATTGTAACCCAACCCAACCCACCAAGCATTAATAATCGACTCAACTTGGTGGGTTAGGTTGGGTTGGGTCGATTTTGGTGGGTTGGCTACATGCCCCTAAGCACAAATCTTGTTGAATAATTTATGTCCACACTATGAGACAATATTCAACCACGCACAATGAGACATTCAACCGTGCACTATGAGGCATTTGAAGGTAGGGCCCGCCCTTCCACTAGGCCAATTAGGCCATTGCCTACGGCAAGTGGAAGGGGGCCCAAAATTTTGAAAAAGAAGTGGTAGTAGAAAAGAAAAAAAATAGTTTCAAATGAAACTCCAAAAAATCTAATACATTCTTATAACCAAAAAACAAAAAATCTGGAACATCCTTATAAACATTAGTATTCCAAAAAATTCTTTGGTCTAAACAAAAATCAATTATCTCAAAAATATTATCCTTAACCTCTAGAAAAATAAAAAATCAACTGGATAAAATGCAAATTCAATCTAAAAACTTACCCACAAAACAATCTCAAATCAAAACAAATCAAAAATCTCAAATTCCTAAAATTTTACTCACACATTTTCTTTCTCTCACTCTTGCTTTCTGCCTCTCTCTCTCTCAACTCTTGCTCTCCGTGTCTTTCTCTCAGCTAGGTGATGATAGTTTGCAAAAATACTGTCTTAAACTTGAATCTTTTCTCAAACATGATATTTATTATGATATTGATGGTTTAGATTTATTTTCAAAGTTAAAAGTTTTAAAAGAAATTTTACAAATAAAAGAATATACTCCAATTGACATACTAAATTATATAAAAATTTTACAAATTTTACTAACAATACCATTACAGTTGCTTCTACAAAAAAAAGTTTTTCAAAATTAAAATTAATTAAATCATATCTAAGATCGACAATGTCTCAAAAAATATTAAGTGGATTAGCTATACTATCAATTGAAAATGAGAGATTAGAAGAGTTTGAATACAAAAATTTAATTAGTCAATTTGTATCTCAAAAGACAAGAAAAATAGATTTTAAATGAAATATATTATTACATAAAAATATTAAATAAATATTAATTTAATTATTATGTAAATATAAAAAAGTCTCATTTTAGTTCTCACCTAAGGCTCCAAAATGTCTAGGGTTGACACTATTTGAAGGTGTATTAAGAAAGGCCATATAGCCTTCAACGACTATGAGATATTGTGGAAAGTTGTCAAGAGAGCTCGCTTTACTAATCAAATTCAACTTGGCAAAACTTAACCTATGTGAATGCATCTAAGTTAGTTGAGCTAGGAACTTGATCTGTGGGAGCTTTCATCATAAGCTTGCAAAGAGTAAGATCTTATGCATAGTAAGATGATCCATTTTTAAAACTTTATGAAATTCATAAAAATAATCCATTTTTAAACTATATAGTATTTGATTGTATGCAAAATTTAATTTCTCTTTGCTATTATGCCATGACAATAATTAATTTTTGGTTCTAGTGGAATTCAAACTCATTCTTATTCGATGATGGTGCAAGTGGAATTTGAACCTAATCCCTTATTTTATAATGATGGATTTCAATTAGCTCAATTAGTGTTGAGGACCGTTTTTTGGCCCATGTGGCATTACTTCATTGGTAACCCATGCCACATCAACATATTATTGATTTTTTGGGTAAATCTATTTAAAGTCCAAAATAAGCTTATATCTCATTCAACTACATGGATTGGGCTCACATGGCCTGCAAGATCCTTACTTCAAGAGGCGGATTCATAATTCACATTTCCTCTTCATCAATTGGGATCATAACCCCATGATTTTATCAAAATCAACATATGGATTGGGCTTAAGCAATGAATCAAAGCTCATGGCCCATATTACCTCTCTTACACTCACGGCAAGCGGCTTCTTCAACAAGAGCCCATATTTACACAAAATGACAACAAAACCCGAGTTACGTCATCTCATCTTTGACTATAATCCAAGCTCATAAGTCTCTTTGAGGAAACTTTGGGAGTCGTGGTTTGGAGGGCCAAGAGATATGTTCAGTAAAGCTCCAGCGGTTTAAAGTTGATAAAAGAGACATGTTGCTTGGCGTGTTTTCTCCAACTTCCTGAACTTTGATGAGTCTGTGTGTAGTGGGTAATATATGGTAAGCATCTCTTATCACGGAGCACTTAAAATGATAAAATTCTTCATTGCTCTTTTCCTAAAACTTAACTTTCATCATGTGATAAACATTCAATATCTCCAGCCATCTAACTGCTAGGTAACTGTTCATTCAATGAGGTAACTGCTATACAAATTTAGAAACTTCATTATATTATTCTACATAAATCTTATTACTACTTTCAGCTAAAATCCAACTCAAACTCATGGCCTAATCTGATTGGCTATCTTTTATCTCCAAATATATACAAAATATTCATCATATCTCTCATACCTAACTGCTGTCAGCCATAATCAGACCATATATTTCTCTGCCAGTTGCCAGAGTAGAGCATTAAATAATCTTCTTACTCACCAGGATTATGTCACAACACAATGAGGCCTTTACCAAATCTCTAAAGCTTTATTGACTTTCAACCAATCCTTCTATCACTTGCTAAAAATGTGTTGTAATGGAACCTTGGACCAAAAACACAAACACCTAAAAAAGGAAACATTTCTAGCTGAACCCCAGCAATGTATTCAGCACTTGACACCTGGTTGGAAGTGATGTCATCAGTCATTTAATGCTGAAATCTCAACAATCAGCTGCTATACCCAAAATAGTAAGATACTCTTGAAAGAGATCTTATCATTTTTCAGCCAAATTCATGAAATGACCTCTCCAGCAGTTTGAAATCACTCATCTGGCCGCATTAGCTTCTGCCCAAAGCAAACAGCTGTCTTATGACAGCTGTGACAGCTATCTTATGATAGCTGTCACAACTTTTCTTAATAGCTGGAACAGCTTTTTCATGATAGCTGTCACAGCTTTTCCTAACAGCTGGGACATCCTTTTTAGAACAGCTATGACAGCTGACCCAGCATCCTAAGCATTACTGATTTTTCCTCATTTGGATAAAACCAAAACTAACTATTGAAACTACCTTTCTCTTGCTAAAATACCTTTATTTTCTGCTACTCTTTCCCCAGCAGCTCTTACCTAAAACAGCAAGAATACCTTAAAGCTAAACATACCATTTTTTGCCAAATCTTAAGATACATATCATTTTTGGCCAAATCTTAAGATAGATTTTCTGAAGATTCATTGCTAGTTGGGACAGATTTTGGCTAATATTCTTTGCTAAAATGCTCCCTTAAACTCAACTGAAAAGGGGACCCTTCATCAACACCTCAAAGGGGGGATACCAATGAAGAAGAACTCCCTCATAAACTTCTCTCTCCCTCTAATAATCTTCTTAAGCTTTTAATGAAGTTCTGAGCTTCTGAGTTTTTAGTTTCTAAATGAGGAACTAAAATCTTCAGCCCTTAGCTCATAAATGCCCTTCATAAGCCCTCATACATCCCAGCAGAAAATCCCAACTGCTTTGCTAAACACACTACAATACTATTACTCTCTTATACTCATCATCTCACTCTCCATATTCTGAAAATACATATATCTTGCTGCCCATATCTCTAAAAATCTCTTTCTTCACTTCTCTTACACAATCTCATATACACTTACTACACCATTACATATAACACACCCCAACTCTTCTAAACTCCACTCTCATACTCTCTCACTCTGAAATTCTATTGTTTTTCTGCCCATAAACACATCTCAATACGCTTCTACAACTATCTTTCTGCTCCTATCTCCAAATGCCTAAGCACATCTCCATGCTCTTTTCTTACAAAATCTCTCATCTTAGAAAACAATCTCCACAACTTCTCTAGCAGTTATAATCTCATATTTTTACTATTTTTAATCTCCATATCTCTCATACTTCCATACATCACACATGTTACAAATACTACACCCTACAACACATCTATATCTTTTACCATCTCCACAGTTCTCAAGAGATATCAAACACTCATATTAAAAGCCCTTCTTGTGGAAGGCATGAACTTCTATTACTAAAGCCCTTCTTCTAGAAGGTACCAAGATCTCATATCAAAGTCCTTCTCTTAGAAGGCACAACTACTTCTTACAAAAGCCCTTCTTTTAGAAGGCACAACTACTTCATACAAAAACCCTTCTCATAGAAGACAACACTATTCATAACTTCACAACAACTAAAAGAGCATTTTTAAGGGGAAAACTCATTTAAGTGCATGATAAGAAGGGCAAGCTTAATCAGCCCCTACACACAGCTGGGCATACTCTCTCTCTCTCTCTCTCTCCAGTTGCACCAATTTTTCCCCTTTCAATCTTGAAGCTATCATGGCAAATTGCCTCTCCACCGCTGGAGTTATTCTACTTAGATGTTGTCTACTCACTGATGCTACACTGCTGGGGCTGCAAACCATCAGAAATAAGTGACTCTGTTTCCATATTTTTAAATTTACATAATTGAATACATGATTACTTCACATTTAAATACATATTATTTTATTCCAACTACTATTACAACTATTAACCAAGGCTTAAACTCATTTAAATGCATGACAAGAGGGGCGAGCTTAACTAGCCTCTACCGCTGACATTCTGCTGGAATTCCATCAGCTCACTGATGCTACACAGTTGGAGCTATAAACCATGCAAAGATAAGTAACTTTGCTTCCATATCTTTAAATTTACATCATTGAGTACATGATTACTTTACCTCTAAATAAATACTACCTTATTTCAACTGTTATTACAACTACTAATCAAAGCTATTATATTAAACGCATATTATATATTTATTCGACCATTATCAATAATTCTTAAACTTTGACTTTAATGGTTTTGTAGGCTTAAAAATACACCGGTAGCCATTGGACCACATGGTCTAATGTTGAGTTCTAGAAGCAACTCCCCAAAAAGAACCCAGGCCTAGTAAGGTCATCCCTTCAACGGACCACACGTGATTGGGCAACCGAAAAAGGGCTCCGAACAATTAGTAAAATATCTTATTATTGAATAAAAGATGTTGATTCAAATCCTGTCTATACTAAAAAACCAATTAGAATATTGTCTTAATGATAATGAACAATCATAGAGGCCATAAGATTAAATTTATCTTCTCCATAAAATTAATAAATAAATAAAAAATCAAATCTTGCTTGCACTAAAAAGCTAAATAGTGTTTAATTTTTTATATTTTTTTTTGGATAAGAGTTTTTTAACTTTATGAGAAAGTACAATCATAAAGCCATAGTTAAAATCTATCACATATGTAATCGGAAAAAGTTTGGTTATAAACTTTGTTGTAGCCTAAAACTAAAACTCTACTCAATATATTTTTAATGATGAATTTTTAACAAATTCATCATTAAATTACATTTTCTTCTTGTATCTTTCATACTTGCAAAAATTCCAGAAGATCAAAGATCAATAGCTATGTCATGAATCAAATATTTAAATTTTTATAGTCCAAAGTTATGCAAATATAAAAAATAAGTTTATGAATCAAATAATAAATAACATCCAATTGATATAAAATTTGATATGTGTGTTGTGGGTGCTCAAGGACCGAGGATAAAGTTGAAAGGTCACAACATTGGCCTGAGGACCGAGGATGAATTCAAAAGGTCGCGGCATTGACGTGGTAATGCTGCAAGCCACAAGCCCAATGGAGGAAGCCACCCGAGGAGGAGAAGAAATGAATCATGGTACTCTTTGGTATCCTAAGTGGGAGCTAGGATCTGAAGAGAGTGGAGTCAGTGGGCAGTAGGGAAGCTTTTGGCCTGGTGTAGCCTGTTGCATCTGCATTAAATGATAGGCAACAACTTTATCAGCTGCATTGATGAGGAAGTGACCTGAACAGTGTGAGCTACAGTTAGGCAGATTTCTTCCACCATCTTCTTCAGATGTGAAAGCTAACAAGTGTCAAAAAAGGAGGGAGGTTAGGTAGAAATGGATGGTGAAGATGTGATGGAGGTAGAGGTATATAAGGAAAGGAGAGAGCATTGGAAAAAGGGATCGAAGAAAGAAAAAAGAAACAGAAAGAAGAACATTGGGAGAAGAGAATGAATAGTTCTACTTTTTATGCAAACTCAGTCTTCTTAGGAGCACTTGTGTAGAGCCTGAGATTCACTTGCTTTTGAATATAAACCTGATTCTTCCTTATAGTTGTCCTCGGGCAGAGTCCATTGTTGTTGTTCTTTCCCTCCTCTTACAAATTTTATTGGTTTGGGCCAGGTTTGAAAGGCACAACCCATTACTCTAAGTGGGATTGGGCTACAAATTTTTGGGTCCTTACATGTGTTAAAAATATAAAAAACATGCAATTCAATAGTTATATTTTCAAAATATATAGTCATATTAATTTTTTTAGTTGAAATTGTAACTTTAGACTACAAACTTACTTTATCCTATTTAATAGTTAAAAAAATAAAAAGCAAATAACTTTTCAGTTTGAGTTAATTATAATGCCATAGGCCCATAAGTTGAAAAAAATTCTATATATGTATAAAAAAAATTATATAATTTATCCATGACCCAATTGGTTTCTACTAAGTTAATGTTATTAATACCGTTTCAGTTTATCCATTGGAACGGAATGTTTTAGTAACGGTCTATTTCAATGTAGCATTGCATGCTATTTCGGTTTTGGGGTTACCAATATATATATATATATATATATATATATATTAGTGATTAAAAAAACCCATTTAATAAATAATTAAGGGTTTTAAAGTTATAAGTAAATATTTCAACTAATATGTAATCTTTAAGTTAAAATACCAGTTCAATAATAGCAGCAACAGCAACAACAACAAGAAGTATCAATTCAATTATATATAGAATATAATAAGAATAATAATATGGAAAAAAAATGACAAACCTAGATGTTAATTTTAGTGGAGTTATATTTGTACCACATAAAATGACACAACTTGTGCCACAACTCGCCCATGTGGCGAGTTGTAAGTGGTAGGGAGGTGATAGTGAATTCATGTAAGAAAACTTCTCTATCACTCACAATTCGCCACGTGAACGAGTTGTGACACAAATTGTTTCACTTTATGTGGCACCAACATACTCATTTTAGTGACTGGAGCATTAAAAGATGTTTAAAATCTTCTCAAAAAAAGAAAAATAAAGATAAAAGACTGAATGTTTCCTTTTTATTGTAAGTAACATGGGGCTCACAAAAACAAAGAAAAAAATAAATTAAAACTCAAGTGGACAAAACAAAAGAGCTTTAAAGGAAGGACTAATGGAGTATTACTTGGGCTCACAAAATCAAAACAAAGAAAATATCTAAACAGTAGTGGGGGACAGCAGTACAAACACAGTGACACACAAATAGAAAAGAAGAGGTACGTAGTGGACTGAAACGGCCGAAATTTGTATTAACTACCGCTAAGGGTGGGCTAAGTAAGATCGGTCATGGGCTTTGGCCTTTTAGTCTGGGTTTTGTTTGTTTGGGTTAGAGGAGGCCCATGTGTGTGTTGGTTTGGGTAAAAGAGAAGGCTGACATGGGTTAGACTCGTTAGAGTACTAAAACATTTATTTAAGATTGTTATTTTTGTTGTGTCTTTGAAAAAACACAACAGCAAAAAAAAAAAAAAACCCCATTAAGAGGTTTTTCACTTTCTTCTTCTTCTTTTTCTTCTTCATCTCTTCAATCCCAAAACTCAGGTACTCTCTCACTCTCACTCATGAATTAATTGTTTTAGGAAATTCAATTTTTTTTTTTTTTTTTGGTTTCACATGGCCATTTTTTTAAGGATTCTGTCTGCTTTAATATTCAAAATCTAGTATCTGGGTCCTGTATGTTGTTCCATTTTGTATCCGAGAACTAAAAAAAATTTGAGTTTTTCTATGTTGTGTTTGGTGGCTGAGAAAAATGTTAGGGAAAGACAACTGACGAACTATGAGTATCAACCAAGTATTGAAACTGGGTTTTCATGTAGCTTAGCTGGGCATCTGGCGAATTCTTCAAATTCGATACTAAATTTTTATGTTCAATATTGTATCTTGCTTCTCTTTCTTTCTTGGGTTTCTTGGCAAACAAATGGAGGGTTTGGTTTGGTTGTTTTATTTGGTGCAATGATGGGTTCAGATGTTGGGATTCAAGTTTTTTAGGGTTTTTTTTCCCCTAAGTTCATTGGGATTTGGGTAGTTTCGTTAATTTTGGTCTGAGCTTGCAATTTTTAGCTTTGATTGTGGTTGAATGTTCATGTGCTGCCAAAGACTACTACAATGGGATTAGCCAATTTTGTGTTTTATTGGTTTTAAATCTGAAGTCATTGGACCTTAAGAGTTCAAGACCTTTTATGTGAATGATTTGATTTAGTATTTTACTTTATCTCCTTGGCTTCTTTCAAATTTTTTATTTCATTTTGATTTGGTTTCAGGATTATTTGTTGGTAGGTTATTCATACATATTGACCTGCTGTTCATTATCTAAAGTGTTAACGGTAATTTGACGGTTTTGCTTACGATGGATTCACCTGAACGAGGTCGTTATGTGAAACGGGATGTAGAGGATGGTTTGGATGTGAAGAGCGATAGGGCTGTTGATGATGAAGAGTGGGAGGGCAGTGATAAGAGAAAGCATAGGTCAAGTAGGTCAAGAAAACTGAGCAATGGAGAAGATGCTGAGGGGTTAGATGGAAGAAGAAGAAGCTCTGGGGATAGAAATGAGGGTCGGAAACGGTCAGGTGGATCTAGTAGAGCGGGTAGTGATGAGGAGGATCACGACTCAAGAAAAGATTCGCGCTCTAAGCAGATCAAGAAAAGACAAGAAGAGAATACATTGGAAAAGTTGAGCAACTGGTACCAAGATGGAGAATTAGAGAACAAGAAAGATGGTGTAGATAAGTCAGGGAGTAGAGGGCATGGTCGAGCTGATGAAAGTGAGAAAAGAAAAACAGCGTCCAAGTTTTCAGAGCACGAGGGTTCTCAAAGCAGGATTAAAAGCAAAGAAGAAAGATCCCATGATGTAGAGATTGAAAAAGTGGTTGATAGAGATTCCAGGTATTCAGAGAGGAGGGAAACTGGTCGGGAGAAGCGTCATGGATCTTCTGAGGAGCTGAGAAATTCGAGGAGAAAATGGGATGAATCTGATGCTGGCAAGAAAGCTGAAGAAACTTTTTCCGAAAGAACTGAGCTTAGAGACCGTAAGTTGTCTGATCCTAAGTATGAGAGTGCTAGAGAGAGAAGCGTGTCTGCTAGGAATGAACCCAGTGAGAGTAAAAGCCGGGGTGTTGATTCAAACAGTGAGAAGGGTATGAAATCTAGCAATAGAGAAGAGAGAAGAGCTGATGCTGAGAGGAGTAAGAGCAAGGTGAGATCAGAGATACTTGAAGAAGATAATAGGGCTAGTCCCGTTACTCATGAAGATCGATCAGGCAGGGAAAAAACTGAGAAGCATAAACAGCAGAGAACTCCGACTCAAGATGTTGCTGAAAGCCGGGACAGAACATTAAGTGCTGATGAAGATAGAAATATGCGGATGAGGGATAAAAATGCAAGAGAAGTGGGGCACTCCAGGAGGTCAAGGACCCCTGAGAGGAGTGGTAGGCGCCATCAAGAGACAGATCACTCTGAGATGGATAGTGAAAGAGGTTTCAACCTCAAGCGAAAGGAATTGGAAAAGGATGGTTATAGGGATGATAGATTGAAAGGCAGAGATGATAGCTGGAGTGATAGAAATAGGGACCATGAAGTTTCCAAAGAGAATTGGAAAAGAAGGCAACCCATCAATAGCGATAAAGACTCAAAAAATGGTGATATTGTTTATGATCATGGCAGAGAATGGGAGATGCCAAGACATGGTCGTGAGAGGACCGACAATGAAAGGCCTCATGGCCGGTCTGGTAATAGGAAAGATGGAAGCAGGGGTGAAGCTGTGAAAACCTCATCAAACTTTGGAATTTCAAATGAGAATTATGATGTGATAGAGATTCAAACCAAGCCTCTTGATTATGGAAGACCTGATTCTGGATCCAACTTCGCCAGGAGAAATGAAGTTGCTCAGCAATCTGATGTGAAATTAACACCAAATGATGAAGAATGGGCATATATGGATGACAGGGCAAGAAGGAGTGATATATATAGCTCTGGGCCACCTGGTGAAGATTCAAAGGAAAGATATACAGATGATGGTACCTCCATGCGAGATCAAAATTCATGGAGGGATGACTTTGATTTCCATGGAGGAAAAGGTAGGGGCCAGAAAGGTGCTATGTCTGGTCGCAGTGCTGGTGGCCAAAGTTCCAGTAGTGGTTCACAACCTCCTTATGGAAACCAGGATCTAGTGTCCTTCAATAGAGCTGCCTCACAAGGAGTAAAAGGGAATAGAGTTGGGAGAGGCGGAAGAGGTAGGCCAAGTGGGAGAGACAACCAACAGGTGGCAATCCCATTGCCAATAATGGGATCGCCTTTTGGACCTCTTGGAATTCCTCCACCCGGACCAATGCAGCAACTTAACCCTAGTATGCAACCTGCTCCAGGTCCACCAATGTCACCTGGTGTCTTCATTCAGCCATTTAGTCCGCCTGTTTGGCCTGGGGCTCGAGGTGTTGATATGAATATGTTAGCTGTTGCACCTGGCCTCTCTCCTGTTCCTCCTGGACCATCAGGTCCAAGGTTTCCTCCTAATTTGGGGAATTCACCCTCTGCTATCTATTTCAATCAACCTGGCCCTGGCCCTGGCCCCGGGAGAGGAGTAACTCCTAGCATTTCTGGCCCTGGTTTTAATGCTGCTGGGGCAATGGGACGAGGAACTCCACTTGATAAAACTCCAGGGGGTTGGGTTCCACCTAAAAGTAGTGGGCCTCCTGGTAAAGCTCCTTCTAGAGGAGAGCAGAATGATTACTCTCAAAATTTTGTTGACACTGGTATGCGTCCCCAGAATTTCATTAGAGAGCTGGAGCTTACAAATGTTGTTGAGGATTACCCTAAGCTTAGGGAGCTTATACAGAAAAAAGATGAGATTGTTTCTAAATCTGCTTCTTCTCCTATGTATCACAAATGTGACCTGAAAGAGTTTGAATTGTCCCCAGAGTTCTTTGGAACCAAGTTTGACGTCATTCTTGTGGACCCCCCATGGGAGGAATATGTTCATCGCGCTCCCGGTGTGGCTGACCATATGGAGTACTGGACATTTGAAGAAATAATGAATCTTAAGATCGAGGTGATCTTTTTGCACATAACTTTTTCTCCCCAATTGTCTTATAAATAGAAATAAATGTATTCTTTGTACTTGTTCAGTGTGTGCCTTTTAGAAGTAATGGTAGACTTGCTACAAGTAATTCTAATCACTTCATCTTGTAGACTGTTAAATGCTAAGAAATTATATTATCAGGTTTATGATATGATAATATCCATACCAACAAACCTGAATTGGAATTTTATTATGTAACTTGCATTAACCTCTGGGACAATGAAATGACCATATAGACAATTTGCATGTATTGAAATAAATTTCTTTCACTTTTGACTCACATGTCTAATTTTTTGTTCTTGTGTTCACAGGCAATAGCAGACACACCTTCTTTTATCTTCCTTTGGGTTGGTGATGGTGTGGGCCTTGAGCAGGGCCGTCAATGTCTAAAGAAGGTGTATAATCAAGCCTTTAGATTTTTTTATTTTATTTTAAAAAATTTTTATAATTACATATAGGACTAGCCTTTTCTTTTTGGCTGCAATTTATATTATGAGATTGATTATGTGTACCTTTAAATTAATAATTCTTTTTTGGGTGCTGTAGTGGGGATTCCGTAGGTGTGAGGATATTTGTTGGGTGAAAACAAACAAAACTACTGCAACACCAGGGTTGCGTCATGATTCTCATACTTTATTTCAGCACTCAAAGGTTGGTTCAATGTTTGCCTTGTATGTTTTGAGTGTCTGTAGTACTTATATATAAAAAAAAAAAAATTTGAGTGTCTGCAGTTTCATGTTGCTGCCTCACCTATACTTATCAAAAAGGGAAAAAAAAAAAAAATTGCTGCCTTGCATCCTTCTTATTTCATTAAATGCATTATTGATGCAGCCTCACCTATACTTATCAAAAAGGGGAAAAAAAAAAATTGCTGCCTTGCATCCTTTCTTATTTCATTAAATGCTTTATTGACGCATGTATTATTTTCCTAAATTGTTTGTTGTATCGTCACTATGGCAAAGGAACACTGCTTGATGGGCATAAAGGGAACCGTTCGTCGCAGTACTGATGGTCACATAATCCATGCCAACATTGATACTGATGTAATAATTGCTGAGGAGCCTCCTTATGGTCAGTATCCCTAGTAATATCTTTGACACCATTGACCTATGTTGCAGAAACTCTACCATAACTAGACTTAAGTTTTTACTTATCAAAAAAAAAAAAAAAAAAACAAGACTTCAAATTTTCTAAGGAAAGCATTTGATTTTATCATATTTGTAATGTTAGTAAAGGTGAACATACTAACCCTGGTATGGTCTAGTTGCTGCTTAGGACTGGTAGATCCTAAAAATAATTTTGAAAAACAGTAAAGCAACATGAACTGGCAATAATGTTTAGTCTCATTCTAAAAAACAGGTGCGTTTTTAGGGTTAAAAAAAAAAAGGGAAAAAAATTAACCCTGGAAAGGGGTTTCTAAAGCAATTTTAATTGTATATATATGTAGAGAGAGAGAGAGAGAGAGAGAGAGAGAGAGAGAGAGAGAGAGTTCAGATAGAATAGAATGGAGGAAAAGAATCGCAGAAAAAAGATTGTGAATGTCTAGAATTTACATATAGTAATTCCACTATATTTGAAGAAAATGATGGCAAAAAGGAAACCTCGCAAATGGTTAGAGGTTTACGTGGGTTTCATTATTTTTCTTAATTAGTGTAGTAAACAATTTTGGCATGTGATGTTGTTTAAAACTGCAGCATACTATTTGTCGTTTAAAATTGCAGCTTAATGATTTGCATGACATATCTTGTTGTTTACAAACATTGTTATGATATTTTTAATGGTTTATATGTATAGTGATGAAATGATCTCTTTTGACATAAGGTGTATGCCAATGGAATTGCAGGTTCAACCCAAAAGCCTGACGACATGTATAGAATTATTGAGCATTTTGCCCTTGGCCGCAGAAGACTTGAGCTCTTCGGTGAAGACCACAATATTCGGTCTGGATGGCTGACTGTTGGCAAAGAACTATCCTCGTCAAATTTTAATAGTGAGGTATGTTAATCAATATTTGGTCTTAATGGAATTATCTTACAACATGAACATACTTGAGCATTTGGCACTCGGTTTAGATATCAGATTTTGACATAGAATGGGGACACATTTCTTACACATATTTGATCTGCCATGACTTATATAGTCTTATTATTGTCCTGTGCAAAGTAACCAACCAAAAAATGACTGATGCAGAAAATCTACTTCCATTAGAAAACACTGTGCTGAAAAATAGGCAAATCTTGCAGACCTCCATGTCCCAAAATCGGGATTATTGTCACTATGCCTTATTTCTATATATAATGGAAAACCTATCATCACCATCCTACAGTATGAATCACTGATTGGATCAGCACTATCTATGAAAACAAATAAAGTTTAGGACCTTAATCCTTTGTTCATACTTGTTTCTTGGGTTCTATTGGTTTGTTTTCCTAACCACAACTCTGATTTGGATTTGGTTGGCATTCAGGCATATGTCAGGAACTTTTCTGACAAGGATGGTAAAGTTTGGCTGGGAGGGGGAGGACGAAATCCACCTCCAGAGGCACCTCATCTTGTTGTGACAACCCCTGAAATAGAGTCTCTCCGGCCCAAGTCACCGATGAAGAACCAGCAGCAACTTCAACAGCAGCAGTCAGCATCCATCTCCCTGACTACGCCCAATTCCTCCAATAGAAGGACTGCTGGAAACTCACCTCAAAATCCGGGTGCTCTTGGTCTAAACCAAGAAGCCAGCTCTAACCCCTCAACTCCAGCTGCTTGGGCCTCACCGATGGAGGGTTTTAGACGAGAAGGGAGCATTATGACTTCAGATGATAAGGTTTTTGATATGTATGGCGGGTTTAGTGGGCAGGGAAATCAAGACTATCTAGATTTTGAGTCTCACAGACAAATGAATTTGTTGTAACAAAATACTCGGTATAATAATCTGCTGTTTTGTAGCATGTAATATTTTTTTGGCCTCCAATTTAAGTGGAAAGAAAATTCCATATGTTTTGTGCGTGAATTCTAATTGGCTCTAAGTCTCATAACAGCTGTGGTTTGAATGGCCTGGTGCGAGTCTACACTGCTTGCCTTTTCTTTTCTTTCTTTTTCATATTTTTGTTGTTTGAATTAAATTCAATAGTTTGGGAATGGAAGAATCCTGGGCAACAGGTGTCATCAATGATGCGAGTGTTCTGCCTAAAAACCAAGAAACAATGCAACCTAACACTGAGTAAACATATTGTAGGCACAAACTATTATGGTAAGTCCTCTGTTCAGGACGCACAAACATTTCACATGAAGAATAATGCTACAGACATAAACTATTCTACAAACATTTTACAAACTGCTGATGTAGCATTACCCTTCACATGAAAACATATGGCATCAGATCACAAAAAGATAATAAAATTTAAAATATAAATAAGGAAATGTATTAAATTTAGAAACCAAATGACAATGCATGTTGGCTGAAGATAGTTGGAGAGGTAGCTGCACGGCGTTTTGTCTAAGGGTACGTTTGGTTGGGTAGATTGTAGGAATGATGGAAAAATAAGGAGTGAAAACAAGAGGGAAATAAATTTAATGAGGTGTTTGGTTGGATAGATTATTGGAAGAAAAACTAGTGGGGCCTGTCAAAATGTTCTCTCCAATTTGGGGAGAAAATTGAAGGGAAAACCGGTCCTGCCCAAGGGAGTTAATACCGTACCGAAGGTTGTACTGGTTTGGCCAGCGGTACGATATATTTCGGATACCGGTCAATACCGGTGTACCGTTTCGAGTTTATCGCTATTTTATATATATATATATATGTGTGTGTGTGTGTGTGTATTATAATAAATATAAAAGTTTACCATAAAACATTTCCTTAATTTAGAACTAATTATTCATGGTTTTAGACTTTAGTATCAATTAAAAGAAAAAAAAAACACTATAAAAAATAGAAAGCTTAAAAGTTACCATTGCATACTAAGAAAACAAATAATACTAATAAGTTAATGCAAATAAGTTATCATTCTGCCTTAACAAAAATTCAAAAATTACAAAACTTAAAAAAAAAAAAAAAAAAAAAACATTTTTCAGTATCGGTCGGTACGCCCGTTACCGGCCGGTATTGCCCGAAATTAGCCGGTATGGCCAGTATTTAAAGCGGTATGAAACGTTGATGTTTTGATACCGGTATACATATCGGTACAGTACATACCGGCTAGTACGACCGGTATCGGTATGGTATTGACTTCCTTGGTCCTGCCCTTGAAAGACAAAAATGCCCATGTGAATCGGTTTGTGACTTTGTTGTTTTCCAGTTTTCTCTTCTTTTTAAAAAAAATCTTTTTCTTCTTTTGTTACGGAGTAACGGTTTTTTTTTTTTTTTTTTTTTGTTTTTTTTTTTTTTTTTTTTTTTTTTTTTTTTCTCTTAAAGACACTCATGTGAGGTGAATCGCATTTGGTTGGCAACCACAACCAGAGAAGTAACACATTTGGAATGGTTGTCACCCAAGAACAAAGCAAATTCGTGCCTTTGGAAACCTTTTTCAACAAAATTCATGATAACTGCGCATGTATTTACATGAAACTGAGTTGATATTAGACTATTAGTACTCTGCTCAAGGCGCACGCAACAATCCTTCTCTAAGATGCAGGGTAGGAATGGATAGATATATAGGAAATGTGTTGTTTATCTCTGTGTTTCTAAGATTTGTTTCTCCTAGTCACGGAGGCCTCACCAGGCAGACCACTGATGGGCCAATTCGCCCAGCTGAATAATGCACACACTATATGGTGCACATATCATATGCTCAAGTTCCTTTACTGTTTACCCCTTGGCTCTTTTATTTTATTTTATTTTATTTTAAATTTCTAAATGATCACAACTATGCTTTGTGAGGGGGAAAAAAAAAAAAAAAAAAAAAAAAATCTAAACTCATTTCCAAAATTTAGCATTTCTTAGCTACTTAGCTACAAAATCATAAACTACAAGTTCAGTAACACCTAGAACTCGTGCATGACTGTCCTCTTGAACCAATATAGAAATTCTAAATCTCTTGCAGTTAACAAAAAATAAATAAATATACTTTTTCCCACTTTTTTGCACCTATCATCATATACATGGAGTTACATGTCTCACTGTGAAAAGCCTGAGGTTTCATGTCTCCTTTTTGAGGTTTCATGTCTCACTTCCAGGCTTTTGAGGTGGAGGCATTGTGGTGGCAGCTTCTCGAATGGTAGCTGATAACAAATTATACACATAAAATTACAGATCGAAACGCATGTGTATACAGAGAGAGAGAGAGAGAGAGAGAGAGAGAGAGAGAGAGAGAGAGAGAGAGAGAGAGAGAGTGTGCTGTTTAAGAATGACTAACCTTGGGGCTGGCTTTGAGTTTCCAAATTGCCTTCTACTGAAGGTATCTGGCCCTGCTGTTGGGCAGCAGATGCCTTTAGCTGCTCTTCTGTGATCTTTAAGTACTCTTCAGTGGTGTATGCTCTTTTTGGGGATGAATCACCATCTGCCATTTTAGAGAATAACATGGTTCTGTCAGATTTGTTTAAAAGGAAAGGAGGGTAGGGGAAGGAGGTTGGAGTTTCTGATTGGTCTTGAGGATATGAAGTAGCAAAAAGCATCTCAAATGGAACTAGAATTATCATTATTAACTAACGCAATGAGTTAAATGATCAGTGGAACACTTGTCACACAAGCAGAAAAGTTAAATGACGTAATATGCAATCATTAAAAAAAGGAGAGGCTAAACTTCAATTTCATTCAATTCAATCCTCTAATGGATACTAACAAGAGGACTGAGTTGAATTCTAGGCAAAGTTAGAGGGTGTGATTTGTAATTTAGCCAAAATAATACAATAGTGTGGCTAAATTCAATGTTTTATTGATATTGCTCTGGGCTCTTAGCTTCTTTTTTTGGCTGTAAGATTATTTGATGAAATTTCAAATGGATAGAAAATTTTTAAATCTTTCTAAGACTTGATTATCATGATCATGCAGATATCTCAATCATTCAGTTTCCTATCCTAACAACTGTCAAGCAAGTATTTTATACACAAGAATTATTCTGGAGTGTGAAATACTGTTTCAACTGCCTAAATCAGTAAGATCCCAAATGAAAACCACTGAATAATCAGAGAGTCAGTATTTTGTGTTTAACCAAAATAGGTCTATAAGAGAGTTTTTAGTATCAGATATTTGACCCAGCTGGGCTAAGTTGGGGCTCATCAACTAGAAGTCAAGAATACAAACCAAAAGTTTTACCCTTTCCTCTCTTGTGGCCTTCTACAAAGCAGTAGCTTCAATCTTCTTATCAAAGCTGTCAATGAGCTCTAGCTCAAATGGTACCTTCTCCCTCCATAAGAAAGGGTGTAGGGTGACCTTGAGCCTTTTTTCTTCTTCTTTTTTCCCCTACTTAAAAATAAAAATCTTATTGGAGAGACAGTTCTTGACATGCTACCTGGAAGACATTTAGGTTTTTTATTAAGAAGAAGATGGAAAAGAGAGAATCTGAAAATTTAGGCATTACAGTCAGAGGTTTCATTTTGGAAGGCAGTTGAAGGACCTCTAATGATTTTTAGAAGCATCTGTTAAGTTGATAAAATTCTTAGGTTTTGAACATATCTGCTTATCAGACCCCCACCCCTGCAAATCAAAAAAACAAATTTGGCTCCCTATCGAGTAATATTCTATGTGGTTTGAATGGACGTCACATACTTGAGAATTTTTCTAGATAGGAACAGGGTTTACCTTGATAACTATTTACCTATATATAAATTAGAATGGCCATTGAATATGCTCATTCTCCTAATTGGTATTTTAGTTAAATTAATTGCTTAGATCTTTCCTTTTTTTTTTTGATAAGTTGCTTAGATCTTACTTATGCTCCGCATTAGAGGTCTAGTAAACTTGTTAAAACTCTTACTCACCTTTTAGCAATTTAATGTTTCATTTAAAATCACTAAATTGCTCTTTTTGGGTGACAAATGCAAATGTTCTGCCTAAAACACATAAATCATGCAACCTAATACTCAAGTAAAAATACTGTAGGCACAAACTATCATGGTAAGTCCTCTGTCAAAGGGCTCACAAACATTTGACATGAAAACTTGTGGCATCAGAACATAGGCTTATAAAGATATTAAATTTCAAAATATAAGGACCTCTCAAAAATTAACATAATATATCAATTTCTTTGGAAAGTGTGAAATGTTCCCAATTAACAGAAATCTGAACTCCAGTTGATTGATTCTATAGAATTAAATTTCCAAAATGACAACAACATGCTTCACAGTCAGCAGTCATATTTGCCATTTCTGCATATAGATAGGAAACCAGCCAATGCTGGCATCTTTTCTAACAAGTATTTTTGTATACTTCAGGTTCATATGAAATGGTACTACTATGAAAATTAAATAAGGGCTCAATCAACAATAAAACAATATAAATTTAATGTAATGTAGATGTTGAATGACTTAATTACTCACTCAGATCAACTACAGTCTGAGAATCTTCAGTGATGGTAGTGGAGGATGGGGTTGATGTAGCACTGGGTTTGATGGAACTGTTAGTGTTTTGTGTTGAAATGTCATCAAGACCAATCTCCCGTTCAAGGGTGCTCTTGAATTCCCTTGAAACTTCCTACATATGAATAAAGAGGGCACCACTAATAAAATCAAGGCTTCTCATGAGTGAGGTAATCAAGACAAATTCAACCAAATGTTTAATGCTTCAACCTGAAGTTCTTTGATTGTAGGTTGGAATGCACGTAGAGTTTTGCCCAAATTCCGAGCAACCTGCATTTAGCTAACTTAAATTGAGATACCAAATAGATCATCCAAAAGAAGCACACACACACACACACACACACACACACACACACACACACAAGAAGTACAAATGAAAGCATGTCTAGGCACTTAGAACCTGCATTATTTTAATTTGCCACTCCTCAAGTCTCACTCCAGGTTCTAATGTGCTCAGAAAAATAAATATAGAGATCGCACAACATGACAAGCATGTAATATAAGCAAGCATTCCATGACAGTCAATGAATATTCTAAATCTCCTTCAACTAATATGCAACTTAAATTTGTATCCAGAGAATCAAGAGCACCACCAAAATTACAATTAGCCCAGCTATCACTAACCGCAACTCCAGTTTCCCAACTTTTTGGTATAATAGAGCTAGTTTCCCCCAGTTTTTTACTAATGTACATGTAATGATGCGAACTTCAATCCTTGTGTGTCTTTTCGATGAATAAAGAATACAAATATGTTTCTCGACATCATATATAGATCCTTTGTATGAAAGGTATCACTAACACCTTAATTATCAAAAAAGAAAGGTATCACTAATGCCTTACCTACAAAGCACCCAAAAAGAAGTAGACAAAAGAGTACAGTAGTCCTCATAAATTCTGTACTACTGCATAAAGGAAGAAGCAGTGAAGCTAATTATATATGCCTCTGCTATAATGCCATATTTTCTTTTAACAGTGATTTAGTGGCAATGAATTAAAGTACAATGTTGCATAGAATTCTAGCTTTGGTGTGTTTCCCATAATGCTTGTTTTGTTGTTCAGAATCTGGGATGTAACTATACGAATATAAATGGTAATTGGGAACAAGGCCATAACTATAATACCTACCAAATTGGTTTTTTTTTTTTTTTTTGCAGAATTGCATAAAACAAACAAAAAAGAAGAGAAAAGGAAAATCATAAATACTGGGTTGATTCAAATAAAGATCACATACAAATATGTAGACTATTAACAGTTTAGTAACCCCTCAAATGTAAGACCTGAAATTTTAAATTTTATACAAACAACTCACCTCAGCAAGACCTTTAGGACCAAAAACCAACAAAGCCACCACCCCGATGACCAGAGCCTCAGGTGCTCCAACCCCAAACAGAGATGCATAAACCACCTTACCCTTACATCTCCCTTTCCTATCTGCACCACCATCATTTCAATTTCAAAAAGAAAGCAAAGCACACATTCCAAATGGATTCAACTGACTTGAGAAAACAAAGCACAAACCCAGATGAGATAAAGTACCTGACTTAAGAGGCTTTGGTGTGATTGAGATACCCAGATGCTTTAAACCACTCCATGGGGAGAAAACCCCGAGACCCAGTGGAGGAAACCACGTGGAAAGATGAAATTTTGGGGTTTTGGGGTGTGAAAATAGAGAAGAAGATGAGGTATAGATGGCTGATTTTGTAGTAAAACATGAAGATGAGAATGTGGGAGTACAAATTGCTGAGGCCATGACCATGTGTGTGGTCATTTGAAAAATGATTTGCTTCTTACACTATACTATAGTATCTGATTTTTGAGGTGGCTTTGAGTCATGGCCTTCGAAAGCAGTCCAATATTATCTTCATCATGGAAAGTAAGAACAGAAGCTGTTTGGAGTCTATTACTCTTTGGACATCTTTGTCACTGTGTGTTTTGTTTATTGGAGTGGGGCTGCGAATTGGGCTTTGACCATGTGACCCAGAAGTCCTAGCTCATTAGGCTGTGAAATCCACCTGACTAGCCCAGCTGACTCAGATTTTTTTTCTTTTCTTTTTTTCAATAATTCAATAGTTTCGGACAGAGAATTTCAATATTGAATATCTCTTTTGAAAAACACCGTAAGGTATCAATTGAGATATAAGTTAAGATTCAAAGTTTTAAACAATTAAAAATGAGAAAATATTCTCTTACACTCATTTTACATCCACTATTTTATATAATATTTACAATTAATACGTTGATGTATACATTTTAAAAGGTAATCTCTATGTTAAAAACATGAAAGTGGACGAGAGAGAGGAAAAGCCCAATGAAAAAATTAAAGAGAATTTTTTATCAAGAAAAGCTTGAGGGGGTATCTCAGTATGGTGGTAAGTGGTCTAAAATGGCCTAAACTTGGGCCCTTAATGCGTTAAATGGCTAGGGAGGGCTATTCTATCTCAAAATCATTCTGAAATGGGTTAATCAATATTGGGCTGGTTATGAACTGGACTGGTGAAGTCCTATAAGGTAGTTATGTTAAGAGATACTATACTGGTTTTGGACTGACCATGGGCAAGTACAATGGCCCAATCACCTCAGCAGTGGTAAATGATTTCTACAAAGTTAAATCTTTTTCTTCTTCCTTTCTGTTATTCTTATGTTATACCTAAGTGATGTTCTATTCCAAGATTTTAATTATTTTTTTTTTAAAGATAATAGATAGTGAGAAAAGGAGAGGTGAGAGATCATGTGTTAATATACAGAGTTTAAAGATACTGGTATGTAGACTATTGCAAACATACAGAATTTAAGTCTCATCATTATCTTTTACTATTTTTATCCTTCTATATATACAAATATAAGAAAATATTGAACATGGTCCTATGACCTATCACAAATTGTTTGGCGGATAGGTAATATATTAGTGCCTATAGAAACTATAAAACGCTAAATAACAAAAAAGTTTTGCAAAAGATTTTATCATTGGAATGCTTTTGCTGTCAATCTAAGTTCAAATAGATTTATTTTATTTTATTTTTATAATTTGTATTTTTTTCCCCAATTTCTCGTGAACAAAAAAATAGGCGGGGCCAATTGAATAAGGAGTGCTTGATCAACCCCACAAATCGTGCACTTTTTATCCTTAAGGCCTTGATAAAGATGGGTTGTCTACAATATGCCTGAGATGCTTGAACTTTGCTTATACTGTATACAAGTGTGAACCTAGCATTTTGATTTTATCATCACAGGACTCCTAGCAGTATATATGAGGGATCCTGAAGCAATATTCTTAGTAGCTGAATATTTTCTGGTTCATATATTGACTATAAATCTGAAATCAACCCCCACCTACTTGATAAACTTGAACATGTGGTGTGCTGGTTTAGCTCTTTGCATTGTAGGACCATAATCACACTAAGCCACCCCATGACAGGTTCATCTTGTGAAGTATCTAGTAGCCTCCAGTGGACCCAACAATAAAGGTAGTTAGGTGTTTTTTTTTTCTTTTAATCTTTTTTTTTGTTTTTTTGGTTTTTATTTTTTTATTTTTTATTTTTAGTGAAAGTTGAGGGAGTTTCATGATCACAAAGATGAAAATGGAATGTCCTAGGCCAAAATGGCTACTAACCTAATTTTCTATGTGTTATTTTAGATAAAACTAAAAAGGTGAATCATCATGAATCAAACAGTTTTTTTTTTCTTTTTTCTTTTTAACATAACAATTCAAGGAACATATGCATCATGTTAAATAAAGTGAATCTACTAATTATTAACTACTCCTAATAATATTAATATATTAGAATCCCATCAATATTAGAAATTAATTATTAATAATAAGCTAAGAGAGAGAATCTCATCAATATCAAAAATTAATTATCAATTATAAGGAGAGAGAGAGAGAGAGTTAAGACAAAAAAGTGTCTCCTATGCCAGTCTCATGAAACTCATGTTTCACTGATATGTGGGTTTCATGTATTCTAGTAAGGCATGAATTTTAAGAGATTGACACATTTGAGATTTTTCTAATTGAACAATTTAACTCAAGTCATCCTAACATGTCCTAGAGGTAGAAATTTCTAATAAAGCTTTTTAATGCGGTAGATAACATTTTTTTTTTAATGGGGGTAAATAAATTATTTATTAAAGAAAAATTGGGGGTTGGATAGGATAACTGATAACTTTACTTTAAAGAGCCTTTTAAAACCAACATTTGTTACCAAGACCGGGTCTAGAAAAGTGAATCATGATGATAATTCTGATTTCTGAGCCAGTCCAAAATCAACTAAAAGATACATAAAAGGTTAAAAAGCTAAGAATAATCAAACACTCATGGAAAGGTTAAAAAGGTAGAAGTTCAGCAACAAAGTTCCTTTTGAGAAAGAAAAGAAAAGGGAGAGACTCTGTGAGAGAGAGAGAGAGAGAGTCTGGGTGTGTTAGGCTATCATTATCAGAAAGCAAAAGGATAATGGGTAGTAGAGGGGGAACCACTCGTGTAAAAGAAGAAAAGAAAGAAAGTTTTTATTTTTACTTTTAGTTTAAGAGCTAAAAAGGACTGTCACCATCTTACGCACGAGGGGTGCGCACAAAAATCCATCAAAAACAACACAGAGTGGAACTGCACACGTGCACTACTTTGAAAAAAAAAAAAAAAGTTGCTTTGCTCTGCTCTTTGTGTTGTAAAAAAGCAACAACAGTTAAAAAGAACAGGAAACATACTTTTTGGACTGAAACACCCCTCGTTCTTCACTATTTATATGCCATGGGACTTTGAGTACCAATTAGGTATTTGCTTTATCAATGCTGCCAACGGGATTGGTTTAGTTGGTAAGGTTCGAATATTTTGTTCAAAAAGTCTAGATTCGAGTCTCGTTACCAACAGTCTTCTTTTGATGAGCAATTTATTAGTCCAATGTAAATCCTTTCTGAGGTCTACGGTTTGCCTCTCTGGTATGCGGTAACCTTTCCTTACCTAAACTGTTTCTTTTAGCATAAAAAAAAAAAAAAAAAAAAAATTATCAATGCCTTACTTACTCAGGTGACTTTTTGGGTAGAAATTGAAAGCTGAACTACTGAAATATATGTGTACAACACTACAAATAATTCATGGTCTTATTTTCTCCACATGTTTGGCACTCCCTTTTTTTTTTGCTAGGTTGTTTGGCTCTCCAATTACTTATTCTTCATCATTTTTTTATACGACAATGATAATATTGGAAAAAAAAAATCCTTAATTCAAATAAAGGTCTAACCTTGCTTCCTAGGTGATATTTGTTGTGAAAATATAGCAGACATAACATTTCTATTTTTGATTAACCAGTTAGTTAAATGGTTGACTTATCGGATAAATACCTACCTTAAATGAATTAAATTTGGAGGCACTGGTATGGTACTAACCTAATAGCTTTCATGCCTAAGTCAGAAAAGTTACGAATAAGAAGAAATAATTTGGTGAAATGAAAGTAGTCTCGTACTTATCCTTGATGAGAGTTCATTCATTTGTACGATTTCTTGTCTCTAGTCATTGTTTCATTATGGTTTTAATGGGCATTAAATGATGTCCATAACACCCACCATAATGTATGTGATTCAGGGAAAATTATTGTGTACTCCCGGAGTATCATAAATGCGTACTCTCTCCTCTCACATGAATGGTGGGTCCCACTAATTAAATTCATGGTAGGACCCACCATTCATGTGAGAGAAGGGAGTACGTATTTATGGTATTCTGAGAGTACCTAATAATTTTCCGTGATTCAGCTGATTCTTGGTGTATGTAATTGTTGCTCTCCAAACTTGGTACTTAGCCCTTAATACTGGTTATCATACTTGTCAGAATGCTTGAGTTTTTTTTTTGAGATCATCTCATTATCTGTTTTGGCCCCAATACTCGAACTCACTAAGCTTATATTGTCCATGGTTTGATTTTTTTTTACTTAAACTCTCTTATCAATTTGGTCGAGCCATTTCTAGGCATTAGCGACCTTTTCTAATCGTGGTATACTCACTTTTTCCAAATCGAGAACTGAAATCTATTTATCAATATCATAAATGTAGATTGCCCTAAAATATATGGAAGTTTCCTTAAAATTCTAAAATATATAAAAATTATTTTTAGATTATGAGAATAAACAAAATGTTTCATTGACTATCCTCTAAATTTACAGTTAAAAAAAAAAATTGCAGGCGAAAGCACACTCAATTTTAAAATTTGTTAAATTTTGCGACTATGATTGGTCAACATCTTTTACCCATTATTGACTTGTATCAGTATAACTCACTATTTTTTATCAACCACTCATAATCGTACATGTCAATAAGTTGTGAAATTTAATTCGAGAATAATTGTGTGGAAAATATTGTTGTTAATATCAACGTTACTCAGCAGCATATATTGACATACAAGTACTAATAAATGGGATGCCACACCATTAATATGTTGTCACGAGAGTCGTGTGTTTTGAGCTACAACGTTCAGAAAAAACAGGAACATAGAGTAAATAACAACAATTAAAGTCACGGGAATCTCACATGCACCCACACCCACCTCTCGTTTGGTTTTTGCCATTAAAGTCCTTTTTTTTCTTTTCTAACGTTTAAAACTTTAAAAAGCCCATGGTCAAAACTTTTATTTAGTGGCATCATGGGCAAATTTGACACCAACTTATGGGCAATTCAGTCAATACATCTACTGATTACTATAAGGCTAAAAAGCATGATTATCTTTAATGAAACCCACGACGATGCTACTTATGCAACAAATCTTTGTTATTGGATGTTTGACTTTAAAAAAGATTTAAATAATTGCAGATTTCAAAAAAAAAAAAAAAAAAAAAAAGATAGTGCAGAGAGAGAGAGAGAGAGAGAGAGAGAGAGCAGACAACTCCCCTTTCTCAAAGGAAAATGTTAGGTCGAGCGTATTCCCATCTAACATGTCTCATTGTCTGAGAAATGACGCGTTAATCCAATAATTCTATGCATTCGATTAAATAATATCATTTTAACATATATGTCGAGTTTGTATTTCTTTCCAAAGCACTAGAAATAAAAATAAGTTAGGATATTGTTATTTTAGGATATATGTCATATTCGTGTCTTTTTTAATGCATAATAGTGCTGGAAATAACTCAAAATTTTATTTTCACTCTAATTTTAGGAGATTTAATATGGATTTTTTTGGCTAAAATATAAATTAAATCCATTAAATTTGAGTGAATTATATCACATTCATTCAAGATAAATTATTGTTTTTTTCATTTGTATCTTCAAAATATTCTGTCAATTTATTCTTACTGTTGTCTGCTTTGCTAATAAACATATTAAAATTAATGATGCATTTAAAAATTACAAATTTCTAAACAAAAATATAAAAACTAAAACAAATCATAAAAGGACAAAAATAGCTTGAAAAGTCTAAAATGATATTAACTTTTTAAATAATGTAAATAATAAGATAAAAATTTTATTTACCAATTTCAAAAAAACGACTTCTTTTTTGGACATCCCAAATTAAAATAAATGCCCAACAATTTAGGACGGATGATAGAACAATTACACAAACCACCAAATAAAAATCCATTTTTTTAACTTGCAAGTTACAAATAGTAACAAAAAAAAAAAAAAAAAAAAACTCATGGAATGATTAAAAAAAAAAGGGTAGATAGAATGATGCAGTAGTAATAAAAAGTTAAGAAAGAATCAGAAAAAATGGGAACATAAAAAACAATAATTTTGATGGGACCCAATTATCCTTTCATGATGACGTGGTCACGATTTAGCGCAAAAATGGAGGAAACCGGAGAATAAAACCAAACCAATAGTCCACACATACACACATACATACTTCACACACACACACACACACAGAAAGAAAGAGAGAGAGACTCTGAGTTTTGATTTCTTGGTTTTTTATATAATAGCAGTGAGAGTAGTGACCGTTTCGTGCTCTCTCTATCTCTCTCTGTTTTTTTATTTTTAATTTTGTTCTGCCAGATCAAAAACTAAGCTCTATGTTCTCAAATCTCGCTGGAAATCCAACCGTTTTTTCACTCGCCGGAAAATCCAGTCGCCGTAAAAGTTGTTGTTGTTCCAAAAAGCAGAGCTTTGTTTTTTTGGAAATTGGAAAAGCTGGATTCGGATCGTGAATCGAGGATGAGAAGCGTGAATAACAGCGTCGAGACTATAAACGCCGCTGCCACAGCTATCGTCTCCGCCGAGACTCGTGTCCAGCCCACCACTTATTCAGTAAGTTAAATTTTGATTGCTTTTTTTCTTTTTCTTTTTTGGTCCTTTTCCTGTGTTTGGGAGCTGAGAAAATTGAGGAAAACGAAAGAGATTTATACTTTTTTTTTTTCGTGTTGGTTTGATTTTCTGTTATTCTTTTTGCTAGTTTCTTCAATTGTTTGTTCTGTTTGGCCGGTGGGAAAATGCAAGAAAGGTAGAGAATCTTTTTCTAGGGAAAAAAGGTTGTTAGGATTAGTTCATTTCATGTTTATTATAGTTTTATTTGGCGGGTGAGATGAAAAATTGTACGGGAAGTTGGATCTAACGCTTGTTTAGTTGTTTCTATCTCAAAATTAAGTTGATTAGTTAAGTAAGATCCAATTAATTAAAGGTTTTAGTAAAATCCCAGTTCTTATATAGTGCACAGGATTATAAATTTTAATGTTTTTTTGAAATTACTTTTGGATAAATATATGGTATATTTTTATGTTAATCATTCAATTTGCTTGGATGCTGAGAAACCAAGGGAAAGGAAAATGAAGAATATTTTTCAAAGACAAAAATTTGATTCAGTTAGGTGGGTTTCTTGGTTTGCTCAGGAAATGATAAGTATAAATTGTGAAATTCTCTTTTTTATTTTTATTTTTAGAAATTAAAATCTATCTTTGTACGGTAACATTCCTTATGGTTCAAGAAATTTGTTCGAGTTGTCGTTGTGCAATTCCTGTTCTGTGCATTCTATTGATTAGATTGCAATTTTTTTTTAAAGGTGATATGACTATAATTTTTATGTGACACACATTGCGCACTTGGTTTTAGAAAAGTAATAATGTTTTGATGATCCAGGACTTCAATTGAAACCTGTACAGTTGTGTGTGTGAAATTCACATATCATACTCTAGGTATAGTATATTGGAAGAAATTGTCAAACATTCCTATATGTTATGTGGAATTAAATTTTCATTCAAATTGCAATGATATACGGTTGCTTAATTTGCATTTGATGATGATTTTGGCTTGATTGAATGGGCCAAATGCTGAAATTATTTAAAGTTGGTATTGAATGTCCAACACAATGATGAAGAGGGTTGGATCTGTGCTTAAAATTGTAGTGAGGGACTGAGGGTTGTTTCTGTGCCACTGGTGCATCAAACTACTCTTGTTGTGTATATGCACACACACGCCCAAGTGTGTAAAAGTTTGTATGTGTGACATCTTTTATTGAAGTTCACTAGGTGAGTCTAGCTGGGTTTCCCTCTTTTGGTCTCTACTGTTGTCTACTGAATGATTGTGGGTCTTACAAACCATAGAAGAAACGATATTTATGTTCCATTTAAACTAGTATAGTAATTCAAAATTTGTTTTTTATTTTACAGAAAAGAAGATGGGGAAGCTGCTGGAGCCTATATTGGTGCTTTGGATCTCAGAAGAACAGCAAGCGAATAAGCCATGCTGTCCTTGGTCCTGAGCCAGTGGTACCTGGAGCTGCTGTGCCTGCTAATGAAAACCCAACCCCCCCAACTGCCATTGTACTACCCTTCATTGCCCCTCCCTCTTCTCCTGCATCCTTCCTACAATCAGATCCTCCATCTGCTTCCCAATCACCTGCCAAATTCCTGTCTCTCACTTCTCTTTCTGTCAACGCCTATTCACCAGGTGGAACTGCATCCAATTATACCATAGGCCCTTATGCATACGAGACACAATTAGTCTCACCCCCTGTATTATCTACATTAACTACCGAACCATCTACTGCTCCTTTCACTCCCCCTCCTGAATCTGTGCATCAGACAACACCTTCATCTCCTGAAGTGCCATTTGCTCAACTGCTAACGTCTTCACTTGACCGCAGTCGTAGAAACAGTGGGACTAATCAGAAGTTTGCATTATCCTATTATGAATTCCAGCCTTATCAACAGTACCCAGGAAGCCCAGGTGGCTACTTAATATCACCTGGGTCAGCAATCTCAAATTCTGGAACATCAACTCCTTTCCCTGATAGACGCCCTATCCTAGAGCTCCGCATGGGGGAGTCTCCCAAACTCTTGGGCTTTGATCATTTTTCAGCTCGTAAATGGGGTTCAAGGCTAGGTTCTGGATCTTTGACCCCAGATGGTGTGGGGCTCGGTTCAAGGCTAGGCTCTGGATCTTTGACTCCGGATGGTATGGGGTTGGGTTCAAGGTTAAACTCTGGATCTATGACACCAGATGGTGTGGGGTTGGGCTCAAGGTTGGGTTCTGGATCTTTGACGCCTGATGTTATGGGCCCTGCCTCTCGAGACAGTTACCTTTTGGAGAACCAGATTTCTGAAAGTGTATCCCTCGCCAACTTAGGGAATGGATGTCAAAATAATGGAACTATAATTGATCACAGAGTATCATTTGAGTTGACAGGGGAAGATGTTGCACGCTGTCTTGCAAATAAATCAGCGGCATCTATTAGAAACACATCAGAATCTTCACAGGATATAGTTGCAGAATCCCCAACTGATAGAGAAGGGATAAAAACAGACACCAACAATTGTCGTGAGTTGCCTATTAGTGAAACATCCAGTGAAGCACCTGAAAAAGCTTCAGAGGAAGGGGAGGAGCAGAGCTATCGGAAGCATCGTTCTGTTTCTCTTGGATCGATCAAAGAGTTCAATTTTGACAACACAAAAGGAGAAGTGTCTGATAAGCCCACCATTGGCTCTGAGTGGTGGGCAAATGAAAAGGTATCAGGGAAGGAAGCTAGGCCTGGCAGCAACTGGGCTTTCTTCCCAATGCTGCAACCAGGGGTCAGCTGACATTCAATTGATGCAGCAAGGCTTAACCTCTACAACTTTGAGATAGTTCTATGATGCTCAAATCACTAATTCATCTGGATGTAAATCTGATGGTAACAGTGAGTGGAAAACATAGTTTGGCAAGCCAGGGAGAAAATGATTGATAGACGATTTGTTGGCAGAGGTGAGACTTATGTTTTCAATTCCCTTGTGACTCTAGAGACAATGCAGAGAGGAAATAGTTTGTTGGGATTATTAGTATGGGTACTGATAGATCATTCTTTTTAGCGTTTTGTTACCTCATGGATACAAGAAAGAGCATTCACGTATAGGTATTATGTTGTGGATTATTGTTTCTTGTCATCTGTAATAATAAGAAATATCATTCTTCCACACTTATTTTTTTTTTTAATAACAAGGGAACCTATCTTAAGAAGAGCCCTTTGGACTCATCTCTAACCAATAACCTTCGGGCAATTGATCTCACCCGCCAGAACCAATTATAAAGTAATTCAAGGCATTTACCCTCGACGGGCTAAGCAATTTATGCTCATGTCCAGGAGCAGTTGTGATGTATCTGATTATTAGGACAGTTCTGATTTCATTGATATATCTTCCATCTATGTTCTGTATTCATCAATCCAATTAGGCATCTCTTGGCTATCCATCTGCCATTAGATTGTTGCATAATGCCAATGTGCTACAAGCAAAATGGGCTATGAAGAAGACCATCCTCGTTGTATTGTGGGGTTGTGAATTGTGACATTAGAGTCTGTTCAAATGTCCTACAGACAAAAGGACAGGAGCCCTGATATGTTAGTTGGCCCTGCTTCAAAGTTGTCTTCACAGTATGCAATGCAACTACCCAGGTTTATTGTTGTTGAGGCTGTAACTACTTATTCAGAGCGTGCAGGAATCTGGTCGAGACGAGCTATATCTATATAATAAGCCTATTCAACAAAAAGCTCTGAATTCGCTCCTGCAGCTTTTATGCTTTTAATAAGCACAATTTTGCAGCAAACACAGCCATACACTGGACTTAAAAGGGCTGGCATCACACGCCGACAGCCGCACGCCTTGTCCTGCAAGACCTGTACCAGCACTGTTCTATGTTTCTTTTGAAGTACCACTACCCCTAGTGTACAATGTACATGGATGGAACTAGGTTCAAGGTTGGGCCCATTACCTTGAAAAACCTGTCTCATTCCGTTAAGGAAGAATCTAATGGGTCTTAATGCATTAGGAAAACAAATATTTCTTTAATTGATTAAAGTGCCGAAAAACTAATCGATTGTAATAAAAAACTTAATCTTAATCACTACTTTTAGGCACTTATTAACTAACGGGACTCATATAAAATGTTAATAGTTTAATACAAGTAAAATATATATATATATATATATATAAATTTTTTTTTTCTGGCTTCCGCAGAAAATAAAATAAAATTATGAGCTCCTCCACCCTCCAAGAAAAGTTTAGGCATCTTGAAGATAAAATTGAATAAATTTATATTAAAATGACAATACATATGTTCAACTCACATTCAATAAATCTTTTATATAAAATTAATAAATCTTTGATTATTCAATATTGTAAGGTAAATTTTCATTATTTTTTTACAAATCTTATATACATGATGCCATATGATGTTAAAAACTTTAAAAGAGAAATAAAATCAAGAGCCTTTCCTATGAATGATGTTAGTTTAGTACTCTAATAAAGCATTAAAGTTTTTGGTTACATTATTACATGTTTCACCCCTTGTACCTGAAGCTGAAACTGCAATGTTGGTAGGGATAGAAGGTTGGTTTCAAAAATATATTGTGTCAAAGTGTCTTAAATATGTAGGGCATAGAGTTCATTGGTGCAAATGTAGGGTAACATATCATTATATTTGCCATTCATGGTTGATGCCAGCACTTTTAATACTGGCTATGGCTAAGGATAAGCAATATAAATGTTTTGTTAGGTAACCGCCAAACTTCATGTCCCTGCCATACTGCCCTACCTACTTTTCTGTAACAAAATTACAATCACAATTGAAGAACACAGGCTGTGACCCAACAAAATTGGGCTTTTTTTTTTTTTTTTTTTTTGATCAACTTCAATATATATATATATATATATATATATATATATATCAAATGGATACGGGGCACACAGTCAACTTCACAAATTGTCCTTAAAGACATTTGAAAGACTGAGGTTATTAAAAGAAAATGAATTAGAAGATGAAAGGGAGAGCTTTGAAGCAGCGTGAGCTGCTGAATTACAATCTCTCCTAACCCTGGGATGGTTGGCGAGTGGGATAAAGGATCAAAACAATTTTTCACGTTTCCTTCAATGACTATGCATGGCCATTTTTCAACTTTAGCAAGCTGGATAGCCCAAAGAATGCTAGATGCCTCAGGTCTGAGGGGGGAGCATGTAGGAGTAGATCTTGAAATTGGGCTCTTCTTCTTAAACAAGAAGATAATATAACAAACAAACAAAGAATATCTCAAGAGGTATAGGATGCAAATCATGCAAATTGTGTGTGCTACTACATTTTATTTATTTACTATTAATATGTCTATATGGGTTAGTAAAATTCTTAATGGGTTGACCCTCAATATGACTGAATCCTTCCTTGTGCAAAAAAAAAAAAAAAAATATATATATATATATATATATATAATAAAAATAAAAAATCTTATGTAAAATAAAGAAATTTTTTGCAAATATCATCAAAATGAACAGTAAATAGTCAAATAAAAATCACCTTAATAACTATGAATGTAATTAAAAAGCTTCAAAATACTACTAAAAGTTTAAACATTCTATTAAAAAAATTGTAGTAATAGAATTTTAATCAAAATAGTAATTTAAACTTTTTGTAACTTAAAAAAAAAAAAAACCTTTCTGTATTTCTGTAATTTTGGTAATAGAGTTTCAACTAGAGTACAATTAACTAAATAAATACTCTTTTTTTTTTTTTTTTTTGGTGCGGTGAGGAACTTTTTGCTTTTCAGAATAATAAATTTAAGTGTGTAAATAAATGGATAAAATGACTGTCCACGTGGCATTGGCCTAATTTTTTTTTTTGTTAACAACTATTCTTGATTAGGATTTCTATTTTAAAGGCACGCTCTACTGGAGTTCTTGGATTTTAGACATTTTGTTGTCAAGACATAATGGACCTATAATGAGGGGGCATACCTGCCTCCATTATGACTAAGATTATGGGCATGTAACCCTCGATTCTCACAACAAGGGTAACAATTCTTCCTACTAGAGTAACTAGCCCTTGGTCCTTTGAGCTCATTCCCTTCAACTTGACTTATTAGGTTCGAGCCTATGTTTTTTGTCATACGTGTGTTGTTCCTTGAGTTCATGCTTAAAGAGATTAAAAAGTCTAGAGGTTGGGCTCTTTAACTAATTATCAAAATGGCGGGGGACTACATATTCTTGAAGGAATAATTAGATATTCAAAGAGGTTTAGATATTATTGTTTGAAAAAAAAAAAAAAATCTAGTCATAAAACTCATGTCTAAAGAAGAAATGACACCGTAATCCTCTTTCTTTTTTTCTTTTTTTATTTTATTTTATTATTTATTTATTTATTTATTATTTTTTTATAAAGAGTTTCAATCTATGACATCCACTTTTGATAATAGTTCTTTATCACCAGACCAAAACACCAATCAGTTTTTTGTGTAGGCGGTGATTGAACTCCAAATCTTTTATTCAACTATCAGAAACTTTACCAGTTGGGCTAATTGGAACTCACACCGTAATCCATTTGATGCAACCACATTTAGGATACAAGTTTTATTATATAATATATGATATAATTTATTTATTCATTGAATAAAAATAATTTTATTCAAAAATAATTTAACCAAAAGGAACAGAAGGCCCAACCCATCTCTTTACTAGGCTAAAAAGACAACTTGAAGGTAGGCCCTACCACTTATAATGGGCTGCCCAACGGGCTGAACTGTAACCATGATGGGTTGGATGGACCATTGCTATGAACTTCATGGGGTCTTCTTCAGTAGCTGAAATAATACTGGAGGAATCACCTTCAAAAATCACATATTCATAGCCTCTTCTCTCTCTCCTTCTTTGTTTTTTTTGTTTGTTTTTGTTTTTGTTTGTTTTTGTATTTTTTTTTCAGTCAAAGTTGTACTCCTATTTATACAGTTGAGCTGTGCTATAAGAGTATGAATTGGGTTTTGCTCATTTTCAGCAAAAGTTTACTCGCGTTTATATAATTTGATTTCTGCAACCCACTATATGGAAATTGATAAAACTATTTACGTATATGAATTATGTGATTTATTCAAACAATGCATGTGGAAGGTTTAATGAGTTGCCACGGGTTGGAAGAGGTTATTCAAAATTGGTTTGTAAAGAAAATATTGTCCATTGAATCATAAGAATTGCTTGTAACAGTTGCTTGAATATATAGCTAGAGAGTAAATAAAATGTACAAGTCATTTGATTTGACTCGAATTTTGGATTTAAATTATTCCTGGTGTGACCCTAAAAAATTACACATTTCTAAACCATTGGATTTAAGTAGATACAACGGTTAAAAAAATGTACTCATTAATACTGATATTCTGATAAGGATCTCATTTATTATCCTTATTTATAACATTTCATACCTATCTCTAATCCCAAAAATAGGTATATTTTTCTCTCTGCTCTCTCTTTCTCATCCACTACATGTTTCTCTCTCCTTCATTGCTCTTTCACCTTCATTTTCATAAGGTTCCACCTCCACAGCCACATAGAATCATTTATCAATTTAATAGAAAAAGATTATGAGATTTAAATCTTTCCCAAAAAAAAAACATGAAAAATGATATACGTGTCCGATAACTAAATCAAGACTTGTATAATTAATTAAGGATGGTAGGAACCACAATCTTTATTAAACATTTAGTTGGATATGATTAATTATAAAAATTGACTAAATATTGGATAACACTTATTCCTTTATTATATTGACAAAAAATACTAATGAAGCCTGTGATGATATTTGGATGAATACATGTTACGAATTTAATATTCTAATTTCATGCATATATAGGACGTTTCATCACTTTTAAAATCCATTTGACCAGCCTAACTTTGGCTTGGGGTGGTTATCTTTGTTTTTTGCCATCCTTAAGATCAAAGGTCCGTGAAGGTCGAAGAAAGAAAAAGAAAACAAGTTCAAAATCCAATTAGATAAAAAAGAACTTGTCACAACACCTATGCCTAATGCTCTACCCTTACGTGTTAATCTTACAATTTTAAGTAGAACTTTATTCATCAGATTCTATGTGGTTGTGGAGGTGGAACCTTATGAAAATGGAGGTGGAAGAGCAATGAAGGAGAGAGAAACGTGTAGTGCATGAGAAAGAGAGAGTAGAAAGAAAAAATACATATTTTTGGAATTATAGATAGGTATGGAATGTTATAAATAAAGATAATAAATGAGATCCTTATCAGAATATCAGTATTAATGAGTGCATTTTTTTGACCATTGGATCTGCTTAAATCCAATGGTTTAGAAAATGTGTAACTTGAACCCATCTCTCTCTCTCTCTCTCTCTCTCTCTCTCTCTCTCTCTCTCTCTCTCTCTCTCTCTATATATATATATATATATATATATAGATGGGTTCAAGTTACACCTGGTGTAACTCCATAAAAGTTACACCTTTTCATAGCCATTGATTTTCATGAGATCTAACGGTGAAAAAGAAAATAGTATTATCTACGTCATTATTAAATACTTACCTAATTAATAGCATCTTCATTATCTATCTCCTTATTAATTACATTTACAATTTCTCAAAAAAAAAAAAAAAAAAACATTTACAAGTATCCTAACTTTATTTGGATGGGTGAGATTTACTTATAAAATTGGTGGGATTTAAGTTCAATTTTGTTGGGTTCATTAGGTAGGGCAAGGATCGATCTAGATATGGTTTTCTTAAAATTTGGGGTAATCCGGGAAGGTGGTAAACAAAGGACAAAGGTTACAGTTGGTTATGGTCCACCAAATGTGATGGATAAATCCCATTAAAAAAAATTGTGATGGATAAATAAAGAGAAATAAGGAAGATAAACAAAGGGATTTGCAGGAAATTAATAATTTAATATTAATAGTTGTAAAACCAAACCTTAAATTGTTATCTCTACTCGTCTAAAAAATAGGTGGATATCACTTTGTTTTTGAGATGATAAGAAATTTGTGAATTATCTATCCATGATTTAAAATTTAGTTTGTCACTACACGGTCAGGTGCATCAATGGAGGTCAATTTGTGTTATTCTCTTTCTCTCTTTACATTTGACCACTGATGTGACGACCACCAAAAACCTAGGAATTCCAATGTTTAAGAAGAGGGTAGAGAATAGAAACTTTGCAAAATTTCCAAGAAATGATCCTTCCTTCGCTATGATTCTTGAATTAGAAGTTAGAACCCATTATATCACTCACAACTTTGCAAAATTTCCAAGAAATGATCCTTCCTTCGCTATGATTCTTGAATTAGAAGTTAGAACCCATTATATCACTCACATAAATTTGGTTGCAGTAACAGAATCATGAGATTTGTTTAAAGAAGTTGGTGTTCTGGTGGATACTTTAAAGGAAAATGATTAAGTTCTTCTCTAAAAATAAAAAGGAAAAGTATTAAGTGTTGGGAATGATGAACATGGATAGGTTTTTAAGGAAAATTAGCTAATTTGGCATTTAATGCCTCTATAATAATGACATGTTTAAGTGGTGTCTTTTTAACCGTTAGATCTTAAGAAAATCAATGGCTATAAAAAGGTGTAACTCAGGTGTAACTTGAACCCATCTCATATATGTATATATAAGAGTTGAATTTAGTTATACTAAGTGTAACTTTCAACAATCTTACATCATTTAATAACTTTTTATTGGATTGATATTTTGAAATTTCACAGTTGGATTACATATTCTTTATATTTTTAACACACACACCAAATTTCGCTCCAATCAAATATTGTCAAACATTTCTTCTACAAATGTGTATATTTTAAGTTTTTGTACTTTAAGGGTCCGTTTAGATAGAACTTATTTTGTTGAAACTGAAAATACTGTAACAAAATAATTTTTAAATGTGTGAATAGTGCCATGGGATCCATTTTTAATGAAAAAATTGCTGAAAAGTGAAGTTTGTGGGTCCCGTGCACTGTTCATGGGACCCACAAGAATGATAAAAGAGGCTGAAAAGTCAACAATATACAGCTACTGTTCATGAACAGTAGCCGTTTGTCCCCTAAACATGTGTGCAGCAGTAGAGAAAAAAAAAAAAAAAAAAAAAAAGAAGGGAAGAAACATAAATGCAAAACGCAATAGCCGGATCCAAACACATACTAAAGATATGCATAAAAAATGAGGTTTATGGATTGAATAGTAATTAACATTTAATGACATGAAATTCGACATGCATGTTTAGAATATATAGAACATATAATCCAACAGTAAAATTTTCAAAATATCAAATCAATAAAAAGTTATTAGGATTCATGTTTTAACGTCTTCACTATAATGATGTAATTTTTTGCATGTGAGGGAGGGCAACCAACTTTCTCGTTCCCTTGTTAGAAGAACATTTTCATCGATATACAATGATGTTTGGATGCTGTATTCCAAACATATTGTATTCATCAATAGAAGCTTCGCTTATTATTTTCCAAAAAAAAAAAAAAAACCCAACTCCATATAGAAGTACGTATTACATTTATTTTTCGAGCCAGTACATATTATATTTGTGTTGATTGATGAAACTGCTATGAAACACACGCCATATGTACATCTAGGTTAATATTAAAATCTCATCAAATTAATAAATGTGTCACACTC